>OY744531.1:18544424-18881924 GCA_963556195.1 Sepiola atlantica | reverse complement strand
GTAATACCGTTATTAACAATCCTGATATTTAGCTCAACTGATTAACTAATGAAAAATTCGGCTTTATATACTCCCGAGAGTACCTGAAGTGAACCCCAGACAACAATTTTACTCACATTCGCCTCTGATTGGCTAAAAATATATATTTCTTTGCATTTATTAATTCACCCAGAAATATATACGGAGCCATATGCGTACAAACGATTTTTATTCTTTTATTTTGTGGCCCCAAAGAGTAAACTGCCACCACATTCCTGATACCAGCATTTCATTTTACATGAACCCTAAAAATGGAGACAATTTTAAAGAGAAGATAATCATGTTCAAAAATGCCTAATCGTTTTTTTTGTTTGTTATTTTGTAAATATCTAAAACAAAGCCAAAAGTCAATGCGGTCTCTATTCCCGAATCTCTCTCCTCCTAAAACACTGTAGAGAAATAATAAAATGGTGGACAAAATACAAAACAAGAAAGGATACAAAGCAGCCATTGATGGTCTAAAGAGGACACCAACGAAACCCTTGAGATTACGGTTTCAAATGATGGCCATAACTGTCAATGGTCAATGGTAATCCTGTGACATTTAGCAGTGGCTAATTTCATAAGAAACGTTTGTTGACAAAATGAGATACAAGATGATACATTCAAAGAACTGAAGAATTGTTATCTACGGAGACCGCGTCTCAGACAACACATCTTTTCATGTTGAAAAGTAAAGACGGTTTATTAAGAGAATTTTATCTATGAAATACATTTACCAGAAATGTTTCTCTGCATCCAAGGCTGCACATTATTTGTCCTACAAATTAATAAATAAGTGACCCATTCACACGCATTTAGTCAATTAGAGTAACTAGCAATAAGATGACTATTTTTGGTAGTATATATGACGAACTAACAAAGGAGGAGGCAATGCCTAGGAGGATGGTCTCATGATAACAGATACTAAACTACCCCCCGACTTGTGCATTGAAAGTTAATTCAGTTTCAAACTAATGTACTAAGTTCAAAAAGACCATATAGTTTCAACTTCAGATATAAAAGCAATAGTCTAGTTTCGGCTTCAGACAGACAGATACCAAATCTCCAGTAGTAATCGATATACGTTGTGTATCCTTTCAATACAGGAAACTAATTTTTAAAGAATATTCGGAATTTTCTTTTCAAATAGATAAGAATAAACTTCATTATAATAATAGAAAAAAAATTTAGAGAAATATATTACATTTGAATAAAATATAATATCATATTCCTTTTAAACAATATTCCAAATTTTGGTTGTATAAAATATGAATATTTTCTGCATATTTGAATTTTGGTTGCCAAATGTTGAAATATATCAAGTCACTTAGCATGCGGCAACCTTTGTTTATCTCAGAAGATAAAGATAATAGGAAAATGTAGAATCAAAATGATACATATGGGATGCAGGTTTCCAACTGGCTTCCAGTTGACAGAAAAGAAAAACCTCTTGCTTGAATGATGAAATATTTATATACTAGAATGTCCACTCTTGGACTAGCAACCAATCAGAAGCCAGAAAAATGGACTTGCCCATCTAAACACAATAAAACATCCCCGCCTGCTTTTATATACCAACTCTTTGGTTTCTGATCTTGATCTTTATTTAGTTCTAGCTCAACTGGTCAGACAGCTGAGCACTGGCTACTAAATTTAACAAGAAACAGTTGGTTAACATTTAGGTTTATTTACATGTTGTCGGGACAAACACTAAAGGAGGTTTAAAAAAACATGCAATACATGAAAGTACACAAAGGAAGAAGCAAAGAGAAATAATTTTAACTATTCTATCCCCCCCCCCAACACACCTGGACAACGTCGGGTAACCCTGCTAGTCTCTAATGTGTGTTCAACATCGATTTATTTCGTTTGCAATTCTTATTCCTCTTTATGCAACATGAGTGTACAACTCTCCATCAAAAAGGATCGGAAAAAAAAATAAAAACATAATAAAAATTTTAAAAATAACGCTTCGCCAGTGTTTGCACTAATATTCATATAAAATCACAGAATTATGTCAGTTTTGTTTTTTTTTAAATATAAATTATCATTTCTGATAACACAAAAAAAAAACCGTTGATCTTTTATTAAGAGTGGAGGATTTGTTTCTGAATTAATTTCAGAAAGCAGGGATTGTCTGACCTACTAGTTGCGTTCTTGTTTTCCTATAACATTAAAAATGCTTTCGTCTTGCTCGTTTTTTACTTGCTGACTTTTCGTAACAGGATGAAAGTGTGTATATATATATATATATATATATATATATCAATCCGAGCAAGCGTTGTTGAACGTCACAGAACTTTCTCGTTTGTAAATCTTCTTCGTGAGGTTCTCAAACCGTCGAGCTATCCTTCTGGTTTCAGGTGGCTATCCGTAGAGTATTTTCCCCGATTGTTCTTAATTCGGCCATTTTTTTTTTTTGAGCGCTTTCGACTTTCTTAGTCGTCTTCAGGATTATGTTTTTAAAATAAGACTTGAGTTAATGTTTTATAGATATCGTTAAGGGCGAATGAAAGGAAAGAGAGGATGTGTGGTTGAAAAAAAAAAATGGCCGAATTAAGAACAATCGGGGAAATACTCTACGGATTGCCACCTGAAACCAGAAGGATAGCTCGACGGTTTGAGAACCTCACGAACAAGATTTACAAACGAGAAAGTTCCGTGACGTTCAACAACGGTTGGTTGGATAATGACTTGCTGCCTAAATATACATTAAAGATAGATGAAAGAAGAGTGATAAACATGTACGAATGTCCAGATTTATTTCAAACTTCGATTGTTCAATGCAAGGTATATTCTGTAATAAAAGTATGTTTATTATTCTTTCCTTAAGCCAAGGCTTTTCAAAGATCAAAATCCTATCAGAGGAATTACATAGATAGATAAGTTGGCAGTGGAAAAGCCAAAATTCAACATTTGTAAAAATATTAAGAAATGGAGAGTGAGAAAAAGTTTGTGTAAAAAAGATATGGGGTTTGTCCAGTTGGTAATTGTCCATTGATAAGGTGTCCAATGAAAGGAGATTTAGATGGAGAAGAAAGGTTTTTCGTGAAGGAAGCATGGAAAAGCGTTAAAAAATGAAGTAACTCCAATATATATATATATATATATATATATATATATGCATCTTTATTACAGAATGAAGGATTATAAACATTTAGATACTCGAGCACTTGTAATCCAATAAATAAATGTTTCATAATGGTTATGACAGTGAATGGAAATGGTTACCCATCTTGTCATAACAGTCATAATGTTGGTTAACATGGTTCCATAATTTGAGTTCGTAGAATTTGGCAGCAAGAAATTGTCAGCCATAACCCTAACCCTAACCATTGTTCATTTCTCTTAGTTTTGTTTTAATGCTTCATATAATTGAAAGTCTAAAAAGTAACGTTTATGCATTGTTACATGGAAACAGCTTTGTGTTACACAGGGTAACATGTTTTTTGGAGTTGGGTGTGGAAGTGGTTTGCCAAATGCGTATGGTTACTTGGATGAAGGGATGTGACGGTGGTCAAGTGGATAACGACACGGACTGACGACCTGGGTGTGCCAAGTTCGAATCCAGTCGGTTCCATAATATCACTTTCACTTAGGGATGTTGGCAACCATTATGTGGTCCCTCCTGCAAGAATTCTGACAACAGAATTAAGCCGGTCAACAAAGGTGTACCATGCTCATTCATACAAATTTACTTTACTTGGATGAGATTGACAACATTGGGTCCCAGGTTCGTATTTTACTCGATGTGAGGTGGATGGTGTAATATAAGATCCTGCTAAACAAGGCAAGTTGCCACTGTAGACGTAAGGTGCTACGTAGGAATGATCAGTCCAAAATTAACTCGTGGACAAAGAGGTTGGTCCATAGTTGGTTAAATAAAATATACAGTTTAACGTCATGTTTCTTTTTTTTTTTTCTTTTTTTTTTTTTTTACTAATGTGTCATCACTTATCAAGGCTAAAAGCCACTTGAGGATAAAGGTTTCATGAGATGGATAGATTGTCAGTTGAATGATGAATACTACGAGAGAATTGGAAACAATGAATGAAATAAGCAAAATTTGATTACTTATGATGACGGTTCATGACAAGTATTTGTCTTTTTCTCGAGTTCTAGCTGCCTGCCCAAGAAAGAACGAAAAGAATCCAGACAACAGTATAACACCGACTCTGAAAGACGCGCAACATGCAGGACCCGCATTAAAGAGCCATACAACATCTGAAACATTGTGAGGAGTCGACAAAAGAATGCCAGGGCAACGTGTTTGGCAACATTGTAGCAGCAGCAGCATTTTGTTGGCTGCGTTCTCATGAACTTTAATTCGTTTGATTCTCAAGAGCAAAAGCAAAAAATGTCAAAATAATGGATTCAAATTTCAGACTAAATTTTTCTTTTTCTTTTTAAGTAAAAGAAAAGCCTGGGAACCTGACCCTACGCAGAATAATACTTAAAAGCAATTTTTTGTTGATACGTCTAGAATTTTTTTTTTGTTCTTGTTTTTATGAAAGTCGCTCCAGACAAGGCATGAAGCCACTTCATAAAAGGAGCTAATCATAATAAAAAAAGGGAGAGGATGGTAGAATCACTTCAAGACAAACAAAGCCTGAAAGAAACCCCACCACCAGCGTTTAATCTCCTGGATTCCAAACCGGCTAGCCAAAAAGCTAGCCCTTTAATAGCCAAATAGGGAAGAAAGGTGCTACGAAACTGGCTGATAAAACAATCTACCCCTAAAATTCACCGGAAGAATTTGTCAAGTACCTATGAAATGAGTAACCATGATAATATGGATGCACACACAACTTATTTACTTACCTCCCCACAAGAGGTCAGTTAGACACAAAGTCGGTCTTTAGAGAGTCTAAGGTAAAGATTTAGATCAATGTATAATGTTTCCAATGACAGGTTTCTGTACGTTGTTTACAGAGTTAAAGAATGTGAGAATATCTCAGATGCAAAAACATTTGCTAAATGTTTGTGCATCTGAACTGTCAATATTTGCATGTTTAACAGATTGTTGCACAATCATTTAGACTGAGTTGAGAGATTGTCACAATATGGGTTTGGTTGCGAGTTTAGTAAATATGTTCGAAGTCATAACCCCTGCTCATTGCAACTGGATGAAAAAAATCAACCACTTTCTCATTGCTACTGGCCCCCAAAATCAACCACTTGCTCATGGCGACTGGCCCCCTAAAATCGACCACTTGCTCATGGCGACTGGCCCTCTAAAATCGACCACTTGCTCATGGCGACTGGCCCTCTAAAATCGACCACTTGCTCATGGCGACTGGCCCCCTAAAATCGACCACTTGCTCATGGCGACTGGCCCCCCCAAAATCGACCACTTGCTCATGGCGACTGGCCCCCCAAAATCGACCACTTGCTCATGGCGATTGGCCCCCTAAAATCGACCACTTGCTCATGGCGACTGGCCCCTTAAAATCGACCACTTGCTCATGGCGACTGGCCCCCTAAAATCGACCACTTGCTCATGGCGTCTGGCCCCCTAAAATCGACCACTTGCTAATTGCAACTGGCCCCCTAAAATCGATCACTTGCTCATTGCGACTGACCCCCAAAATCGACCACTTGCTCATTGCGACTGACCCCCAAAATCAACCACTTGCTCATTGCGACAGGCCCTAAAAATCAACTACTTGCTCATTGTGACTTGCCAAAAATCAACTACTTGCTCATTGTGACTTGCCAAAAATCAACTACTTATTTGAAAACTTAAAAATATTACGTTTATCAAATTTCGAATGTGTAATCTATTATCAGTAACTAGCTGTCCCTACCCGGCGTTGCCCAGGATTAAACAATGGATTTTCAAAATAAAAAACAAAAACGAGTGGCAAGAGTAGAGATCAAAAACAGGGATTTAAAATATTCAGTATGATCCGCTACCATATGAGCTAGATACACCAGGGTTAGGGTCATCTGATGAATCTTAGCTTAACAAATGTAACATGCTGCTGCTGCTTCTATTGGGTGTTACTGAATTATTTCACTGTTGTAAAATAATTCTGAATGGAATAAAATTATTTTGTGAACAACATGGGCCAAGTTTCCACAAGAGGAAACAGATGAATTGGAATAAAATAGCGAGTTTGTAGACAGTATGCTATCGGTGACAATTTATACGAATATATATATATATATATATATATCTCAAAGGAGGCGCGAGAGCGCTCTATCCCTTAATAGACTTTACGAATGGCCTATGCTAGAAATCTTATTTCTTTGATCAATCATAACTCAAAAACCAATAAACCAAATTAGTTAAAACTTTGCACAAAATTTTTATAAGATAGGTTCTATAAGTGTGTAGAATTTCAGCATCATTAGTCAAGGCAACCCAGAGATCCAGAAAATTCAATCATGAAATCATGTTATCTGTGCGTACGTACGTACGTATGTATGGGCCACCCTGTATCTCAACTATTTGATGGATTCAGCTGATTTTTGGCAGAGATAGAGGTTCTAGGGTCTAGTTGATGGCATTTCAATTTCAGTTTACCATATACCTTGATTAGTCAAACTACCAACTATATCAGTTATGAGAAGGCATTGTATTCAGGCATAGCCTTTACAAAAGTAGTGACATTCCATGAAAAATGCCAGTATACTGAAATCATATGCCCTTAATAGGGTTAAGATGAAAATACATATACACTAAATGTACAAAAGCAAGGAAATTCCCAAATTTTTACACTTTTATTGTCATTAAGGGTATGCGAGCACAACAGGGCTATGTATTTTACTGGTAGGAATTTTTCTTCAGCGCACCTCACACACTTCATCCACTCAAGTTGAAAACTTTAGTGAATAAAATTGTTGCTATATTATCAAATTGTGTTTTTGTCCGTCTTTACATTGTTTAAATCTGAGGGTTTTTTTTATTGATTTACTAGTAAAAAAAAAAAATACAAGGGCAATGAATCAGATTACAAAGATTCAATGTGTTAGCTGTTGAAATGAATCTTATATGTACAGTCAAAGTTTTGGTTTGGGATACCTAATATTACCCAACATAAATGGGTACTGCAACTAGCAGAATAAAAAAAAGAAAATATTTTACTTACCAGTGGATTTATATACAAACTCCAAATGTAGAAAATCTATCTTCAAGCTTTCATATGGTAAAATTTTCCCAAAGTCTTCAAAGCGACGGGTTAAAAAAAACCCCAAACTTGTTAAATCTGTAACAAAAAGAATGAAATTTATTTCAATGTGAAATAAAAAAATTTAAAAAATTTGTACATAAAAATCTGTGTTAGTCATAAAATACAATGCTGTGACACAATAGTGCAGCATTAATGGAATTAAATTAAAATAATTACAAGAAATTGGAGGTTAACACACTTATTCCCAAAATCTTATTTTCACAAACGATTAATTCAAAAGGTCATATTCTTTGTGCTTGAGTGACAACTAGAAACGTATCGGTTTTGATTATAAATAACAAAAGTTGAAAAGGTCTTGATCACATCGTAATTTTGAAAGGGTGTATTTACCATGTTGAAGATGACAGCTGAAAGAAAGTATTCAAATGCAATTGTGTTTATAATTTGAAAGGTTATGTTTTGGGTTAAAATTGACAATGGCAGAAAATTATTTACTTAGACTTCACTGAATTATCAAGAAATAATTTAAAGAAAAACAATTTATGACAAATTGAAAATGTCATGAGGGTTAACCTGCTATGATAAAATTTCCAAAGTTTTTAAAGCGGCAAGTAAAACAACAAAAAAAGAAACTGGTTAAATCTGTAATAAAAATTAAATTTATCTCAATGTGAAATGAACATTTTTGTACTTTAAAATCTATGTGAATCATAAAATGCAAAAATTTTAAAATAGGTTTTAAAAATTTATTTTCTAACTTTCCTATCGTCTTTTGTTAAAACAAAGTTAATATTTTATATTCATAAGTAAATACAATTTAAAACTAATTGACGCAAACAAATATATAAAGATTTATTGTATTAGCAGTAAATCAATTACAAGGTGTTAGAGACAAGTTTGATATTTTTTTACATTCATTTTGAAACCATTCCAATTATTTATGGTAAAGTGCAACGGATAGCTATGTCTGTACTATTGGTGGGTTTGAGAGTTGAAGACCATGTGCATTGTGCAACTGAAAAGCACCAGAATAGGTTATTTTGTTTTACCCTTTTCAGGTTATTAATGCCGAATCAGGTCATTTTGGTAAAAGTTTTTATGCTTCAAGTTCTTTACATGTTCAAATATTTATTCATGGTGTTTTGTTTGGTTGTTTTGTAGAGGAAAATTGTTGTTTTTGTTTTTAGCTTTGCAGAACATAATTGAGTTGTGCAAAGGAGAAGGAAAAAAAACAATAACATGAATGTTTAGTGCATTTTAAGTCGGGAAGACAGCCCGATCTGGTAACACCAGTGCACCGGAATAGAATGACCTGCATCATGATTTACGCTGGATTAAAAAATTACGGGAATATTAGCTGCAGCTCAATGTTTTTTTAATATCATGAGATGTTAGCTTCCACATCTCCATCATACTTCTCCAATCCAACTAGCATCAAGCAAGAAGGATCATAGCAGGCATTCTGGCAACATTTGTTGACTAGAAAAAAAAAAAAAAAAATAGAAAAAAAAAAAAAAAAAAAAAAAGGTGCAGCAATGCAGACCTTGGTGAGAGCTCTGCATTGGAGTGGCGACTATGAAGAAAGCTCTGAACAAGAATCTTCGCTACTCCTCATACAAAAGTCACAAGGTCAACTGCCAAGGCTCAATAACGAAAGCCAATAACAAGGTCAATCAGTCAAGCTGGGGATTCTCTGGTTCTTAGGACATATCGCAGAACGCACAGAACAACAGGTCCGCATGAAGTCCTGCACATCATGAAGACCAAGTTCCCTCAAATTGTGATGGTCTTTGGGTGTGTTTCAGTGAAGGCCATGCCATACCACCCCACATCTTCAAAAAGGGACTCGGTGAGTCAGAGTTGCTGCCTGCTGTTAAGCACAGGGCGGAGAGGGTGGCTGCAGGATTGAGATGATTGTCTATAATTTTTGTGTGTACGTTCACCTCTGTTGAACGTCTCTCCACTTCTTTCTGGTCGCGTCTAATAAACGTCTATCACTCGAACAACTCCTCAGTCTCGATACTCCACTACTGTAGGTAATTTCAATTGTCACTTTAAAAAAAAAAAAAAAAAAAAAAAAAAGGAGAAAAAAGGAAATAAGGAAGAAAAAAAAGGAAAAAAAAGAAAAAAAAAGAAAAAAAAAAAAAGAAAAAAAAAGAAAAAAAAAAAAAGAAGGAATCCTCTTCTATCGTAATCCGTCTGCAAGGTTTTATACACTTTCAGAAAGAGCCAAAATTTGGAATACGCAAACCATAGTCTCCCTAGAATCACACTAACCCAAGATCATATTTAAAAAATTTTTTTTTCGAAAGCAGACATTTTTCTCTTTCCATAATATTTGTATGCAACACACGTATGCGCTAGTTTCGGTTTAAGTGGTAATTTCTTTTTACATATCTTCCACAATTGGTCAAGCCAATCACGTAGGAGAGAGTGGCACTTTTGAAATAGTTAGCTGTGAAGTTAAACAGTCAGTGATATACAAAGTAAACATGAAGTTGGCATTAAGGTTTTCCTCATAGCTGAAATGATAATGGAAAGTTCCTAAGAATTTATGATGCAACTCACCAACTCGTCCGGTTATGATGATTTGCAGAATGTAATAAATTAATATCATGAATATATAACATCGACCATGTTTATCCGAACCCAGGTTCCAAAAGGAAAACTAAGATGATAAACCAGTTCACCACAAGGAGTCCAGAGATTAGACAATTTAAACGAACAACAAAATGATAGATTTGTATACCAATCGATCGCTGTGGAAACAACCAGTAGAGTGATTGGTCACCACGCAAGTTGACTGGTTACTTTTAATGCGGCCAAAACCAAACTTCTCTCTTTTCACCACCAACGCTCTGATCCCCACTCGGCCCTAATTGAAATAAATGGCTCTCGTCTTGAGGAAGCCTCCTGCTTTGACAAGCTTCAGGGACTGACCTTCACTCCTGACTTGAAATGGAAGACTTACATCAAATCTGTTGCCAAGGTCGCTGGAAAAATGGTTGGATCATTCTACCTCTCCAGAAGGTATCTCACTGACGTAATCCTCTATCTGTATAAGAGCCAAATACTCCTAAAATGGAGTAATGTTGCCACATCTGGGGAGGTGCTGCTTGACAGAATGCAAAACAGACTTCGAAATCTAGTGGGCGACATCCTCTTCTCCTTCCTACTACCTTTTTCTCACAGAAGAGACATTGCTAGTCTTTCTCTGCTCTATCGCTATTTTCGTGGCAGGTGCGTGACTGAGTTCCAATCTACGGTTCTTTCCACCCCACGTAAAACATTCTCAACAAAAACTCGTCTAGCTACAACCACTGTCAATAATTTCCTTTTCTTCCGTTCTGTGCCTAAAACTAAACGAAACTACCTCAAGCAAAGTCTTAAAACTACCTGTTTGTGGAACTCAATACCGTGGGGCAACTTCCCAGCTGACTACAACATTATCGTTTTTAAGTCCAACGTAAACAAATTCTTGTTAAGCCGTCCTCCTAAATAATCAAATTCTGCCAAACGTTCACCATCGTTACCGATCACCACAGCGTTGTCTCACCATCCACCCGACACTCATGAACCCTTGACCTCGAGTGGCCTTTGGGCCTTGATAAGTGGTGACTCTTTAAAAAAAAAAATAAAAAAAAAAAAAAAATAAATAAAAACTTCCTCAATCAATGACACTACACCGGTGACCATTGCCATTAACTGGGGGAACGCTTCGAGCCTACTCAGTCCGTCAAGCCAGCAGGGCATCCAATGAAACTTCCTGATATTCCGAATTTTGTCCTTTAAAATTTGTCAGTTGAAAAGGATTATTTAGAATAGCAGGGCAACAACGTAAATGTTTGTATGAACTTTTAAATTTAAATCTAATAATCAGATTTGGTCAAATGTGGAATTATGGATTCATTGAATGAATATGGAATCCATCGCATATTACGATGAACAACAAAATGACAGATTTGTATTCCAACCGATCGCTGTGGAAACCAGTGGCGTGATTGGTCCCAATGTTCATGCCTTACCGCCAAATCATATTGAACCACAGATTCTCATCGGATCACCAAAGTTAAGCAATATTCAGCTTGATTAATACTTAGATGGGTGACTGACTGCTTGGGAATACCAGATACCATACGAAAACATAACACCTAGGTGTAGAAAGGGAAGTCGTCAACGACATACAAAAAACTTTACATCATATTCTCGAGTGCGTACACATTATCAGTATATTAAAAACCGTTCTTCTATTTTGAATATGAATTTAGCGTTTTAATCTCACGTTTGGTGTGACAAATGAACCAACGTTACAATCAATAATTTAACTATTAACAGAAGATTAAAATAGCTGACTGTTTTTTGGGATTATTCGGACTACTATCCTCATTTTGGTTGTTATATTCACAACAATTCAGCCGATATAACCTCCGGCCTTCTTCAGGTGCAACTTTTTGAACTTGGAACCTTCTCAGTGAACTCGGGAAGAAAAAGAAAAAGTAATTCCATAGTGATAAATAGTAATACTACACATCTAAACAAGATTAGGGTTCAGCCTCCAAATATTCACGTTAGAATTGTCTACATGGACATATGGTATAACGGGTAATAGTGTTGGTTAACCATCAGTTCTAAGTGACAGTGCAAATTAATTAAACTAATTAATTTAACTTTGATCGTATACACATGATCAGTATATTTTTAAAAAACGGTACTCTTGTAGCTGACGTGCCAGATTTCCATGACTTTGTGTCGGCAACGATCGGGCAGGTTTAAGAAGCGCCCGAGAGCTGACAAAGTATTAACCAATCAGGTTGCAGCATTCATTCGTCAAACAGCCGACAATATTTGGAAGAAAACAATAATCGCATTCTATTGCAACAACAATGAATTATTATCAGCTGTGTCAGGTCGTCGAATCTCCGAAAGGACTAATTCAAAAGCATAACATTTTCATTTCTTTCTTTGTTTTATGTTAAAAAACATAAAACAAAGAAAAAAAATGAAATTTTACCCCCCCCCCCCTAAAAAAAAATATTTTCGCAAACAAATCAAAACATTTACATCTACACATTTGATTGACGATGGTTCATTTGGCCAACAAAAAAATAATATATTCATTTACAGTTCTTCGGCTAAGGTTTGTTCGTTTTTTTCTTTTTTATCTATGTATTTTTTCTTTGAAAGTCTTCCATTAAGCGCTTGGCAGTTTCAGCCTCGTTTTCGTCTCGTCTCGCCAGCTCTCGGGCACTTCCGCGACCTGCCCGATCGTTGCCGACGCGAAGTCACGGAAATCTGGCGCGTCAACTATAAGAGTACCAAAAATCTATTGATCGTTGAATATGAATTTAGTGTTTTAATCTCACTGTTAGTGCGACAAATGGCCCAATGTTATCAATATACAAAATATTAAAATGGCTGATCTTTTTTGCTTGGGTGACGGTGTGTAGGGGGGGGGGTGATTTGTGCTTTGTTTATAACATAAAATTTAGAAGTGGACCTCAACTTGGTGATTAATCAAGTCAGTCCGGCAGAAGCAAATACAGAAGATCAAGAAAGACTTATAAAGTCGTATTTGTGGGGAGAAGGGAATTTGGGAGAGGACTTCTGGCCTCCGGTGAAAAAATCGTGTATGGATGCCTGAAAGTGATACAATTTTTTTTTTTTTTATTCATATTAATTTGAGACTTTTTTTTCATCATATTCAAATAATTAACATAATACAGACTATTTGAAAAATAATTTGATTGTTTTCAAAACTTTTTTGTGTTTATTTCATCACCGAAAAAAAAAAAAAATGGGTATACTAGGTTGATCTGATAAGTCACAGGACTGAGTGTGGTGTGTGAGATACAGGCGAAAGAGTGATACATGGGTTGTGTTATATCGTGGGAATAAAAAAATTAGCTGAGCTTTCTGCAACCATTTCATTTTTCGTAACATGCTTTTGTTTACAACTCATCGTTTTAGGTCGTTCAGCACCGAGGAACGAATGATGAGCATCGGGCCACAAATAAAAAGAATATCATACTGGAAAAAAAAACAAAAAAAAAAAAACCTCCCTATTCATCTGAGCTTGCCCCGTGTGACATTTTTCTTTAAGTGAAACGGATCATCAAGAGATCCGTTTTGGAAGGCATACAGGAAATCATGATAGTCATAAAGACGGAGCTGAGAGGACATCCCGGAAGAATCCTTCCAGCCGTGCATAGAAATGGGGCAGAAAAAGAATGTGAAAGTCCATTCGACTCACCTGGAGGGGGGAGGGGTACTTTGAAAATGAAACCATGTTCGGAATTAAAATAAATTGTGACTCAAGTCCCGTTACTTTTCAGACACACCTTGTACAGGGTGGGCCAAAATAAGGGTCCTATCTTTAAATTTGAATAACTTGAATTTGAATAACTACCACAAAATAAAAGTTAAACTCACCAAACTTTATGTGTGTGTAGACTGACCCTTCCGAGATTTTTTGAAATAAACAAAACAAATTTTAGCCGAAAAACACTTCTTAAAACTTACAAAAACTAAAGTATTGTTTTTTACACTGTTTTGAGTTTTTTAAGCAAAAATAATGTTTTCTAAATGAGGGTACGTTCCTTAGGGCTAATACGGCTCATGCTTGCTTCGGAAGGGGTCCTTTACTTATTCTAAAAAAAAAAATCAATAAATAAAAAAGTTATGAATTTTTAAAAATAGGACCCTTATTTTTGCCCACCCTGTATAACACACCGCTTCCTGCCATTCCTACATAAGCCAATCAAAACTTACCAGTTGAGGAAGAGGAGAGGGGGGGGGGGTCACCTAGGGCGCCAAATATCCTTGTGTACCGGCCATGATTCCGTGGTACATAACTTAGAGGGGATATAAAACCAGCATTTGGTTTGCTTATATGCTTTACAAGCGAATTATTATTATCTCTGTATCAAAGGAAAACGCATAGATTAGCCAACAAAAAGGAAAAAACAAAAAAAAAAGAAGAAAAAAAAGAAAGAAAAAGAAAGAAAAAGAAAAGTCTTTTACAGAAGAGAATAACCAGAGATTCAGAAAGTAAGTCTTTCTGGTTAAAATGCAGAATCAGACAGAAAGTCCATATTTATCAGACGATTTGTCGAAAAGGGGTTTGGTGGAAGGGGATGGAAAGGTGCGGCGATCAGTGGTACATCCGACCCCACTTTTGTTTTTGCCCCCCCCCCCCCCTTTTTTTTGATGCTCAACTGGGTGAGTCAGATAGCTAGTCGTCATTCATTCTGAGAGAACAGTGTTGGGCAGGAAACAAAAATAAAAAAAAATAAAAACATTTATCCCCACCCCCTAAAAAAAAAAAAAATAAAAAAAAAATAATCAAAATAACAAAAAAAGAAAGAGCCAACTTATCTTAATGGCATAGGTGGAGCACTGTCGACCTTTTTTTTTTTTTTTAACTACCTGAACTGTAGAGGCAAAACAATCGGGTAAAAAGATTTCTGTATGTTTTGTGGACAAATTGTGTGTACGTGCGTGTATAATTATATATATATATATATATATATATATATATATATATATATATATATATACCTACAGGGGAGTTTGAATTAACTATAAGAGAGTTTGAATTACACACCAATTAGACACCATCTTCGGTATCTCTTTACATGGGTTTATCCGGATAACTTGACATGAGGATACTTCCCTGACAAGTAAACCCTGACCAAATATTCAAAATAACATAATATTTGAAGCCCAAATAAGTTCCCCTTCACACGGTTATACACTGGCTCATACGAGGAATGGTGCACCTTTTCCAAGTAATGTTACTTCGAGTAACATCACTTAACTGGATACTCCACCAGACTAGATAAATTCTTGTCCTGGAATCCGGTAAGACCAAGAGACCACAAGAAAGATATACTATAACATAGTTCACGGGTCAATTGAAGAGCCAAAGTAAGGGTCGAAATGGACGAATGCCTAGCCACCAGGATCCCGTCTTATGGCATCACGGGTCGCCACCTACAGCCAACAGGTGGTCCCGTTTTGGATGGAAGGGGGGTATACTCCTCTGCATGGGGTTGCAGTCCGCGAATTTGTGGCCCCGCCAACAGGGCAAGAAATATTAAGAGTAAAGAGAAACTTATGTAACACACGCACACACGGCACCAATACACCAATACATATACAACATGCAGCCACACTTGTGTTAAAAATACGAAGCCAAATTTAATTTTTTAAGGAAACTTATACGAAATTGTGAAATACTGAAAACCGTCATTCAATAAAAATTAAATAATTTTACAAAATGAATGTAAAGTTTCGGTGACAGATGGCGCGACTCATTGGTCGGAGTACAATTGTCGCAAAGAAATCTAGTTTCGACCCGCCGTGTGGGATAAATGCAGAAGAAAATGATTCTTCATATTTATAACAGTTTTGCACCACTTTTATGTCCCTTACTAAGATTAAAATCAAGATATAATGCTACTAAACCTTATGTCTAGAATCCTTATTCCCAATTTTGATCAAAATCAATCACATGATTTTGATTCTAGAAAAGAACTAAAATTTAGGGCTTAAGCTTAAGGGGTTTAAGAAGAAATTGAAATTCAGGGAATTTTGCTTAATTGGTGTCTAATGAATATGGATCAAATTCAATGTAAATCTGAAATATTTTAATTTTTAAATGGGAAGTTGTTCCCACATGTCTCCTAAAATTATTTTTAAAAATACTCCAAAGAAACTGTAATTTGGGGAATATTTATTAATTGATGTCTGATACCTATTGTTAAAATTTTACAAAAATCGAGAGTTATCTGAAGTTTCAGAAAGGGCTTCCACCGTTTTACCCTTTTTGCATAAAACTAAATATAGCCCACATTCTAACCCCTTATGCTTAGCAGCTGTGTTGCAAAATTCATACTGATCGATTAATTAGTTTAGGAGTGAATCCTGTACATACACATATAAACATTATATAAATAGCTTAGTTTTTATAATTATTATTATTATTTCTAACTAGCCTATTTTATATAATCGTTAAAGTGTTCGCTAACGGACTGAGAGACCAAGGTTCAATCCTCAGTCGAGTCATACCAAAGACTAAAAAAAATAAAAAATAAATAAAAATACCTTCTTGCTAAGTACTCAACATTATAAGGTGAGGATCAAGGTAAGTGGAGCAATCCAGGAAAAGGAGTGGCACCCTCCCCTACATCTCGGGGTAGTAGCCAATGAAAAAGAAGCCTTCAGGTCGCCCTTTATTTTTTATGGTATTATCTGACCTTTTATATTGGTTCATATTGTGTTTAAACATTATTTAGATGATACATATCCGACAGAATATATAGGTATAAAATGAGAAAGAGAAAAAAAACGATAAGCAAAGAGACTACATAGAACAGAAAAGATTAACACATACATGCTTGATTCAATATATATTTCGTTCCACTGTAGGAACTTTATCAAGAATACATGTTTTAACAGAGTCAATAGATATACATAAAGTCAGTGTTGTGGTGGGTATAAGAAGTCCAAAAAGTGGAGAGTGTGGTGGGAAACAGTATTTAAGTGGGAGGCAGTAAGGTAGGTGATAGAAAGGTGAAGAGTGTTCATTGACAAATGATTGGCTGGTGCAAATGTTAAAAACCATGATGTAAATACTGTACACGGTCATCTGAAAGTCGTGTTAGCCCCTCCAAAAAATAATTACCAAAAATGCACATCATAAAATACCACACAGCTCATGTCACCACCACCATTTTATGCCAGGAAAATGATTTGCATAATGTTGGTTATTCGGACTACATTTCTCATCTTGAGTGTTATCATCACAACGTTTCGGCCACTGTAACCTCCGGCCTTCTTCAGGTGTATCTCTTTGAACTCGGGAATCTGGACGGAACTTTTAACGTAACCCTTTATTTAATCCACGGGGGTAGCATGCTCTTGTTCCGTCAACCATGACTGGGAGAAGTCGTCAGTAATTCGCAATTCTTCGTATCGCCCGCACCAAGGATTGAACCTTCAACCTTCAGATGACTTATCACTTGGAACTGAATTTAACTTAGCACTATATCCACTCCGCCACGGGTCCTTGATTATATTTACACAGACCTTCTTGATACGCAATAGTATCAATGAAAGTGAATAAACTGTATTCATTACATGTTTGTTCGAGTTTTATTTTGTTTTACTGTTTTTAAATTGAATAAATATGAATCAAGGACATGTGTTTTGTATTGCTTGCTGTTATAGTTATTTTTTGGTGGTCATACAGCTCTTCTTGATGTGTGACATTGTCAATGAAAGTGAATAAACTGAATCCATTACATGTTCTTTTTTTATTCCTGTTCTTCTATTGTTATTTTACTCTTCTTGAAGTGAATAAATTGCATTCAGCGCATGTGTTTTGTATTGCTGTTTTAATTATTCCTCTATTGTTGTTACCAAGACTTTTGTGTGATACATCTTTATTTATTGGCGTACAGTTTTGTTCAAAAGTCTTGTCACTCCTGCCAAAAAGTAACGACAAAATAGAGGAACCATCAGCAAAGCACAACTTTGTAAAATATCGCACAGGTCATGGCGCCACATGATTTAGTGCCATGAAAATGGCCTTTGTACAGACTTTCTCAATGTGCGACATTGTCAATGAAAGTGAATAAACTGAATCCATTACAGGTTCTTTTCTATTAATGTATTACTTGTTCCTGTTTTGTTTTACTGTGTTTTATGTTTTTCTAACTTCTATTCATCCCAAACAAGACACACTGCCACCAAGACGTAAAGGGCTACTGTGAATTAGGGGCCAAATTTTTAGGGTCATCCTAAGTGGGGAGTTGTGCAACGAGATGTTTGTTACCATTACATTTAAATATCTGCATGTTGGTACAATCGGGGAAACAGGGAGAAGGGAAGGGATTCCAAAGGCAAGTGGTTCGAAGAAAAATGTTATTAGAGTATAAAGCCTTCCGATATCTGGGGACCTCTACAGGGAAGGGGCAGGATTTTGCTGCTTGTCGGGTTGGTCGGGGGCATTTATGTTGAGGTGCACAAGTGCAGTAAGTTTGTCGATACACATTCCATTGAAGTACTTGTAAAAGAAGCAAGTACCATTACGGTGATGGGACAGGGGTTAGAGCTTGGTAGACAGTTTGAGACCTATTAGCTTAGATACTCTTTTTTGTATCCTGTCTAATAGGGAGAGACTTGTGGTTGGTGCACCAGCCCAGATTGGGCAACAATACTTCAAGCATGGGCAAATGGTGACTTTGAAGGGATATAGGATACTGGCAGGTGTGAGAAGTTTTCTAGCACGGTAGAGGGAGCCCATCATCTTTGCAGCAGACTTGGCAGTATCTTCTATGTATTTATTCCAATTCATGTTACCTGTGAATATTAGACCGAGGAGTTTGAATGTTGGACTCTTGGAAAGAGTGCTATCAACTATGGCAATCAGTGTTTGATTCTTAAATGGAATGAATTGAACCATGGGCATGTGCTTTGCATTGCTGTCTTACTTGTTCCTCTGTAGGAAGATTTAGCGAGAGATAAGTTAGGCAAAATATAATTTCTGCTTTGAAGTTACGGTTATGAAAGTGGGTTAGCAAATGTGTCAAGGAAGTAACGTAGTGAACAGGAAGTCGAGACAGTGATATTTGCCTTATAGAAAGCTTAATACGTTCTCTTGGGCTTTTGATCCGTGAAGGAAGCAAGCGTGTTTCAGAGGTCTTCTTCTCTCCCCCCTATGGTAGAGGGAAGACTAATACTGTGTAATGTGAAGAAAATAAATAAAACTACAAAAGAAATGATTAAAACCCAAAATATGTGTGGCTGTTATTATATGCTAGCTGTCAACCTGCATGCGATGAGATGACAAACAACATCCCAAGAAAGGGAGACGCTATCCTACCGCCGCTATTAGAGAGAGAGAGAGAGAGAGAGAGAGAGAGAGAGAGAGAGAGAGACAGATGCAAGTCTACATTCACTACTATGGAGAAGCGACATGACAGCAGCAAAGACAACAGATATCACATGCGCCGGCCATCTACTTATGGTTTGAAGATTCATCCGCTATGCTACACGTCTATTGTTACTTTTTGAAACAATTTTAGAAATATTAACTACAGTTTAATTAGTTTAATTATAGAAAAAAAAGCATTCAACAAAAAATGGTTAAAAATGGCAATATTCTAGTGTACTCGAATTTGCTTTCATTATTTGTATGTTTAAATTAGATGATTACAACTTCATGTTTCAGAGTTTTTGAGATGAGGATTGATAATTTGTATTATTCAGACTACTGTTCTCATCTTGGATGTTATTTTCACACGATTTGACCTCCGACCTTCTTCAGGGGATTTTCATCTTGATAAATGAATGCACACTAAATGGAAAATCGATTTATGTGCAGTTTATGAATTTTCGAATGAAATCTGCAATTTCATTATCTGAAAAAAATAAAATAAAATAACCCTGAAAAGATTTCTTCTGAGAGTTTTTTTTTCAATCCTTTTTTAAAAAAAACATTTAAAGTTTTTTTTTTTGTTTTTTGTTTTTTTTAAATCACAGGATGGCTTATCCCTCTGATGAGAAAAGAATATTTTTTGAAAAGTCTAGGTTTAAGGGATATTTAACTTTTAGTTGAACATGTCCAGATATTAAACAAATAAATATGTTCATATATATATATCTCTCTCTATCTCTATATCTCTCTCTATCTCTATATCTCTCTCTATCTCTATATCTCTCTCTATCTCTATATCTCTCTATATCTATCTATATCTCTCTATATCTATCTATATCTCTCTATATCTATCTATATCTCTCTATATCTATCTATATCTCTCTATATCTCTATATATCTATCTATATCTCTATATATCTATCTATATCTCTATATATATCTCTATATATCTATATATATATATCTATCTCTATATATATATATCTATCTCTATATATATATATCTATCTCTATATATATATCTATCTCTATATATATATCTATCTCTATATATATATCTATCTCTATATATATCTATCTATATATATATCTATCTATATATATATCTATCTATCTATATATCTATCTATCTATAAGATGATTTTTTAAAAATGTCATTCCATGCTATTTGTTACAAGAATATTAGTGTATAGTGATTTCATGTCTAGAAAGTTTTTCCTACTTATTTTATTGATTAGATCACCAGAGTTCGTTTTATTTTAGTGTTAGAAACAAATTGCTAATAGTACTTAAGAGGTTTTTAAAAAAAAACTTGACATCTTTCAGATTAAATTAGCAATTCACATCTAAAAAAATATTAGGAACACAGGAGAACACTTACTCCATTTCGCTGGGAATTGGGAGGTCTCCCTTTTTCCCCCAAGTGAGAGCACTTATTAAAAAAAAGAAATCTTGTCTTCATTTTTCTTAGGCCACTCAACAAATTAAAAGGTTTCTAAGAAGAAAAAAATTGCTACAATTCATGGCTTTGCTCAAGATCAATCTGTAGTTTTTCATTATGATTTAATCTGAAAAATGTATTCACTTCCAGACTTGATTTTTAATAGTGTTGACAGATTTGGCCTCGCACCATCAGCATTCAGTTGAAAGAAAAAGGTTTTCATTCTGAAATGCTGACATTTCATCTGTATCCATTTGTCGATCTCCACTTAACCATGCCTATAACCGTGAAAGTCGATGGCTAAGCTACTGCTTGTTTTTCTTGACTTTAATTACGAACGAGTACAATTGAATTTAGAAAAAGTAGTTATTTAGTTTTAGGTTTTGAAAGATGTTTGTTTTCAGCAATCTTATATTTAAAAAAAAAAAACTAACTTTTATAGCTACTATTTTTTTCACCATGTAAAAAAAAAACAATTAAAAAGAATTAGTTAAAATGACATTTTATTCGTTTTTGAGATTTCAAAACACTATTTTGCAGACAACGTTTTCATAAAAAAAATAAAAAAAAAAATAAAAAAATCAAAGTAGACAGAGTCAACTATCCGCTTCGTCGTTTTGTAGCAATGTTTGGACGTGAGGGGGTTAAAATAAATAGATACAAAATTTTCCATGTAAAGTCAGATTAAGTAGAAAAGGGAATTTTTCATTAGAAATCTAAGAGTAGAACTTAAGCCGACGTGTTCAGGAAGTTACGTCATGATAGGAAGTTAATGTGGCAGAACAGCTAGTGAAATCTCTTACTTCTTAACTGTGAAACAGAACGGACGTATTTAGGACAGCTCTTTCCTCCCCCAATAGGGGATGGGTTGGTGGAAGAATCATGGTGTATTATATAACATCAATGTATTCTGTATACTAGAAAGAAAAATTAAACCTCCAAAGAATTGTTGTCATTATTAATATCTTACAACTGCTGCCATTAAAAAGACGACAACTGTTAACAAAAAAGGTGAGAGAAAGAACGAACTACTGCCATGTGTTATCAACACAACAAGACTTCAGCTGTTTATGTGATCAGCCATCCTCTATAATATCTGCTGGAGGCAAAGAATTGGTTGACCATTTTAAAATGGACAAAACTAATTTTTTCAATAAAGATAATTATTATTACTAAGTATCGGGCTTAATTTAATTTTTTAAATATTATTAGAGAATATTTATTAGCGTCTTTATTTCTTTGTTTCAAATACCTATCTCCGTCTCATAATCTATAAAATTTTGTTGGACGGATTTTCAACGTTGGACCTAAAATAGCCTTTCAGCTGACAAATCAAACTTTCTGACGAGCGATTTTTCACTTGGTATCGTTGTACTGTGATATTGACAAGATAATAACGTACTTCGCTACAACTTATTTAAAGAATTATTTCGTCCGGCCCAAGCGATCGATATTAGGAACGATTTTTTGTTAAAATAAAAAAAAATTTTTTAAATCACAATGTGCAAGTGCAATAACGGATTTTTAAGTGAAGTGTTGTCTCCCTTACAACTAAAATTTAGTTTTTTTCTTAAAAAAAAAAAAAAAGTTACAGACTAAAATGATTTCACTGCATCCCGGGCAACGCCGGGTTGATACAGCTAGTGTATTATAATTATAATATCAACAAGCCGCGCGTGCGTGGTCCCCCCTCTGTATGTGACTCGATGTGGTGAGTGTAAAATGCAATAACTTTGGGCAATTTTTGACCTCCCTTTGACCCCCTGGGGGCGCGAACCAGAATTTTTCTGAGGTCAAGGATGCTCATTTTATATTCAGAATAATTGCCTCTACATTTCGGCCAAGTTTCAGAAAATTTGAATGGATGGATCAAACGTTATGGGAGGAAAGGGTAATTTTTTGCCATTTTGGGGGGCTTTTGACCCCCTGGGGGCGCGAACCAGATTTTTTCCAAGGTCAGCAATACTTATTTTCTATTAAGAACAATTGCCTCCACATTTTGGCCAAGTTTCAGAGAAATTGAATGAATGGATGAAAAGTTATGGGGCCAAAAATGTCATTTTTTGCCATTTCGGGGCCTTTTGACCCCCTGGGGGGCTAACCAGATTTTTTTTCAAAAATCGGAGAATGTCACTTTCTAACCTGACCAAAGTTACAACTTCATGCAAAATTTGAGAGAAATTCAATGGATGGTTGCAGAGAAAAATCCAGATGGACGGACGGACATGCCCCAAAACATAAGTCCCCTGATTTTATAAATAGGGGGGACCAAAAAGATTACATCTCTTATACCTCTTTATACAGTTTACTAACTGTATCATCCGTTATTTTCACTAACGGACATACCCATCATACAAAATGGTGAATACACTATTGCCTTCTGATATCTTCAACTCCTCCGCTATCTCACGCAACTTCAATTTACGATAGGTCAAACGATTTTGTGGACTTTTTGTACGTTTAATGGGACAACTGCCGAATTTCGGTGACCTGAGCATTCAGCATCATTTATGTCTGTACGACCATGTTTAAAGTCAGCATACCACTTCTTAACCGTTGTTTACAACCTAGCAGAATCTGGATAACACTTCTCAAGCCATTGTTTTGCTTGAACCGTAAGTTTCCAATCAGAAAGCAATGCTTTATCAGTAGACGAAATTCAGATCTTTTTTTTTTTCCATTGCTTTGAAAATATGCAACAGTAGCTTCGCTTAAATAACTGTAATTTGTAAACTAATAATCCGATTGGGCTCAAATTTTGACACTTTATGAAAAAATCATACAGATTTTATTTTATTTATCTTCCTTCCACAAGGTAAGATGTGACACAAGGTCGGGAAAGTGGGATTTGAAAAGCCAGCGCCCGAGAAAGTGAGCACTCTGGCCTACAAAAAATGTCTGGGCAGCCCCGTCGGTATTCTCCCCTAAGGGGCGCCTCAGGCAGTAAGCAATAAACTTACTCCTCCCCAAAGAGGGGAGGCAAAGCCTGGGAGGGTGGACCTCCTAGAACTGCACAGGACAATCCCACAGACCGTCGGAATCAAGACGATACCGGTCTATAGGGTGTAGTATCCATCGGAACAGATACTACACTTTGATCTTGGCCAAAAGGCCAAGAAGTTGAGAACGTAATTTTATATTAGTGGCGCCATCTATATATCAGGCCCAGGTTTTATAGTGATGTGTTATTTAACATGTTGCATACGACGATGCTAACGATCTCATAAGATAAAGATTACTTGCTATATTACATCAAAACAGCTCACTGTTATTTAAATCAATAGTACAACATTTTTATTTACCTCCCCAGGAGGTTAGGCACAAGGCCAGTTTTATCTTACTCCCACAAGGTAAGATGTGACCCAAGGTCAGGTCGGGAAAGTGGGACTTGAAAAGCCAGCGCCCGAGAAGGTGAGCACTCTGGCCATTAAAAATTGCCTGGGCAAGCCCTGTCGGCATTCCTCGGTAGGGGCACCTCAGGCAGTAAGCAATAAACTTACTCCTCCCCAAAGAGAGGAGGCAAAGCCTGGGAGGGTGGACCTCCTAGAACTGTACAGGACAGTCACATAGACTGGCGTAAATCCAGACCCAAAGGCCCGGACAATACCGGTTTATTAGGCAGGGTAAAAATACCCCTGGTTGAAAAATACCCCTAAGGGAACAATTCATAACCAGATAACTACATACACATAACTAGGATGGAATCTAGTGAGGTTTAACTTCCCCGGGAAATGATCTTTCAGCTCTTTTGTTTTTTTGCTTGCTCCATTTTTTTTTTTTTTTTTTTTTTTTTTTTTTTTTTTTTAACTTTTAGTCTGTGATAGAGTTTCCACATATAACACAAACTTTCAATGGATTCTGTCCGAAATAAAGGGCTCACATCAAGAATATAAACATCCAGAGTTAATTAAAAAAAGAGGGGGAGGGAAGGAGAAAAGAAGAGAAGAGAAAGCCTTTCTAAAAATACTATCAAAATAAACTGTTTTCCTATTCCTAATAAAGAAGCTATTTTTTCAGGACGTCTTTGAGATTCTCATTGGTGCCAGGCGATGAAGGATTTGAGAATTTAAACCCTTAAAACTAATGACGCAATTGGATTTTTTTTACTTGTATGAGAGGTGGCTTCATCTTTACTATCAACAAACAGGTCCATTAATTCCAATATCTATATATAAAGTTAGGTATGTGTATATATATTTGTATTATAGGATTCACTCCTAAACTAATTAACAGATCATTATGAATTTTGGAGCACAGCTGCTATGCGTAAGGGTGAGTTAAGTGGGCGATATTTAGTTTTAGTTTTATTCAAAGGGGGTAAAAAGGCGGTGAAAATTCAGATATTTTAGAGATCATTTAATAAATATTCCCTAAATTTCAGTTTCTTTGGATTATTTTATAAAATTTTAGGGGGCATAATACGAGCACAAACTCCCATTTGAAAATTCAAATATTTCAGATTTACATTAAGTTTGTAAAAAATTAAATTGAAATTCAGGAAATTTTGATTAATTTGTTTCTAATGATTATGGATCTTGATATTAATCATTGTAAGGGGGGACATAAAAGTGGTGCAAAACTGTTCAGTTTGGGGAATCTAGCTTAATTGGTGTCTAATGGCTATGGATCAAATTATCATAAATCACCCTTTAAACACGGTTTCTCGATGAAGCAAATCACTATATGAAGTGTCTTTTTGACAATCCCTGCTCAAAATTCTGTTTTACTATGCAGAGGCACAACCAACCAGCCAATCAATGCAGACGGCTTCTTTGGCATCAGAAACACAACTTAAATTTTAAATATCACTTAACTATTTAAACACACTCCCACAGCTGTCCCAACCATGACCGCTAACTCTTGCAGTTCAGAAAAAAGATAAAGATTTGATCAGCTTATTTACTAATAGTTACTTCAGACAGACTCTTTCTCGGCCTTTTGGCTAAGAAGAAAGTGTAGTATTTGTTCCAATGGATACTGCACCCTATAGACCGGTATTGTCTTGGCCTTCGGGGCTTGATTTACGCCGGTTTATGGGTTTGTCCTGTGCAGTTCTAGGAGGTCCACCCTCCCAGGCTTTGCCTCCCCTCTTTGGAGAGAAGTAAGTTTATTGCTTCCTGCCTGAGGCGCCCCTACCGGGGAATGCCGACGGGGCTGCCCAGGCATTTTTTGTAGGCCAGAGTGCTCACCTTCTCGGGCGCTGGCTTTTCAAATCCCACTTTCCCGACCTTGTGTCACATCTTACCTTGTGGGTGGGGGGGGGGGGGGGGAAAGATAAATAAAGTTACTTCAGACATCGTGTCTATGACGTCATATCCCAACACGTGACCTAATACTAATCATTAACTTCTAATGGAATTTTGTCTGCTTAACCCAACCTCATAGAAAATACCGTTTTTAGCATTTTTTTTATACACCAATGTCAAATGTCGCTACATATTGTATAAGAAAAAGTATATTTATTGTATATAAAAGGAATATTTTTTATTTTTTTAACGTAGTTCAACCCAAACAAGGCAGGCCGCCACTGTAGACATAAGGGGCTACTGAGGAGAAAGAAAAGGGGAGAAGGTGGGGGGGGGGGATCAACGTAAACTGGGATCTGCGCAGCGAGATGTCTTTACATTAATTTTAAATTTCTGCATGTTAGTACTGTCGGGGAAACAGGGGGCAGGGAGGGAGTTCCAGAGGCCAGCAGCACGAGGAAAGAAACTATTTGAGTAGAAAGCTCTCCGGCATCTGGGGATCTCTACAGTGAATGGATGGGATTTAGTTGATTGTCGAGTTGGTCTAGTGAATTTACGTCGAGGGGGCACCAGAGTAGCCAATACATCGGAGCATAATCCATTGAAGTATTTGTAAAACAAGCACAAGGATGCTACACTGCGGCGATGGGACAGGGACTGGAGCTTAGTTAACAGTGAGGGACCTATTAGGTTGGCGACTCTTTTTTGGACCTTGTCAAGGAGGGAGAGAGTAGTAGATGATGCACCAGCCCAGATGTGGCAACAATACTCCATGCATGGGCGAATGGTGGCTTTGTAGAGATAAAAGATAATGTCAGGTGTGAGGAGTTTACTAGCACGGTAGAGGGAGCCAACCTTCTTTGCGGCAGCCTTGGCAATGTCTTCAATGTATTTGTTCCAATTTATGTTACCTGTGAAGGTTAGGCCGAGGAGTTTGAATGATGAACTCTCAGGTAGGGTGTTGTTTGCCATGACAATCGGTTGTTGGAGAGGTTTCTTGTAGTTATTGAAGGAAAGGAGCTTATACACACAATTTTTTTTTCTCAAGTAGAACAGCATAATATTTTTTGTTCAAACGAAAATATCCGTTTGATTGATATTGAATGATTGGATAAAATATTTTATTTTTGGAATCTGCACAATTGTCCGTTATTTGCCTGTCGTTTAAATTTCAATAAATCCTTTATGAAGCCGCTGTGTGCATCAATGCTCAAATGGCGCACCACCACCAGCGCCCTCTGTGACTGCAGTGGCCATCTAAAATCAAAGATCTACCAGACTATTGGAAGACCAGTTACTTTGTACGTCTCCAAGTGCTTGCCAGAAACAAGGGAGGCGGAGCAAAGATTTGCCGTGACGAAAACTAAAATGCTCCGCAAGATCTCGGGAGTTACACTGTTCGACCACGTCTGTAATGACGCCATCCGAAGGCGCTACAGCATCGCGCGGATCGAAGGCAAGATTAGGGAATGGTGGATCAGATGGTTGCAGAACTCACCATAGCTCGGGACTAATGCAGACAAAAAGAGGTTCTTATATAGTTTACAAACCGGGATGAAATAACGTTATAATTTAGAAACCCATTCTTAACATGGGGAGGTGATTAAATATTCTGTACATTCAGCTAACAATTTAATAAACAAACGAAACCGTAAAAATTGAATTTAACTTAAAAATCCTATCTAAAAAAAAAATAGCCCGGTTTGTAAACTGCAGAAGTATCGAAAAAGAGTTTAAATTTGATTTGAAGGTAATTTAAGATCACAGGAATCAATGTTAAGGGGAGAATGACTGGTGTTATTTCGGATTTTTTCTTCTCCAAGAATACTTTCCTTAGCGATGCTTGAAAATCGAGTTAAACTTTCAATTTCTCTGATAGCTACGAGGAAAATAGCAAGGTATTAGAGAAATTGACATTTCCACTTTGCAATTTTTGGCACCTGGTATTTCTAAATGGTCACCCATCTAAGAACTGACTAAACTTAAAGTTGCTTAACTTCGGTAATCTGATGAGAACCAGTGTTTCACCCCGCTTGTTTGCTTGTATTTATTTTTGTGGCTTTTGGGTTAAAATGATTTACCTGCACAATCCCCTATAAAGAGTTAAAAATAAAAATAAAAAATAACAAGCCGCGTGTGCGTGGTCCCCCTCTGTATGTGACTCGATGTGGCGAGTGTAAAATGCAATAAATTTGGGAAATTTGGGGCATTTTTGACCTCCCTTTGACCCCCTGGGGGCGCGAACCAGAATTTTTCTGAGGTCAAGGATGCTCATTTTATATCCAGAACAATTGCCTCTACATTTTGGCCAAGTTTCAGAAAAATTGAATGGATGGATCAAACATTATGGGAGAAAAGGGTCATTTTTTGCCATTTTGGAGGCTTTTGACCCCCTGGGGACACGAACCAGATTTTTTCCAAGGTCAGCGATACTTATTTTCTATTAGGAACAATTGCTTCCACATTTTGGCCACGTTTCAGAGAAATTGAATGAAAAGTTCTGGGGCAAAAAATGTCATTTTTTGCCATTTCGGGGCCTTTTGACCCCCTGAGGGGCTAACCAGATTTTTTTTCAAAAATCGGAGAATGTCACTCTCTAACCTGGCCAAAGTTACAACTTCATGCAAAATTTCAGAGAAATTCAATGGATGGTTGCGGAGAAAAATCCGGACGGACGGACGGACGGATGGGCATGTCTCAAAGCATAAGTCTCCCGATTTTATAAATCGTGGGGACCAAAAAAGGGGGATAATTTTATAAAGAGTTAAAAATGAAAATAAAAAAGGGGGATAATTTTATAAAGAGTTAAAAATGAAAATAAAAAAAGGGGGATAATTTTATAAAGAGTTAAAAATGAAAATAAAAAAGGGGGATAATTTTATAAAGAGTTAAAAATGAAAATAAAAAAAGGGGGATAATTTTATAAAGAGTTAAAAATGAAAATAAAAAAAAAGGGGGATAATTTTATAAAGAGTTAAAAATGAAAATAAAAAAAGGGGGATAATTTTATAAAGAGTTAAAAATGAAAATAAAAAAAAAGGGGGATAATTTTATAAAGAGTTAAAAATGAAAATAAAAAAAAAGGGGGATAATTTTATAAAGAGTTAAAAATGAAAATAAAAAAAGGGGGATAATTTTATAAAGAGTTAAAAATGAAAATAAAAAAAAGGGGGATAATTTTATAAAGAGTTAAAAATGAAAATAAAAAAAGGGGGATAATTTTATAAAGAGTTAAAAATGAAAATAAAAAAAGAGGGATAATTTTATAAAGAGTTAAAAATGAAAATAAAAAAAGGGGGATAATTTTATAAAGAGTTAAAAATGAAAATAAAAAAGGGGGATAATTTTATAAAGAGTTAAAAATGAAAATAAAAAAGGGGGATAATTTTATAAAGAGTTAAAAATGAAAATAAAAAAAGGGGGATAATTTTATAAAGAGTTAAAAATGAAAATAAAAAAAAAGGGGGATAATTTTATAAAGAGTTAAAAATGAAAATAAAAAAAAAGGGGGATAATTTTATAAAGAGTTAAAAATGAAAATAAAAAAAGGGGGATAATTTTATAAAGAGTTAAAAATGAAAATAAAAAAAGAGGGATAATTTTATAAAGAGTTAAAAATGAAAATAAAAAAGGGGGATAATTTTATAAAGAGTTAAAAATGAAAATAAAAAAAGGGGGATAATTTTATAAAGAGTTAAAAATGAAAATAAAAAAAGAGGGATAATTTTATAAAGAGTTAAAAATGAAAATAAAAAAAGGGGGATAATTTTATAAAGAGTTAAAAATGAAAATAAAAAAAAAGGGGGATAATTTTATAAAGAGTTAAAAATGAAAATAAAAAAAGGGGGATAATTTTATAAAGAGTTAAAAATGAAAATAAAAAAAGAGGGATAATTTTATAAAGAGTTAAAAATGAAAATAAAAAAAGGGGGATAATTCTATAGAATCACTATAGTCACCAATCGGGTATTTTTCTTGATTACACAGAAAAGGGCAATGTTTTTAATTGCTTTATTTTTTATGGAGGGGGGGGGGGGAGAAGGAAGACTGCAAATGGAGGTCAGAGGCTGATAAATTGTTTTGTTGTTTTATTTATTCTTTCGGTCTCTTTTTTTAGGGGGGGGGTCGTCTGTTGGCACCTGGATTAAAGGTTAGTGGTAGGGTTTCAGTACTTTTTTAGCGAACTGATTCCAACTCCATTTCCCTCTTTTGAACAGTCAAGAAAAAGTACTCAATTGGAGACGGGGGAGGGGTTGTTTCTATAAACTTACAAAATAAAAAATTAAAATCATGAAAAGAAACAAAAATAAATTCTAAAAAGTAAAGTCATTTTTCGAATTATTTATTCATGTCCAGAAGAGTCTCCAATGGCCATCTTGATAGCACAAGGAAAAAAGAAAGAAAAAACATTTGAAATCAACCATCAAAGTTCAACATTAATAAAAAAAAATAAAAAATTTAAAATTTTATCAAGTGAATTAAAAAAATATCTTGAAACAATTTATATATATATATATATATATATATATATATATAAATAGAGAATGGTAGTTTGCTTGAAGCATTGCTGGGAATAGTAGTAGTATGTTTAAATAGGCTGAGGGCAATGCAAAGTGCCGGGTAGGTTGTAAGCTGGAAGGAACAAAAATAATAAATCGAAATGGGACTTATTTATATATTTTTTCTTAAAATCTTACATAACAGCAAGTGTGGTGTTGGCTGTTTGTGTGTTGTCCGAATGATTATTAAAAATAATTGTTCCTTCCAGCTTACAACCTACCCGGCACTTTGCATTGCCCTCAGCCTTTTTAAACATACTACTACATATTTATATATATATATATATATATATATATATATATATATATATAGTATTTCATTTTGGCAAACTGTAAAAAGTAATACGCCTAAATTTAAAACATGTTGGTTTTTTTAGTCTTTATGACTTTTGGGTCAAAAGTATTCAATTTCCTCAAAATGACTGCAAGTTTTAAAAGAGAATTGGCACCATGAATAAGTTTTTGTTTTTTTTCTTAAATCCACAAACAGTAAAAAAAAGAAAATAGTCAAAGTATAGAAAACAAGCAAAATAATAAAACGGATATAATTTCTCGGTCAGGGTTAGGGTTAGGGTTCAAAAGTACAATAATAACTTCTACAAATAGACTTTCATACGTAAAAAAAAATATTTAAAACTAGTGGGACCCGTGGACATTCCACAATTGTATCTTTTATCTGTTGTATATTACTGTCGTGCTTAAAAAGATATGTCCATTCTATGGACGTCCGGCACGAACGCAGATCCCACAGTATTTTTGTACCACCTTTGCTGAAACTGAAACATACTTATCTAAGTATGGGTATAGGGGTCTATTTCCAAACCCTTGTAGGCGTTTGTGACAAATTTCCATTCTATGGACGCCCAGCGCAAACGCAGACCCCCACGATATTATTGTACGATCTTTGGACAGAACAGATACTAGACTTTGATCATAGCCGAAGGCAAAGAAAGTGTATTTTAATTAGAGTTTAACGTTCAACAACACAGCTACATCAGATGAAATTTTAAAAAATACTTTTTTTGGCATTGCATCTTCGGTGATCGGGTGATCCTATCTTTTATAAAAGGGATGTAGGGTAATAACGTACGTACGGACATGAAATTGCCTTAGTGTATTATTTATTATATAGATTAGATTAACAACGAAATGAAGAACAGGAAACTGACATAATAAACCCAATAATAAAATGACTTTATTTACTGAAGTTAAAACAATGAAAGCGTCAATATGGTTGGTTGGTTGGTTGATGGATTTTATGGCATGTCAACCCTTGTTCCAAAAAAAAAAAAAAAAAAAAAAAAAAAAATCATAAGAAACAAAAATGAATTTTTTAAAATTACTTGCCTCCCAAAGATGACAGAGTTCGACACGATGTCAGTTTTTTTATATATAACAGAAAATGAAAATACCATAAAAAATGTAGTCTTAAGGAATGCAGAAAGAGACTACCTTCCTATCCAAGAAGAAGAAACCAGACGGAGACAAGAGTCCAGATGGGAGAGGGAAAAAAAGTGGACACTTATGTGCCATGGAATATGCTCAAGCCAAACATACCAAACAAAAACAGAACACATATCTGGAGGGAAATATTCTTCCAGTTCTGTCCAGGCAAGAGACATGATCTACCCCGGAAAATAATATGCGAAAGATATAGCAGCATGAATGTGTTCAATGAGGCTGAGCTAGACTATATGAAATCAGAAATAGCAGACCTCATAGGAAAAAGAAAAAGAAAATCCACTGGAAAGCCCCATCACAATTCCCATTATTGATCAACACACCACGCCACAAGTGCAGTCAGAACCACATTACCATTCATCTGTGGATCCAGCTAAACAGTCTAGGAATATGACGCCCACCATATATCCCTTTCATCACCCGGATCCCCTTTATCAAGTGGCTCCCCGACAGGTCTCACACCACTATAAGCTGTCTATTTACAACGATCAAATAGCCCCTCACTGAAAAGACTGTATCTTTTATGAGATTTCTGTAGAAAAATCACGATGGAAAAGCCACCCAAAAAGCAAGAGCTAGAAGATGACTGGAGGCCTTTGTTTGAGAATTGACCATACAAGCAAGAGGTCCAGTGGATCTTGGATATAGCTCAAAATAATGAAAGCAAGCCTGAAATCCCAGAGCAAGAGATAACACCTGGAATGCTAAAGCGAAAGTTGAATCGATTCTAGAATCACAAAAAAAACTTGGCATAGTCTACTTACCCAATTTCTGGCTTGAGCAATTAACACCTCAGTCACTATAGTAGGGGTGAAGAGGCCACACCAGACGCGCTAGTAAAAGGTGATACAATCCTCATACCCAAAACGAGTGAGACACAACGCCCGAGTAAATACAGACCCATCTACTGTCTCACTACGATTTACAAGCTCTTCACTGGCCTGGTTGCAGACAGCATCTATGAACACCTGTGGTTAGCAAAGTATGACTTACCCCAGCCAGGAATGGATTCATAAAGAAACGAAACCTGAGTGAAATGGCTAGTTATAGCAAAGACCTTCCATTACTTCCTGATCTCTCTGGCAGAAGAGCTCACTGCTCATTTGCATGCTCATTTGCATGAGTGCAATGTAACTGGCAATAAAAGGGGAATGTTTTGAAGGAAGTGAGCGACTATGAGTTGGTGATTTGAGTTGGTGACTACGTTGGTGTGTGCGCTGGATGACAGACTGTTCGGAGAGATATCATTTGGCAGAGCAAGACTGTGGTAACATTTTGTTGCGATAAGGAGTACAGACACGAGGAAATCAGGAGAAAGAAAAATATAATTACAACACCTCTCTTCTGGAAAAAGAACAAGCAGGATGTAGGAGAAAGTGTTTAGGCACCAAGGACCAATTGCTGATCAATAAAACCATCCTTGCGGACTGTAGGAAGAGGCAGAGAAACCTAGCATAGCTTGGATTGATTACCAAAAGGCATATGATAGTGTGCCCCACATGTGGCTGTCTTGAATTATATAAGATCGATCCGGTAATCAAGAAAACCACGGCTGTCCATATAAAGATGTGGAAAACAACCATGTAATTAATCCGGAACAATAACAATTCCTGAAGTCAAGATCCGAAGAGGAATCTTCCAAGGAAATAGCTTATCTCCTTTACTCTTTTGCCTAAGTAAGTTATTGAATAAATGCTGGAGTGCCTACAACGTGAGCCAGGGTCGCCAACAAGACCCTCTGGAACTCTCTACCTGCCCCCTGTTTCCCCGACAGTACTGACATGCAGAAATTTAAAACTAATGTAAACAGACATCTCGCTGCGCGGATCATGACTTAGGCTGACCCCCCCCCCCCCCAACCTTCTCCCCTTTTCTTTTTTCTCAGTAGCCCCTTACGTCTACAGTGGCGGCCTGCCTTGTTTGGGGTGAACCATGTTAAAAAAAAAAAACAAAAAAAAAACAAAAAAAACAAGAGCCAACCACCTGCTCTTCATTGATGACCTCAAGCTATATGCCAGCTCAGACACTGACTTAAGTCGACTCTTGCAGGTTGTATATACCTTCTTCAAAGATATTGGAATGACGTTTGGCCTGGACAATGTTCCAATTGCTCCCTCAAACTGGGAAGAAGATCCAAATGAAAAACACAGCTTGATGAAGATACTGACATCAAAGACCTTGAAGAACAGCAACAATACAAATACCTTTTGGCCCCTTGGCATAGAAGAAAACAATTCAATTCAACACGTCCAAGATGAGAGAAAAATTTTGCAGAGAATATGTACACCATGTAAGGAAAATTTGCAAAAACACAGCTTACAAACAAAAACAAAGTAACTGCCATTAACCAACTTGTCATGGCAGTGATAAAATACAGCCTTGGCATTACTGACTGGTGACAAAAGGACATTAACAGGCTAGATACTAAAACGAGAAAAATGTTGACACTGTAGAGAGTAATGTACAGAAACCAGTGTCTACCAAGGCTGTATCTGCCCAGAGGAGCAGGAGGTATAGATCTCTCAGAAATTGACCATCAACATCGAGCCACTAGTGTGGGGAGCGGCCAATATCCGATGAGCTCCCAGAACTCAAACCTTATGATGATACATAAAGATCAAGAAACAAGAGCCATTTGAAACAACCTCCATCACACAACTGGCCAAAAATGTTGTTCAAGAGTGTCTTACAAATGAGACAGAAACACCAAACAAGCTTGCCACGGAAATAGCCCGAAAGAGCCGCCAGAAATACACCTGGTGATTTACTTCTTTGCCAATGATCTTTAATCTTGGATTTGAATTCCCTTTTATATACTGAAACAGAATTTTTTCACTATTCAGACTTTTGAAGACATTCTAGTATTCACCCTAAATTTGCTCAATATTCATGATTTCCTGGATTTGCTCTTTTGAACATGTTTACATTTTTTCATCGAAAATGATTCTCTTTGCTAAAAAAAAAAAATTAAAAAAAAAACAAAAAAACAAAAAAAAACAAAAAAAAAACTGTTTTATATTTAAAAAATGTATATTTTTATATTTAAAAATATTTTTATATTTTCAAATCTCTGCAAAACAGTAAAATAATTTTACTGTTATATCTCTATGTTCTCCTTTGACGATAAAAACAAATTTGTGATAATCCATGGGTTAAAGAAAGAAAAAAGTTTACTTATATATTCCTTGTTTGAACTATTTGATGATTTAATAAATATTGTACTTTTTCCTATTGTTATTCTCATCACTCCTTTCCTTATATATATATATATATATATATATATATATGAATGAATGAGAGACAGAGACACGAGTACATGATATAAGGCTCATGAACCTAGTAAAGGCTAAAATGTGATTGACAACCAAGATGATATTCATCTTTGGATTCCCCGCCTTCTTTAAATTACAATAAAATTCTATAGTATTTTACTTATCATAATCTATATTGCATGTTCCTCATCAGAACAGTGAAAAGAAAAAGCAAAACAGACCACTACAATTGCTCTTCCACTTACACAATCAGCTCAACTGTTGACAAGTATCAAGAGAAAGTATTGAGTTCTACTCAGAATACGCCAGTCACTCAGATAAGCCTGACCTTCGACCAACAAAGCAGGAGTTGATCCAAACATTAACCGAGTGTCTCCTCTCCCGATTTGAATGATAATGGCAGACTTTGTAAGGAACAATTGAAGCATTATATAAGCTAATGTCACTGAAGAGCAATCAGGAAGACAGATAGATCAACAAAAAGAAGATTAATGGGTCAAGTTACATTTTAAAATAAAACAGAAGAGAGCAAAGAGGGGAGATAATAATGTACATAAAAGCAAATATGTGTCTGTCACATCGACCGGGACCGTTTAAAGGTGATATCTATGTTTATTTACTCCTCGCGGAGTTAGGCACAAGGCCAGTTTTATCTTACTCCCACAAGTAAGATGTGACCCAAGATCGGGTCGAGCAAGTGGGGTTTGAAAAGCCAGCGCTCGAGAGGTGAGCACTCTGGCCATTTAAAAATTGCCTGGGCAGCCCCGTCGGCATTCCCCGGTAGGGGCGCCTCAGACAGTAAGCAATAAACTTACTCCTTCCCAAAGAGGGGAGGCGAAGCCTGGGAGGGTGGACCTCCTAGAACTGCACAGGACAGGCGTGCAGTATCCATCGGAACAGATACTACACTTTGATCTTAGCCAAAAGGCCGAAGCTAGATGACATCTATGTCAGCTGAAATGAACTCTGATCAAAATAAAAGAACTTCAGTCTGAACTCAAACTGGGTGACAAGCAATTAATTTCACACACACACACACACGAAAGAAGTACATAGACAGCCCACAAAATTACTTCATAGATGTTTAAAGTTTCTGCTTCCTTCACCAATGGCCAACACTTGTAGCTGTATAAAGCAGAAGTAGAATTTTGAAACATCGATATTTCATTCCCACTGACATTTATTTTGTTTTAGATATCAGTATATGGGAAATGAAAAATGAAAAACCAAGAGATATTTTTTTTATATATATTCATCAACGTTTCGTCTATTTGTAAGACTTCCTCAGGATGATAATTTTAAGAAAAATGTCATGCAAGTACATCGAAATATTGGGTTGACATGATGGGTTGATGAGAAAAAGTAGTAGTTGTGGCTGCTGAGAGCGCTGGACCAAGATCCAGGCTGAGAGAAGTCAGTGGCTACTACTTTTTCTCATCAACTCATCATGTCAACCCAATATTTCGATGTACTTGCATGACATTTTTCTTAAAATTATCATCCTGAGGAAGTCTTACAAATAAAGACGAATACGATGTACTTCCAGTCCAGCTGCTCTCTTCCAGATGCCGATGGCACTAAAAATGGTGGAATACAGAGTGGCAAATTCGTTTTTGTCTACGGGGTCGCCAAGAGCTTTGCCAATATTGAGTTAGAGAGGTATCGTGAGGACTTTGAGGTTATTTCCAATCTCATCAAGGTCACTTTTAGGAACTCAGGTGAACAGACCCAAATTAGAGCGCTAAGAATTTGTCCGCAACCAGAGATAAATCTACAAACCAAAGACCTCGTTCTATCAACGTTAAATTTTCCACTTCTCAGCATTCAAAAACCTTTTTAAATGAAGCTAAAAAGTTCAACTGAGGCGAAAAAGGCTTGGATTTTTGGAAAGAGTTCTCTCTGAAAGAATTTGCTGGAGAACCCTGAATGCCAAGCTTCAAATACGCTAGAGAAACTGGTCTGCGGATATGGAATAAGAAGTTTATGCGCTCGTTCCTCTGGTCACCCCTGATAACTATCTCCAGGGACTCCACACTTCCCTGGCAGAACTAAAAACAGAATCAGACAATAAAAGGGTCAGGGTCTTGTAACTTATTATCGTAGATGAGAAAGCATACCTGGTAATAATAACTGAAACTTGATTATTCTTGGAAGTCAGAGAAACAGATTCACCTGCAAGGTTTCATTTCGCTGGGACAGATCTCAAAGAAACGGCGGTGGAGTTATAGTGTATGCAAGATCCTCACTCAAGCCATATCAACTACGACTCCCTCCAAATGTTCACCCATCTGATAAAGTTGATGCTATTCTTTGCAATATAAATGTAGGCAGGTAGAATATTCCTGTAGATCAGTCCATGTTCTACAAATGCTGATGACCAAAGTCTCACTAATGCTATGAAAGCTGTCTCCAAATGCCAGAGTGTCTCATACTTGGAGATTTTAATGCCCGACTATTGACTGGCAGTAAAATCTGTGCACTTCCAATGACGCATTTGATAACTCGCGTTTGGACACGATCGAGAAATGTTTTCTATGTCAGCATGTTACAAAATTTACAAGAACCAGAATTGGCCAGAGATCGTCGGTGCTTGATCTTGTCTTCACCTGTTACCCTAGTTCCATTTCTTCTCTGCGAATTTTGCCTCCACTTGGCAAGAGCAATCATACAGTTCTCAGCACACCTCGTTTGCACCACCCTTTGTCTTAGATAACCCGAGAAGAAAATTTGCCGCTATGAATCATGATCTAATTAAAGCGGCCTCCAATGAGTTAGATTGGCATAGCCTTACTGAGTATCAGACTGTTGAAAAAAATGTGGACAGAAATAAAGAAATTCCTGTGGCACTTTACGGATATGTCCGTATCTGGAGACGCCAAAACACAAACCATGGATTACCAGGAAGATTCTCCATGAACGAAAACTGAGAAATGCTGCATGGGGGTATTTTACCAAGAGATGATGTCTGAGGCGGCTTTGGATGTCTACATAAAACAACGTAATCACGTTGAACACATCCACAGCATAAGTAGACAAAATTTTGAGACGCAGCTTGCTCTTGATGCTGGTCGTAGCCTGAAGCGTTTTTTACGCTCACGTGCAAAAAATTTTTAAAAAATGAACAACTAAATTGTAACTATGTAATTTCAAAGGAGAAAAAATTGAGCACTCAAACCAACAAGCAGATATTTTCAAAGATGATAACTGCAATGCTACACATGATAACAATGCTACACATGATAACAATGCTACACATGATAACACTACCAATGCGGCCGATCACTATCATTCTGGCTGAGGCCAAGAAGCAGCTATTATCCTTGTATGTGAATAAGGGGCAAGGTCCAGATGGACTACATCCAGCAATTTTACGGGCTGTTGCACCCGAACTATCTGAACCGTTAGCAGCCCATTTGTAATCTTTCACTGACTACCGGAATTGTTCCTGCTGATTGGCAGGTGGCCACAATCTGCTCTATCTTTAAAAAAGGTGACAAAGAAGACCCAATGAATTACAGAACAGTGAGCCTCACCTCTATCTTATCAAAATCCATGGAAGTTCTACTCAAGCGATCAATCATGGCTCATCTTACATCTACTGCTACCATTTCTCCATCTCAACATGGTTTCCTTTCAAAACGTTCATGTCTCACAATTTTACTTGTGATGGAAGAATGGGTTAAGAGTATAATGGACGACGGAGATTGTCTTTTTGGACTTTGCCAAGGCCTTTGATTCTGTTAATCACCGCTTTTATATAAACTCAACACCTATGGTCTCCATGAATCGGTTATAAAGTGGATAATATCCTTTCTTGGTGATCATACATACAGGGTTCAGATAAATGGTAGTCTGTCAATTGAAATGGACGCTTGTAGTGGTGTTCCTTAAGGCTCCGTGCTGTGTCCTATTCTCTTCCTACTTTATATAAACGAAATGCCAGAAGTGATTGGTGGAAACATGCTCCCATTTGCAGATGACGTCAAATTAGTAGCTCATAGAAGCGAAATTGACAATCTCAAGTTTAGCCTTCAACGTGCCTGGAAATGGTCCCTTGAATGGGACTTATACCTTAATATCGATAAATGCTGCCGTATTGCAGTGGGTTCTCCTGACTTTCGATGGTGACATGGCTCTGCTCAACGAGGCGAACAAGATCAAAGATATTGGCCTTTTGATCGACTCATCCTTCAAGCCATCTAAACATTGCATTCAGGCTGCAAACAAAGCAAGGAACACTTTATTTCTCATTCGAAATTCTTTCCGCAAACTCACTATTGAAATATTTCTACCAATTTATGTCTCCCTTGTCCACTGTTAGAGTTTGATGTCGGCCTCTGCTCCATATCTAATACATGATATCCAGCATCTGAAGAGAATTCAAAGACTGGCTACTTGAATGGTGCAGGGTCTATGGGATCTGCCCTATGAAAGCTGAGTCAAGAAACTTAACCTTTTCTCCCTTGAGCGCCGACGATTATGCAGTGATTTCATTTTGGCCTTAAATCTCCTCATTACGATATACCTCAGGACCTATTGTTCATTTCTGCACCAGAAAATGGTCTACGCGGACACCACAAGAAACTATTTCACCGAGCCACTTTCTCAATAAGGATCCCTGAACTTTAGAATAGACTTCCAAGAGAGATAATAAATGTGCCAACACAGTAATTCAAGTTAAATTTGGACACGTGCTAGGCTACTGTATCCTCTTCTGTGTAAATTTCTACCACTCTTTTTCTACATGGTAACTGAAGTATGCTTGTTTTATTTTTTGCCAAATTAACGTGTTGATATTTAAGACTGAAATATTAAATAAGAATAACGGTGCTACAAAAGTATGTGTTGCAAAAATTTCTTCCCGGTGTACATGGGTGATAGTAGTGGTAGTATATCGAGTGTAAGAGTGAAAACTTCCTTTATGTATTACTATGTTTAGAAAAATATTGACAGGACTAAATATTCAAATCATAGAAAGCGATCATAACTAAAATTTTGTTTTCTTCCCGGTGTACGTGGTTGATAGTAGTGGTAGTATATCGAGTGTAAGATGATCTCACAGCGCAAAATATGAAAAGATCGGAAGGAAGACATGGCAACTTCCGTGTAAATTCTTATCATCCGTTTCCTTACATGGCAACTGAAATATACTTGCTTTTTTATTGAATTGAATATACACACATGTTTATGTATAAATTGTAAGACATTAACGCATGTTGATATGTGTCTAATATTTAATATATATGTAGTATAAACTTTAAGTTTACTGTTTGAAAATGTAATCTTTCTTTGTTAAGTTGCAATAATAAATTTGTAGCGAACATCTATTTATATTTGTTCCTCCAAAGTTTAGTATTTTGCTTCCACACATGATTATGGGACAAGGAACGTTACCAGCACTTTAACAAAGATTTTTCATTACTTTGACTTTTACACTTATAACTGTCATTGGTTTGTACAGAGGCGGCACTAACATTTCTTGTTCTGCAGTTTTTAGCTGTACACAATACACAATTACAGATAATTTTGTTCAGTTAGACACGGCCTCCAATCTGCAAGAATGAGTTTAAATTTGAAGGGAACCGATTCTGGTGGTGCACCGGTTCTGAGCACCACTGATTATTTCCCCTTGATTGTGCCTGAAAGGGACCAGAGAGTACTAAGAATCAACCGCTGTTGGACCTCTTCTGTGAGGCTCCTACAGAACGAATCTAGGTCCCCCATAATCAATGTTCTTATCTTGAAGATAAGAGTAAGGTTTGGTAGTTTTGTTTTACGGCATATCAACCCTTTTTGGGTTATTTAATGCCGAATCTGGTCATTATAGTAAAAGATTTATGCTTCAAGTTCTAAAAATAAAATAAAAAAGGGGAGGGAGAAAGGGAGAGGGGCTGTTGTTTTTGTTTTTGGTTTTGTAGAACATAATTAAGTTTTACAAAAAAAAAAAAAAAAAAAAAAAAAAAAAAACGTCAATGTAGGTGAATTTCGTCTCAGGGAGCCACAGGGCAGCCTGATCTGGTATCACCAGACCAGCACTTTAACAAAGATTTTTCATTACTTTGACTTTCACACTTATAACTGTCAGTGCCGCCTCTGTACAAACCAATAACATTTCTTGTCCTGCAGTTTTTAGCTGTACACAATACACAATTACAGATAATTTTGTTCAGTTAGACACGGCCTCCAATCTGCAAGAATGAGTTTAAATTTGAAGGGAACCAATTCTGGTGGTGCACCGGTTCTGAGCACCACTGATTATTTCCCCTTGATTGTGCCTGAAAGGGACCAGAGAGTACTAAGAATTAACCGCTGTTGGACCTCTTCTATGAGTCTCTTACAAAAAGAATCTAGGTCCCCCATAATCAATGTTCCTATCTTGAAGATAGAGTAAGAACTAAATATCTGTTATTGTTTTGTATAATGTATGTTGCTTGTCTTTCATAATTGTCAACTGTAAATAAATGTGTTAACCATACTTTTGGTCTTAGCCTTTTGTTCTAATGATGGATATGTTTAGGATATATGTTTAATACATGAGCTGTAATATAAAATAACGTATATTATAACAAATTAAAATTAAAATCTCAAAGATGAGTAACCACCAAAAATAATTATAAAATTAACTTTTAATACAGAAATTCAAACTTCTACGTAATAATCACTTCTAAGTGATAGTCTTCTGGAAATTGTAGGTTCAATCCTCAGTATAGGCGATACTAAGAATATAATCAAGGGAGGCGCGAAAGCGCTCTATCCCTTAATAGACTTCACGAATGGTCTATGCTGGAAATCTCATTTCTTTGATCACTCATAACTCAAAAACCAATAAACCAAATTAGTTAAAACTTTGCACAAAATTTTTATTTGATAGGTTCTATGAGTGTGTAGAATTTCAGCATCATTAGTCAAGGCAACACAGAGATCCAGAAAATCCAATCATGAAATCATGTTATCTGTGTGTATGTACGTACGTATGTATGTGCCACCCAGTACTCCATCAATTATTTTATGGATTCAGCTGATTTTTGGCAGAGATAGAGGTTCTAGGGTCTAGTTGATGGCATTTTAATTTCAGTTTACCATATACCTTAGTTTTCCAGAAAATTCCAAAAAACCTTATGAGAAGGCATTGTATTGAGACAGAGCCTTTACAAAAGTAGTGACATTCCATGAAAAATGCCAGTATACTGAAATCATATGCCCTTAATAGGGTTAAGATGAAAATTCATATACACTAAATGTACAAAAGCAAGGAAATTCCCAAATTTTTACACTTTTATTGTCATTAAGGGTATGCGAGCACAACAGGGCTATGTATTTTACTGGTAGGAATTTTTCTTCAGCGCACCTCACACACTTCATCCACTCATGCATAGAGATTTATATTGTAGTGATGTGATAATGAAATGGTTTGGTTGATATGTAGCCATACCCTTAATGACAATAAAAGTGTAAAAATTTGGGAATTTCCTTGCTTTTGTACATTTAGTGTATATGAATTTTCATCTTAACCCTATTAAGGGCATATGATTTCAGTATACTGGCATTTTTCATGGAATTAAATATTACTTAACACTTCTACACGATCATGGTTGATAGAACGAGAACAATCTATTCCTTGTGGATTAAATAAAATGTTTAGTTAGAAATTCTGTACAAATTTCAAAGTTCGACAAGATGCACCTGAAGAAGGTCAGGGATTACTTCGGCCAAAACGTTGTGAGAATAGCATCCAAGATGAGAACAGTAGTCTGAATAATCCAAATAATGCTAATAAAATACCTATTGACTATCTAGAGGATTGACACCTAACCAACCTCCATCTGTTCAAAATTTCAGTATTGACCTCCCATCCCCAATCCACCCACCTCGGTGCCAAACTCGTATAGTTTCCCCTGTTTCAAAGGAATCAAGCCATCTCACCGGAGAAATGGAGAAACCTAATATCAAAATGGAGAGATATTCTTGTGCTTTTATGAACACATCGTTAACCTTTGGAAGTCATTTCATGCCTCATAATGGGAATATGGAACAAGAGAGAGAGAGAGTGGCAACTTTGGTTGAGATCAGTGTCTCTAATGATGGGGGCCTAAATAGAGCTGAAAGAGAGAAAATAACAAAATATCAGGGTCTAATGTATGATATGAAAAGAAACTGGAACCTCAGAGAGATCTCTATCATTCCAGTTATCATAGGAGACACTGGACTCATGAAGAAGAACTTGAAAAAGTATTTAGCAAGTATACCTGGTGAACCAAATGCAAGAGAAATCCAAACAACTGCACTAAAGGGAACAGCCAGAATCCTGAAAAGAGCTCTCGGTTGGAGTCTGTAAATAGCGGGTGATCATATGGCATTTGGAAGAATGCCCCGTCCCCAGCAAATGAATGAAAAGAAAAATTAAAAAAAAGAGAGGAGTTTTATAAGAGTTTTAAAAACCCTACATCTTGTTAGGTATCTTAGAACCTGAGTAGATTCTTTTTGAACAGATGATATCGAATTTGTTTAAAGAATTGTTATGCTTTTTTTTTTTCCATTCTAACAGGATTTTTTTGACTGTCATTTTCTGAGAGTTCCAGTCCAACATATGGTTGGAACTCATGAAGTTTATTATTTTGGCAATGGGGAGGTACGCGGCTCAGGAGACTATTATTAAAAGAAGGATTCTGTCTCGCTATTTACCTTGTTTTTGCCATCTGTTTAAAAAAAAAAGATACAATCTTATTAACCGATGCCCGATATCGAATAAACATAATGCAGAAAACTTTACAGACACATCTAACATATAAAGTTATCGTGTCGGATATTCAAAGTCAGACCCAAATAGCATTTAAGCTGACAAATAAAACTTTGCTTCTGACTAGGAAGTGTTTATCTGTTATTGTTGCACAATATTAGACTGCCAATAACAATGTATTTTACTACAATTTATTTAAAAATTTTCTTAGTCTGTCCCAAACGAATGCTAATGAAATATTTTTAAATAATCACCTAAAAATAAAATCAGCAAGGACGATGACTCATTTTAAATTGTATATAATAGGAGTTGTCTACTTTAAGTTTAAAAAAAGGGAAAGAAATAAAAAATTAAAACGGCTGCATCCCGGGTAACGCCGAGGAGGTACAGATGGTTTGCCAGAAAGGAATGTTAATTGTTTTTAGAGATTCTGTTAATTAGATTTGCGATTCATTTTTGGGAAGGTACCAACGCATTGTGTCCACTTGGGAATACGATTACCTTTGTCTGTGGTTCATTCTTATCACACCTCTAAATCCGCAATCCGGTTAACCTTTGAGGAAGCTATTTATGTCAACTTTTCAGTTGATAAGATAATCTGAGAAGTAATTACCCGGTTAAATGCAGGATGAGATTTCTTTCTTCTATCTGCATCTAAGATGAATCTCTTCTTTTAACTTCTCACAGCAACATCCTCACAAATGCATTATGACATGTTAGGACATCATTATATTCGGTTTAACATCCATTTTACATGCTGGCATGTATTGAACGGCTTTTAGAAATTGACTGCCCAGATCTTTATCTCCATCTTTATCACTTCATGTTTTCTTTGGTCTTCCCTTGCCAACTGATCCTACTACCTCAACTGTTCTACACCTAATCCCAAAACTCATCCATTCTTTCAACATGGCCATACCAACGAAGTCTCCTGTTCTGCACACGTCTCCCTATACTGTTCAGATTTAATCTTCCTCTGTTCACATTAGTTTTAAATTTGTGCTCCAATCAACTTGCTGCTCTGGTGCCCCCTCGACGTAAATACACTCGACCAACCCGACAATCAGTTAAATCCCATCCATTTACGGTGGAGGTCCCCAGATGCTGGAGAGCCTTCTCCTCCAATAGCTTCTTTCCTTGAGCTGCCAGCCTTTGAAACTCCCTCCCTGCTCACTGTTTTTCTGATTGTACCGACATACATCAATTAAAAAAGCCGTCCAATACATGCCAGCATGTAAAATGGATGTTAAACCGAATGATGTCCTAACGTGTCATAATGCATTTGTGAGGATGCTTGCTGCCTCTGAGCAATAGCAGCTGCACAGTTCGAGGTGAACCATTGTGGAGAGTGGGGCTTGCTGTAGAATTTTTGCATGGGGACATGTGCATCAAGGCCCGCTTACTACCTAAAAGGACGGCTCGACATGTATTTGTTGACATTGGACTTGAAAACGACCATGTAGTCTGTAGAAGAGAAGTTCTGTGACAACGTGCTTCACAAGTGGGAAGTTCTTCGAAAGAAACTCTGCTCATCAAAGTTCTATTCGGTTTTAGGTACACAGAGGAAACATTCTTTGCAGTGTTGGTAATAAGACGAGTTCTTGCTGTTAATATTTTACAGGGGATACCAGAGATTGGAGCTCAGTCGAGCACCTTATATGAAAATAACGATAGAGTAGAGAAAGACAAGCAACACGTCTTTTGTAACAGTAAAATGCTGTAACTGTAACGGTATTCACCCGGGGTGGTTGGACCGGCTCCAAATGAGTTCATCGCATCTCGCGTCAAAGTGGTCCACCCTCGCCGAGTCCTTGCCATACTTTAGCCATTCCCGGTTCCAGCATTGAACATCAAAAATGCAGGGGCCAGCCACCAGCTCAATGTCTGTTCTCACTGTTCCTATCAAAGTCTTCAGTTGTGCGCCTCTGCGTTTCTTGCAATCAGCAGGTGCAATTGGAGCTTGCGGATAAATTCTTCCCCAGGGCGTCGAAGAACGTGACCAAACCAGCAAAGTTTTCTTTTAGATGCTGTGATGCTGGTGGTGTTGCATTTTGCACGGTTTGGGATTTGGTCGGAGAGACAGATGCATAGGATGCGCAGTACATGTCGAAAACCTTAAATGCATGAAAATCTTTGTGCAAGAGCCACATCTCGCAACCTACAACGGTATGGTGCGTATCAGTGCTTGGAATATCTTCAATTTTGTTGAGTTTTATCTCTTGTCGAAACCGCAATCTACTTTGTAGACAGCATAAGGCTGCGCGAGCATGATTGATACAGATTGCAATCTCATCCTTACCTTGTTACGTATCTGTAAAAGTTGAGCCAAGACACTTGAACTGCTCGACTTCATCGACAATGACGCCGTAAGAAAGGGGCTCTAGGGAAGAGAAGAGATCATCTCCCATTCGACTGAAATCGATGTACTAACTAAATACCCGTCACATACTGATTGATTATTAATTTAAAATAAAAAAGAATCTTGCGAAAAATAAAAAGTATAAGAATGTTAAAAATCTATTAATAGATTTAAATGGCTGACTTGTGTTTCATATATCGTGACATTTCTAATTATGAAGATTTTAAACGGTTGAATAGAAAGTATTGATTTACTCCTCTCCAGAAGTTAGGCACAAGGCCAGTTTTTATCTTACTCCCACAAGTAAGATGTGACCCAAGGTCGGGTCGGGAAAGTGGGGTTTAAAAATTGCTTGGGCATCACCGTCGGCATTCCCCGGTAGGGGCGCCTCAGGCAGTAAGCAATAAACTTACTCCTCCCCAAAGAGGGGAGGCGAAGCCTGGGAGAGTGGACCTCCTAGAACTGCACAGGACAGACCCATAGACCGACGTAAATCAAGCCCCGAAGGCCAAGACAATACCAGTCTATGGGGTGTAGTATCCATCGGAACAGATACTACACTTTGATCTTAGCCAAAAGGAGAAAGTAATTCATTGCTTGAATTAATGTTTAAAAAGGCAAAAGTCAAGCATTACGCTTCTTTGGTGCGTCTAACATAAAGAAAAATGATCAGTTCTACATGTGCTGTCATAAAAATGAACAAATATTTAAACAAAAATTATAACGACTACCAGAAGAATAAAATTAATTCTCCGAACATAAGTTTTGCACCACTTTTATGTCCCCTTACAAAGATTAAAATCAAGATAGATGATACTAAACTTTATGTCTAGAATCCTTATTCAATTTTTTATCAAAGTCAATTGTATGATTGTAGAAAACGTTCCAAATTTAAAGCTTAATAGGGTCTTAAGATATTGAAATTAAAGGAATCTTACTTAATTGGTGTCTAATTCAATGCAAATCTGACACTTTAATTTTCAAATCGGAAGTTATAATCATTAATTATGCCCCCTAAAAACCCTTTAAAATACTCCAAAGAAACTGAAATTTGGGTAATATTTATTAATAGATTTCTTAACACCTATTGTTAAAATATCACAAAAATCAGAGATGTCTGAATTTTCACAAAGGGCTTCCACCCCTTTCTACCCCCTTTGCATAAAACAAAATTAAAGGAGACATAAAAGTGGTGCAAAACCGTTACGATCATGTATACAAATAATGTCATAAAGATCATGTATACAAATAATCTGATAACGATCATGTATACAAATAATCTGATAACGATCATGTATACAAATAATCTGATAACGATCATGTATACAAATAATCTGATAACGATCATGTATACAAATAATCTCATAACGATCATGTATACAAATAATCTCATAACGATCATGTATACAAATAATGTCATAACGATCATGTATACAAATAATGTCATAACGATCATGTATACAAATAATCTGATAACGATCATGTATACAAATAATGTCATAACGATCATGTATACAAATGTCATAACGATCATGTATACAAATGTCATAACGATCATGTATACAAATGTCATAACGATCATGTATACAAATGTCATAACGATCATGTATACAAATGTCATAACGATCATGTATACAAATGTCATAACGATCATGTATACAAATGTCATAACGATCATGTATACAAATATTATAACGATCATGTATACAAATATTATAACGATCATGTATACAAATGATATTATAACGATCATGTATACAAATGATATTATAACGATTATGTATACAAATGATATTATAACGATCATGTATACAAATGATATTATAACGATCATGTATACAAATGATATTATAACGATCATGTATACAAATAATATAACGATCATGTATACAAATTATATAACGATCATGTATACAAATGATATTATAACGATCATGTATACAAATGATATTATAACGATCATGTATACAAATGATATTATAACGATCATGTATACAAATAATAATATAACGATCATGTATACAAATGATATTATAACGATCATGTATACAAATAATATTATAACGATCATGTATACAAATAATATTATAACGATTATGTATACAAAATACCTGTCCTAGGATGGGTATTCTGCTCGTATATATACAGGTTCTGCTATAAGTAACTATAGAATTTAATTTCAACATAATAAATATAACATGGAAGAAATATATATATATATATATATATATATATATATATATATATATATATATATAAAGAATAATAAACATGTTTTTACCGAGTACACCTTGCATTGAACAATCGAAGTTGAAATAAATTTGTCATTTGTAAATGTTTATCCCTCTTCTTTCATCTATCTTATATATATATATATATATATATATATATATATATAAGTTAGATATTGAAGGCGGTGACAAAGCAATTTTGTAGAAAACACTGTTGGATACGAGATGAGGTCAACAGAACATGACAATATTGGAAAATTTCACTAATTTTCAATCAAATATTTATTTACCAACGTAATGTGTCAAACCAAGATGGTATGGGTGGTACCATGTTCTTTAGATATTCGATGTAAACCTCCTTTTCAGAAAGAAGTTACCACTAAATTGGAATATATTTTTCGCTTGAAAGTCGGGAAATTATGGGATGTCTGTTGTGATAGTCTCGCAGAAATTAACATTTAGTTATTGTTGAAATTTTAGTTGCTTATCATTAAACTGTTATATTATTTTACTAATAATTATTATATTACTAGCAAGACCCGTGTAAATTACACGAAATGATGTTTTCAATACTAATTATCTTGTTCCTAACCTATACATGTTTGAATAATATATGCTAAGATTTTACTTGTATATTTATTTTTAAAAAATGAACAATACATGAAACAATTTACAAAACTTCTTTATATACAATATTTCTAGTGAAGGTAATATTTCGATGACTACACCTTACTTTGTAAATGCTTTAGATTAAATTAAATTTGGCTCCAATTCATGAGTAGCATATAAAGATTCGGAAGGTCGTTGCTTTTGATGTAAGCGTGACACACAAAATAACACGCGCGCTATCGTATTAATATGTGTTTTCCCGGTCGTCTCCTCCCTACCTCCCCACGTTGATGTAGAAAAAAAAATCTTAGAGGTTGGTTGGGATCAAACTATAAACCAGTCGGACCGACATCAAAAACCGACGTCAAAATCCTACGTCGCTAACCGTTGCACCAAAGGGAAATACTTGGAAATATTACGAAAATTAGGTGACTGTAATGCTTTTCCAAATCTAGGTGCGGCATGCATGTGCAGATGTTTTGATGTAAGCGTGACACACGAGTTATCGTCTTGATATATAGATTATTATTAGGTGTTTTTATTTGAACGTATATTTTTATTTTTGTTCATCCTTATTCCACCTTCCGGTTTTCAACATTGCATTGCTCCTGTTCGGAATTCTCACCTTCATATTTACATATTTTTATTTGTTTTCCCTCTCTTATTTTAACCATGCCCGTTTTATTTAATTCAAACTTCTATGTATAAATTGTAACGTCGTAGGAATTAAAAGGCGATACAAGTTTGCGTGCCGCATCTAAATTAAAAGGGAGAAAATTGGTGCACGGGGGTGTTAAGGTCGGCCACCCCTGCCTTAGCCGTAAAAAGTTGAAAACATCTGCTGTACATTAATCATTACATTTACTTTGTAATTTGGTTGCTATTTCGTTCAGATAATCAGTGGTCCGTGCATTTTAAAAAAAGTAGCTGCACTCAAAAACTCGCATGCCCTGCATGGGCATCATTAACATTCTATATGCACATCGATTAGTCAACAACTGTCCTTTTTTCGTCTGGTATTTACCAACCGCTTCAGGTGAGGTAGTATGTGACACAAGGTGGATTTAATATGGGAAAAAGCCAGCACCTTTCTTTTAAAAAGGGGCCTCTGTCTCCTCAGCACTGAAGAAATAGATTGTTTTGTTTTACGGCATATCAACCCTTTTTGGGTTATTTAATGCCGAATCGGGTTACTTTGGTAAAACATTTTATGCTTCAAGTTCTTTATATCTTCAAGTATTTATTCATGGTGTTTGGTTTGGTTGTTTTGTAGAGGAAAATTGATTTGTTTTTTGTTTTTTGGGGCTTTGCAGAACATGATTGAGTTTTGCAAAGGAAAAGGAAAAAAAAAATAACATCAATGTTTGGTGCATTTTAGGTCAGGAAGCCAGTATTTTCAGACAGCCTGATCTGGTAGCATCAGAACTGAAGAAATAGAAGGTGACAGAAGAGAAGAGAGCAATAAGTATCAAGAACAAAATTAAATTTTATATTCAGAGTTTCCTTTTTTTGCTCAAGTCTTGGTTCATTTGTTTATCGTTAGATACGCCTCTGCATCTCTTTGTCCATCGGTCTGTCATGCTTCAGTTTCAAATATATTTTTGCCGATCCGTTGTGCTTTAGGTTGAAATACCTATGTAAGAGAATCTCTGAACGTCCATTGTTCAGTTCGTTAGTCAAATTTAAAATAGCACTTTCATTGCTGTTAAATTTAGTCACCAGTGCTCATCTGTATGGCCAGTTGAGCTAGAACTAATTAGATAGAAATCAGAAGCCAAAAAAAGTTGGTACATAAGCAGGCTGGAATGTTTTATTGTTCTTAGATGGACAACTCGATTCTGTGTTCTAATTGGTTGCTAGTCCATGAGTGGACATTCTAGAGTATAAATATTGCTTCATTCGAGTAAAACTTTGTCAATTGGATGCCAATTGATGCCATTAAGCCGATAAGTGTCATTTGTATTCTATGGTCTCTACATGCAAATTTAATGAACAACTCTTAAGAATTAAAAAAATAATTTTTCAAAAATAAAATTCTCGGTACTGGATTTCTTTTAATGTCTTCACTGCGTAATGCTAATTAAAATTAAGGTACAGTCATTCCTGTGATGATATAAATTATTCAACCCCCAAAATAAAATTGATATTTTCAGCCTCTGCAATATTTTTTCATATCTCCGGTAAGTAAGGTCTTAATATCTACTACTAAAATTGCTTAAGTATTGCTATTTAAATAAATATTTGATGAAATATGTGAAAACAAAATAAATAAAATTGGTGAAAAATTGTGTTTTGTAAAACAGAGTTAAAAAACTGGTTCAGTAGAGGTTAGCATGATGTTGGCAGTGCCTCCTAGGATCTTAACAGAAGAGGGCAGGAGCCGCCATGACAGCTCTCGGTATGTTGGATTGAGTGCCAAGGTGAACCATAGCTTGTATGAAAACAGCTTCCAAGGCAATTATAAATAAAAACACTTATTCTTTTAAACTTAGTGATTTTGAGATGCTTCAATTAATGGGGTTTCAAATGTTTGCTTTCAATGTGTAATTCAGCTTCGCGATCATTCCCGTAATGATGTAAATTATTTATGCGAATAATACAATTGATATTTTCAGCTAATCCAATAGGTAAGGTCTTTATGTATCCTACTAAAATGGTTCGGTTCTTGCTCGGCAAATAGATATTTGATGGAATATGTGAAAAAAATTCAGTTTTGTAAAAAAAAGTTTTAAAAGACTGGATCAGCAAAGTTTGGCAATATGTTTAGAAGTCACTGCTTGCACAGTTTGACGAAAGCTTTTGAAAAACCGTAGAAATCTGTTTTCCACAATTAGTAGACATATCTGACTTCTGCAGCAAAAGAGTTTATTTGTCGACGAATTTCAACACTTTTTAGGGGTCAAAACGAGTTGGCGAATTAAGATGATTAGAATAATAATTTTATAAGAGTTTCATTCTTAACAATGAATGACAAAGTTCAACAAATGAGTTTAAGTGGCTGAGTCACAAACCAATGATGGCAAATTTAAAACATGACTGAACTTGGAAGTCTGCTGGGTTACAGAATGTCAGATTAAAGAGCTTCAACTTATATATAACAACAATTGTATATGTATAAGAATGAAAATTGGACATTTTATCTTTGTGTCCCTAACTTACATGCTTCAATTCTACAATTACTATTACATAGCAATTATGGAATTGGTGCATGCCTATTATATATATATATACATATATATACATAAAGTAAAGTTAGTCCCCACCCACCCCAATGGGTGCTCGATAGCTCTGGTAACAAAACAAATCTTTCAGTTTGTGATTTCTGCCACATATTGGAGTAAGTTAGAAAAGATTTTCGTTTCATTCAAATTCATCGTTTTTTATATTTTATCCGATCAAAACTTTCCTTTTTGCTTACTGATTTAAAAGACGGACTAGGAGCAACTACCCTAAACTCACAGTACTAAGTCCTCATCTTTTAACTCATTACACCGTCTGATATTATTAGAGTTACTTTTTGTTTTTTACTGATAGGTCAACACTTACCAAGGCCCGATGGCCACTCGAGCAAGGATTAAAGAGATCATCAGTTGGACGATGATCGGCACCATGAAACGATTGGAAACAATGGGTGGAAAGGGTAGAAGATTACTTAAGAGGAATTGATTATCCAAGAAGACAGCTCAACAAGCATTTGTTTAGACATGAAGATGGCCATGCTGTAGTCAGTTGGGAAGCAGACTCGTGGTATCTTGTTCCACAGATGGAATGTTCGAGGAAAGAAACTTTGTTCATGGAAGTTCTGTTTGGTTTTTTGTACAGAGAGAGAAAGAGCGAGGGAAAAAAAGAGAGAGAAAGAGCGAGGGAAAAAAAGAGAGAGAAAGAGCGAGGGAAAAAAAGAGAGAGAAAGAGCGAGGGAAAAAAAGAGAGAGAAAGAGCGAGGGAAAAAAAGAGAGAGAAAGAGCGAGGGAAAAAAAGAGAGAGAAAGAGCGAGGGAAAAAAAGAGAGAGAAAGAGCGAGGGAAAAAAAGAGAGAAAGAGCGAGGGGAAAAAAAAGAGAGAAAGAGAGAGAGAGAGGAAGAGAGAGAGAGAGAGAGAGGAAGAGAGAGAGAGAGAGAGAGGAAGAGAGAGAGAGAGAGAGAGAGGAAGAGAGAGAGAGAGAGGAAGAGAGAGAGAGAGAGGAAGAGAGAGAGAGAGAGGAAGAGAGAGAGAGAGAGGAAGAGAGAGAGAGAGAGGAAGAGAGAGAGAGAGAGAGGAAGAGAGAGAGAGAGAGAGGAAGAGAGAGAGAGAGGAAGAGAGAGAGGAAGAGAGAGAGAGAGAGGAAGAGAGAGGGAGAGAGAGAGGAAGAGAGAGAGAGAGAGAGAGAGGAAGAGAGAGAGAGAGAGGAAGAGAGAGAGAGAGAGGAAGAGAGAGAGAGAGAGGAAGAGAGAGAGAGAGAGGAAGAGAGAGAGAGAGAGGAAGAGAGAGAGAGAGAGAGGAAGAGAGAGAGAGAGAGAGAGAGAGAGGAAGAGAGAGAGAGAGAGAGGAAGAGAGAGAGAGGAAGAGAGAGAGAGAGAGAGGAAGAGAGAGAGAGAGAGAGGAAGAGAGAGAGAGAGAGAGAGAGGAAGAGAGAGAGAGAGAGAGGAAGAGAGAGAGAGAGAGAGGAAGAGAGAGAGAGAGAGGAAGAGAGAGAGAGGAAGAGAGAGAGAGAGAGGAAGAGAGAGAGAGAGAGGAAGAGAGAGAGAGAGAGGAAGAGAGAGAGAGAGGAAGAGAGAGAGAGGGGAAGAGAGAGAGAGAGGGGAAGAGAGAGAGAGAGGGGAAGAGAGAGAGAGAGGGGAAGAGAGAGGAAGAGAGAGAGAGAGAGGAAGAGAGAGAGAGAGAGGAAGAGAGAGAGAGAGAGGAAGAGAGAGAGAGAGAGGAAGAGAGAGAGAGAGAGGAAGAGAGAGAGAGAGAGGAAGAGAGAGAGAGAGAGGAAGAGAGAGAGGAAGAGGAAGAGAGAGAGGAAGAGGAAGAGAGAGAGGAAGAGGAAGAGAGAGAGGAAGAGGAAGAGAGAGAGGAAGAGGAAGAGAGAGGGAGAGAGAGGAAGAGAGAGGAAGAGAGAGGGAGAGAGAGGAAGAGAGAGGGAGAGAGAGGAAGAGAGAGAGGGAGAGGAAGAGAGAGAGGAAGAGGAAGAGAGAGAGGGAGAGAGAGGAAGAGAGAGAGGGAGAGAGAGGAAGAGAGAGAGGGAGAGAGAGGAAGAGAGAGAGGGAGAGAGAGGAAGAGAGAGAGGGAGAGAGAGGAAGAGAGAGAGGGAGAGAAAGAGAGAGAGAGGGAGAGAAAGAGAGAAGAAAAAGAGGAGAGAAAGAGAGGAGAGAAAGAGGAGAGAAAGAGAGAAGAGAAAGAGAGAAGAGAAAGAGAGAAGAGAAAGAGAGAAGAGAAAGAGAGAAGAGAAAGAGAGAAGAGAACATAACGTTTTTCATAGTAAATAATACAACACAATTCTTACTGAGAAAATACATAAAAAAGGGTCCCAACATTATTTTGTTTGCAAAACAAACTTAAAAAATACTCTGCACTATTTTTCTCATTCATTGGAAGGACATGAGTGCTTCGGTTATGGTCACAATTTTATTTATATACTACAGAGCCCTATTAAATTCAACCCCCCACACCCATTATCTCTGTATAGAAATTCCATTTTTTTATGAGCAACAAAAAAAAAAGGAAATAGAAAAAACGAAAAATGAGTATGCCTTCTGAGCACTACTGAAACACACAAATATAATTAAGAAGGCCTGCAGAGCACTAATAAACCATGTGTGTTCGAAGAGAAATGATGATATTCACAATAGTTAAAATACTACATATTACATCGATTTCTTTTGAAATTACTACATAATAACCTAGAATTTACAATATCCGGCTCATAGTCCTCCCTTGTAGGCAGAAGTTTAACATGTTAAAAATAATTTTTTTAATTGCGTGAGACGAATGGGATCGAACCATAGAGCTCTCGGTCTGTTAACGTGTCGACCATGAACGCAAGTAGAAAATCTATGGAAAATTAGGTCATGTAAACGAAGCCAGCCAATAGCTGGCATGGGTTTTATTTTACGATCTGCCGTAAGGCAACCAAATCTGGGGTTACCAGTCGCACGTTTTGGGTAATTTCTATACCAAGAAATAGATGTTTTTGTTTCAATTTTTGAATATTATGCATGTGAAAGGTGTAGGATTCAGGAAATGTCAACTTTATGAGGGGTCTGTCGCATATCTTGGCATATACGGACCTAATTCGGAAGTCGAATCACTGAATAAATTGTAGCCGCCATGTTGAATGATGAAATACGGCAAGGAACTATGAGTATAAATGTATACGTAATATATAGAAGTAACGTAGTCCGATATTCTCGAAAATCAACGGAATTAGCGGGAGCATCCATTAAATGTGTGTGTAATGTTTTTTATTATGCAGTAAATTAATAGCAGACAAATAGTAAATACTGACGGAGACTTTTTTGAAAAGTAGACGTTGTTTATTACTTCCCAGTGTCGATGAGAGTATCAGTACTGAAATGTTAGGGGGGAAAAGTTTTTGCTACCACCTATATGGAGTATGTTTTGAAGAGAGTTGAAGATGGTAGGCCAGAAGTAATATTTAGTGTTAGCTAGAGAAAAATAATAACAAATTTACTAAAACACGCTCGAGTGAATAAGCGTAATATAGTGATGAGTTTAGTAGACTGTGGTGCATGTGGTTATTTTCCTATTCTTCAAAAATCGTCTTTATATATTAGATAATATACAGACAGATTACTAACGTCTATGGTAAGTTACTTTTCGTTCTTTGTTTATTGGTATTCATAACAAATATACATTCGATTTCTTTGGTGGTGTACTAGCAAACTATATCGATTATTAAACAATCGTCTTAATTTAAATAAATTATTACTTCTTTTGCTTCATATATTCCTACACGTTCAATAGATAATCGAAAAGTTGCCGATTCGAATCTAACAAGGTTTAGATCTGTTCATTTCTTTTTACCATTTTCGAGTCAAACACTTACATGAATTACACACATTTTATTGAAATAAAACTTTTTCTAAACTATAATAATTTATAAATATTTTATTACAATAAAAAAAATATTTATTTACACTAACTAATTTACTGATTACATTAGATCCTCCATAATGCATTTCGGTTTCTTATGAAACAATTCGGCCATTTCAATAGATTACTTGGTGAAAAATCCTATTTTGAAAGCAATTCATACACAAAAATTACTTTCAGTATTAAATAAAATCAACTAGAATGCATTTCGGTTTCTTAAAAAAAAAGTCAGTCAAATTTTAAACATGACTGACCTTGGAAGTCTGCTGGGTCACAGGATGTCAGATTAAAGAGCTTCAACCTATATATAAACAACAATACCACATATATGAATAAAAATTGGACATTTTATTTTTGTGTCCCCAACTGACATGCTTCAATGCTATAATTACTATTATATACATAGGAATTGGTGCATGCCCGTTTCATTTCATATATATATATATATATATATATATGTGTGTGTGCATGTGTGTGTGTGTTTCTTTGAGTGTGAGTTAGCTCTTTTCTTTGTTTTTTGCTTGTTTTCACCCAAAATGAACCACTGTATAGTGTAGGTTTTTTCAAGACACTTTAATCAAAGAACTTTTTACTCTTTGTGAATTTTCCTGATGATTTTGTAATGTTGCAGAGACGATATTGACATAAAAATGTTTGGCACAAGACAAATGAAACGGACCGTAAAAAATATATCTCCACAGAAATGTTATGTTTTTTGGAAATGTGAAACAAATAAATAAAATTAAATAAAAAAAATAAAAACATGGTTATTGGAATATAATATGAACCTGACATATATATAAGTTAGTCCCATTACTACATAGGTGCTCGATAGCTCCGGTAACAAAATAAATCTTTTTCTGACACATTTGTCTATGTTGTTAAAAAACAACATTTCAGTTTCCTTCAAATTCATCGATTTTTATATTTTATCCAATCAACACTTTGCTCTGTGTTTGATTTCAAAGACTGCGTAGGAATAAGTACTTCACCCACCCACCCACAGTACTAAGTTCTAATCTTTCAACCTATTACACATAATCTTATTAGAGTCAATTTTTTTTTGTTTGCACACTTCATATTAATCACTACACCGACTATCAATTACATATGTAACAAATATGCAAAACAACAAAAATTACGTTTTCCATTTTAAACACACAAAAAAAACAAAAAACAATTCTTCCCGAAGACATTCTTAGCACATGTCCCCCCCCCCCTAAAAAAAACAAACAAAAAACGTTCCCAGCATTACTTTATTTGCGAAACAAACTTTCTAAAGTACTTTGCACTATTTTTCCTGTTATTTGGAAGGACATGAGTGTTTTGGTTATGGTCAAAATTATATATATATATATATATATATATATAATACACAGAGAGCATTCTGAAGTCTACCGTAAGTTACTTTCCATTTTTTTGTTTTAAAGTTACCCAAACTAAAACATTTATTGGTATTCGTAGTAAATATAGATTCGATGCATCTGTACTAGCAAACTATTCGTATTAAACAATCGTCAGACTTCTTCAGCGTCTTTTCTACATTTGTATGGAACTAAATTAAACTGAATATGGCCCACGTTACCCACCTTTACGCTTAGCAGCCGTGTTCAAAAACACACAATGATCAGTTAATTAGTTTAAGAGTTAATACTGTACATAGAAATATATAAACATATACACATACCTAACTTTATATAAATAAAATATGTGGGTGTGTTAGGTTACTTAGAAAACCCTTGATGCATAACCTTTGTTTCTTATAAATGCTCACTAAATTGCCCTAACTGTGGTGCAATTAGAACTCAAATTGAGCAAACAATTATACAGCACACTTTCCCGATGAATCATGCATGTTGTCTGCATGAAATGGTCGCTGGTCATAGACTAAGTAGTTCAAATAGCCACTCTTACAACGGTGTTATGCGATAAGGTCTGATATGTGTCAGGATTTTTCACATGAGGGTTGATAATTTGTAGAATTTGGTATATTCGGACTACTGTTCTCATCTTGGGTGGTTTTATCACAACGTTTCGGCCGATGTAACCTCCGACAGGTGTACTTTGTCGAACTCAGGAATCTTTCTGTTGAACTCGGGAATCTGGACAAAATTTCGAACGGAAGGATATAGTACTAAGTAAAATTCAGTTCTAAATGACAGTCATCAGAAGGTTGAAGGTTCAATCTTCAGTGCGGGCGATACGAAGAATTGCGAATTACTAAAGACTTCTTCCCAGTCATGCAGATGGAACGAGAGCATGCTACTCCCGTGGATTTAATAAAGGGTTCCGTTCGAAATTCCGTCCAAGTTCGACAGAAAGATTCCTTAGTTCAACAAAACGTTGTGATAAAAATACCCAAGATGAGAACAGTAGTCCGAATATACCAAATTCTACAAAAGGTCTGATATAATTTGAAAAGACCCAAACACCAGTATGTTTGGGTGTCTACCCAAACATACTTTTCTTTCTAAATTTGGCACACAACAAACATCAGGTATTGACCCTGACCCTCCTCTGTTTGGAGTTATAGGTAGGAGTAGCCTCTTGTAACCATGGTGTAATATTAAAAAAGACCGACAAACGAATATACAGCAAAGATTGCAACTTAATAATTTACGTTTGTTTTTTTAATATAAAAGCATTTACTTGTCTGTAATGGCAACATCCGAAGTCACGACGACATCTATTTCAAAAGTTCCTTTTCAACCCCTAAAAGTTCAGCGGGAACAAGTGCTTATCCCTATTTTTGTAGTACCTAAGCAGCAAAGAATATGACGTGTACTACTCTAACAAGATTACCCTGGGGCGATCGGAAAAGCAGGTTAGTAAATACGAATTATAATCACATTTGGAATGCGACTGGGATTAGTTTGATGATTTCAAGGTTGGTACGAAAACAGAAATATAAACATTTTATTGTTTGTCTTTTGAGGTATCTGGATGGAGGAATGTGTTGAGAAAAACAATTTTCAGATTTACGTCACCGATTGAGAGAATCTGGGAAAACAGGAAAGCGTGATTTGAAGAGGTGAGCAGACTTTCGCCTTTTGCTCCCCCCATTAGGGTTGGGGAGTTGTCTATATATGTAAAGCAGAAGGAGCTTATAGGATGTCGGCATTCTACCCCAATAGAGTGTAAACTATGAAAAATGCTTCCTAGTTCCGATTCTTCATTTATGCTGCACCATTTTCCGCATTTTGGGACGAGTAAAGAGCAAGGGGCATAACCCGCAACTATTCCAATGACCGAGCACTCATTTTACTCCCAGCTAAGTTGGTGCCCATTTATATCACTGAATAGCACATGCTTATTGCATCTTGTACTTGTATTCATTCCTAATCAGTCACTCATCTAAATACTAACCAAACTCAGCGTGGCTTAACTTCCATGTTTCAACAAGATTCGGTGAAAAATTCACAAGTGAACCCAGAGCATAAATCCATGGAAGTGAAATCTTATAATTGATGGTCAATGAATTACAGCTTTAAAAAAAAAAAAAAATTATTAGAAGGGGAAAACAATTTTTTTAGAGTTTATAGTCTTTGCTTATTTAAAAAAGAAAGGAAAAAAAATACTAAAAAAAAAAGAAAAACAAAAAGAGAAAGAGAAAGAGAAAACAAGAGAAAGAGAAAAGAAAGAAAAAAAAGAGAAAAAAGAGAAAGAGAAGAGAAAGAGAAAAGAAAGAAAAAGAGAAAAGAAAGATAATAGTTGTAACGCAGGATTGAGAGTCCAGTCAAGCCTACTATATCACCCATACGTTTTGGTGATTTTCCTCTCCACGCTAATAACTTTAGCAGAACTTGAACTTGGCCAGCCAAATTCATAATCTGTGTCACAACCATATTCACCTAATTAACAGAATAAATAAAATTCCAACCGTGCTAAACATTTTTAGCATCATTAAAATATTTGGCATATGGATAAAAAACAAAACATGCACACAGGCCAAATAATTTAAGCCATGAGGGAATCCGTAATGAAGAATAGTTGACCTCCCTTCAGTCTAATTAACACAGATCCAAGTGGATCACCTGTGAAAATAATTAGCTAATTTATTTCCCTAGACATCATATTTGCTCGTATTTGTGTAATTATAATAATTGATGGTCAAAGAATTACAGCGTTTTTGACTAGAAGGGGGAAACATAATTTTCTTAGATTTTATAGTCTCTGCTTGTTTAAAAAAAGGGAGAAAAAAACAGAAAGAAAAAAACGGAAAAAAAGGAGAAAAAACAGAAAAAGGGGAAAAAACAGTAAAGAGGAAAAAAACAGAAAGAGGAAAAAAACAGAAAGAGGAAAAAAACAGAAAGAGGAAAAAAACAGAAAGAGGAAAAAAACAGAAAGAGGAAAAAAACAGAAAGAGGAAAAAAACAGAAAGAGGAAAAAAACAGAAAAGGGGGAAAAAACAGAAAAGGGGGAAAAAACAGAAAAGGGGGAAAACAGAAAAGGGGGAAAAACAGAAAAGGGGGAAAACAGAAAAGGGGGAAAAACAGAAAAGGGGGAAAAACAGAAAAGGGGGGGAAACAGAAAAGGGGGGAAAACAGAAAAGGGGGGAAAACAGAAAAGGGGGAAAAACAGAAAAGGGGGAAAAACAGAAAAGGGTGGAAAACAGAAAAGGGTGGAAAACAGAAAAGGGGGGAAAACAGAAAGAGAGAAAAAACAGAAAGAGAGAAAAAACAGAAAGAGAGAAAAAACAGAAAGAGAGAAAAAACAGAAAGAGAGAAAAGACAGAAAGAGAGAAAAGACAAAAAGAAAGAAAAAGGAAGGTTAACAAGCCTATGAAGTCAGAGTTGACTCTCGCTTGCTTGCAATATATATATATATATATATGTATAGACATATACATATACATGCACACACATACACATGGGTGCATATCATTACTTTATTACTTTGTAGTTCAGATTATGTTTTTAACTAAAATATTAACATTGTAGATGACTATAAATGTTTTCAATGGCTGTATAAATGAAACTGCAATAATATCCATTGAACTTGTAATGAATTTTATTTTATTTTATCAAGAGCCAACTGACCGACTGACTTAGAGAATTAACAAAAAAAGAAAAGAAAAAAAACGTTTTTAGGAAATACATGCAAACTCGTTAGATAATTAACTTCCCTTCTCTTTATGGTAAACTACATTTTTTCTTTGGGTTTGTTAAATGAAACTGCAATCTGTTTGGAGAAGTCAATAAGGATTAAAGTGAAGAGGGAGGGGAAAAAAATGGAGGAAAGCACATACTCAAATGACTAATAACTTCCTGTAAACCGTCAATTGCAAGAGGAGTGCCAGCAGACGACATTCCAAGATTATCAAAATATGCAGTTAAAAATAAGTCAAGCGCTTATCTGCTAGTTTTATCTTGTAGAAATCAGTTGACACAAACATAAAATAAAAAAAACCTTTCAACCTATTTCTAAAATAATAGGATAAAACTACAACGCTATCTACAAATTCTGATTTAAAAAAAACTACCTATAAACATTACTACATCTATAATTATTTTTCTGTAAACCCTACCTACACGCCAAATTATGGATCCACCCAGACAACGCCAGGTAGGTACAGCTAATATAAAATATACAGTTGTTTAGTTGTATTACAGCTAGTAAGTGTGTAATACACATAGCAAGTGTGTAATACACATAGCAAGTGTGTAATACTATGGTGACCCGAGGTGTGTATCTTGGTGTCACTGCTTCGACAGATATTTCGGGGTGAAATCTTTTAGTCATGGGTGCGGCGCTGTCAGTCTCTGAGGGCCACGATAGTACCATCCCGTTTAGTGCAACAGTTGACCATTCTCTTGAGCCCACATTGTCTTTAGATACTCAAAAGCGTGTTGTCTGCTGCCTTGCTGAACGGGCAATAATCAGTTGCTTTAAGGTTATTCAGTAATTCTCTGTAAAGAATTAATTATCTGAACTTCGGGAAAGTGACCATAGCAGCTGGAAATTGAACACTTGATAAAAAGTGAACAAAACATTTTATATAAAAAAGTATTTATTTTCACCACTGTATGTCGAAACTAATTGTCGGTGATGGGCAAAACATCTTTGTATGATGGGTTTTCAACAACTGTCTCCTCTTTTGTGACGACAAAAAAAAAGAGAAAGAAAGGACCAACAAAGGGAAAGAGATAAAAACGAACAAAAGTCCTTTATAGTTTGTCTACCGACCTACACAACCAGCCGTCGTCACATGCGATTTAACCTGTTAACACTTCGATCACTGACTAACCCGGGTTATTAACAATTCTGACGACAGAGGTGAGGGGAAATTTCATTGATAAGGCTATGATTTCAATAGCAAGTACAGTGATGTTCCTATTTACTTGCCCCCTCCCCACAAGTGCAAACTTAGACACAAGGTGATTTTTTAATGTGGGGAAGATAGAGCTCCCCAAATAGGGGCACTGTTTCACTGCCTCGTGCCACAAATGCATTCATGCTGAGGTTCAAAACCTGAATGCCAGGTCACATCCAAATGTGATCAACGGTGTCAGCTGTCTTATTCCCTGTGCCAAAAAACTTGCAACTGGCAGTATAAGAAATCATAGTGCTATTTTCTCCTCTACCAGGGCTCAACCAATAAGTAGGGAGCATGCATATATAACTAGCAGTGCTTTTCCAGTAGTGCCCGGGATGCAAAAAAATTTTAGTTGTTAATTTTTAAACTCATGCAGAAAAGAAATAAAATTTTAGTTGTCAAAAAAAGACAATTATATTCTTCAATTAAAAATATGAGTTTTTCCCCTTGCTGATTTTGATTTTTCTGTCATAATTGAAAAATGTTTCCATATTACTAGTTGTCTTTAAGGTGACGACATAATTTAAAAAATAAACTGTAGCAAAGCAGGTTATTATAGTGCCAATAACACCATACAAATGAAGTTTGGCTAGTTAGAATCAAAGTTTGATATGTCAGCGTAACTGCTATTTAGATCCAACTTTAAAAAAACAAAAAAACTCACAAGATAACTTTATATGTTAGATAATAATTATAAGCAAGTTATGATGCGGTATAGTTTTTAAAAATGTACTTGACATTTTGTAGGTTTTGATAAACCAGATTCCAATTGTGGTGGGCCTTCCGCCGGCTATTTCTAGTGATATTTGAGTCAATAGCTTCTTGAGTGAATCCTGTGTATCATATAACAGCACCAAAACCAGAAACACTTAAACTAAAAGGGCCATCACGAAGAATATGATTCTATTTGCTGTATTCATGTCCAGCTTTATTATTATTAATATCACTGCTCCTGTTCATTGATAGAAATGCATTTTAAGAAGTAGGACTTCATTACGGTTACGGAAGATTTACAAACATTTTTCTTACAAGCTATTTCGGACTAAAATGGATAACCGATTTGACTTTAAAATCAGTCCAGAGTTTGAGACTGGGGCGATGGTTGAGTAGATTTAAAAACTGGAATTGGTGTGCGACCTATCTAGGGTAAAACGACTGGCCACACACTCACCTGTGTGATCATACGATCAGGGGATATTGTAGCAGTAGAGACAAAAAGAAACACCAGCATATTAGATGCTTTGCATGTAGGACAACCGTTTTCCAGAGAGAAAAAAGAACTGTATATAAAGGCAGATTTTTATAGTTGCAACTAATTTGCATGTGTAGAAAGCAACTGAATTTTAAAAGGACAGATTAAAAGCAGACCGAGTCGAATGTGTGACAGCTGAGAGAAATCGTTGATGGAAATTTTTTTAATGTTTATTACGGTGTTTTTTGAAGAGGATTTCCTTCTGAAGTTTGGACCATCATTGTAACCTTACTTCGGCTACAGGAGATTTACATACATCTTTGATTCTTAGAGATAAACTAAACAGTTTGTAGAGGAGTAGCACCTTTCAGAGATGGCCTTGTGCCACATCTTATAAATTATAAATTTTGTAATTTTATGATAAATAAAAATGGCATCCTCAACTAATTTCAAGGAGGATTGGAAAACCGAGGTAGGATAGCACTAACTAAACATCCACTGGAAAAATGCTGAGACCTTGTGAAGGCTTATTGCCACCCAGATCCCAGAGGAGACCAATGGTCGTTGCCAGCAAGAAATCAATGGTAGGCGGCTGTTACGATACCGCAAAGTCATTTGCGGTGATCATCGAAAAGAGCTGGAGAGTACTGGAAATATGGAGAGGCTTGTTGTCACTCAGACTCCAGGGAACACCACCAGTTGTTGTTGATGAGCAATCACTGACGATGACTTGTGTGATAACACCTAGTGAGTATTTATTTACTCCTCTCCAGGAGTTAGGCACAAGGCAAGTTTTTATCTTACTCCCACAAGTAAGATGTGACCCAAGGTCGGGTCGGGAAAGTGGGACTTGAAAAGCCAGTGCCCGAGAAGGTGAGCACTCTGGCCATTAAAAATTGCCTGGGCAGCCCTGTCGGCATTCCCTGGTAGGGGCACCTCAGGCAGTAAGCAATAAACTTACTCCTCCCCAAAGAGGGGAGGCAAAGCCTGAGAGGGTGCACCTCCTAGAACTGCACAGGACAAACCCATAGACCGGCCGAATCAAGCCCCGAAGGCCAAAACAATACCAGTCTATGGGGTGCAGTATCCATCAAAACAGATACTACACTTTGATCTTAGCCAAAAGGTTTGTAGAGTAGCACCTTTCAGAGATGGCGTATTCCAGCACTATGTGATGTGCCAAATATAGTAAATAGCCGCATCTTTCATGCGGTTAGTCTGTTAATAGAGAAAACACGGTGGATCCAGAGGAATAAACCTTCAGCAAAAATCCCTATTCTTTATGGGTAGTTGTAGTTCCTTTGACGACCATCGACAAACCGATGTTTCGGCAGAGAGAACATCACAGCTCTGCGGAGGATCATTCTTGACAATGGAAGGTGCACTACTCCAATGAGTGGAGAACTGTATAAAATATACAGGTTTTGCAGAGCTATATACTCATCCAGCCCTGAAATGGTTTTAGCAAGTACTTCGGTAAAATCTCTTAAACAACACACGTGATGACAACAAAACAATCGACCTCCATTTGTTTGATCTTGGTATAGGGTTTTTTTTTTTCAATTGCATCCCAGGACAGAGAGACAGAAATAAAGAAACAACATTGATTATTATCTAAATAAATAAATGCGGAAGTTATTTTCATTTATCACTTATATTAGCATCAAAACTAGTTACTGTTATTTAAATCAATAGTAAGACATTTTCAAATACTGTATATATAGTACAGACGAAAGACCAAAACACAGCTATTTGAATGCTTAATTTGCATAATTATTTTTTAAACGGTCTATAATAAATTAATGTTTGGTGTTATTCATTTGTAATTTTATTGTTCTATTTCCCTATATATATATGCAATAATTAAAGTTGTTTAATAAAAAAGGATACATTACAAAAACCTTTCTTACAGTCTTAAAAAAATAAATAAATTTATATCAAAACGGCTTAACAGTTCCTGGAGAGAGAAGGATGTGACCTCTCTCTCTCTGCCAAATTTTTTTTTTCTAGTGTTTTTAAAAGAGCCTCCCCCAACATGCACCATCGTTCAGGCGAATTGATTTCTTCTTTCTACTCATTTTTTACTATCTTATTTTAAAAGATAAATACATTTGTATAAAAATTACAAAAATGTTAATGTTTTTCTATTTATATGAATAAATGGAAAAGTTTTTTTTGTCTCGTGTTTACAACAAACTTATGAAATGTTAATTATCTAAAATGTTGGTTTCAAGTAGCGAAGCGAAGGTGAGCTGGCAAAACCAACTAGTTCATAAGAAAACACACACTATATCCATCGTGTTATCTATTTAAAAGAATAATGTCTATCTTAAGTTAGGTACATGTATATGTTTACATATTTTTATGTACTGCATTAACTCTTAAACTAATTAGCCGATCATTAAAACAATTTTTTAACACAGCTGCAAGGCGCAAGGGGTAGTAATGTGGGCTATATTTAGTTTCATTTAATTGTATGCAAAGCAGGTAAAAAGGTGTTGAAACCCTTTATGAGAATTCAGATGCCTCCGATTTTTCCGAAATTTTTGATGGGATGTAATCATGTTCAAAAATGCCTAATTGTTAGGAAGTTTTTGTTTTTAGTAAATGTTCAAAACAAAGCCAAAAGTCAATGCGGTCTCTATTCCCGAATCGCCCTCCTCCTAAAACACTGTAGAGAAATAATAAAATGGCGACAATTTTAAAGAGAAGATAATCATGTTCAAAAATGCCTAATTGTTAGGAAGTTTTTGTTTTCAGTAAATGTTCAAAACAAAGTCAAAACTTAATGCGGCCTCTATTCCCGAATCTCCCTCCTCCTAAAACACTGTAGAGAAATAATAAAATGGCGACAATTTTAAAGAGAAGATAATCATGTTCAAAAATGCCTAATTGTTTTTTTGTTTGTTATTTTGTAAATATCTAAAACAAAGCCAAAAGTCAATGCGGCCTCTATTCCCGAATCTCCCTCCGCCTAAAACACTGTAGAGAAATAATAAAATGGCGACAATTTTAAAGAGAAGATAATCATGTTCAAAAATGCCTAATTGTTTTTTTGTTTGTTATTTTGTAAATATCTAAAACAAAGCCAAAAGTCAATGCGGCCTCTATTCCCGAATCTCCCTCCGCCTAAAACACTGTAGAGAAATAATAAAATGGCGACAATTTTAAAGAGAAGATAATCATGTTCAAAAATGCCTAATTGTTTTTTTGTTTGTTATTTTGTAAATATCTAAAACAAAGCCAAAAGTCAATGCGGCCTCTATTCCCGAATCTCCCTCCGCCTAAAACACTGTAGAGAAATAATAAAATGGCGACAATTTTAAAGAGAAGATAATCATGTTCAAAAATGCCTAATTGTTTTTTTGTTTGTTATTTTGTAAATATCTAAAACAAAGCCAAAACTCAATGCGGCCTCTATTCCCGAATCTCCCTCCTCCTAAAACACTGTAGAGAAATAATAAAATGGCGACAATTTTAAAGAGAAGATAATCATGTTCAAAAATGCCTAATTGTTTTTTTGTTTGTTATTTTGTAAATATCTAAAACAAAGCCAAAAGTCAATGCGGCCTCTATTCCCGAATCTCCCTCCGCCTAAAACACTGTAGAGAAATAATAAAATGGCGACAATTTTAAAGAGAAGATAATCATGTTCAAAAATGCCTAATTGTTTTTTTGTTTGTTATTTTGTAAATATCTAAAACAAAGCCAAAAGTCAATGCGGCCTCTATTCCCGAATCTCCCTCCGCCTAAAACACTGTAGAGAAATAATAAAATGGCGACAATTTTAAAGAGAAGATAATCATGTTCAAAAATGCCTAATTGTTTTTTTGTTTGTTATTTTGTAAATATCTAAAACAAAGCCAAAAGTCAATGCGGCCTCTATTCCCGAATCTCCCTCCGCCTAAAACACTGTAGAGAAATAATAAAATGGCGACAATTTTAAAGAGAAGATAATCATGTTCAAAAATGCCTAATTGTTTTTTTGTTTGTTATTTTGTAAATATCTAAAACAAAGCCAAAACTCAATGCGGCCTCTATTCCCGAATCTCCCTCCTCCTAAAACACTGTAGAGAAATAATAAAATGGCGACAATTTTAAAGAGAAGATAATCATGTTCAAAAATGCCTAATTGTTTTTTTGTTTGTTATTTTGTAAATATCTAAAACAAAGCCAAAAGTCAATGCGGCCTCTATTCCCGAATCTCCCTCCGCCTAAAACACTGTAGAGAAATAATAAAATGGCGACAATTTTAAAGAGAAGATAATCATGTTCAAAAATGCCTAATTGTTTTTTTGTTTGTTATTTTGTAAATATCTAAAACAAAGCCAAAAGTCAATGCGGCCTCTATTCCCGAATCTCCCTCCGCCTAAAACACTGTAGAGAAATAATAAAATGGCGACAATTTTAAAGAGAAGATAATCATGTTCAAAAATGCCTAATTGTTTTTTTGTTTGTTATTTTGTAAATATCTAAAACAAAGCCAAAAGTCAATGCGGCCTCTATTCCCGAATCTCCCTCCGCCTAAAACACTGTAGAGAAATAATAAAATGGCGACAATTTTAAAGAGAAGATAATCATGTTCAAAAATGCCTAATTGTTTTTTTGTTTGTTATTTTGTAAATATCTAAAACAAAGCCAAAAGTCAATGCGGCCTCTATTCCCGAATCTCCCTCCGCCTAAAACACTGTAGAGAAATAATAAAATGGCGACAATTTTAAAGAGAAGATAATCATGTTCAAAAATGCCTAATTGTTTTTTTGTTTGTTATTTTGTAAATATCTAAAACAAAGCCAAAACTCAATGCGGCCTCTATTCCCGAATCTCCCTCCGCCTAAAACACTGTAGAGAAATAATAAAATGGCGACAATTTTAAAGAGAAGATAATCATGTTCAAAAATGCCTAATTGTTTTTTTGTTTGTTATTTTGTAAATATCTAAAACAAAGCCAAAAGTCAATGCGGCCTCTATTCCCGAATCTCCCTCCGCCTAAAACACTGTAGAGAAATAATAAAATGGCGACAATTTTAAAGAGAAGATAATCATGTTCAAAAATGCCTAATTGTTTTTTTGTTTGTTATTTTGTAAATATCTAAAACAAAGCCAAAAGTCAATGCGGCCTCTATTCCCGAATCTCCCTCCGCCTAAAACACTGTAGAGAAATAATAAAATGGCGACAATTTTAAAGAGAAGATAATCATGTTCAAAAATGCCTAATTGTTTTTTTGTTTGTTATTTTGTAAATATCTAAAACAAAGCCAAAACTCAATGCGGCCTCTATTCCCGAATCTCCCTCCGCCTAAAACACTGTAGAGAAATAATAAAATGGCGACAATTTTAAAGAGAAGATAATCATGTTCAAAAATGCCTAATTGTTTTTTTGTTTGTTATTTTGTAAATATCTAAAACAAAGCCAAAAGTCAATGCGGCCTCTATTCCCGAATCTCCCTCCGCCTAAAACACTGTAGAGAAATAATAAAATGGCGACAATTTTAAAGAGAAGATAATCATGTTCAAAAATGCCTAATTGTTTTTTTGTTTGTTATTTTGTAAATATCTAAAACAAAGCCAAAAGTCAATGCGGCCTCTATTCCCGAATCTCCCTCCGCCTAAAACACTGTAGAGAAATAATAAAATGGCGACAATTTTAAAGAGAAGATAATCATGTTCAAAAATGCCTAATTGTTTTTTTGTTTGTTATTTTGTAAATATCTAAAACAAAGCCAAAACTCAATGCGGCCTCTATTCCCGAATCTCCCTCCGCCTAAAACACTGTAGAGAAATAATAAAATGGCGACAATTTTAAAGAGAAGATAATCATGTTCAAAAATGCCTAATTGTTTTTTTGTTTGTTATTTTGTAAATATCTAAAACAAAGCCAAAAGTCAATGCGGCCTCTATTCCCGAATCTCCCTCCTCCTAAAACACTGTAGAGAAATAATAAAATGGCGACAATTTTAAAGAGAAGATAATCATGTTCAAAAATGCCTAATTGTTTTTTTGTTTGTTATTTTGTAAATATCTAAAACAAAGCCAAAAGTCAATGCGGCCTCTATTCCCGAATCTCCCTCCGCCTAAAACACTGTAGAGAAATAATAAAATGGCGACAATTTTAAAGAGAAGATAATCATGTTCAAAAATGCCTAATTGTTTTTTTGTTTGTTATTTTGTAAATATCTAAAACAAAGCCAAAAGTCAATGCGGCCTCTATTCCCGAATCTCCCTCCGCCTAAAACACTGTAGAGAAATAATAAAATGGCGACAATTTTAAAGAGAAGATAATCATGTTCAAAAATGCCTAATTGTTTTTTTGTTTGTTATTTTGTAAATATCTAAAACAAAGCCAAAAGTCAATGCGGCCTCTATTCCCGAATCTCCCTCCGCCTAAAACACTGTAGAGAAATAATAAAATGGCGACAATTTTAAAGAGAAGATAATCATGTTCAAAAATGCCTAATTGTTTTTTTGTTTGTTATTTTGTAAATATCTAAAACAAAGCCAAAACTCAATGCGGCCTCTATTCCCGAATCTCCCTCCTCCTAAAACACTGTAGAGAAATAATAAAATGGCGACAATTTTAAAGAGAAGATAATCATGTTCAAAAATGCCTAATTGTTTTTTTTGTTTGTTATTTTGTAAATATCTAAAACAAAGCCAAAACTCAATGCGGCCTCTATTCCCGAATCTCCCTCCTCCTAAAACACTGTAGAGAAATAATAAAATGGCGACAATTTTAAAGAGAAGATAATCATGTTCAAAAATGCCTAATTGTTTTTTTGTTTGTTATTTTGTAAATATCTAAAACAAAGCCAAAACTCAATGCGGCCTCTATTCCCGAATCTCCCTCCTCCTAAAACACTGTAGAGAAATAATAAAATGGCGACAATTTTAAAGAGAAGATAATCATGTTCAAAAATGCCTAATTGTTTTTTTGTTTGTTATTTTGTAAATATCTAAAACAAAGCCAAAAGTCAATGCGGCCTCTATTCCCGAATCTCCCTCCGCCTAAAACACTGTAGAGAAATAATAAAATGGCGACAATTTTAAAGAGAAGATAATCATGTTCAAAAATGCCTAATTGTTTTTTTTGTTTGTTATTTTGTAAATATCTAAAACAAAGCCAAAACTCAATGCGGCCTCTATTCCCGAATCTCCCTCCTCCTAAAACACTGTAGAGAAATAATAAAATGGCGACAATTTTAAAGAGAAGATAATCATGTTCAAAAATGCCTAATTGTTTTTTTGTTTGTTATTTTGTAAATATCTAAAACAAAGCCAAAAGTCAATGCGGCCTCTATTCCCGAATCTCCCTCCTCCTAAAACACTGTAGAGAAATAATAAAATGGCGACAATTTTAAAGAGAAGATAATCATGTTCAAAAATGCCTAATTGTTTTTTTGTTTGTTATTTTGTAAATATCTAAAACAAAGCCAAAAGTCAATGCGGCCTCTATTCCCGAATCTCCCTCCGCCTAAAACACTGTAGAGAAATAATAAAATGGCGACAATTTTAAAGAGAAGATAATCATGTTCAAAAATGCCTAATTGTTTTTTTGTTTGTTATTTTGTAAATATCTAAAACAAAGCCAAAACTCAATGCGGCCTCTATTCCCGAATCTCCCTCCTCCTAAAACACTGTAGAGAAATAATAAAATGGCGACAATTTTAAAGAGAAGATAATCATGTTCAAAAATGCCTAATTGTTTTTTTGTTTGTTATTTTGTAAATATCTAAAACAAAGCCAAAAGTCAATGCGGCCTCTATTCCCGAATCTCCCTCCTCCTAAAACACTGTAGAGAAATAATAAAATGGCGACAATTTTAAAGAGAAGATAATCATGTTCAAAAATGCCTAATTGTTTTTTTGTTTGTTATTTTGTAAATATCTAAAACAAAGCCAAAAGTCAATGCGGCCTCTATTCCCGAATCTCCCTCCTCCTAAAACACTGTAGAGAAATAATAAAATGGCGACAATTTTAAAGAGAAGATAATCATGTTCAAAAATGCCTAATTGTTTTTTTGTTTGTTATTTTGTAAATATCTAAAACAAAGCCAAAACTCAATGCGGCCTCTATTCCCGAATCTCCCTCCTCCTAAAACACTGTAGAGAAATAATAAAATGGCGACAATTTTAAAGAGAAGATAATCATGTTCAAAAATGCCTAATTGTTTTTTTGTTTGTTATTTTGTAAATATCTAAAACAAAGCCAAAAGTCAATGCGGCCTCTATTCCCGAATCTCCCTCCTCCTAAAACACTGTAGAGAAATAATAAAATGGCGACAATTTTAAAGAGAAGATAATCATGTTCAAAAATGCCTAATTGTTTTTTTGTTTGTTATTTTGTAAATATCTAAAACAAAGCCAAAAGTCAATGCGGCCTCTATTCCCGAATCTCCCTCCTCCTAAAACACTGTAGAGAAATAATAAAATGGCGACAATTTTAAAGAGAAGATAATCATGTTCAAAAATGCCTAATTGTTTTTTTGTTTGTTATTTTGTAAATATCTAAAACAAAGCCAAAAGTCAATGCGGCCTCTATTCCCGAATCTCCCTCCGCCTAAAACACTGTAGAGAAATAATAAAATGGCGACAATTTTAAAGAGAAGATAATCATGTTCAAAAATGCCTAATTGTTTTTTTGTTTGTTATTTTGTAAATATCTAAAACAAAGCCAAAACTCAATGCGGCCTCTATTCCCGAATCTCCCTCCTCCTAAAACACTGTAGAGAAATAATAAAATGGCGACAATTTTAAAGAGAAGATAATCATGTTCAAAAATGCCTAATTGTTTTTTTGTTTGTTATTTTGTAAATATCTAAAACAAAGCCAAAACTCAATGCGGCCTCTATTCCCGAATCTCCCTCCTCCTAAAACACTGTAGAGAAATAATAAAATGGCGACAATTTTAAAGAGAAGATAATCATGTTCAAAAATGCCTAATTGTTTTTTTTGTTTGTTATTTTGTAAATATCTAAAACAAAGCCAAAAGTCAATGCGGCCTCTATTCCCGAATCTCCCTCCTCCTAAAACACTGTAGAGAAATAATAAAATGGCGACAATTTTAAAGAGAAGATAATCATGTTCAAAAATGCCTAATTGTTTTTTTGTTTGTTATTTTGTAAATATCTAAAACAAAGCCAAAAGTCAATGCGGCCTCTATTCCCGAATCTCCCTCCGCCTAAAACACTGTAGAGAAATAATAAAATGGCGACAATTTTAAAGAGAAGATAATCATGTTCAAAAATGCCTAATTGTTTTTTTGTTTGTTATTTTGTAAATATCTAAAACAAAGCCAAAACTCAATGCGGCCTCTATTCCCGAATCTCCCTCCTCCTAAAACACTGTAGAGAAATAATAAAATGGCGACAATTTTAAAGAGAAGATAATCATGTTCAAAAATGCCTAATTGTTTTTTTGTTTGTTATTTTGTAAATATCTAAAACAAAGCCAAAAGTCAATGCGGCCTCTATTCCCGAATCTCCCTCCTCCTAAAACACTGTAGAGAAATAATAAAATGGCGACAATTTTAAAGAGAAGATAATCATGTTCAAAAATGCCTAATTGTTTTTTTGTTTGTTATTTTGTAAATATCTAAAACAAAGCCAAAAGTCAATGCGGCCTCTATTCCCGAATCTCCCTCCGCCTAAAACACTGTAGAGAAATAATAAAATGGCGACAATTTTAAAGAGAAGATAATCATGTTCAAAAATGCCTAATTGTTTTTTTGTTTGTTATTTTGTAAATATCTAAAACAAAGCCAAAACTCAATGCGGCCTCTATTCCCGAATCTCCCTCCTCCTAAAACACTGTAGAGAAATAATAAAATGGCGACAATTTTAAAGAGAAGATAATCATGTTCAAAAATGCCTAATTGTTTTTTTGTTTGTTATTTTGTAAATATCTAAAACAAAGCCAAAACTCAATGCGGCCTCTATTCCCGAATCTCCCTCCGCCTAAAACACTGTAGAGAAATAATAAAATGGCGACAATTTTAAAGAGAAGATAATCATGTTCAAAAATGCCTAATTGTTTTTTTGTTTGTTATTTTGTAAATATCTAAAACAAAGCCAAAAGTCAATGCGGCCTCTATTCCCGAATCTCCCTCCGCCTAAAACACTGTAGAGAAATAATAAAATGGCGACAATTTTAAAGAGAAGATAATCATGTTCAAAAATGCCTAATTGTTTTTTTGTTTGTTATTTTGTAAATATCTAAAACAAAGCCAAAAGTCAATGCGGCCTCTATTCCCGAATCTCCCTCCGCCTAAAACACTGTAGAGAAATAATAAAATGGCGACAATTTTAAAGAGAAGATAATCATGTTCAAAAATGCCTAATTGTTTTTTTGTTTGTTATTTTGTAAATATCTAAAACAAAGCCAAAAGTCAATGCGGCCTCTATTCCCGAATCTCCCTCCGCCTAAAACACTGTAGAGAAATAATAAAATGGCGACAATTTTAAAGAGAAGATAATCATGTTCAAAAATGCCTAATTGTTTTTTTGTTTGTTATTTTGTAAATATCTAAAACAAAGCCAAAAGTCAATGCGGCCTCTATTCCCGAATCTCCCTCCGCCTAAAACACTGTAGAGAAATAATAAAATGGCGACAATTTTAAAGAGAAGATAATCATGTTCAAAAATGCCTAATTGTTTTTTTGTTTGTTATTTTGTAAATATCTAAAACAAAGCCAAAAGTCAATGCGGCCTCTATTCCCGAATCTCCCTCCGCCTAAAACACTGTAGAGAAATAATAAAATGGCGACAATTTTAAAGAGAAGATAATCATGTTCAAAAATGCCTAATTGTTTTTTTGTTTGTTATTTTGTAAATATCTAAAACAAAGCCAAAAGTCAATGCGGCCTCTATTCCCGAATCTCCCTCCGCCTAAAACACTGTAGAGAAATAATAAAATGGCGACAATTTTAAAGAGAAGATAATCATGTTCAAAAATGCCTAATTGTTTTTTTGTTTGTTATTTTGTAAATATCTAAAACAAAGCCAAAACTCAATGCGGCCTCTATTCCCGAATCTCCCTCCGCCTAAAACACTGTAGAGAAATAATAAAATGGCGACAATTTTAAAGAGAAGATAATCATGTTCAAAAATGCCTAATTGTTTTTTTGTTTGTTATTTTGTAAATATCTAAAACAAAGCCAAAAGTCAATGCGGCCTCTATTCCCGAATCTCCCTCCGCCTAAAACACTGTAGAGAAATAATAAAATGGCGACAATTTTAAAGAGAAGATAATCATGTTCAAAAATGCCTAATTGTTTTTTTGTTTGTTATTTTGTAAATATCTAAAACAAAGCCAAAAGTCAATGCGGCCTCTATTCCCGAATCTCCCTCCGCCTAAAACACTGTAGAGAAATAATAAAATGGCGACAATTTTAAAGAGAAGATAATCATGTTCAAAAATGCCTAATTGTTTTTTTGTTTGTTATTTTGTAAATATCTAAAACAAAGCCAAAAGTCAATGCGGCCTCTATTCCCGAATCTCCCTCCGCCTAAAACACTGTAGAGAAATAATAAAATGGCGACAATTTTAAAGAGAAGATAATCATGTTCAAAAATGCCTAATTGTTTTTTTGTTTGTTATTTTGTAAATATCTAAAACAAAGCCAAAAGTCAATGCGGCCTCTATTCCCGAATCTCCCTCCCATCCTAAAACACTGTAGAGAAATAATAAAATGGCGACAATTTTAAAGAGAAGATAATCATGTTCAAAAATGCCTAATTGTTTTTTTGTTTGTTATTTTGTAAATATCTAAAACAAAGCCAAAACTCAATGCGGCCTCTATTCCCGAATCTCCCTCCTCCTAAAACACTGTAGAGAAATAATAAAATGGCGACAATTTTAAAGAGAAGATAATCATGTTCAAAAATGCCTAATTGTTTTTTTGTTTGTTATTTTGTAAATATCTAAAACAAAGCCAAAAGTCAATGCGGCCTCTATTCCCGAATCTCCCTCCGCCTAAAACACTGTAGAGAAATAATAAAATGGCGACAATTTTAAAGAGAAGATAATCATGTTCAAAAATGCCTAATTGTTTTTTTGTTTGTTATTTTGTAAATATCTAAAACAAAGCCAAAACTCAATGCGGCCTCTATTCCCGAATCTCCCTCCTCCTAAAACACTGTAGAGAAATAATAAAATGGCGACAATTTTAAAGAGAAGATAATCATGTTCAAAAATGCCTAATTGTTTTTTTGTTTGTTATTTTGTAAATATCTAAAACAAAGCCAAAACTCAATGCGGCCTCTATTCCCGAATCTCCCTCCTCCTAAAACACTGTAGAGAAATAATAAAATGGCGACAATTTTAAAGAGAAGATAATCATGTTCAAAAATGCCTAATTGTTTTTTTGTTTGTTATTTTGTAAATATCTAAAACAAAGCCAAAACTCAATGCGGCCTCTATTCCCGAATCTCCCTCCGCCTAAAACACTGTAGAGAAATAATAAAATGGCGACAATTTTAAAGAGAAGATAATCATGTTCAAAAATGCCTAATTGTTTTTTTGTTTGTTATTTTGTAAATATCTAAAACAAAGCCAAAAGTCAATGCGGCCTCTATTCCCGAATCTCCCTCCGCCTAAAACACTGTAGAGAAATAATAAAATGGCGACAATTTTAAAGAGAAGATAATCATGTTCAAAAATGCCTAATTGTTTTTTTGTTTGTTATTTTGTAAATATCTAAAACAAAGCCAAAACTCAATGCGGCCTCTATTCCCGAATCTCCCTCCGCCTAAAACACTGTAGAGAAATAATAAAATGGCGACAATTTTAAAGAGAAGATAATCATGTTCAAAAATGCCTAATTGTTTTTTTGTTTGTTATTTTGTAAATATCTAAAACAAAGCCAAAACTCAATGCGGCCTCTATTCCCGAATCTCCCTCCTCCTAAAACACTGTAGAGAAATAATAAAATGGTGTACAAGATTTAAAAAAAACAAAAAAAACAAGAAAGGAACAAAGCAGCCATTGATGGTCTAAAGAGGACACCAACGAAACCCTTGAGATTACGGTTTCAAATGATGGCCATAACTGTCAATGGTCAATGGTAATCTTGTGACATTTAGCAGTGGCCAATTTCATAAGAAACGTTTGTTGACAAAATGAGATACAAGATGATACATTCAAAGAACTGAAGAATTGTTATCTACGGAGACCGCGTCTCAGACAACACATCTTTTCATGTTGAAAAGTAAAGACGGTTTATTAAGAGAATTTTATCTATGAAATACATTTACCAGAAATGTTTCTCTGCATCCAAGGCTGCACATTATTTGTCCTATAAATTAATAAATAAGTGACCCATTCACAAGCATTTAGTCAATTAGAATAACTAGCAATAAGATGACTATTTTTGGTAGTATATATGACGAACTAACAAAGGAGGAGGCAATGCCTAGGAGGAGGATCTCATGACATCAGATACTAAACTACCCCCCCCCCCGACTTGTGCATTGAAAGATAATTCAGTTTCAAACTAATGTACTAAGTTCAAAAAGACCATATACTTTCAACTTCAGATATAAAAGCAATAGTCTAGTTTCGGCTTCAGGCAGACAGATACCAAATCTCCAGTAGTAATCGATATACATTGTGTATCTTTGCAATACTGGGAATTTCTTTTTAAAGAATATTCTTAGTTTTCGTTTCAAACTGATAAAGAAAAAAACTAGTATAGTAAAAAAAAAATTTATATTAAATTTTAACTATCATATATCTAAAGTAAAGTTAGCCCACCCCCAAATACATTAGTGCTCAATAGCTTTTTACTACAAGCTACATATACAATCTGTTTTGTCAGTGTTTTATGGCACACATTGATCCGTGTTGTTACTAAGAAAAATGTCATTTTCGGTTGATATAAACGATTTATATACAGGGTGGGCAAAAATAAGGGTCCTATTTTTAAAAATTCATAACTTTTTTATTAATTGATTTAAAAAAATTTTTTTTTTAGAATAAGTAAAGGACCCCTTCCGAAGCAAGCATGAGCCGTATTAGCCCTAAGGAACGTACCCTCATTTAGAAAACATTATTTTTGCTTAAAAAACTCAAAACAGTGTAAAAAACAATACTTTAGTTTTTGTAAGTTTTAAGAAGTGTTTTTCGGCTAAAATTTGTTTTGTTTATTTCATAATATCTCGGAAGGGTCAGTCTACACACACATAAAGTTTGGTGAGTTTAACTTTTATTTTGTGGAAGTTATTCAAATTCAAGTTATTCAAATTTAAAGATAGGACCCTTATTTTGGCCCACCCTGTATTTAATCCTGATCAATATTTTATTTCATTTTAGTCATGGATAAAGGCAGTGGGAGGGCTACTTACTCCACATTTCACATGTACTGTTACACTGCCCCTTGACACCAGGACAAACCTTTAATAGGATACAGTTTCTAATAACCACAATTTCATTATTACATCTTGATTTTTAATGGCTATAACTGAAAACTGTGTGCATGTTTGGAACAAAAAATTCAGAATATTTATAAAAAAAAAGAATGTGTTAAATAACCAGTCATAAATATAATGACCAATGTTATTTAACCCAATGTTCCTTTTAAATAATATTCTGTGTTTAGTTTAAAAATACAGACACAAAATCTTCATCATAGTAATAACAAAATAATGTTCAATTTTTAAAAAGTATCTTTTTTAATGAAATTTATAGATTCGGGGGATTAATGAAACGCCTTTTTATTTGATCAAGAGTAAAATTTTTACAAGAGGATTTTGACTCACTAATTGTTGCCACATACGTTTCGTTTCTTTGATATTTGCTCTGAAATTTGTAAATTGCATGCAAATTTATGAAATTTGTAAATTGCATGAAAATTTATGAAATTTGTAAATTGCATGAAAATTTATGAAATTTGTAAATTGCATGCAAATTTATGAAATTTGTAAATTGCATGCAAATTTATGAAAAACGGAGAAGATTTGTTTAAAAAAGTAGCCATTGCATCTGCATCCATATAATCGAATATGTATTTATTCCCGATGTAGTGTGAAAGAATCGCATGAAATCAGTATTAAGAATATAAACTTATTAGCTGAAGTAACTGTCTATGCCGGGTTTTAACTTTTCTTGAATTCTATAGCCAAGATTCCGCATAAATAACAAACTTGTTATTTACATTCACTTCAGAAAATAAAAAAGCATAAAGACAAAATGTCAGCCAATCAGTTGTCCTGTCGTGCGTTACAGACGTTAAAATTACTACAATAATTTTCGTCCACCTGTGCATACTCGGACTTTACAATCAACAAACTTTTGTCTTACAGACACCAAAGGATTTTGTTGTAAAGCAAAAACAAGCTATATTCACTTTGTATTTCCTGCTTTGAATAAGATGTATCTCATCTTAAGATTTCTCTTCATATCATTCCTTCCGTTTTCTGATAATTTTAACAAAATGTAATTCCTTGTATTTATAAACGTGTTGAGTGGGCTCCATAGTTGCAATGCATGCGAATAACAGCCTTGCTGCAACTGAGAAATATTTCACTAAGAGAAAAGGGGCAAAACAATATAGAAATATCTCTGATTTGAGGTTTAGCTACCCAGAATTCGATTTGTCCACCTGAGAAAATCATTAATTTGGTTGTGTCGTTGCGCCTGTGTCTGCATTTGGTTGTGTCGTTGCGCCTGTGTCTGCATTTGGTTGTGTCGTTGCGCCTGTGTCTGCATTTGGTTGTGTCGTTGCGCCTGTGTCTGCATTTGGTTGTGTCGTTGCGCCTGTGTCTGCATTTGGTTGTGTCGTTGCGCCTGTGTCTGCATTTGGTTGTGTCGTTGCGCCTGTGTCTGCATTTGGTTGTGTCGTTGCGCCTGTGTCTGCATTTGGTTGTGTCGTTGCGCCTGTGTCTGCATTTGGTTGTGTCGTTGCGCCTGTGTCTGCATTTGGTTGTGTCGTTGCGCCTGTGTCTGCATTTGGCTGTGTCGTTGCGCCTGTGTCTGCATTTGGTTGTGTCGTTGCGCCTGTGTCTGCATTTGGTTGTGTCGTTGCGCCTGTGTCTGCATTTGGTTGTGTCGTTGGACCTGTGTCTGCATTTGGTTGTGTCGTTGAGCTTGTGTCTGCATTTGGTTGTGTCGTTGGGACTGTGTCTTCATTTGGCTGTGTCGTTGCGCCTGTGTCTTCATTTGGCTGTGTCGTTGCGCCTGTGTCTTCATTTGGTTGTGTCGTTGCGCTTGTGTCTTCATTTGGTTGTGTCGTTGCGCCTGTGTCTTCATTTGGTTGTGTCGTTGGACCTGTGTCTTAATTTGGTTGTGTCGTTGGACCTGTGTCTTAATTTGGTTGTGTCGTTGGACCTGTGTCTTAATTTGGTTGTGTCGTTGGACTGTGTCTTAATTTGGTTGTGTCGTTGGACCTGTGTCTTAATTTGGTTGTGTCGTTGGACCTGTGTCTTAATTTGGTTGTGTCGTTGGACCTGTGTCTTAATTTGGTTGTGTCGTTGGACCTGTGTCTTAATTTGGTTGTGTCGTTGGACCTGTGTCTTAATTTGGTTGTGTCGTTGGACCTGTGTCTTAATTTGGTTGTGTCGTTGGACCTGTGTCTTAATTTGGTTGTGTCGTTGGACCTGTGTCTTAATTTGGTTGTGTCGTTGGGCCTGTGTCTTAATTTGGCTGTGTCGTTGCGCCTGTGTCTTCATTTGGCTGTGTCGTTGCGCCTGTGTCTTCATTTGGCTGTGTCGTTGCGCCTGTGTCTTCATTTGGCTGTTTCGTTGCGCCTGTGTCTGCATTTGGCTGTGTCGTTGCGCCTGTGTCTGCATTTGGCTGTGTCGTTGCGCCTGTGTCTGCATTTGGCTGTGTCGTTGCGCCTGTGTCTGCATTTGGCTGTGTCGTTGCGCCTGTGTCTGCATTTGGCTGTGTCGTTGCGCCTGTGTCTGCATTTGGCTGTGTCGTTGCGCCTGTGTCTGCATTTGGCTGTGTCGTTGCGCCTGTGTCTGCATTTGGCTGTGTCGTTGCGCCTGTGTCTTCATTTGGCTGTGTCGTTGCGCCTGTGTCTTCATTTGGCTGTGTCGTTGCGCCTGTGTCTTCATTTGGCTGTGTCGTTGCGCCTGTGTCTTCATTTGGCTGTGTCGTTGCGCCTGTGTCTTCATTTGGCTGTGTCGTTGCGCCTGTGGATTCATTTGGCTGTGTCGTTGCGCCTGTGGATTCATTTGGCTGTGTCGTTGCGCCTGTGGATTCATTTGGCTGTGTCGTTGCGCCTGTGGATTCATTTGGCTGTGTCGTTGCGCCTGTGGATTCATTTGGCTGTGTCGTTGCGCCTGTGGATTCATTTGGCTGTGTCGTTGCGCCTGTGGATTCATTTGGCTGTGTCGTTGCGCCTGTGGATTCATTTGGCTGTGTCGTTGCGCCTGTGGATTCATTTGGCTGTGTCGTTGCGCCTGTGGATTCATTTGGCTGTGTCGTTGCGCCTGTGGATTCATTTGGCTGTGTCGTTGCGCCTGTGGATTCATTTGGCTGTGTCGTTGCGCCTGTGGATTCATTTGGCTGTGCTGTTGCGCCTGTGGATTCATTTGGCTGTGTCGTTGCGCCTGTGGATTCATTTGGCTGTGTCGTTGCGCCTGTGGATTCATTTGGCTGTGTCGTTGCGCCTGTGGATTCATTTGGCTGTGTCGTTGCGCCTGTGGATTCATTTGGCTGTGTCGTTGCGCCTGTGGATTCATTTGGCTGTGTCGTTGCGCCTGTGGATTCATTTGGCTGTGTCGTTGCGCCTGTGGATTCATTTGGCTGTGTCGTTGCGCCTGTGGATTCATTTGGCTGTGTCGTTGCGCCTGTGGATTCATTTGGCTGTGTCGTTGCGCCTGTGGATTCATTTGGCTGTGTCGTTGCGCCTGTGGATTCATTTGGCTGTGTCGTTGCGCCTGTGGATTCATTTGGCTGTGTCGTTGCGCCTGTGGATTCATTTGGCTGTGTCGTTGCGCCTGTGGATTCATTTGGCTGTGTCGTTGCGCCTGTGGATTCATTTGGCTGTGTCGTTGCGCCTGTGGATTCATTTGGCTGTGTCGTTGCGCCTGTGGATTCATTTGGCTGTGTCGTTGCGCCTGTGGATTCATTTGGCTGTGTCGTTGCGCCTGTGGATTCATTTGGCTGTGTCGTTGCGCCTGTGTCTTCATTTGGCTGTGTCGTTTCGCCTGTGTCTTCATTTGGCTGTGTCGTTGTGCCTGTGTCTTCATTTGGCTGTGTCGTTGCGCCTGTGTCTTCATTTGGCTGTGTCGTTGCGCCTGTGTCTTCATTTGGCTGTGTCGTTGCGCCTGTGTCTTCATTTGGCTGTGTCGTTGCGCCTGTGGATTCATTTGGCTGTGTCGTTGCGCCTGTGGATTCATTTGGCTGTGTCGTTGCGCCTGTGGATTCATTTGGCTGTGTCGTTGCGCCTGTGGATTCATTTGGCTGTGTCGTTGTGCCTGTGGATTCATTTGGCTGTGTCGTTGTGCCTGTGGATTCATTTGGCTGTGTCGTTGCGCCTGTGGATTCATTTGGCTGTGTCGTTGCGCCTGTGTCTTCATTTGGCTGTGTCGTTGTGCCTGTGTCTTCATTTGGCTGTGTCGTTGCGCCTGTGTCTTCATTTGGCTGTGTCGTTGCGCCCGTGTCTTCATTTGGCTGTGTCGTCATTTGGCTGTGTCGTTGCGCCTGTGTCTTCATTTGGCCGTGTCGTTGCGCCTGTGTCTTCATTTGGCTGTGTCGTTGCGCCTGTGTCTTCATTTGGCTGTGTCGTTGCGCCTGTGTCTTTATTTTGCTGTGTCGTTGCACCTGTGTCTTCATTTGTTGTGTCGTTGCGCCTGTGTCTTAATTTGGTTGTGTCGTTGGACCTGTGTCTTCATTTGGCTGTGTCGTTGCGCTTGTGTCTTCATTTGGTTGTGTCGTTGGACCTGTGTCTTCATTTGGCTGTGTCGTTGCGCCTGTGTATTCTATTGGCTGTGTCGTTGCGCTTGTGTCTTCATTTGGCCGTGTCGTTGCGCCTGTGTCTTCATTTGGCTGTGTCGTTGCGCCTGTGTCTTCATTTGGCTGTGTCGTTGCGCCTGTGTCTTTATTTTGCTGTGTCGTTGCACCTGTGTCTTCATTTGTTGTGTCGTTGGACCTGTGTCTTCATTTGGCTGTGTCGTTGCGCTTGTGTCTTCATTTTGTTGTGTCGTTGGACCTGTGTCTTTATTTGGCTGTGTCGTTGCGCCTGTGTCTGCATTTGGCTGTGTCGTTGGGCCTGTGTCTGCATTTGGCTGTGTCGTTGGGCCTGTGTCTGCATTTGGCTGTGTCGTTGGGCCTGTGTCTGCATTTGGCTGTGTCGTTGGGCCTGTGTCTGCATTTGGCTGTGTCGTTGGGCCTGTGTCTGCATTTGGCTGTGTCGTTGGGCCTGTGTCTGCATTTGGCTGTGTCGTTGCGCCTGTATCTTCATTTGGCTGTGTCGTTGCGCCTGTGTCTTCATTTGGCTGTGTCGTTGCGCCTGTGTCTTCATTTGGCTGTCGTTGCGCCTGTGTCTTCATTTGGCTGTGTCGTTGCGCCTGTGTCTTCATTTGGCTGTGTCGTTGCGCCTGTGTCTTCATTTGGTTGTGTCGTTGGACCTGTGTCTTCATTTGGCTGTGTCGTTGCGCCTGTGGATTCATTTGGCTGTGTCGTTGCGCTTGTGTCTTCATTTGGTTGTGTCGTTGGACCTGTGTCTTCATTTGGCTGTGTCGTTGCGCCTGTGGATTCATTTGGCTGTGTCGTTGCGCCTGTGTATTCTATTGGCTGTGTCGTTGCGCTTGTGTCTTCATTTGGCTATGTCGTTGCGCTTGTGTCTTCATTTTGTTGTGTCGTTGGACCTGTGTCTTTATTTGGCTGTGTCGTTGCGCCTGTGTCTGCATTTGGCTGTGTCGTTGGGCCTGTGTCTGCATTTGGCTGTGTCGTTGGGCCTGTGTCTGCATTTGGCTGTGTCGTTGGGCCTGTGTCTGCATTTGGCTGTGTCGTTGGGCCTGTGTCTGCATTTGGCTGTGTCGTTGGGCCTGTGTCTGCATTTGGCTGTGTCGTTGCGCCTGTATCTTCATTTGGCTGTGTCGTTGCGCCTGTGTCTTCATTTGGCTGTGTCGTTGCGCCTGTGTCTTCATTTGGCTGTGTCGTTGCGCCTGTGTCTTCATTTGGCTGTGTCGTTGCGCCTGTGTCTTCATTTGGCTGTGTCGTTGCGCCTGTGTCTTCATTTGGTTGTGTCGTTGGACCTGTGTCTTAATTTGGTTGTGTCGTTGGATTTGTGTCTTAATTTGGTTGTGTCGTTGGACTTGTGTCTTAATTTGGTTGTGTCGTTGGACCTGTGTCTTAATTTGGTTGTGTCGTTGGACTTGTGTCTTAATTTGGTTGTGTCGTTGGATTTGTGTCTTAATTTGGTTGTGTCGTTGGACTTGTGTCTTAATTTGGTTATGCTGAGATTTCTCATTTGCAAGATCTGCTGTTCAGCTGAAGAAAACGAGTATCATTGTAACCTCAAAAAAAACCAAAAAACCTTTATTACTTGTTTTTACGCGAAGGGAGAATTCTTCTGTTGCAGCACTTACTGAGACTACACAGTTCACACTGCAACTGGTGTCGGAATCACGAAATGACTTTTACATATATGCCACTGCGAAGAGAATCACAGACGACTGCTACTACAACCAACAGCAGACGCCACATCAATGAGACATATATGCAACTATTTTCACTACTACTACAAGACGTCACAACAACACTAGGTGAAATGTTGTAACTAATGGTATTCACTAGGGGAGGTTGCTCTAAATGAGTTCACTGTGTCCCGCGTCACGGTAGTCCACCGACGTTGATCAACAGCTGAGTCCTCAGCATACTTCAGCCATTCCCGGTTCCAGCGATGAACACCAAAAATCATGGGAGGAGGGGGGCACACTAGGGCCGTACGTGCCGACCAGTTGTTTACATGGCGAAAAAAACAAAACTTTTGTAACTGGTAATACACACGAACGAAGCGGTATTCATTCTAGGCGTGTTGAACCGATTTTCTCTGAAGGAGGAAGTTTCTAGGGAATATCAAATTCACAAGTGGTCCCCAGTCGCATGTATAACTGGTAATAGTACAGTAGTATAGCTCAGTTGTGCTTCAAAACTAAAGAAAAAAACAATCATTTTCTCACACACCCGTGTCGCATTAAAACATAAATAAATAAAAAAATTTACCTGAAAAAACAATCTTATTCTTTAAAAAAAAAAAAATAGAAAAAAAGAAAACATCCCAAAACCGAAATGTTTTTTCTACTTTTCTTTGTTATTTGCTGTGAATAACCTAATAAAAATATCATTTAAATGCTGAAGAAATGAATGATATTTATTTTAAATAAATAGGACTGACGACCAAGGAACGAGGATTGTCCAAGTCGGTATGGTAGAAAACCAATGTCAATTTCGGTTTCTGACTTGAACAAAAGTTGAACAAAAGTTGAACAAAAGAAATTTATGAACAAAAACTGCTTTTTTCGCTCTTCTTTTTACTGAAAACATTGATTGTGCTGCCTGGCGTCACTTCGTCTACAAGGAGATCACAAAAGGAAAACACAGAAGAGAAATTAGCTTGTGACAGAGTTGAAAAACCAGGAGGAAGTAATGTGCTGCTGCAGCAGCCATTACAACCCAGACCTCTGAGTTTATCTACATCAGCTGCAACAGAGAATGCCACCCGTGCATCGGCTGGTTCAGTCTTGTCAGATTGTGCCGAGAACATCTGTTACTTTATTTTGTATATTAATAAGTATAAGTGCATCATGTCACATGACGAAAACTAAAGCAGTCTGGTTTTTCCAACTTGAAACGAACTAGACATAGTCTTGGCAAGTCACAACCAACCTATGGAATCAGAGCCGGGTACCAGTACATTTAAATGGGGAATTTATACCACGGTTCACGCGATGAGTTTTGTTCAGAAAACGCATAAAATATTCAGAACCATATAACTTATTTGTGCAGTCGTTACAACCAACATATCCTCTCATTCACATATAATACTAAAAAATGATGGCGGACACCAAAATGAAGCATACGAAACAATTTAAGATTTAAAAGTGAGAATAGCCGTAGATGTAGTCAAGGAGCTGAGCAGGTACTGAGGGGGGGGGGGGGAAGTGTACATTTTGGACTGCCATTTTATTCCTAACACATTGAGATTTCAACCCCGACCTTTACTTAAGTCATGAAAAGATTATGACAGTTCTCATAATATAGAAGTAAAATAAATTAAAAAAAGACATAACATTTACGATTTTTTTAAAATAAGAAAGTGTGACTATTTACCACACCATTGTATCTCATTTTGCTCGCCTTCTCATAACACTAAATAGTAAACTGTACCAACAGGGAATACATGTTATTACTATTTACTATAACAGACAGAAGCCCCCCCCCCTCTTCTGAAAGCAGCATTATTACCTCTGCCAAGGTGAAGGTTATGTTTTCAGTCGAGTTTGTGTACAGCCTAGCATCCACATCACTTGACCAATTGTCACTAAACTGGGTCAAAATATCGGTCATGATGTAACTTAGAACTGATTTTATTTTGGGATATCTAGGTCAAATGTCACAGAAAAGGTGAAAGTCACATTGTTGGCGATAAGTTTGGTTCTGTTAATTGTAGAGACTCACTACTTGACCCATATTGTAGCCAATGAAATCTTGCATCTTATTTAAAAAAATTTTTTTTTTTTGAACATAGTTCACCCCAGACAAGGCAGGCTGCCACTGTAGACGTAAGGGGCTACTGAGAAGAAAGAAAAGGGAGAAGGTTTTTTTTGGGGGGGGGGGGGGTCAACCTAAATTGGGATCTGAGCAGCGAGATGTCTGTTTACATTAGTTTTAAATTTCTGCATGTCAGTACCGTCGGGGAAACAGGGGGCAGGGAGGGAGTTCCAGAGGCCAGCAGGACGAGGAAAGAAGCTATTTGAGTAGAAAGCTCTCCAGCATTTGGGGACCGCCACAACGAATGGATGGGATTTAGTCGATTGTCGAGTTGGTTTAGTGTACTTACGTTGAGGGGGCACCAGAGCAGCCAATTCATCGGAGGATAATCCATTGAAGTATGACTGATCTTTGACCGTGACCTGGAAAAGTCCGATCAAGGTTGAAATTTTAATGGAATTTCAACTTCCGATTTTTCAAAATTTGATGTATCGGTCTAATGCTCTTTGTCAACAGTAACCACTAGAGATGGGCGGTTTTACCGAAAAACCGCGGTTTTTCGGTTTCGTCTCCATACCGAATACCGTATCGTTTTTTTTTTTTTAAACCGTAACCGTTCGGTATTGTGTTTTTAATACAGTAAGCCACCATATACAAGGAAACACGGTTGAAAAGATTTTCCGATTTGAATAAAATTGAATATTACCAAAAAATGTTATATTAGTAAGAGGACAGATTGAACAAATATATTACTGCAATTACTGCTATAAACACGAGGCGATTTTTGTTTATTTTCATTCTAGAACGAATTTTAAACATTTTAAAATATGAATATAGAAAATGTTGTTACATTTTTCGTACCCAACTAGTAAATAAATTAATCTTTCATCTTTTTTAATGCATTAAAATTATAATTGTACGTTGTTTTGTCTTTCGGTAATAGTAATTTTAAATTATCTTATCCTAAAAAATATTGTCCTTTTTTTGAGCGAAAGTCAACAATGGCTACTAGTATTGCTGATATAACAATCAATCAGCAGCAGCGTCTTGTAAAGCGTTGTAAAATTCGTTTATAAACTTAATATAAAAATACTTTTTGTGCTTAAAAAAGTTAATCCTATTTGGTTCTTTTATAAAAAATACTGGTTTTCACTCAACTTTAGAACTTCTAGTAGTAATGAATTTCTAGTCGCCAATTAAAAAAAAAATTAAGATTCTACTTTTTTAGGCGATTACGTCTTAAAGTCTTGGCGAAAAAAAGAAAAAACAAAACAAAAAATAGTTTAGAATTTAGAGTGGGGGATCAGTTTCGCATATAAATTTAATGTAAAATGATCTCCGATTTCCCGGCCATTCTTGCCTTTTAGTGAAATTTATAAAATAAATAATTACTCTACCATTAACTCTAGGTACGACTAACAAGCCCACCTCCTAAAAATGCCATCTTGAACGTATCGTACCATTAACCTTAAATATGAGTGGCAAGCCACTCCTAAAAAAACTCCCTTAACTCTAACACTAAGTCCGAATGGCAACCTCCATCCAAAACAAAACCCCTTCCTTAACCTTATCACTAACCCCAAGTCCGAGTAGGAAGCCCTAATCCTACAAAAAAGCCCATTAAAACCACACATAATCGTCTAAAAAAAAAAAAAAAAAAAATCAGTCGCCCATAAAAAAAACGCACAGGATTTATTTGCCATAGAAAAAAATTGATTAATGCCCTAAAACGCTAGAATGGCCCGGAAATGGTGAATTATTCTGCATTAAATATATGTGAAACTAATCCCCCACTCAAAATTCTAAATGAATTGTTTTTTTTTCTTTCTGCTAAGTTTTCAGGGTGTTCACACTTAATTGCCCCTAGCCCTACCACTAACCTGAAGTTCAAGTGGTAAGCCCCCCTCCTCCCACAAAAACCCTCATAATCGTCTAAAAAAAAAAGAAAGAAAAAAAAACAAGAAAAACGCACAGGATTTATCTCCCATAGAAAAAATAATTAACTGTCCTAAAACGCTAGAATGGCCTTGAAATGGGGGATTATTTTATGTGAAACTGATCCCCACTTTAAATTCTAAACTAATTGTTTTTGTTTCTTTCTTTCTGCCAAGTTTTTCAGGGTGTTAACATGTAATTGCCTAAATAAAAAAAGTAGAATCTCATATTTTGGGGAGGTAAGGGGGTGAGTTAGCAGAAGGTGTAAATCTACAATAATGCTAAAGAAATCTTGCAATATATTCATTTTTAAACAGTCCTAGTATTAGATTTTAGTTTCTTGTAAATAAAATGTATTACAATTCAACTTTGAGTTTTCTAACTTCTTTCTTTTAATGGATTCATGGTATTTTTAAGGTATTGCAGCATATTTATGTGCACTTAGTGCAGATTACTTGGAAACCATTAATTTCTGGAGATTTTCAGTGGCATATTCTGATTCCTTGTACAAAAACACACTTATATGGTAAATTTCATTGCTTAATCTTGTGTTTTAACAAAGATACAACACTTTTACTGAAAAATTAGTGTAAAAAATCTGACGAAACGCATATGGTCTTAAAGAGGGGAAAATATCCAATCGTGCGAGGCACAAAAATAGTCATAACTTCCTTATTTTTAGTGAGATTTAAAAAATTTAAAAAGATTATTTCTTAGATCATCAAGCTCTTTCTATATATGCCATTATTGAGATATTTTAAGCAATTTAAATTTTTTCATGTGTATTGCTACTTGTAGGAAGAAATCTTTGTTTACAGTTTGTTTATCATTAACATTTTGAATTTTCAAATGAAAAAAAGAGAAATACGACAGACAACATGACATCGTATTTTTAGCATAAACTATTTTCAAATGAAAAAGAAAAAAATCAAACGCGTTCCGTATGATGTCGAAAATCTATTTGATTCAACTCAAAATTGTAAAATAATTATTTGTTTGTTTCAGAGTTATCTAAAAAAATAAGTTATTAAAATGAAATTAAAAAAAAATACTTGTAAAAGTAAATAAACGAAAAGTAGTGAGTAAGTATAAACATTTAAAAAGAAAAAAAGTAGTTGCCAATGCTAGTGTCACTTTATTCGGATTTTTAAAATTATTTTAAACATTAGGCATTTCATTGTTTACTTTTGAAAAGCCACTTCATACATAAATTGTAATTTCTAGAGAACTATCTCTCAACTATACCGTTTTCTCTCCCAAAAATGGGTCATTCAAAAAGTAGACTATGCAACGATTTATATTTTACTAAATTGTTAATATGGTATTTATTTAGAGTTGACAATTTATTCGAAAGTTTAATTATTAAACTTTAATCCAAGTCATGAATTCTATGACTAAAATTACCGTAAAGCTTAAAAAATGACTTTAGGTGAATTAATAATCTCTACTTTTTTTTAACCATCCTTCCTTTTCCCTTGGCACGGTTTTCGGGTGTACTACTAGTCTTTTACGCATGTCTATAAAGTTTTATTACCCTGTCTTAAAAACAAATATTAACCCCAACACGCACCAGTTGACAGAACTTCGAGCACACAAAATGACAGACATCCCAACAGTCAACACCGGCAATTCGAGAAGTATATGGTGTGTTTATTTTACGCGACAAGACACAACGTCTTGCAAACATTTTCACCTATTAAAAAATTAAAATTTTTATCTGTCAAATAATTTTGACAATATTTCATTTTCATCATCATTTTTGCTTAATTTTATTTGTAAAATTATTTTGTTTGTTTAAATAAATTTTCGTTTTTTAATTTCTTGCATTTCTGAGTTATATTTTAGCTTCTGATGGGTTAAAGAATTAGATAGAATGTATATTCAAACTCAGTTTTATTCTTCAGAAATCTTTCATGAATCTTTGGTCACTGTTGTAACGAGTTAACTGTTAAAAAGGTATCAGAACTTTGATTACAACACTCAACACCTTAAAACTTATATGATTCATATCATGGAGAATGATTCAGTCACAAAATTATAGAAAGAGTGGCATAATTCAACTAAACGTTGAATAATAACTAATCATCACACAAGAGAATGAATAGCTTCCATAGTAAAAAATTTTTTTTCAAAAAACCGAAAAACCGAACCGTAAACCGAGGTTTTAAGGGAAAAAAACCGAAACCGATACCGAAACCAAAATTTCAAAACCGCCCAACTCTAGTAACCACCATGCAAAATTTCAGTCCGAAAGTTTTTGAGTTATCGATGGCATGACTTCAGGAATACTACATAAAATAAGGAGAAGTAAAGTCCAGATAAGACTTTAGCCCATCAAGCAGTCTTACAACTGACTTGTGTTCAATGAAATGCATACATTGTTTTATAATATTCAGTTAAATGAAAACTGGTTTTCCGAATATTAAAGTTTAATTCTGTTGGCATATTTGAATGGAAGCTTTAACAGAAAAGTTTAAAGTTTAAACAAACAAAATAATTTGAGTAAAAAAAGTAATCAACATGAGTTCTCATAAGAATTATATATTCTTTATGAGTCTTTATCTGTGATTTCAGTTTAACTTTACAAATCCATTATTTTTTTATTTTTTAATTTTCACTAAGGCAATCAGATGTAAGTAGTATCACGACTGACTTATATTCTTGTTCAATTTAACGTTAGATTTTGTACTCAGCATTTTCCTACGTGACACGTTAAAAATTTCCGTCAATTTTGCATGGAAAAACGTATTTCAAAATTTTGCCAAAAAGTAAGTTATCCGTTTAATTGAAAGAAAAATTTCAGTACTTACGTAAAAGTGAACAAGCAAAGCTCTTTTCAAAAATCCATTAAAATTAAAATCACCTTTTTTTTAAAATTTAACTTTAGTTAATGAGTTTTGAATTTGAGATTTTAAGAATTAAACTAGACTACTTGTGACCTATTGCTATGATTATAGTCATTGCTATTGTTTGTTTTTTTTGCTATTGCTATGATTATAGTCATTGCTATTGTTATAATTTATTCGTTAGAAAAATTGCTTGCATGAAGAAAATAATTCACACGCTGAATTTTACTTTCAAGATTTTGTTACATTTTTTTTTTTAAATTTCAGTTTAAATTATTTCAGCTGTAAACTTCTCATTGTATACATTTTCGACTTTTTCTACAGAAAATATTTTATTATTTAAAAACGAAAAAAAAAAAAACATTTTATGACAGGATATAGCAATAAATACAAAAAAATAGCCTAAACCAGCAGTCGCCATCTTTTTGTATTTCACGGACAAGTAAATGTCTAATTTTAAATTTGGTGACGACGAATATGAATTTACAAACAAAAAGGTATATACATTTATATAATTATTAGAAAAAAATAAAAAATTACCCCCCCCCCCGAACAGAGAGTTTTGCACAAATTTTATGTCTCCTTACCAAGATTAAAATCAAGATACAATACTAAAACTAAACCTTATGTCTAGAATCCTTATTCCAGTTTTGATCAACCTTTTTTTTACTATTCAAATAAGTCACTTCAATTAAATGCCGAATGTTAACTAGTAGTAGTAGTAGTACTATTTTTTGAACCAATCAAACTTTACGACTTGCGTACAAACAGACATCAGAAGAAAAGACTAAATTTAAATAGTTTATAAATACTATTTTTTTATTTTTAAATATGAATCTTAACTTATTATTTTCTTAATTTTTTTCAAAAGAATCTTATAATATGAAAGAGGAACAGCAGTAAACTTGGGAAAGCTTTATTCAGCATACAGTGTCGATACATTGGACAAATAGGGACAACATACAGCATCATGATCCTAACACAGCTGATATACATCCTCTATCTGGTAGTGAGAGCGGCAGCTTGTGATGTTAAGACTGGCAACAATTCGTGGAACTTATCCCATGCTGATTTTACCTTTATAGAGCGAAACTAGGAACCACCTCCAGCACATATTCCCAAGATAACAAAAGGAGTCCACTACTTTGAGAGGGTCGTCGTCCACCTTCACCTAAGAAAAAAAGGTCGGCAGAAGTCAAGCGGGCAGACGGACCACCGGCTACTCAAGGCATCTTCTACGTGTATTTTATTTACCTCTCCAGAAAGGTTAGACACAAGGTCAGATGCAAGTTGAAAAGCTAATGCACTCGGATTAGCGCACCCTGGCCTACAAAAAATGCCTGACAGCCATATGTGCATTTCCCAGTAAGGGCGCCTCGGGCGATTAGATATAAACTGACCCCTTCTCAAAGAGAAGGTAAGGCCTGGGAGGTTGGACCTGCTGAGACTGAACAGAACCAGCTTTCTTGACAAGTAACTACACTTTCTGTGGACCCATCAGTAAGGGTGCCTCGGGCGATTAGATATAAACTGACCCCTTCTCAAAGAGAAGGTAAGGCCTGGGAGGTTGGACCTGCTGAGACTGAACAGAACCAGCTTTCTGGACAAGTAACTACACTCTGTGGACCCATCAGTAAGGGTGCCTCGGGCGATTAGATATAAACTGACCCCTTCTCAAAGAGAAGGTAAGGCCTGGGAGGTTGGACCTGCTGAGACTGAACAGAACCAGCTTTCTGGACAAGTAACTACACTTTCTGTGGACTCATCAGTAAGGGTGCCTCGGGCGATTAGATATAAACTGACCCCTTCTCAAAGAGAAGGTAAGGCCTGGGAGGTAGAACCAGCTTTCTGGACAAGTAACTACACTCTGTGGACCCATCAGTAAGGGTGCCTCGGGCGATTAGATATAAACTGACCCCTTCTCAAAGAGAAGGTAAGGCCTGGGAGGTTGGACCTGCTGAGACTGAACGGAACCAGCTTTCTGGACAAGTAACTACACTTTCTGTGGACTCATCAGTAAGGGTGCCTCGGGCGATTAGATATAAACTGACCCCTTCTCAAAGAGAAGGTAAGGCCTGGGAGGTTGGACCTGCTGAGACTGAACAGAACCAGCTTTCTTGACAAGTAACTACACTCTGTGGACCCATCAGTAAGGGTGCCTCGGGCGATTAGATATAAACTGACCCCTTCTCAAAGAGAAGGTAAGGCCTGGGAGGTTGGACCTGCTGAGACTGAACAGAACCAGCTTTCTGGACAAGTAACTACACTTTCTGTGGACTCATCAGTAAGGGTGCCTCGGGCGATTAGATATAAACTGACCCCTTCTCAAAGAGAAGGTAAGGCCTGGGAGGTTGGACCTGCTGAGACTGAACAGAACCAGCTTTCTTGACAAGTAACTACACTCTGGACCCATCAGTAAGGGTGCCTCGGGCGATTATATATAAACTGACCCCTTCTCAAAGAGAAGGTAAGGCCTGGGAGGTTGGACCTGCTGAGACTGAACAGAACCAGCTTTCTGGACAAGTAACTACACTTTCTGTGGACTCATCAGTAAGGGTGCCTCGGGCGATTAGATATAAACTGACCCCTTCTCAAAGAGAAGGTAAGGCCTGGGAGGTTGGACCTGCTGAGACTGAACAGAACCAGCTTTCTGGACAAGTAACTACACTTTCTGTGGACTCATCAGTAAGGGTGCCTCGGGCGATTAGATATAAACTGACCCCTTCTCAAAGAGAAGGTAAGGCCTGGGAGGTTGGACCTGCTGAGACTGAACAGAACCAGCTTTCTGGACAAGTAACTACACTTTCTGTGGACTCATCAGTAAGGGTGCCTCGGGCGATTAGATATAAACTGACCCCTTCTCAAAGAGAAGGTAAGGCCTGGGAGGTTGGACCTGCTGAGACTGAACAGAACCAGCTTTCTGGACAAGTAACTACACTTTCTGTGGACTCATCAGTAAGGGTGCCTCGGGCGATTAGATATAAACTGACCCCTTCTCAAAGAGAAGGTAAGGCCTGGAAGGTTGGACCTGCTGAGACTGAACAGAACCAGCTTTCTGGACAAGTAACTACACTTTCTGTGGACTCATCAGTAAGGGTGCCTCGGGCGATTAGATATAAACTGACCCCTTCTCAAAGAGAAGGTAAGGCCTGGGAGGTTGGACCTGCTGAGACTGAACAGAACCAGCTTTCTGGACAAGTAACTACACTCTGTGGACCCATCAGTAAGGGTGCCTCGGGCGATTAGATATAAACTGACCCCTTCTCAAAGAGAAGGTAAGGCCTGGGAGGTTGGACCTGCTGAGACTGAACAGAACCAGCTTTCTGGACAAGTAACTACACTTTCTGTGGACTCATCAGTAAGGGTGCCTCGGGCGATTAGATATAAACTGACCCCTTCTCAAAGAGAAGGTAAGGCCTGGGAGGTTGGACCTGCTGAGACTGAACAGAACCAGCTTTCTGGACAAGTAACTACACTCTGTGGACCCATCAGTAAGGGTGCCTCGGGCGATTAGATATAAACTGACCCCTTCTCAAAGAGAAGGTAAGGCCTGGGAGGTTGGACCTGCTGAGACTGAACAGAACCAGCTTTCTGGACAAGTAACTACACTTTCTGTGGACTCATCAGTAAGGGTGCCTCGGGCGATTAGATATAAACTGACCCCTTCTCAAAGAAAAGGTAAGGCCTGGGAGGTTGGACCTGCTGAGACTGAACAGAACCAGCTTTCTGGACAAGTAACTACACTCTGTGGACCCATCAGTAAGGGTGCCTCGGGCGATTAGATATAAACTGACCCCTTCTCAAAGAGAAGGTAAGGCCTGGGAGGTTGGACCTGCTGAGACTGAACAGAACCAGCTTTCTGGACAAGTAACTACACTTTCTGTGGACTCATCAGTAAGGGTGCCTCGGGCGATTAGATATAAACTGACCCCTTCTCAAAGAGAAGGTAAGGCCTGGGAGGTTGGACCTGCTGAGATTGAACAGAACCAGCTTTCTGGACAAGTAACTACACTCTGTGGACCCATCAGTAAGGGTGCCTCGGGCGATTAGATATAAACTGACCCCTTCTCAAAGAGAAGGTAAGGCCTGGGAGGTTGGACCTGCTGAGACTGAACAGAACCAGCTTTCTGGACAAGTAACTACACTTTCTGTGGACCCATCAGTAAGGGTGCCTCGGGCGATTAGATATAAACTGACCCCTTCTCAAAGAGAAGGTAAGGCCTGGGAGGTTGGACCTGCTGAGACTGAACAGAACCAGCTTTCTGGACAAGTAACTACACTCTGTGGACCCATCAGTAAGGGTGCCTCGGGCGATTAGATATAAACTGACCCCTTCTCAAAGAGAAGGTAAGGCCTGGGAGGTTGGACCTGCTGAGACTGAACAGAACCAGCTTTCTGGACAAGTAACTACACTCTGTGGACCCATCAGTAAGGGTGCCTCGGGCGATTAGATATAAACTGACCCCTTCTCAAAGAGAAGGTAAGGCCTGGGAGGTTGGACCTGCTGAGACTGAACAGAACCAGCTTTCTGGACAAGTAACTACACTTTCTGTGGACCCATCAGTAAGGGTGCCTCGGGCGATTAGATATAAACTGACCCCTTCTCAAAGAGAAGGTAAGGCCTGGGAGGTTGGACCTGCTGAGACTGAACAGAACCAGCTTTCTGGACAAGTAACTACACTCTGTGGACCCATCAGTAAGGGTGCCTCGGGCGATTAGATATAAACTGACCCCTTCTCAAAGAGAAGGTAAGGCCTGGGAGGTTGGACCTGCTGAGACTGAACAGAACCAGCTTTCTGGACAAGTAACTACACTTTCTGTGGACTCATCAGTAAGGGTGCCTCGGGCGATTAGATATAAACTGACCCCTTCTCAAAGAGAAGGTAAGGCCTGGGAGGTTGGACCTGCTGAGACTGAACAGAACCAGCTTTCTGGACAAGTAACTACACTCTGTGGACCCATCAGTAAGGGTGCCTCGGGCGATTAGATATAAACTGACCCCTTCTCAAAGAGAAGGTAAGGCCTGGGAGGTTGGACCTGCTGAGACTGAACAGAACCAGCTTTCTTGACAAGTAACTACACTTTCTGTGGACCCATCAGTAAGGGTGCCTCGGGCGATTAGATATAAACTGACCCCTTCTCAAAGAGAAGGTAAGGCCTGGGAGGTTGGACCTGCTGAGAACTGAACAGAACCAGCTTTCTGGACAAGTAACTACACTCTGTGGACCCATCAGTAAGGGTGCCTCGGGCGATTAGATATAAACTGACCCCTTCTCAAAGAGAAGGTAAGGCCTGGGAGGTTGGACCTGCTGAGACTGAACAGAACCAGCTTTCTGGACAAGTAACTACACTCTGTGGACCCATCAGTAAGGGTGCCTCGGGCGATTAGATATAAACTGACCCCTTCTCAAAGAGAAGGTAAGGCCTGGGAGGTTGGACCTGCTGAGACTGAACAGAACCAGCTTTCTGGACAAGTAACTACACTTTCTGTGGACTCATCAGTAAGGGTGCCTCGGGCGATTAGATATAAACTGACCCCTTCTCAAAGAGAAGGTAAGGCCTGGGAGGTTGGACCTGCTGAGACTGAACAGAACCAGCTTTCTGGACAAGTAACTACACTCTGTGGACCCATCAGTAAGGGTGCCTCGGGCGATTAGATATAAACTGACCCCTTCTCAAAGAGAAGGTAAGGCCTGGGAGGTTGGACCTGCTGAGACTGAACAGAACCAGCTTTCTGGACAAGTAACTACACTTCTGTGGACCCATCAGTAAGGGTGCCTCGGGCGATTAGATATAAACTGACCCCTTCTCAAAGAGAAGGTAAGGCCTGGGAGGTTGGACCTGCTGAGACTGAACAGAACCAGCTTTCTGGACAAGTAACTACACTTTCTGTGGACTCATCAGTAAGGGTGCCTCGGGCGATTAGATATAAACTGACCCCTTCTCAAAGAGAAGGTAAGGCCTGGGAGGTTGGACCTGCTGAGACTGAACAGAACCAGCTTTCTTGACAAGTAACTACACTCTGGGCCCATCAGTAAGGGTGCCTCGGGCGATTATATATAAACTGACCCCTTCTCAAAGAGAAGGTAAGGCCTGGGAGGTTGGACCTGCTGAGACTGAACAGAACCAGCTTTCTGGACAAGTAACTACACTTTCTGTGGACTCATCAGTAAGGGTGCCTCGGGCGATTAGATATAAACTGACCCCTTCTCAAAGAGAAGGTAAGGCCTGGGAGGTTGGACCTGCTGAGACTGAACAGAACCAGCTTTCTGGACAAGTAACTACACTTTCTGTGGACTCATCAGTAAGGGGTGCCTCGGGCGATTAGATATAAACTGACCCCTTCTCAAAGAGAAGGTAAGGCCTGGGAGGTTGGACCTGCTGAGACTGAACAGAACCAGCTTTCTGGACAAGTAACTACACTTTCTGTGGACTCATCAGTAAGGGTGCCTCGGGCGATTAGATATAAACTGACCCCTTCTTTACTTACTAGATTCTGGGGGAAGGGGGTAAGGCCTGGGGAGGTTGGACCTGCTGAGACTGAACAGAACCAGCTTTCTGGACAAGTAACTACACTTTCTGTGGACTCATCAGTAAGGGTGCCTCGGGCGATTAGATATAAACTGACCCCCTTCTTTGGAACTGCTAAGACTGAACAGAACCAGCTTTCTGGACAAGTAACTGCACTCTCTGGACCCATCAGTAAGGGTGCCTCGGGCGATTAGATATAAACTGACCCCTTCTCAAAGAGAAGGTAAGGCCTGGGAGGTTGGACCTGCTGAGACTGAACAGAACCAGCTTTCTGGACAAGTAACTACACTCTGTGGACCCATCAGTAAGGGTGCCTCGGGCGATTAGATATAAACTGACCCCTTCTCAAAGAGAAGGTAAGGCCTGGGAGGTTGGACCTGCTGAGACTGAACAGAACCAGCTTTCTGGACAAGTAACTACACTCTGTGGACCCATCAGTAAGGGTGCCTCGGGCGATTAGATATAAACTGACCCCTTCTCAAAGAGAAGGTAAGGCCTGGGAGGTTGGAACTGCTAAGACTGAACAGAACCAGCTTTCTGGACAAGTAACTGCACTCTCTGGACCCATCAGTAAGGGTGCCTCGGGCGATTAGATATAAACTGACCCCTTCTCAAAGAGAAGGTAAGGCCTGGGAGGTTGGACCTGCTGAGACTGAACAGAACCAGCTTTCTGGACAAGTAACTACACTCTGTGGACCCATCAGTAAGGGTGCCTCGGGCGATTAGATATAAACTGACCCCTTCTCAAAGAGAAGGTAAGGCCTGGGAGGTTGGACCTGCTGAGACTGAACAGAACCAGCTTTCTGGACAAGTAACTACACTCTGTGGACCCATCAGTAAGGGTGCCTCGGGCGATTAGATATAAACTGACCCCTTCTCAAAGAGAAGGTAAGGCCTGGGAGGTTGGACCTGCTGAGACTGAACAGAACCAGCTTTCTGGACAAGTAACTACACTCTGTGGACCCATCAGTAAGGGTGCCTCGGGCGATTAGATATAAACTGACCCCTTCTCAAAGAGAAGGTAAGGCCTGGGAGGTTGGAACTGCTAAGACTGAACAGAACCAGCTTTCTGGACAAGTAACTGCACTCTCTGGACCCATCAGTAAGGGTGCCTCGGGCGATTAGATATAAACTGACCCCTTCTCAAAGAGAAGGTAAGGCCTGGGAGGTTGGACCTGCTGAGACTGAACAGAACCAGCTTTCTGGACAAGTAACTACACTCTGTGGACCCATCAGTAAGGGTGCCTCGGGCGATTAGATATAAACTGACCCCTTCTCAAAGAGAAGGTAAGGCCTGGGAGGTTGGACCTGCTGAGACTGAACAGAACCAGCTTTCTGGACAAGTAACTACACTCTGTGGACCCATCAGTAAGGGTGCCTCGGGCGATTAGATATAAACTGACCCCTTCTCAAAGAGAAGGTAAGGCCTGGGAGGTTGGAACTGCTAAGACTGAACAGAACCAGCTTTCTGGACAAGTAACTGCACTCTCTGGACCCATCAGTAAGGGTGCCTCGGGCGATTAGATATAAACTGACCCCTTCTCAAAGAGAAGGTAAGGCCTGGGAGGTTGGACCTGCTGAAACTGAACAGAACCAGCTTTCTGGACAAGTAACTGCACTCTCTGGACCCATCAGTAAGGGTGCCTCGGGCGATTAGATATAAACTGACCCCTTCTCAAAGAGAAGGTAAGGCCTGGGAGGTTGGACCTGCTGAGACTGAACAGAACCAGCTTTCTGGACAAGTAACTACACTCTGTGGACCCATCAGTAAGGGTGCCTCGGGCGATTAGATATAAACTGACCCCTTCTCAAAGAGAAGGTAAGGCCTGGGAGGTTGGAACTGCTAAGACTGAACAGAACCAGCTTTCTGGACAAGTAACTGCACTCTCTGGACCCATCAGTAAGGGTGCCTCGGGCGATTAGATATAAACTGACCCCTTCTCAAAGAGAAGGTAAGGCCTGGGAGGTTGGAACTGCTAAGACTGAACAGAACCAGCTTTCTGGACAAGTAACTGCACTCTCTGGACCCATCAGTAAGGGTGCCTCGGGCGATTAGATATAAACTGACCCCTTCTCAAAGAGAAGGTAAGGCCTGGGAGGTTGGAACTGCTAAGACTGAACAGAACCAGCTTTCTGGACAAGTAACTGCACTCTCTGGACCCATCAGTAAGGGTGCCTCGGGCGATTAGATATAAACTGACCCCTTCTCAAAGAGAAGGTAAGGCCTGGGAGGTTGGACCTGCTGAGACTGAACAGAACCAGCTTTCTGGACAAGTAACTACACTCTGTGGACCCATCAGTAAGGGTGCCTCGGGCGATTAGATATAAACTGACCCCTTCTCAAAGAGAAGGTAAGGCCTGGGAGGTTGGACCTGCTGAGACTGAACAGAACCAGCTTTCTGGACAAGTAACTGCACTCTCTGGACCCATCAGTAAGGGTGCCTCGGGCGATTAGATATAAACTGACCCCTTCTCAAAGAGAAGGTAAGGCCTGGGAGGTTGGAACTGCTAAGACTGAACAGAACCAGCTTTCTGGACAAGTAACTGCACTCTCTGGACCCATCAGTTGCATAGGCAGCATTATATTCTACTTCTTTCCTGCACACAGCACATGGATATTGATGTCAACAATAATCTTCATTCTAATGAAATTAAAAACTATGTCACAAGTTATAATTTATTCATTTAATTTTTAAAAAAATCAAATAAAAAAAATAAAAAAATCTGCCAAATTCGCAAGAAAATTGTGAAAGTTGTGATTATTATCCTAGAAAAATGTCCACCCTAAATCTTTTGTAAACTTGTAACGTTATGCCCTTTCCTTTACTGGTTCCCAAATATGAAAGGTGTTGATTAATCGAAACAGAAGCTTCTTTTTTCATTTTTTTTATTGCTTACAATTTATTTGTAGTAGAATGTCGACATCCTCTTAGCACATTTCGCTATACGATACAGTCAACTCCCCAACCCCAGCTTGGGGAGGAGAGCAAAAAGCAGAACGTCTGCTCACCTTGATCATAAGTCTTGCTCGATTGATTTTCATATATTTCTTCAAATCGGCATACCTCAAAATAAAAACAATAAAATGTTTACAACTTCAATTTTAGTCCCAAATTTGAAATTATGACAACAATCACAGTCGCATTCCAATCGCGACGTTTACCCATTTCATTACCATATAGGTTTTTTTTCAAGGAAATCGCTCCAGACAAGGCATGAAGCCACTTGATGTAAGGGGCTAAAAAAAAAAAATTACTGCTTCAAGGTCAAAAACTAGCCAACAATAAGTGTTAGATGGATAGATTCTGACCCAGAAAACAGCAATTATTTCCCCTTTGTTAGAAACATTACTCATGAAATGTGAGGACTAAAGGACAAAATAAGAAAAGCGAGAGTTACGAGGTAAACCCAAGGTCCACTTTCTACGGGGTTACAATTCTAATTTACTATCCTGCTTTTTCCGATCACCCCGGGGTAATCTGGTTACAAAATAAGTTGATATGACGAAAACTTTAAAAGAAAATAGATATTTGTCTTCACAACCTGTGAATGCAATAATGTGGGGAACAAAATCTACACCAAAAACGTTAGAAAGAGAATCCTGAACTTTGGTGTCTTATTAATTTTAAATTGAATAAATATTTTGAAACAAAAAAGAAAAAAAAAAAAAAGAAAGATGATTAATTCGTAATTTCTGCTAAAGTTTTGAAATTTCGCACCAGAAATCACCCAGGTTTGGTATTTAAGGTGCTGCAAGTGTTTCTCACCCTAAAGTAATAATGATAATAATAATAATAATAATAATAATAATGATAATATTAATAATGATGGACAATACTTACTATAATAAAACATTTTTCTTTTCTTTTGACTATGCTGAGATTTCAATCACCCTAAAATCCAAAGCCAAGACTTAAAAAGGCATTCCAGCAGAAAGGGGGGGGGGGTTATTTGCGGTCATCAGGGTCACCTTATATTGTAGTACTGATTATTTATTTAATCATCTCTAATCCAAAGAAAAAGATCCATATTTACTTTTATGCAGAAAAGGCGCTTAGAATCATAAAAAAAGGGTTTAGCTTTTGAAGAAAGAAACTCCTAAAAATGTGAAAGCGTAGGATAAACAAAAAGATTTAGGTGTGATTTCTTTCTTTTTACTTGCAATATTCATTTTTTAAATTTTTTTTTATTTGCAATATTCATTTCTTTTTTAATGACAACATTCTTTACTTTTATGAATGAAGGTGTGCCGTGGCCCACTTGTAGGTTTCCACTCGGATGTTGTTGAATTGACGATTGACCTTTACCTTTCATTCCTAGCTAGTTTTTCATTAAACTGATCGTTTCGACATTAAATCAACATGCAGTGAACAGAGAACTTTGCATAGGCGATACAGTATATAAAATCAAATTAATTCACGCTATCACTCACTTTTTTTACTAGCTTGTCTAATTCTATGTATTAACCAGTCCTCATCACTGAAGAAGAGAGTATTCTGACAAGTTTGTCTGGCTGTCAATTACCTCCCACCTCTCCAGTTATTGACTAGACTTCCCATGAACCAAGCACAGCAACCAACATCCTTCTTTCCTGGCAGATACTGACATTCTATTCGTCCGTCCAAGGCAAACTGCCCTTTTCAGGACAAACCACTCGTTAAAAATTGTGAGTTTTTATATATCCTTTTCATGACAACTACTAGCCCGAATAAACTTACTGCACTCCTCTCCCTAATGTAAATACTTTCGACCCACCCAATTAGTAGCAAAATACCAACCCCTTCACTGTAGATCAGGGGCGGGCAACCTTTTCAGAGTGAGGGCCAAATGAGACTTTTGGAAGGAGACCGCGGGCCGGAGTGAAAAACGAAATCTCAGAATTACTATATTTTGTTTACATGAATAAATTGTACAAAAATTGCATTGAACACTCTACAAATCTGATATTTTTTCTCAAGAGACTTCTGTATGTGATGTTATAAAAGGCGCCGATGAAGAGTCATTTTGGAATCATAAAAAATAATGATGGGGAAGTAGCAAGTTGATCCAGCATTCGTTCTGACACACCTCACATAGGTTCTATGTTCCATGCCCTTTTCCTCGTCTCTCGTTTCCTCTTTGCCTCTCTCTTTCTCTTTTTCTATTTTTATCTCTTGCCAAGGATTTGAAATTAATAGTTAAAAAAAAATTAAATATACATTCATCATCGCTCGCTGATATTTATACATTTTCAAACCTACTTTTACGTCTATGTCACAAAATGATATGAGTTTTACTGGGAGGTCCGCGGGCCGGATTGCAATAATAAAGCCTAGCAGGGTGGCGGCCGGATGTGGCCCGCGGGCCGGAGGTTGCCCGCCCTTTCACTGCAGATGGTGAAAGATTTTCCACTCTAATAGCTTCTTTCCTCAGACCGCTTACCTTTGGAATTTTCTTTTCTGCTTTCTGACCATATCAACATGCAGAAAATTAAATGTAATGTGAACAAACATCTTGTTGTCTAACTTTCCATCAGGTTGTCCCCCTATCACAATCGCTACCACAATAGCTCCTTATGCTTCAGTGGAAATATGCCTTGTGGGTGAAGTATAACAACAACAAAAAAAACCTACAATTACTGAATTACCCGCCCTTCCTAGAATAATTTCCTTTTTCAGTCTGTCGAGCAGTCATACTATCTTAGTGCGACGTCCACACCCAACCAGCATCGACTGAAAAAAGTGAAGAGATCTACTGAGCTGTTTCTCCAACCTCAGTGACGTCCACAACGTTTGAAAAGTAACCCGACCAGGCATTTGATATCTACGACCCTGTGACGCCGCCGACAACGGATCCAATTCATTTATCTGTACCATTACGGCACAATAAACTGACTAATTTCTTTTACAACAGATATTTTCTGTGTTTTGTCATTTTCTCTTTGCCATTTCCGTATTTGTCTTGTGTCTCAAAAGTTGTTAGGGCGATCCCCCCCCCCCCATCCACTCGTTGCCTCGCAACAGATCTTTAGAATCATGTTTTTTTTTCTTAGCGTCCTTAGTTAATAAAAATATAAATTAAATTAGTTCTTGAAGCTTGTATAAAATGTATTTCTAGGTTTATAAAAATATATATATATATATATCATGGAGAACTCTAAAGTATGTATTCTTTCGATATGTACGAGAACAATAAGTTTTGACACTGAGGCAGACCATTTTTTTTTTCTTTCTGTGTGTAAAGAGAGAGGGGCAGAGAGATGCACACATACACACAGAGGAGCAAAGAGAGGGATAGAGGGGGCAAAGAGAGGGAGAGAGGGGGCAAAGAGAGAGATAGAGGGGGCAAAGAGAGAGATAGAGGGGGGCAAAGAGAGAGATAGAGGGGGCAAAGAGAGAGAGAGGGGGCAAAGAGAGAGAGAGGGGGCAAAGAGAGAGAGAGAGGGGGCAAAGAGAGAGAGAGAGGGGGCAAAGAGAGAGAGAGAGAGCAAAGAGAGAGAGAGGGGGCAAAGAGAGAGAGAGAGGGGGCAAAGAGAGAGAGAGAGGGGGGGCAAAGAGAGAGAGAGAGGGGGGGCAAAGAGAGAGAGAGAGAGGGGGCAAAGAGAGAGAGGGATAGAGGGGGCAAAAAGAGAGCAAAAAGGTATTTAAAATAATACTTTGGCTACTAGTTGCAAGTAAATTAAGGAACCTCAAATATCCAATGTCTTAAGTTCTCATTTACTGAAAATCACAAATAATGAAAAGCAAAGTTTAACACGATGCGACCCGCCAATAAAATACGTTTCCGTGTTTCCCTAGCGTAACATTTAGCTTCTAAAAAGAAAAAAAACAAATAATTTACCAAGTTTCACAAACGCTGAATTTGGTTGCATAAATATGATTCTAATTAGAATTTAACGCGTCAAATTTGCATATCAGCAAATTTGCCACTTTAATGCTGAATGTAAAGAATTGCATAAAAAACGAAAGAGTAAAAATTGACTTTCAGATATTAAATCTTGAAACATTAAACTCTGAAGTCTTTCAAGGGTGCAGCATGCTAAATTTGGAGCAATTTTGATGAGTTGTTTTAGAGCTGATAAGTGACCAATGGTCAGACAAAAAAATGCTAAAAAATAATTCATTAATTGATATCATGCTAGTTGGAATATTAATACTGAGATACCTTTGGACCATTTATTAAATGGAAGAAGATTTCGTTTGGTTGTTTTGTTTTACGGCATATCAACCCTTTTTGGGTTTTAATGCTGAATCAGGTCATTTTGGTAAAAGTTGTTATGCTTCAAGTTCTTTATATGTTCAAATATTTATTCATGGTGTTTGGTTTGGTTGTTTTGTTTTACGGCATATCAACTTTTTTCGGGTTATTTAATACCGAATCAGGTCATTTTAGTAAAAGATTTTATGCTTCAAGTTCTTTATATGTTCAAATATTTATTCATGGTGTTTGGTTTGGTTGTTTTGTTTTATGGCATATCAACTTATTTCGGGTTATTTAATGCCGAATCAGGTCATTTTAGTAAAAGATTTTATGCTTCAAGTTCTTTATATCTTCAAATATTTATTCATGGTGTTTTGTTCGGTTGTTTTGTAGAGGAAAAATGATTTGTTTTTAGCTTTGCAGGACATGATTGAGTTTTGCTAAGAGAAAGGAAAAAACAATAACATCAATGTTTGGTGCATTTTAAGTCACAAAACCGGTATCTTCAGACAGCCTTTAGCACCAGGAAAGTGGAAGAAGAGGGCCACATCCAAATATACAAGCTCATTCTTAAAATAACCTGACATTGCTGTGTGAGCCATGGGCAAAAGAGGGACGAGCGGATTGTTTTATTATCCAACCTGATAGATTTGTTATGTTTATGTTAGATGTTTTCATTATTTTTTCACGTCTTTTTCAAGTTGTTCAGCTATTCAACTATAAGCACTGAGAAACAACAAATACGAAGCGATGAATAAAAAGAACATGACCATAATACAACAACTTCCCTATTCACCCAATCTTGGCTCATGTGACTCTCCTCTCAATATCATCAAAAAGACTCCCCCTCCCCCTTTTAAGGCACGGAAGCTATCAAGGGGGCCATAGCGATGGAGTTGAACAAAATTGTGATAAAATGAACTAAATTTTGTTACGGTAATGTTTTAATCTATTTAGAAAAATATTTCTTAATCTTTCAATACAGGAAGATTTGCTACAAATTTTAAAGCCAGTTTAAACGACTTTAAATGTACGGTATAATCGCGTTGAAACACTGCGACGTGGAGCCTGGCCAGTAGCAGATGGGTGCCCATTGTATGTAATCTTCCCATGACCGGGATATGCATGCAGCTGAGGATCTCTTGTGAATTTGATATTCCCTGTAAACGTGCTCCTTCGGATGAACCAAACCAAACCAGTTATTACCGGTTCGTTAAATGACTTCGTATTCTACAGTTTAAAAGGCTTCCAAATTCCTTTCGACTTTCGAAGGGTCAAGGATTTTTTTTTCTTTCTTTTTTTTTTAAATTTCTTTTTTTCTTATTTATTTTATTTAAAAAAATTTTTTTTTTCCTTTCTTTTTTCTTTATTTTCTTATTTTTTTCTTTATTTTTTAAAAACTTATTTCTTTATTTTTTTTTTAACTTATTACCACCCAACGAACCCAATCAGCTTATCTGCCAAAAGGAAAAACTTTCCTTTCTACGTGTCATCCCATACTTCCACCCATGATTACACTTCCTGTACACGTATCTCTCATTCTACTCTTCACTTCTAATAGAATTTTCTATTCTCTCACGTAATTTTAAAATTAAGTGGAAAATTTCCAATTAAACCCTATTTTTACACACCCGGATCTAAATATCATAGTTCTGATCCGAGACCAAATAAGAAATGAACAATTTACTAGACTAAAATCAGCCCTATATGTTTAAAATATTGAAATATGAAGACCTGTATAGGTTCTAACAGGTATATTTTTATTTAGACACCTTGGAGTTATCTCCTGTCTTTGCGATAATCATGCTTCGTTCTTGTTAGCTCCTTACATCAATTAGCTTCATGCCTTGTCTGGAGCGATTTCCATTAAAAAATATTGGATGGAGGAAAGATTTATATTCTATTCTCTCTCTCTCTTTACAAATCCACACAACAAACATTCATTGCGGTTTCTTTCATCGCACACTATTTGAAAACGCTTTATAAAAACGTAGCAGGTACATAATTACCATCTATTTTCTTGAGCACTAGCATGTTCTCACTCGCGGAGTGATTAATATGTGGTTCGGTAAGAACACACTCGCGGAGTGTTATATACACGCCGTTTGATAAAAACACCGTTTGTGTAGGAAGGAACTTCTGCTTCTGCCCAAACTTTTTCCAACAATTTATAAACAGTCAGAGATTAAACGTCGACATGACCAGACGTCATATTTCCTTCCTCACCTCTAGCCACGACTTGGGCGAGAGACGAGATGAAGGACCAGAACTAACCCTTTCTTGTATAGTACATACATGTTGCCGAACTCTACATATTTTGTATTCCTGTTTTCATAACTCGTTCCGGACCATTCGTTGTGTTAATGAAACTGTTTGAATAAAATTGATTGCATTTGTACAAGTTTGTCCATATAATCAAACTATGGTAACCCGTTTTCTTCGTATCCAACAGGGCCAGAAGGATGGATATTTATGCAGCACTCCCTACTACAAAATGGTGAAACAGACATATCTCTTTTTCTCTCATAAATATATATATATATATATAAAAATTGCACACACATAAAAGAAAGAGAGAGAGAGAGAGAGGGAGAGAGAGAGAGAGAGAGAGGGAGAGAGGGAGGGAGAGAGAGAGAGAGAGAAAGAGAGAGAAAGAGAGAGAAAAAGGAGAGAAAGAGAATATAAATCGTTCCCCCCATCCGACTTTTATTTTTAATGGAAATCGCTCCAGACAAGCGACTTGATGTAAGGAGCTAACAAGAACAGAATATGATTAGCGCAAAGACAGGAGATGCCTATTGGCCTTAGTCTTGAAAAGACTAAGGCCAATAGGAGGAAAACAGTCAGCAGGAAAAGAGTTCAACAAGCCTGCAGTTATTGGAAGCTAGGGGTAGACTTTTTGTCAGCCAGCCTAGTAACCCCCTTTCCCTCCTATTGGGCTGTTGAGTGGATTTTTGTTTTTTAGCTAGCCTGTTTGGAGACCAAGAGATTGAATGCTGGTGGTTGGGTCTCTTTCAGGTTTGGTTTGTCTTGAAGTGATTCTACCTTTCTCTCCCTTTTTATTATTATGCCTTCTACAAATCAACACAACAAACATCTTACTATTTCCTATAGTAAAATCAGAGGTCTCGGGTCAAACTTTCCTGATGTTCAGTCCTTTCTCCTGGGCAAATCTCCTCACATCTTTGTTCTTTGTGAGACTAACTTCGTAGAGAGACACGTCTATAATATTAGCATAGATTTTCTATAAGAAAGCACTAGACATCAAGTAAGTGGCATGCGCTACTGAAAGACGGATTAGTTTAGAGTGTCGTCTGTCCAGTTCAATCATCACTTAATTATCGGACAGTTGTTTTTATTTTAAATGCGACCAGACAGAGTGAGTCAAAGATGATAGATTAGGCACATATCTTTTCGTTTATAGAGAGAAAGCTTATAGATACACACACTATAAAAACAGACACGTATACACAATATATACATATATATTTTAAAAAAGGAAAGATGAAGATAAAAAATTGCATAAAATTACATAAAATTGATACAAATTTTATTACATTGAAAGTTCAGATGCAAGGAGTTACACTAATCCTTAAACCATGGTTTTTCAAAGATAAAACTCTTCTCGTCAAAGGATAACATTCGGTAATGTGGTATTTATAATAAATAAATATTACCTGTTCCATTTCACTTTGAAAATTGAAGTGTAACTCCTTGCATCTGAACTTTCTATGTAATAAAATTTGTATCAATTTTATGCAATTTTTTATCTTCATCTTTCCTTCTTTAAAATTGATTGATCTACTCAACGTATTGAGTTTTACTTTATCACGATAGATCACTTTAACGATACTTCACTTACCGTTAATTCTATTATTATTATATATATAGTTTTACTTATGCAAACATAAATAAAACAAATAAATAGCTTTATTATTGAGCACTATTGTATAAACACAGACTCTCCGGATTTTTTTTCCCTGTGGATACAAAATGAACCTTGATTAGCGCCCCCCCCCCAAACACACCCACAAGCATAACTACCTGGTATTGCCCAGGTAAAGGATGTTAGGTCATTTTATACCAAAACCATCCTCTGTATACAATGGGTTTTTAGATATATTTGTTTTGGAAGCGTACACTTTGTAAAATAATAGTCTATAAACGATAGTTTCTATTTGACCCATAGATAGGGCCCTTGACTGGTGCTACTACTCCTCCGGGTCAGAGTGGACCTGGGAGTAGTTGTAACAAAGATGTGACTCCACACTGGACATAGTTTTGTGTCATGCCCAGGATGATTGCGGGAGGGACAGCTTGAGTAGTTTATAAGGTTGGGAAATAGGGTAGGCAGATAACTGGCTAGGAAAGATGTGTTTCTGGTGGTGGTTAGGGGTAGAGACGAACACCTTGCCCAAGGGTGTCCGAAGCAGTTTAATATCATGCTCAGGACAAATTCGATTTAACCCATAAGTCTGGGTCAAAGTGGACCTGGGGATAATGGTAACTAAGGAGTAACTCCACACTCCTCAAAGCTCCCAAAATGGGGTCTCACCACCGGATGTACTTAATGGTCATATCCAGGAAGTGACGGGACTGACAGGTGGGGTAAAGGCAAAACACCTTGCCCAAGAGTGTCCGAGCAGTTTCGTGGCATGTCAACTAAAGGTATAACATAAAACGAGCATTCAAAACACTGTCACTTCCTCGGCTCAACGAAAAAAAATGTGAATTGACTTTTTTCCCCCTCAGAATACTAAATGCACAGAAATTTTAAAGTAAACAAAGTTAAAGTTAGATTTAAGATTTAAATTTTAAAGACAAATTAAAAACATCTTGCAAAGTTTAAATAATGAAAATTCGTTTTTGCAACATGTGTTATCCGCAAGAGAAAATTGCAAGTAGATAACACTTGAAAAGTAAAAATGTTAATAAAATATCGTTTAGAATGCAATAGTCATGCATTTAACAATAACTGTGCTAAACAATTTGAATTATAAACAGATTGCAACCACAAATTGCCATGACTAATAGTACCCTACCTGAGTACCCGAGTGAAGGTGGACTCCTCCACCGTGCTAGAAAACTTCTCATACCTGCCAGTATCCTATATTTCTACAAAGCCACCATCCGCCCATGCATTGATAATTGTTGCCACATCTTGGCTGGTGCACCAACCACTAGCCTCTCCCTCTTAGATAGGGTCCCAAAAAAGAGCCTCTAAGTCTAATCTAATAGGCCCTACACTATCTACCAAGCTCCAGCCCCTGTCCCATCGCCACAATGTTGCATCCTTGTGTTTTTTTAACAAGTACTTTAATGGAATGTGCCTCAAAGAACTCACTACACTGGTACCTTCAATCAGCAAAATCCCACCCCTTCACAGATGGTGGAGGGCTTTCTACTCTCACAGCTTCTTTCCTCAAACTGCTAGCATTTGGAATTCCCTTCTTGCTTCCCCTCCCAACCAACATGCAGAAGTTTAAATGTAATGTGAACAAACATCTCTCTGAACAACTCCCCACTTAGGATGGCCCTGTAGGTATGAACCCTAATTCACAGTAGCCCCTTACGTCTCAGTGGCAATGTGCCTTGTTTGGGATGAATGAAAGTTTAAAAAAATAAAATCAAAAAATCTCGAAGCTAAATGGGTTTCAGCAGTTTGAAAAATGCCAGAAAAAGAAAATGGCTGCTGTATTACTTATAGTCACCACTAAAAATGTATGATCTTATCTAATTTGGCTGATACATTACAATGTTATTTTTTTCTTCTTTTTTTTTAAATAAAAAGGGGTGTGGTTAGTTGATTATTTACGTGTAATAGTTGGGTATAAGCTATCTTCGAGTTTGTTAGCGATCACTTCCGCTGTAGTTTTGAATCGTCTCTTTACCTTTATTTTATCGGGTTGGAAAGAAAGTAATGTCGTTTTTGTCCAACACTTTTATTTCATCTGAAACATTCACATTAGGGCATTTTTAACTTTTACAATAATTTCCCTCATTTTCTATGACTTCTGTCCAACGATCAACTAGCTTCTTGATGCCTTCTTCAAAAAATTTGAGAGAAAAACAAATTTAGGTCATTTTTGAGTTGGTCATCATTTTCATAAATTCTATTGTTTAAGTGATGCTGCAACGACCAGAAAAGATGATAGTCGGATGGAGCAATGTCAGGTGAATAAGGCGGATGAGGTAAAACTTTCCAATTGAAACTCATGACTTTTTCCTGAGTGAGTTTTACTGTGTGAGGTTTCAAATTATCATGCTGAAGCACTACACCCTTCCTATTGAGTAATGCTGGTCGTTTTTTTTTGATAGAGCAATTCTTAGATCATTCAGCTGCTTCACTGCTGTGATTGTTTGATTAGGCTCTAGTAACTCATAATGAATCAATCCTCTCATGTCCCACCATAAAAAGAGCATAACCTTCTTTGGGTGTAGTCCTTGTTTTGGAACAGGCTGTGGACTTTGGTTTCGGTCTAACCATTGTCTTTTGCATTGGGTATTCTTGTAAAGAACCCATTTTTCATCTCCAGTCACGATTCTTTGCAAAAATGGTTCTCGATGATTCCTGGAAAGCAAAGATGTGCAAACAGTCAATGTTTGATTTCGTTGAGCATCAGTTAAATCGTGGGGAATCCAGAGTCCAAGTTTTGAAACTTCCTAACTCGTGAAGGCATGAAATAATTGTGGTATGGTTGTATTGAATTGTTTAGCTAATTCTCTGCTGGTTAACTTAAGATCGGCCTCCACAGCGTCTTTAATGGCGTCTTTATCAATTGATTGTGGCTTTCCCGAACGTCGCCGATCTGACAGATTAAAGCCCTCAGAAGAAAATTTTGCAAACAACCGTTGACATTTTCGATCATTCAGAACAGTTATCCCATAAACAGTTCCAATATTCCTTGTAGCTTCTGCAGCTGAGTTTCCTTTTTTGAATTCATAGACCATGCAATGTCTCAGATGCTCCTCACTAATATCCATTTTTTATGGCTGAAATCGTTAAACTTAATATTTTCCAACTAATTACTATATCTGAAAAGCAAAGCAAGATATTAAGACACCAATTCACCAAAAAATCTAGAACTGTGTACAACTTAGGAGGCTGCAAAGTGATGAAATAAAAAATACGACATTACTTTCTTTCCAACCTGATATAAATAAAAAAACAGCCTCTAAACACATTTAAACACTCAATATTTTTGTATATATTAATATTATAATTATTAATAAAAGTAATTAAAGCGATTTTTATTAAATCGCTTTAATTACTTTTAAAAGTTTAGAATTTCATTTTCAAGGGAGATAATTTACATGAAAACGGTTTAAATTTACGGTATTAGTAAAACGTCTGATGTCGCTGTGAACATATACTACACTTTGATCTTAGCGAAAAGGTCAAGGAACCATAAAAAATAATGTTTTTGTGACTTCGCATTTTTAAATGAATGAAAAAAAGAAGAAAAATTGATTTCATCAGAATCTCTCATAATGGGGGTGGGTAGTGTAGTATCTATTCTGTTGTCATAAGACCGCCCTCCCAGAAATTTCCTCATTTTTTAAGGGGGTGGTGGGAAACCTCCCAGGTATTACATCCTCCTCTGAGGAGAGGGTAATTCATCATCTGTTTTGTTGTTATAAGACCATCTTTCAAGGGACTACCCTCTGTTTTATTGGTGGGGGATGGGGATAGGTTTAATATCTGTTCATTGACATGATATACTCGAAGGGATTTCCTTTTATGGGGTATACTCCCAAGTATTACCTCTTTTTTTGGAGTAGGTAATGTAGTATTTGTTTTGCTATGATATCATTCTACTAAGCATTACCTCCTCCTTTGAGGGCCAGTGTAGAATATGTTCGTTCGTTCATCATGATACCATCCCCCTAGGCATTACCATCTGTTTAGGGGTGATGAATTCTCCCAGGCTTTACCTCCTCGTTTAGAGGGTAGTGTAGTATAGAGGGTAGTGTAGTATATTTTCATTTGTCATGATACATTTCTCCTAGGTGGGGGGGGGGGGTAATGTAGTATCTGTTCTATTGTCATGATATCATCCTCCCAAGCATTAACTCCTCCTTTGGGGGTGAGGGGGTCAGTGTAGTATATATATGTGTGTGTGAAAAAGACAAATGGAAAAACAAATTTCATTATTATTTCTTTTTTTCAAATAGTTTAACACGTGCCAATAACATCCAATTGTGCGTTCGTCTTTTTCCTATGTTTTTACCGTTATCAAATAAATTTAACATTTTCACTTTTCTGAAGACATTTGTTGATCCGAATGAAACTGGTAAAAATTTCGTTTTTTTTAATGATTTTTTTCCTATATTTAAATTGTTTTTTTTCCATTTGTCTTTTTCACACATCCTGTCTTTCACGGCATTTGATTTCATGATATATAGTGCATTTTATCCTTTATATATTATATATATATATATATATATATATGAGAGAGAGAATACGTTCCTGTTCTTAGACTATTATTATTTACTCACTAGGAGTTCTCACACGAGTCATTATTGCTGGAATCAGAGTGGAACAGATTTCCAGCACTTTTTCACCTTTCGATAACCGCTGCAAATTATTTTGAATTACCGTAACAGCCGTTTACCATTGCTTTCTCGCTGACAACGACCATTGGCTTTCTTTATAATTTGAGTGACAATAAGCTTCTAAGATTCTTGTACTCTCCGCATTCATCTAGTAAAGGTCTGGGTGGTGCTCTCCCTTCGCCCCTCCATCCTCCTTGGCCGTTCATGACGATTTTATGTGGTACCAGTCGGGGGGGGGGGGGGGGGGGCTACTGCCACCATTTTTTTTTGGGTGGTGGTGAGACTATGGAATTTCTGGCAATTTCAGTTCCCTCGGACTGATGCAGTGTTCTTTCTATTTCATGTACTGATCTTTATTATTATTATTATTTAATTACATATGTATAAATAATTGTATTTATGTTTTTCTTTCTCCAATTCCTAACCTCCCACCCCCTTCAAAAGAGGGCCATGTGTGTTTTTGTGTATAAACTCTTAGACATACACATTTGATTATTGTTTTTACAGAAACCGAAGACAGAAGAAACTGGAAGCTGACCTCTCATCATCACCTCCCCCCCCCCCGGATGAAGACCTCCCAAAAAACCTTTTACTTAACCTCAAGTTTGTCAAGTCTGAGAGTGTAAGTAAAAGGAGAATTTCTGAACCAAACAGACACAATAACCGAAGTCAGAGAGTACATTCGTGGACGGAGAAGGGGGGGAGGTGATGGCAAAGAAGCCAGAAACACAAATTTGTTTGTCATCATCACAAGTAACGTACAATAAAAACAAAGAAAAATTCTACAAAGAAATCTAATAAAACAGGGGTCGCCAACCTATGACTGGAGGGCCAAATCTGGCCCACCCAAAGCTTGTGTCCTTCAGATCAGTTTAAAAAAAAACAAAAAACAAAAACAAAACAAAAACAAAACAAAAAAAACAAACAGGAAACAAAGATAGAAAGCCGTTATCCACAGCCGGAAACCATTTGTGGATCCGTATTGCAAAAACAATGAATTATTAACTACAAATGTATTTTGGATATCATCAGTATAAGAATTGTGCTTTTAATTATTATCTGAAAAAACAAAAAACAAGCTATTTCTTTCGTAGATTAATATTTAAAAGAAACAAATGATTGTGTTTTGGATCTCATTAATATAGGATGTGTGTGTGTGTTTTGTTTTTTTTAATTGTTGTAAGCAAAAAAAAAAAAAATTAATTAGCAGATTATTATTGCAGCAAATGTACTGAACTTGTACCCCCATCAACCCCTGACACTCGACCAGTAGCAACACCTCACCCCCTTCACTGCAGAGTTCTCTAGATGCTGGAAGACTTTCTATTCTGGTAGCTTCTTTTCTTGGACCTCTTGCCTTTGGAATTCCCTTCCTGCTCACCTGACCTTACAAACATGCAAAAATTTAAATGTAAACAAACATCTTGCTGGCAAACTTTCTACCCAGGTTTCCCCTATAAAACTGGTCCGTCACAGTAGCCCCTTATGCATCAGTGGCAATATGCCTAGTTTAACACTTTTAAAAAAAAAAATTATTTTATTTTAAAAATGGACGGATATTTTAAATTTCTTCAATAAAGAATTTGCATAGTTTAAATAGGTACCGATATGACATTAATTTTGCCTGTCAGGTCGCAAAGCTTAAACATTTTTTTTTTTAAGAGGGAAAATGATTCAAAATATCAGAAAATTAAATATCTCTTAGTGTAATTGTGATGTCTAATTTACATGATGATTTCAAAGAACGGTGTTGCAGCGGTATATTCAGAGTTACGTCCGTTGAATTATATTCGAGTTACAAGATACATTTTTGCACGTTAGTGATTACGTCAACTAGTAGTTATTTGGTTGAATTATGTTCATAGGAGATCTTAACGCAAGTTAAGTCGTAAACAGGATGCATCATAGATATGAGTCAACGGTTAGTCTTGATGGGTTTACATTTTCTTGTTAGTTTTTAACGGTTGGTAATTAACTACTGTAAAACGAGTGTCTATGATGATGAGATGTTGCATGCGAACATGATAACGTGAAATGAGCTGACAGAATTCAAAAGGATAATGTCTAACGGCTAAGAATGTATTAGTGTTAATTACTACGCTAGACATTTAAAAATTTTGTGACTAGTTTCCTAATTAACCTTATTAATTGTAGGGTGTCTAGCATAGTAACTGACACTAATACAGCCGTTAGACATTACCATATTGAATTTTGTATGCGCATTTCACGTTGTCACGTTCGCATGCAACATCTCATCATCATAGACACTCGTTTAACTAGTGCTAAATACTAGCTGTGCGAAACTCAAAGGTAAAAGGAAGTAAATGTAAAAATACAAAGATTACCTCCCCCTGCCTGATGACGATTTGATGAATCAAATCTAAAGTACTCACAAAAACATGGAAGAAACTCGTGCAACTTTTATACACCAATTTGATCGAAATACCAAAAGATTGAAAAAATAAAACAAGTCTCATAAAACAAGTCTCATAAAACAAAGAAAGCTCTGTATTATACCTATTTATCTTCCTCCCACAAGATGTGACACAAGGTCGGGAAAGTGGGATTTGAAAAGCCAGCGCCCGAGAAGGTGAGTACTCTGGCCTACAAAAAATGCCTGGGCAGCCCCCGGTAGGGGCGCCTCAGGCAGTAAGCAATAAACTTACTCCTCCCCAAAGAGGATAGGCAAAGCCTGGGAGGATGGACCTCCTAGAACTGCACAGGACACACCCATAGACCGGCGGAAATCAAGCCCCGAAGGCCAAGATAGTACCAGTCTATGGGGTGCAGTATCCATCGGAACAGATACTACACTTTGATCTTGGCCAAATGGCCACTTAATGAAAACATGCTGTCTAAATGCACACACACACACATTAATATATATATATATATATATATATATATATTAAAGTAGATCAGAACAACATAGGTACCGTCAGTTTCAAATCCAAACAAAGGGGACCTATAATTGGTCTCATTTACCGGACTCTCTTCAGCATCCATAAAGTTAAAACACTGTTAGAAGCATGGATATCAGTGAAGAAGAAAAAGAAACCACGATGTATAAAGTTAACGAGCGAAGAGACTTTGACGATGAAACGTTATGAAAGAAATAAAGAAGGAAGGAAACTTTCTTGTCTGATGTGACTACATGAAAGACATTTCTCAAAAGTTTATATTTTAAAAATGCTGCTTTTGTTTAATACTATTTTTAAATGTTGGCCTTCCCCAGTCTCTAGAGACAATGGATACACTTTGAAAGGGTGCCTGTGTGATTGGGAGTTTATAATGAAGCATACGGATGAAGTAATCAGTATTTGCTTTAATTATATATGAAAGAAGCATTGTCAACTCGTATCCGATAAACGTGATAGATTATTACCACAATGAGCATCCGTAGCGTTATTATTAGTAAGGCATTAAGAAAAAAAGAAATCGTTTTATTAAATGTTTATGTGTACAAGATAAAAACAAAAACAGGGCATTAAAAGATGGCAACATTTAAAAATGAGAAACTATTTTTTTTTTTAATCTATTGATATAAAAAAATATAAAAATCGTGACCGAGGCTCACAAAAATCGCCAAGTCCTAACACCTTAATACTGAGGTGGCGAGTCTAGAAAAAAAAAATCCGACTCTTGACTTAGTTAAATAACACAGACTGGCATCAAATTCCCCACCTCTAAACAGGAGTATCACTCGAATGAACCTTTAGCTATGAATTAAATAGTAAAATAGACTCGACTCAAGTCTTGCTTGTGCAACTAATCTAGGAGAAAGAAAATCGTTGAAATAACACCAGTCTTTCTCTACTTATCCTGGCATTGTTACCAGCCATCCGGGACTTCTTGCCAATTAACTCAAGCAATGCCTGTTCAAGAGTGGTACGGTTGGTCAGTTTGCAACCCTTGCTTTACTATAGACTCCCCGAGCAGGCACCTCTACTAGAGGTATCCGGCTTCTCTCGGGTTTGAAAGAAGGTCTTTAAATGACTCATACACCTTTTTTATTTTTTATTTAAAAAAAAAAAAAAAAAAAAAAGAATTGAGTGTAAATATCTGACAAACGCTTCCTGGTAATGACTTTGGGCGTAAGATGCCAGAAGTCGTAGAATTTATCAGTTGTTGCTGATTGGCGGTCGATGTTTTAATTAATATAAACAAAAGCTGATTTTCTGGAATTCTTCAGCAGCCATAATCTTTAATCTCAAAACAGGCGCAATGTCTCCGACTAATAGGTTAGGCTATCAGCTTCTTTTGGGTCCAAAAATAACTTTAGAGAAAACGGTAAGGGAGGAAGAAGGGAAGAGACACATTAACCTCAAATGAGGGAATCTTGTTCACCAGTCAAAAAAAATCAAAAAAATCAGATAAAACAAAATAAAAAACAGTCGCTATATTTTTAGATGTTGGGTCAAGAATTACGTACACAAAAAAATTCTGTTTATGAAGTCCCTATTTACTTGCCTCCCCGCGAGGTCAGAGTTAGACAACGTCAGTTTTTAATGTGGGGAAAGTCCAACTCCTCAAAAAGGAGCACTGGATTGGAACAAAAATAAAAATTGCCTCAGCCTATAAGACTTTCTCTTTAACTGACCGAAGACAGTGAAAGATAATGTGTAGTATCAGAACACATACTACACTATGATCCTAGCCAAAAGACACGAAAATGAATTTTAAACCAGCTGTACCTATTCGACGTTGCCCGGGAGTCATTTTGATTTTTGATTTTTTTTTCTTTTCTTTTAACTATGTAGTTGTTTTACCAAATTATTATTTTTTTTTTAAATAGTGTTGGGGCTGACTTATCCGAGTTATCTGTCTGGGACTTATTCTGATTAATGTTAGAGAATTTTGTAATCACGTTCCACCCACATGTGTAATTTAGGACGAGATTTTAAGTCGTCTTACATGGTTTGACCGGCCGTACATCTTTGCATGGCCTTTACAAACCCTAATGTTGTGTCCATCAGGTGCCTTCCTGGTAGCATAGACTCCTAGAACAAACACAAAAGAAAGTAACATTTATTCATTTCTCATGCATATCACTATCTCCAAGCTGGCAACATGTGTTCTTTCTTATTGTATTTGGAACCGTAATGTATTCCTTTAGTACTTATATCTGTTGTTCTCCCCTTGTATATTATATTGCGTACCACTTTACAGGTTGCATATACCTTGTTCACACTTGTCTTCGACAAGCTGTTTATCTGTGAATAAGTGTATGTATGTGAATCTAACTGGCTCTTCATTATTATCTTTTTCTTTTGACACTCGCGTGTTAACCCTAACCTCGTGTGCAGGAAAGATATCCTCGAACATGTTGCTAAAAACGTAAAAGTTAGAATATAAAATATTCATAATTTTTTTAAATAGGATTTTGAAAATTCAAGTCAATTATGAAAGTAACGTTTGGTCATTAAATCATTAATTGAACCAAATTTTTATGGAATTAAAACTAATTTTGTTAAAGTAACGTTTTAATCTCTGAAAGTTTTAAAAACTATTTACAGCCAATATAATTTTAGAATCTTTTAACAATACATGAGGATTTGCTAAGAAATTTAAACAGTTTAAATGCTTTCAAATTTCGAAAGGGTCACAAAGTAATTTTTTTTCCAACTATTAACAAAGGATTAAAATGGCCGACTTGTTTATGGATAAACCAAAATGCATACTGGTTGACTTAATTTCGTAAATAAAGTATTCTTTTAAATAGAATTTTTTCAAATTTCGTTTTATTTTATGCTATAGCATTTTTTTTATTTTAATAAATATTACATTAATAATAAATTTTAAAAAATTACGTTAACACACACGACAAATAGTCACAGTTTTATTGATATAGAGATTTGCTAATGCTCCACAAGGATAAAGCTAGAACGCGCAGGGCTAAAAATTAAACAAAATAAAATATCTACAAAACTTTAATGCATTAATTCAAACAGAAAAAAATTTTTTTTTTAAATTCTGTTGCCATTTTGAAATCGAGCTGAAAGCCCACACCAGAACGAGACTGAATCTAGTTTTGTAATTCCCTACTTGTGACGGAATTTAATTTAATTTCAGGAAGTAAAGAGTTCATTCTCGTTGCCAGTATAATTCAGGGGAGATAACTTGAATATGGTTCAAAGGACGTAACTCTTAAACATACTGCGCCAACAAAACACTGGCTTTCCAAATACACCAACGAATTCAAGCAGGTATAAAAATCAATTCAAGAAAGACATACTATTAATTACAGCAAAACTATTATTATTATAGACCGTAGACATCGATAAGAACTGAACGAGTCTGTGTAAAGAGTCTTTCAACAAGCAAGTGCCACGGTTTCCAGTCATTGATTAAAAATGGCTGAGTAAGGTGTCGGAAGACCTTTCTGTTGTTGATGATAAAAACCCTGGATGCGACAAAAATCTTGTATGTGACAGATTTCGTCTCATGCATCATTTTCTTTACCAAATGTTTGACCTGAGATGACCTTATAATGGTTGAAAGGTCGTTAAAAACCAACAAACAAAAAATTACCAAATGTTTCCATTTTCGACAGACAGACAGACAGACACATACAATTTGTGGCCATCTTTTGGGATGGTACTGTTCATAAGCTTTTACCACAAGAAAAATCAAGTCGTTGTCGCTGACAATGACGACACCTACAATTAACCGTCTCGCTATTTAATATTTTTCCAAATACAAAAACCTACAAGTGTTAATGGGAGCAGCGACTTAACTATGATGTACTCTTCCATTTAACTCCACAATTTAAGTGAAGAATACATTTTTTTCTGAAATAATAAAAAAAAAAAAAAAAGAACAGTAACGTACCAGCGAATTAGTAATCAATATGCTACAACATGCGGAAATTGTGCACTCATCACCAAAAACAAAACTACACACTAACCAGACATACACATATGTTTGAGGAGTTTAAATTACCTACTGGGGAGTTTGAATTACCTACAAAACACCATCCTCGAGTGTCTTCGGTCTCTCTGTACAAAGGGTTTGTCAGGACAACCTGGCATGAGGATACTTCACCCTACAAGTTAACCCTGACCAAATAATCAAAACACCACAGTATTTGAAGCACAAATAAGATCCCCTCAACACAGCTATACATTAGCTCATACGTGGAATGGTGCACCTTCTCCAAGTAATGTTACCTCAAATATCAACACTTAGCTGGGTACTCCACCAAACCAGATGAATTCTTGTCCTGGAATCCGGTAAGACAAAGAGAAAGATATACTACAACATAATCCACTGGTCAATTGGAGAGAGGAAAATGAATGTTCTGAACTTCTTTACTAACTCAACGTCTGAAAGGTAAAAGAGAACTTTATTCGAATATCTATGTATCTCATATAGAGATCAAGTGTTAGCTCCAGGTAGGGGCCCCTTGATTTCCGAGAACTTCGACTGAAGTAAAATGAAAAAAAAAAAAAAAAAAAGTACACACATATCCACTTACACCTATTCTGCAAAAATAACTCGACCAGAAGAAAACAATTGTGAGTCAGGGTAACTCAATAGATATCACATTATCAGAGAGAATTTGCGATGGATGTTAATAAGAGAATTTTAATATTTATGTTTTACATGAAACGGCCACACTGGGTCATCATGTTAAATCTAGATAAGATGTATGCACAGCCTGCTTCAGTTTATACCCACTATCGATATGCATTTAGATATAATAGAAAATATATGCTTCCCCGGTCACTTACTTTTGCTATTTAATTGCTCAGTAAAATGTGTTGGATTTTTTTTTTACAACTACTACCATCAAGGACTACGACCACGTAGCACGATAGTTCGTACTAATACTGTTACATTTACACCAACTATCAACAATACAACTATTCATACTATTATTACTACATCAACAATAACTACTACCACGATAATCAACTATTCGTACTGCTATAATAACATCCACAACAACTACTACCAGCAACATGTTCACTATTCGTACTGATATTACTACACCATCGCTACGACTACCACTATTACTTAATTCAATAAATTTGTGCTTTAAAACAATTTCTAATAAGATTTTTTTTAAAAACGTTTAAAAAAATAAATCAAAGTAAATATATCATTTTTGAGCAACTCTTACAATAAATCTCAAAGAATGTGTTGTTTACATGTTATTAATCAAATAACGCGCCCCTGTCTTGTGTCCATCTCTCTCTCTCTCTCTCTCTCGAAATAGAACTTTCTGTGCGTTCGAAGAATCAGAGGGCGGTAACCGAATGTTGGAATGGCTGTTGGCTGTTCCATCATATTCTATTATAATCTAATTTAATTACGCAATTCAATTATATAGATTTAAAAAAAACAAAAAAAACAATGTCTAATTCTATTTATAATTTTTATAAAGATTATTATTACAGATGAAAAGATTTTGAATACATCTGGAAATCTGAAAAAAACTATCATGAGTGTATATTTGTGAATATTAATTTATTAGAAGCCGTAAAACAAATTAATTATGTAAATGTAAATTTGAAAGATGCATGATGTTTGAAGAAGCTTTGGAATGCACATATATAGGAGCTGATCAGTAGATATAAAAAGAGAGCGATCAAAACTAATAATATAGTTTTGGCTTCAGACAGACAGACAGATAGACAGACAGACATAGTCTCTATTATTAATAGATAAGCAGGCTGCACATGCGTCTTTTCCAGACTTAACATGGTGGACAATGGTGAGGCAGTGTTAGGGTTAGCTTCAGATAAGTTATTAACATTTGTCACAAAACTTAGAGTTTTGGTTAGACAGACAGCATATCTCCATTATAATAGCATATAGATTCATCAGACCAGATGTGTGCTCTCTTATAATCAACAGATGGAATATGTTGCTTACCACGAACTCTTCCATAATGCCACATCGGTTAAGCAATTATTTTTATGTTGCTTTTCATAAAAAGAGAAGTTTGCCTTGCCGCACGTACACTAACTAAATATTATACTTGATAATCATCTCGAAACCAAAAGTCATTTTCATCAAAAAGAAACAAAAAAAAGTTGCAGCAGATTTTTTTATATTTTTCGACATGCTTCCCCGAGGGAGAAGGAAAATATCTAGATGCGTTTACAGTATAACCAGATGTTCTCAACCAGTGGTTCACAATCTTAGCAGCAATAGTTAGCAGTTGCACAAGGGAATATTGTAGATAGGGGGGAAAAAAAATCCATGTGGTTGTTGTTTAAAAATAAAAATGAGTTTTACTGCATGTCAACCCACATGCGTTATTTTATGTCAAAGTTGTTTTGGTTAATTCATTTTTTGTTTTAGGATAGTTGCAATTTATGCACCTTTTTTTAGGATAGTAGCAATTTATGCACCTATTTTTTAGGATAGTAGCAATTTATGCACCTATTTTTTAGGATAGTTGCAATTTATGCACCTATTTTTTAGGATAGTTGCAATTTATGCACTAATTTTTTAGGATAGTTGCAATTTATGCACCTATTTTTTAGGATAGTTGCAATTTATGCACCTATTTTTTAGGATAGTTGCAATTTATGCACCTATTTTTTAGGATAGTTGCAATTTATGCACCTATTTTTTAGGATAGTTGCAATTTATGCACCTATTTTTTAGGATAGTTGCAATTTATGCACCTATTTTTTAGGATAGTTGCAATTTATGCACCTATTTTTTAGGATAGTTGCAATTTATGCACCTTTTTTTTAGGATAGTTGCAATTTATGCACCTTTTTTTTAGGATAGTTGCAATTTATGCACCTATTTTTTTAGGATAGTTGCAATTTATGCACCTATTTTTTTAGGATAGTTGCAATTTATGCACCTTTTTTTTAGGATAGTTGCAATTTATGCACCTTTTTTTAGGATAGTTGCAACTTATGCACCTTTTTTTAGGATAGTTGCAATTTATGCACCTTTTTTTTAGGATAGTTGCAATTTATGCACCTTTTTTTTAGGATAGTTGCAACTTATGCACCTTTTTTTAGGATAGTTGCAACTTATGCACCTTTTTTTAGGATAGTTGCAACTTATGCACCTTTTTTTAGGATAGTTGCAACTTATGCACCTTTTTTTAGGATAGTTGCAACTTATGCACCTTTTTTTAGGATAGTTGCAACTTATGCACCTTTTTTTAGGATAGTTGCAACTTATGCACCTTTTTTTAGGATAGTTGCAATTTATGCACCTATTTTTTTAGGATAGTTGCAATTTATGCACCTATTTTTTTAGGATAGTTGCAATTTATGCACCTATTTTTTTAGGATAGTTGCAATTTATGCACCTTTTTTAGGATAGTTGCAATTTATGCACCTATTTTTTTAGGATAGTTGCAACTTATGCACCTTTTTTAGGATAGTTGCAACTTATGCACCTATTTTTTAGGATAGTTGCAATTTATGCACCTATTTTTTAGGATAGTTGCAATTTATGCACCTATTTTTTAGGATAGTTGCAATTTATGCTCCTATTTGCTTGTAGTTGTTTATAATTCCAACTGTCATTTGTATATTATTTCATGTGATGCTTTCTGTTGATAGTTCATTACGAAAAAAAAATACTTTATTCCAAGTTCCTGAAGATAGATGGAAATGCCATTGTTGACATGTGCAATGCTGCATGTTTAATGGGGTGCATAGATGCAGCCGGCAGACCTTTAATGAGAACATGTTTAGCTAAGAGAAGAAACAACACAAGAAATAGGCTGGTAGCTTTAAAATAATGTTTTCTTGGATACGAGATTCCATTCTGTGGTTGTGAGCCACTTGTTTTACAAAAGTTATGTTACTTCAAGATGTTGGGCCCTCATAGTTTTATGTCCATGGATTAACAACTGATAAATCTCGAGTGGTCTTACAGTGTGCTCAAATTGATATCTATATACATGGACAGCGGCACCGGGGGGGGGGGGAGGGGCAGGGGGGGCAAAGCCCCCCCACACACACACACACTTTTTGACTTGCCCCCCCCCCCACTTTACGGTCATCAATAATGAAGTTATGTATGCATGTGTTTAACCGCCCCCCCCCCCCCACACTTTTCATGAGAGCCCCCTACTTTTATAAGTGTCCCGCCGGTCCTGATATATGTTCCAGCAAAGCAGGCCGAAGGGGTCAGTTTTGATTTTTGTTAGTTGGAGAAACAGATAAGCCTCTGGGCTTAAAACTGTTTGTGTTCTGTTGGACTTGTTTTGGTTTGGTCAGGCCCAGAATTCCGATTGCCAGTCTGTCATTTAGTAAAGAAATACAGTATTGTAAACTCTAAAAATAAAACATTGTTACTTGATTTAAACTAGAGTTGTGTTTTTATTTCAGAGGACAATCCGTTTGTTACAGCATTGACCAAAACCACATGATTGACACTACGGCCAGTGTTGAAATCAAGCAGCGAATTTGGGCAAAGACAAATGGATGACCACAGGCTGTGCAGTGAAATCGTACACCAGAATTGCTTCATATCTATTTTGTGATCATCCAGATGAAACATATGCCCTAAGTACTATAAAAGCGAACCATTTCTGGTCGTTAGGGGCCCACACACTGCCGTGAAGGAATGAAATGGAAGTACAAATTAGAATCAACTCAACTTTTATTCATTTTGAGTAATTTTAATAATATAATACATACATAATAATATAGTATGTGTGTATATATATATATATTTAGACACTACTATTACAGAAAAAAAAAATGAAAATATAACCTTTAATTTTGTGAATCTTCAGACTCTTTTCTTTGAAGATGGATATGTTATTGCCCGAAATTAATTTTTTAAAAAGTCAAGAAAATTGTTTTTTTTAATGATTTTTAATAAAAAATATTCTAATCTAAAAACATGGTTTACAGAGGCATTTTATCTGTTATCAAAGTTTTAAATTTCTTAAAAGATGCTTCTAGAATTGTTGCCAAATTTTATTATAGCAGAACCTATTTACCATTTTATTTGTAATATTTCTCGATTTCTGTTATAGACAGATACTAAATCTTTACATTAGGAATAAATTCTTACCTTTTTTTTTTAACATTATCAAAAATAAAATTTTTAATCCAGTCCAATTTTGTTTTTCTCTTTTAAATACCAACCACTTACCTGGAAAAAAAAAGAAAAAAACGGCATTAATATTTCTTGAAATGGAAATCTATTATATAAAGAAAAGTTGTCAAGCTATAAGTTAAAAAAAAAAATACACAAAACATATGCACGAAGCCGATATATTCTTTTACACCGTTGCTCAGAAGGAATATACGCACTTTTTTTTCCATTTTTCTTTTTTGGGGGGGGGGGGGGGGTTAACAAGAATAAAATTAGTCATGGATCAACATTTAGAGCGATTTATTAATGTTATGTAATAATTAGTCTACGATTTTTTCAATTGCTAGAGAAAGCGATAGATAGGGAAATATGGCAGAGAAGAGAGGGATGGGGGATATATAGGAAGAGAGAACGAGCAGAAAGAAGTAGAGGATATGGGGGAAGAGAGATGGAGGAATGGGGGGATGTAGGAGGGAGAAGAGAGAGGGGTGGAGATATAGGGAGAGGGAGGAGCGGGTATATATGGGAGAGGGAGAGGGAGGAGCGGGTATATATGGGAGAGGGAGAGGGAGGAGCGGGTATATATGGGAGGGAGAGAGGGAGGAGCGGGTATATATGGGAGGGAGAGAGAGAGGAGCGGGTATATATGGGAGAGAGAGAGGGAGGAGCGGGTATATATGGGAGAGAGAGAGGGAGGAGCGGGTATATATGGGAGAGAGAGAGGGAGGAGCGGGTATATATGGGAGAGAGAGAGGGAGGAGCGGGTATATATGGGAGAGAGAGAGGGAGGAGCGGGTATATATGGGAGAGAGAGAGGGAGGAGCGAGTATATATGGGAGAGGGAGAGGGAGGAGCGGGTATATATGGGAGGGAGAGAGGGAGGAGCGGGTATATATGGGAGGGAGAGAGGGAGGAGCGGGTATATATGGGAGAGAGAGAGGGAGGAGCGGGTATATATGGGAGAGAGAGAGGGAGGAGCGGGTATATATGGGAGGGAGAGAGGGAGGAGCGGGTATATATGGGAGGGAGAGAGGGAGGAGCGGGTATATATGGGAGAGAGAGAGGGAGGAGCGGGTATATATGGGAGAGAGAGAGAGGGAGGAGCGGGTATATATGGGAGAGAGAGAGAGGGAGGAGCTGGTATATATGGGAGAGAGAGAGAGGGAGGAGCGGGTATATATGGGAGGGAGAGAGGGAGGAGCGGGTATATATGGGAGAGAGAGAGGGAGGAGCGGGTATATATGGGAGAGAGAGAGGGAGGAGCGGGTATATATGGGAGAGAGAGAGGGAGGAGCGGGTATATATAGGAGAGAGAGAGAGGGAGGAGCGGGTATATATGGGAGAGAGAGAGGGAGGAGCGGGTATATATGGGAGAGAGAGAGGGAGGAGCGGGTATATATGGGAGAGAGAGAGGGAGGAGCGGGTATATATGGGAGAGGGAGAGGGAGGAGCGGGTATATATGGGAGAGGGAGAGGGAGGAGCGGGTATATATGGGAGGGAGAGAGGGAGGAGCGGGTATATATGGGAGAGAGAGAGGGAGGAGCGGGTATATATGGGAGAGAGAGAGGGAGGAGCGGGTATATATGGGAGAGAGAGAGGGAGGAGCGGGTATATATAGGAGAGAGAGAGAGGGAGGAGCGGGTATATATAGGAGAGAGAGAGAGGGAGGAGCGGGTATATATGGGAGAGAGAGAGAGGGAGGAGCGGGTATATATGGGAGAGAGAGAGAGAGGGAGGAGCGGGTATATATGGGAGAGAGAGAGAGAGGGAGGAGCGGGTATATATGGGAGAGAGAGAGAGAGGGAGGAGCGGGTATATATGGGAGAGAGAGAGAGGGAGGAGCGGGTATATATGGAAGAGAGAGAGAGGGAGGAGCGGGTATATATGGGAGAGAGAGAGGGAGGAGCGGGTATATATGGGAGAGAGAGAGGGAGGAGCGGGTATATATGGGAGAGAGAGAGGGAGGAGCGGGTATATATGGGAGAGAGAGAGGGAGGAGCGGGTATATATGGGAGAGAGAGAGGGAGGAGCTGGTATATATGGGGGAAGGAGAGGGAAGAGCGGGTATATACGGGGGAGAGGGAGGAGTGGGATATAAAGGAGAGATAGAGATAAGTTTTTAAAGATGTTATACACTTTTTAACTCTTCTATTTTGTTGTCGGTGGACCCGGACAACGTCGGGTAACTATGCTAGTTTGTAAATAAAAGAAAATAAAAGACAAAGGAAGAAAAGAAAATTATGTTCGGTTTGACAGTTTCTACAGTAAATCAACTTTATGTGATTATTTAATGTTGAAACAATACATATTGTAAACGTTTAATTGAATAAAAGTTGCTATTTTTACTCATAACTGAGAAAAATACAGGTTTATGCCTTCTACAGTACCAGTGTATAAATAACCGCAATGCATCAGATTTCATAGCAATTTTCAACACAGAATCCTGGGTTAGAAATATATATTTTTTATTATTACAATAACAGTATTTATACGAGTGTTTTTTTTATTCATACTTACTAACGTAAGTGTTTTCTTTAATTGTGGGCGTTATATATATATATATATATATATATAAAAATAAAAATATTATTGTTTATCAGCCCCCTCCCACAAAGGCTGGGCACTTTCGAGTAGCTTTAATAACAAGCAGTACAAATAGTTATATGCACGATCCGAACGCCGTTTCGTAGATCACTCTAACTGCCTGGTAAATAGCCGCCGATTTTCGCTATTTACAGTTAAAGTTCCTCTGTATTTACTAACTAATTGGCCATGGCCGTTTGGATAAGATCCCCGACTACGAATCAGTGGCGATTTGTGTTCGGGGTTCGCGCCTACCGACCGTTGAGAATTGGTTCCTAGACTGAAGATTGCGTTAGCATGAAACATCGATGTCTTTAGGTATTTAAATAATTAATATTTATTTATAAAAATATTATTGTATATATATATATATATATATATATATATATATATATATAGCGAGAAATGCATCATTCCTTTCTTTAGAGTTAACGCTCTTATGACGTCAAGCCGCCGAAATAAGTGTTAAAATTATCACTATTTATTTAGCTATCCAGCGGTGGCTGAATGGTTCTAGGTGTTGGTATTTGAGTTGTAAAATACTCGTAGCCCGGGGGTTCGAATCACGCGACCAGTAGTGAATAGTTATATCTATATGCTGATGAGTCCCGATTAAAAAGGACGAAACGCATACGTACATAGATAATAAACAAATATTTATATATAATATATATATTAAGTATATTTTATTAAAGCAATTTGAATTCAAAATGTCTTAAATCAATGATTGAACTCTGTACAATTCTAATAATGTTTTTTTTTCTAATCATTAATCTATTTCTAAATCCAGTTCTTACAATGAAAATGAAAATAACTAAATGAAGTACAGTTTTCATTCTCAATGGATGCTAACTCACAAATCAGCAGCATTAGACCCACTACTTTTCAATGTGAGATTTTTTTTCAAGAAAATTGATCCAGATTCATCAATCAAAGCTCATCAGTTTTATTTCTGAACGTAACAAAGAAAGTTTTTTTTTGTTACCGATTTTTAATGCAGTCAGAGAAATCAAAAATAAAATTGAACTTTTACAAATATGTTGGGTTTTTTTTTTCGATGTGTTGCGTAGCAATTTTATTTATTTTGTTTTTTCTTTTTATAATAAAAGCAAATTTTCAAAAAATGGGTGGGGGTTGTGCATGTATATCTGTAGTCAATGTTATTGAGTTTCATGAACTGATAAAATTATTGGGTTGGATCTGCGATTGCACAAAAGAAGCCGGCTCAAAGGTGAGTCAAGATTTTCTTTTACTGTTCAAGTGTGGTGATGCATTTTCATGCGTTTCGGATAAATTGATTGGAGATCTTTAAAAAGGGAGATAACAATTAGGCAATGACTGAAAGAGAAGAGGGGGGACGGATGTTAGGTTCAGGCTGAAAAGAGAGTAGCGAGAGGAAGATCACATAAGTGGCAATCATTTGGGTAGAAATAAAGACATGGGTGATTTTAAGAGGAGATGAGAAGTGGGGGATTAAAAGAAAATATACACAAAAGAAAGCAGGACTAAGATAATTGATAAGTAAAGAAAGGAAAACAGAAACCGAAGAGAAAACATTAAAAATGAAGAGAAAAGTAACAGAAATAAAAACTAAATATGTATAACAAATAAAAAATAGAATCCAATACGAATATTGAAGATGAAACATGTGAATATATTAAGAAAATATATATTAGTCAAGCTTTCTTAAGGGGGAGAGAGGGGCGGGCGGCGAGCAACCTGAGAGAAACATGAAAAACTTTCTATCTGAGCAATAATACAAAGTTCTTTCGCTTGGAAATTGAACACTGAGAATTACTCTTTCATGTGGTTATCACGACGGTCGCATTGGTTAATGTGTTGGATGCTGACAGTCAATGGTGACTGGGGTTCGAATCATGCGACCGGCAGAACAGTTGATGATTCTTAGTGAAGATGAAATATGTATGTCGATATTAAAATTATATATATATATATATATATATATATATATATCTAACCGGTGTTGTCTGGGATGCAGTGAAGTCATTTTAGTCTTAAATTTTTATTAGTTTGCACATTTCTTTAAACTTATACAGAAAAAGAAACAGTTTTAGTTGTACGGGAGACAACTGTTTTTTTTTTATTGAATATAATACTTTATTCCCCTTGCTGACTTGTATTTTTCGGTTATTAGTTAAATGTTCCATTATCAGTTGTATGAGCTGAGCTAAGACATTTTTTAAATAAATTGTACGGAAGTACTTTATTATAATGCCAATAACATGGTACAACAATATCAAAAAAAAAACTGGCTTGTTAGAAGCAAAGTTTGTTTTATCAGCTTAAAGGCTATTTGGGTCTGATTTTGGATAAATATGTTGAATTTCCAGAGATTTTTTGTCGAATTAGCGCTCTTCAGTGTGAGCGTTTCGAACTGAGATTTGAAACTTGACTGCTAGCACAGTAATCAGTTCTTATTATCGAGCCATCTCTGTAAACTATGAAAGAAGAAATAATTGTTTCGTTTACATTATCGGTTGAGGAGAACTCTATTCTAATGCTTTTACACTCGGTAGAAACTTGTTTCCTCCCACTAATTCTCATATATATATATATATATAATCCGTTGGTCACAAACACTACCACTATTAAATTCTTTGATTTCATTCGAAAATTCACAAACTGAACTGTTAAGATCTTGCATAACCAAAAATAAGTTTGTAGCAGTTAGATTTTGATGGACTATTTTCTTTCTATGTAAGCTAATGTTTCTATGCGGAGTGATTGATCCATTGTCCAATGAAAACACTTTGCGTGAGATGCACTATCATTGGACTACTTATAGTTTTCCCCGCGTCTAAGTCAATTGGATTGGAGATGTCACTCAAAGCAGACATCCCTTCCAATACACAGCGACATGAGACCCCTTTTAAACATTTGACGTTTAATCTTTTTCCCCCCCAACACTTTCTTGTAAACGATGGTTTCGTTGTATTCGGTTTTGTTCTAGTTTGGCCAAAATAAAAGCTTTTGTTATGTGACTAAAATGTATTCCTTCTGATAATTTATTTTTTCCAGAAAGATTTTATTTTAACAGTTTTCAGAATGGAGTCAGCTAAACTTTATTTCTCGAATTTTACCATCGATTGGTTTCTGAACAAGACTGCCGTCATCAACCTACGATCCTGACTACCAATCACATAAGTCCCTTTACTTCTATATTATCACTATTGCTATTCTTAGTTACTATTGCTATTCTTTGTTGCTATTGCTATTGCTATTCTTTGTTGCTATTGCTATTCTTTGTTGCTATTGCTATTACTATTCTTTATTACTATTCTTTATTACTATTCTTTATTACTATTCTTTATTACTATTCTTTAGTCTTATATAGAATGGAATAAGGAAGCACAGTCTGCTCCATGACCCTCTACCATTAAGATGGCAAATCTTTGAAAGGACGCATTCCTTCACATCTCCACAGGAAGATACACTCAAAATAACTTTCCAAGAAGTGAAGACTTCCAACTGTTCTTGTTTATAACTATGATTCCACTATTTTACCACAAATAAATAGAATTACATTTTATAAGGAACTAGCAAAGATACCCGGCGTTTCCCGGGGCAAAAATGTAACATATTTGTATCAAAACTTCTATCTCTCCCCCCCCCCCTTCTTCACCCAGCCCATTCCTCTCTGAACATACAAACACCTTTATAAATTATTCGAGGAATCAGTTGGTGTAAGAGAAATAACTCATTAGAAAAAAAAAAAAATCAAAGTTACTTCCCTTTAGTTGTTGGGAAAAGGAAGACCCCCCTCCCCCTTCAAACAAAACCGTGGCCAGTTTACCTTCAAAGAATAATTACATTTTTTTTCTGAATTTGAGATATTATTCATTCTGGCCCAAAATAATGTTTTGTTTGGCACCAATTCCCTCTTTCCTGTGTCTTGTATGGTGAATTGAGTCTTTCTTTTTTCCTTTTCCCCAAACGAAATAAACCAAGCCAGTAGTAAATGGACACAAAAGATTCCCTATTTACTTTCCTCCCCATATAGATACAAGGTTGGTTTTTAATGTAGGGAAAAGCCAGCTCACTAAAAAGGGGCACTGGATTTGAACATTAATAAAAATTGCCTCAGTCTAAAAGGATTTCTTCTTCACTGACCGAGGAACAAAAAGATGAAGTGTAGAATTCGAACAGATACTACACTTTGCTCCTAGCCAAATAGTTTTATGTCATTCAACGAAGATTCATAAATTGTCATATTCAAACGCCTTTTCAATGCTGAACTCAGAACAAAAAAAACATATTACAAGTAGAACATTTTTAAAAACAGACAAATAAAAACAGTATTAATTTAACACTTACAAATACACATCCATTTTAATATTAGTCTTCTTGTTTGTTGTATTCATGTACGTCTATGCTACTTATTTTATTTCAGTACTAGCTGTCCCGACCTGGCTTTGCCTGGGATTATTCAAACTAAACCAGTATTTATGTAACACATTTATTTATTTCAATACGGGTTTTCTTGTTTGTTCTATTCATGTTATGCTATGCTACTCATTTTATTTCAGTACTAGCTGTCCCGACCTGGCTTTGTCCGGGATTATTAAAACTAAACCAGTATTTATGTAAAGAATGTTCTGGGTATATGACCTTAAACAATATCCATTAGTGAGGCCCCAATTTGGAGAGTCACTCCTTAGTTGCCATTACTTCCAGGTCCATTCTGACCCGTAGGAGTGGTAGTACCTGTCAGCGTCTCATCTCTGGGTTACTTCCAGACTATTTACAGAAATGATCGAATGAGGCTTGACATGCTGTGAAACCCACACAATCAACCAAATGTAACAAATTTGCACCACAAAATGAAGATTCGAAGTTGGTGCTGCTACAAAACACGATTCATATTGCCACAAATGTTTCCGATTGCAATTTACAGAACAGACCAGAAGTGGTCGAAGCAATTTACGATTTGAAAGCTACAAAAAAGAGGCAGACGACACTAAGCATGCGAATGCAAAACCAAAAGTGAGAGGGTTAAAAACATTTTTAGCCCCTAAAAAAAAAAAAAAAAAAAAAAAGAAAAAAATTGAAAACTTCAATAAAAAATATACAAAAAAAAAAAGAAAGTTGATTTACTTACTGATTTCAATAAAATTATTAAACCCATTCTTAACACAGAGGGGGGGGTAGGTAATTGACCTTTAACTTTAAGTAAGGGGAAAAAATGAGAAAGTTCATTTAACGTTGGTACTAATTGACTGTTCGGGGACAGCTTGGCCGATTCTGATCTGTTCTGTAAATCGTACTCTGAAACAATCAGAAACATTCGGGTCGATATGGGCCTTGTTTCTGTGAAGAATTCTGAGCATAGAAACTTATGCCATGACACAAAATAACCAAACCAAACGAATCTTCAACTAAATATATGTATTTTATGAATGGAGAAACACCGACCTCTTCATTCACCTTAGATTTTCTGTCCTTACCTTCATCTAATATCCAGACCATCATTAAGTAAAGCTGTTAAATGGGACCAACTGGCCTTGTTTTGCATTGCAACGCAGTTGTTCACCCCTTAAGGGATCATTACAGACGAATTCAGTACAATTCCATCATTTCTGTCCGCCCACCTCTTTGACGGGGAGGGGAGGGGGGGGGGGGACTGCACCAAAAGCAACAAACCCACTTCGTTACATTCTAAGTCTCTCATCCCCCGCCCAGTTGGCTTAATGTTATTTTGTTAATCAACAGGCTACTTGTATCCCTTAGGATAGTTTTTATTTTTTTTATTTTTTTATTAATAGACACTGATGAGCAATTGGAGGATTGCTAAACTGCACAACTGAGGAAAAAGAGAGTCTGGTCTTTTGTCATAACATTCATCTCTATAAAAATCAGACTTTATTTTAGGTTGTAGACAGCCCTAGGTATTTACCTATCTCCCATCGCTGGAAGATGTGGCATAAGGCCGGATGGTGGGGAGAATAAGGTCAGCACACAAGAAGTAGCGCATTCTGACCCCATAAAAATTGCCTAAGAAGCTCCATCAGCATTCCCCGGTGAAGACACCTCAGGCAAGTTAACTATAAACTAACTCCTTCCCAAAGCGCGAAGGAAATGCCTGAGAGGCTGGACCTCCTAGAACTAAACAGAACAAATACCACAGCCTGATAAAAAAGGACATCGTCGTCATAATGGCCCAGTCCTGTTGGACCGATTGTTGAGGGTAGATTCTCAACTGGTATGATTTGCATAAGAAAGGAGATGACTTAATAACCTAAACTTGTTTACATTTCTCCAGGTCTCCTAAACAAACAAGCCCAGTTTAATAATACTTAAACCAACAGTAACAAGCCGTGCGTGTGTGGACCCCCTCTGTATGTGACTCGATATGGCGAGTGTAAAATGCAATAAATTTGGCCAATTTGGGGCATTTTTGACCCCCCTTTGACCCCCTGGGGGCGCGAACCAGAATTTTTCTGAGGTCAAGGATGCTCATTTTATATCCAAAACAATTGCCTCTACATTTTGGCCAAGTATCAGAAAAATTGAATGGATGGATCAAACGTTATGGGAGAAAACGGTCATTTTTGCCATTTTGGGGTTTTTTGACCCCCTGGGGGCGCGAACCAGATTTTTCCAATGTCAGTGATACTTATTTTCTATTAGGAACAATTTCCTCCATATTTTGGCCAAGTTTCAGAGAAATTGAATGGATGGATGAAAAGTTATGGGGCAAAAAAATGTCATTTTTTGCCATTTCGGGGCCTTTTGACCCCCTGGGGGGGCTAACCAGATTTTTTTTTCAAAAATCGGAGAATGTCACTTTCTAACCTGACCAAAGTTACAACTTCATGCAAAATTTCAGAGAAATTCAATGGATGGTTGCGGAGAAAAATCCGGACGGACGGACATGCCTCAAAACATAACATTGAGACTTTCAATGTACTATACCAAACATTTTCACTTGTTCCTTTTCACCGTTTTTCTCTTCGTTCTTTCTTCGGATGGATTGTTAACGTTTTTTTCTTCTGCTTTTCTACAGTGTGACAAAAAAAATTGCCACCCTCCCATGAAATCATTAATGAAATTCACCATCCTTTCTGCGATCCAACCATATTTAGTACAAATAAACTTCAGTTTATGATTCACATGTCCAAAGTTTCAGTTATGAATATCTAGCAGTCTTCGTTTTATAACCGTTCAACTTTAACTTGGAATCTCGTTCATTTTTGGGGGGTAGTTTTGATAAAATTTGAGTGTAATCAAAATCTAACTGATTCTCTTTATAAATGTACAATTCTTTCTCTTGTCTCAGATTTTTTTCTAGTCTACTTTAAATTAGGTTATTATTTTCGGTGACGGGCGATGTTAGTTTTTTTTTTTTAATTTGGTGTGTGATATTGCGTATCTTTATGCATATAAAGATAGTCCCTATCTTAAAGAAAAAGGGCAACTCGTGAGTATAGTGGGTTTAATATAGGGTTTTAAGTTGTCTTTTACAAAAAAAAAAAACAAAAAAAAACTCCGAGTTGAAAACTTTAGTGAATGAAAAAGAAATTGTTGCTCTATTATCAAATTGTGTTTCCTGTTTTTACGTGGTCAAAATCAGATTTTTTTCTTTTTTCTTAATTTACTATTAAAAGAAAAATCTGGCTTGATCTCTAATATATTATGAGTCATTAAGAAGATTCAATGTATTAGCTGTTGAAATGAATCTTATACGAACAGTCAGAGTTGCGTTTCTGTCATTTTCTAACGTTTTTTTTTTTTTTTTTTTTTTTTTTTTTCGAGGGGTAGTGGGATTTTGCCCAATATTTAGCCTGGTTTCTATCTAATAATTATTGCTTCCATCATGATTAATTAATTTTATTTACAACAATTTTTCACTTGTTCAAAGCCTATATTTTCAGTTATAGACTGAAATTTGGTTTCTGGACCAATAGCACACAAAGACAAATCTTATCATTTTCAATTTGAACGGTTATAATTCTGTGGCTAATTGTATTATCATTGTTTGAAAAGATCTATTTGCCCACAAACGTTTTTAGATATAATGACAATATTTTTTTGTTTCAGATATCTAATAAAAAGGGTTTCAATAGTAGAATCTGTGACTTTCTCTCATATATATCTCTTGTTTTATTGTTGTAGCGAACCCGTTCACTGTCACTATAAAGCAGAAACTCCCCTGAATAGCGAGAAATGTACCAGGAGGTCCACCCTCCCAGGCTTTGCCTCCCCTCTTTGGGGAGGAGTAAGTTTATTGCTTACTGTCTGAGGCGCCCCTACCGGGGAATGTCGACGGGGCTGCCCAGGCAATTTTTAAATGGCCAGAATGCTCACCTCTCGAGCGCTGGCTTTTCAAACCCCACTTTCTCGACCCGATCTTGGGTCACATCTTACTTGTGGGAGTAAGATAAAACTGGCCTTGTGTCTAACTCCTGGGGAGGAGTAAATAAAACCAGCTCAACTACTCAACCATGACGGCGTCATCCATTCCAGTACACAAAGCCTGCGTTACAACAATTACATGCATGTGTATTTTATTAGATGGGTGTGCACACCCTCAGTCAAAAAAACAATGGAAAAAAGTATCCTTCGCCAGTGTTCGCATGTAAAATAACGTCTTAATCGGTAGAATTTTTTAAAAAAACAAAAAAAAACTGTCAATTTAAAAAAAAAAATGAAAAACTTATAGAAAGCAGGAAAAAAACAAATAGATTTGCTTTTTCAATTTCACTAAGTACTTAAAAACGGATTCTCTCAACAGTGCTAACTTTTGTGTGACGGAACGGATTTATATATATATATATATATATATATATACAGGGTGGGCCAAAATAAGGGTCCTATCTTTAAATTTGAATAACTTGAATTTGAATAACTTCCACAAAATAAAAGTTAAACTCACCAAACTTTATGTGTGTGTAGACTGACCCTTCCGAGATTTTTTGAAATAAACAAAACAAATTTTAGCCGAAAAACACTTCTTAAAACTTACAAAAACTAAAGTATTGTTTTTTACACTGTTTTGAGTTTTTTAAGCAAAAATAATATTTTCTAAATGAGGGTACGTTCCTTAGGGCTAATACGGCTCATGCTTGCTTCGGAAGGGGTCCTTTACTTATTCTAAAAAAAAAAAATTTTTTAAAAATCAATAAATAAAAAAGTTATGAATTTTTAAAAATAGGACCCTTATTTTTGCCCACCCTATATACAAATACATACACATTGCTCTTTATTATAGAGTGGAGAATATATATGCATCACCATTAATTTGTCCGCCGAAAGACAGTGTTCCCATAAAATTCTGTTGCTTGACTTCAATCTTTTATTTACAATATTTTTACTTTTTATTGCCAAATTCTTTTATTCATTTTTATGTAAAGAAATAAATTCTTACTTCTGCTTTTAACGTCAATAATATTTTAAGTTCATTTTCACTTCCAGGTGGCGACATCATTTCAATTCTCTATTTCCTATAAAATGATATCTTAATTATATCTGTATCACAAACACACTTTCTTTGATATCCCACCACCACCAGCATCTCTACTCACCATCTTATTTTCTTTTACTCCCTTCACCCCCCCCCCCCTTCCACTTTCTCAAATCCACCGTAAACACATCTTTCATATTCCTGACGTCTCGCCATGACGGGGAACTCCAATTATTCCCTCCTCGTTTTCTCAGATCGTTTTCCATGCAAGAATTAACCATCTTCAGAATCGTTTCAGTATCACTTTACTCTTAGTTGGGAATTATTTAATTAGTCAAAAATGAAGCTTGAAACTTACGAGAACGATTATTAGAAAGAAGACAAGCTGTACATTTCCAACGTTAGAGAAATCTTTTTTATTTGTGATTGAATAAAACTTCCAAACCTTAACAAAAAACAAAAAAACTTTCAAGAACGATTATTAGAAAGAAGACAAGCTGTACATTTCCAACGTTAGAGAAATCTTATCTACATGAGAATTTGTAGTGAATAAGGCAATATTAAAATAATGACAAACTCCTTACAGAAATATCGATTCTATTAATACGACTTGTTAGAACAATCAACAGTAAAGAGTTTATAATTTAAAGTGTACAAAGAAAATGGTTTGTCTGCATGTGTGTTGACTCTTGTGAGTATGTCAGACTGTGTATAAGCTGTCACTATGTTTAGTAGTTCATGTCTGTCTTGTATTGTCTGCGGAGAACCTATGGCCTAGCGGCCACAACTAGATTTACTTAGTCCGCAAAGAGTCTGTAGTCGTGTTGTGACTGACAAGGGTTCGTGTGGCAAATTGCGTTTGTTGACTGCGCACGTGCAGAATTTAGGACGAGGTCTTACCCCCTTTTTTCCAGGTGCATCATTCAAAGCAGACTTTTCGTTCAATATATTAGACAGTCAATTCATGGACAAGGAAAACAAGTGAAAACCTGCGGATATTTTATATCCTAGATTTAATAGGGTTTTTTTTTAGCGGCAATGTGTTTGGGGATATCTTTCCCGCCCACAATTTTATCTGGTGTGTTATCATGGCTAACATACACGTGTGTCGGAAAAAAAAGACAATAGTGTTATTTACTTACATACACATTTATTCACAAACAGTTAGTCGAAGACAAATGTAAAAGGGTTAGACATAGTTACTATAAAAGTAATAAATTACGGTTCCAAAATACAGTAAGAAAGAACACATATTGTCAGGGTCAGAGATAGAGAACTATCATTAGCAATGAATAAGTAAATGCGTGCATACTTTGTGCTGTCTGTTCCTGTGAGTCTATGCGACTGCTATCAGAAAAATTAATCTAGAGGCAAACCCTGCTGGAGTTTTGAAAGGAGCTGGACGATGTGTCCATCCACGTTGAATGACATACTCGAAGAGATCTTCCTAAATTCTGCATTTGGGTGGAACATGAGTAAAGACTGCGTAGGAGAGCTCTTTTTCTAATGTTGCTCAAAAATAAAAACAAGAGACATAACTCGCATTCTAGCTCAACACTTAAATAAGCTAAAATGGTTATTACACCAGTTACACATTCAGAAGTTGAAATCTAAAATGAGTTAGGCAGAGATTCACTGCGTTGTGTTCTACAATTCTTTGAACAATTGGCACGAATTACGATCCATTTGAAGAAATGACATTTCACAAATTGGAGGCAAAATATTCAAGCTTAGTTGCGGGATAAGTTTGCATCAGCAGCCAAAAATGTTTTCAAGTTTATTAAAAAAAATTCTTCCAAAACAAGCCTAGTCCATAGAATAATCGACTAAAAAAGAGGAAAATCTGTTCCATTTGAATTTGTTTATTATCATCTAAAAATAAGTAACGGAAGATAAAATAGAAGTGAGACGAAAATAAAATAAAAAAATAACGGGAATTTTACAAGTAAGAATTTTATGAAAAGAAAACCCAACAGTAATTTTGAATGAAAGTTAACTTAAACTTATGAGAGCAATGAAAAAAAAAAGAGAAAACAGAGAGAGAAAAAAAAACAGAGAGAGAAAAGGAGAGAGAGAGAGAGAAAAGGAGAGAGAGAGAGAGAAAAGGAGAGAGAGAGAGAGAAAAGGAGAGAGAGAGAGAAAAGGAGAGAGAGAGAGAGAGAAAAGGAGAGAGAGAGAGAGAGAAAAGGAGAGAGAGAGAAAAAAGGAGAGAGAGAGAAAAAAGGAGAGAGAGAGAGAGAGAAAAGGAGAGAGAGAGAAAAAAGGAGAGAGAGAGAGAGAAAAGGAGAGAGAGAGAGAGAAAAGGAGAGAGAGAGAGAGAAAAGGAGAGAGAGAGAGAGAAAAGGAGAGAGAGAGAGAGAAAAGGAGAGAGAGAGAGAGAGAAAAGGAGAGAGAGAGAGAAAAGGAGAGAGAGAGAGAAAAGGAGAGAGAGAGAGAAAAGGAGAGAGAGAGAGAGAGAGAAAAGGAGAGAGAGAGAGAAAAGGAGAGAGAGAGAGAAGGAGAGAGAGAGAGACAAAAAATGTTGAATTCAACAATAAGGTCTGAATTCTTTGTTTAGGAAAAGACAATCTGATCGGTCAAAAGCGGCAGAAAGGGGTTAGATATAATAATATAAGGATTAAAACAGGGTGGGGGGATTGGCTTTTGGTTAGCGCGAGTTCGGCTACAGATTTTAAAATGTACGGATGAGAAAGTGCATAACTGAAGAGTTTACTTGTTTTTATAGTTAAACCGAAATGAAATAAAAGTCATCATAAAATGGGTTCAATTTAGAAATTAAATCAGTCTAAAATGGGTCGATAAATATGTCACATAAAACTGCACAGGTTTCAGCTTGGATTCACAGCAAAAAGAAGTTTTCATAAACAGAACGCAGATATAAAAAACAAAAAAACATATCTATTACTAATGGAGATTTCGTATCTGTGGACGAAGCCGATATTGTATTGTCGTTGAGTGCTCAATTCAGGTGGAGCAGTTTAATAGTTGTTTTCATGAGATCATTTTCCCAGACACACAAAAAATTGTCACAATCGGCTGTTCATTAGCAAACTCCACACACACACATACACACACACACATTATACATACCATTACATATACTAGCAAAAATATAGTCGATCAGGGGGAGCAGATTATCTCTAGTAAAGATAAAATAAATAAAATGGTGAACATTTTTATATTAATCACTTTTAAGCAGCCAGAAAAACCAAAAAACGACTACATAAATAGTTTCCAGACGGTCTATTTGGTTAGAATCAAAGAAAATGGTTTTAATTTAATTAGTCATAATGAACTTAGACTCCATACCAAATTTCAACAATCAATTATATGTACAGAAGATTTTATTTCCATTTTCCATGCTAAGACTGCATGCATATACATACATATACATATACATACATACATGTATATATATATATATACACACATACATATATGTATATATATATATATACACACACATACATATATGTATATATATATATATATACACATACATATATGTATATATATATATATATACACATACATATATGTATATATATATATATACACACATACATATATGTATATATATATATATACACACACATACATATATGTATATATATATATATACACACACATACATATATGTATATATATATATATATATATATACACACACACATACATATATGTATATATATATATATATATATATACACACACACATACATATATGTATATATATATATACACACACACATACATATATGTATATATATATATACACACACACATACATATATGTATATATATATATACACACACACATACATATATGTATATATATATATACACACACATACATATATGTATATATATATATACACACACATACATATATGTATATATATATATACACACACATACATATATGTATATATATATATACACACACATACATATATGTATATATATATATACACACACATACATATATGTATATATATATATACACACACATACATATATGTATACATATACATACATATATATACATACATACATACATGTATATATATATACACACACATACATGGTTTGCCATAAGTACCTATGTAATTTTATTTCAACCTAATAAATGTAACATGGAAGAATTATGCAACTGCAATATAGAAACTAAAAGTTAAAACACTTAAGTTTTTTGAAACATAAAACACGATGTTTTTTAAAACATTTATTAAAGCTCTGTGTGCTCTCAATGCTGCTCAATGCACTTTTTCTCTCAGTCCCTGAAAGATTAGTGCAAATTTTGGTGTACAGTTCCAACGGCAATTGAACAATGGCAGCTCGGATTTGTCCCTTAAGCTCATGATGCTATATTAAGAATATGATATGTAAAACAAAACTTATACATCAGCAACAGAGAGCAGACCAATTGGAAGTACTTCGATATTAATTTAAAAAGCTCATGATGCTATATTAAAAATATAATATGTACAACAAAACTTATACATCAGCAACAGAGAGCAGACTAATTGGAAGTATTTCGATATTAATTTTTTAAAATACACTTCATAAAACTAAGCATGTTTTTTTTAAAAACATTTATTGAAGCTTTTTGTGCTCCCTATGGAGCTCAACACACTCTGCTAATCTTTCAGGAACTGAGTGGCATACTTTGCCGCACAGCTCCAACGGCACTTAGGCAATGGCAGCTCAGATTTGTTCTTTACATTTAACGATGCTATAAAAATATACGATTTCCACTTTCAAATGACATGTAAAATAGAAGAAATGCTTAAGTATCAACAAAGTTATCAACTAAGAAAACAAGCCGCGCGTGCGTGGTCCCCTTCTGTATGTGACTCGATGTGGCGAGTGTAAAATGCAATAAATTTGGGCAATTTGGGGCATTTTTGACTCCTCTTTAACACTCTGGGGGTGCGAACCAGAATTTTTCTGAGGTCAAGGATGCTCATTTTATATCCAGAACAATTGCCTCTACATTTTGGCCAAGTTTCAGAGAAATTGAATGCATGGATGAAAAGTTATAGGGCAAAAATATCATTTTTTGCCATTTCGGGGCCTTTTGACCCTCTGGGGGGGCTAACCAGATTTTTTTTCAAAAATCGGAGGATGTCACTTTCTAACCTGACCAAAGTTACAACTTCATGCAAAATTTCAGAGAAATTCAATGGATGTTTGCGGAGAAAAATCCGGACGGACGGACATGCCTGAAAACATAAGTCCCCCGATTTATAAAATCGGGGGACCAAATATATAGTTACAGACTCCGTACAGGTTACCCTTAGCAAACTGTGACAAAAGTAGAGGAAAAAGAAATACACCAACACAAAACACATGCACGGGATGAAGTATATTCACTTTAAGAACAGTAAATCCAATAGAAGACCAAGTAATACATTAATAGAAAAGAACATGTAATGGATTCAGTTTATTCACTTTCATTGACAATGTCACACATCGACAAGGTCTGTATGACCACCAAAAAAAATTGAATGTATGAGTAACATTTTCTTGGCACAAATGATGCAGCGTCACAATGTCAGTACCTTGTGACATTTCAGGATGCTGTTCTTTAGTGATTGTTCTCTATTCTTGTTACGTTTTTGTCGGGCTAACAAGACTTTAGGACCCACATTTTTGGTGGGGCTAACAAGATATTTGGACCAACATTTTTGGTAGGGCTAACAAGATATTCGGACCAACATTTTTGGTAGGGCTAACAAGATATTCGGACCAACATTTTTGGTAGGGCTAACAAGATATTCGGACCAACATTTTTGGTAGGGCTAACAAGATATTCGGACCAACATTTTTGGTAGGGCTAACAAGATATTCGGACCAACATTTTTGGTAGGGCTAACAAGACTTTCGAACCGACATTTTTGGTAGGGCTAACAAGATATTCGGACCAACATTTTTGGTAGGGCTAACAAGATATTCAGACCAACATTTTTGGTAGGGCTAACAAGATATTCAGACCAACATTTTTGGTAGGGCTAACAAGATATTCAGACCAACATTTTTGGTAGGGCTAACAAGATATTCAGACCAACATTTTTGGTAGGGCTAACAAGATATTCAGACCAACATTTTTGGTAGGGCTAACAAGATATTCGGACCAACATTTTCGGTAGGGCTAACAAGATATTCGGACCAACATTTTTGGTAGGGCTATCAAGACTTTCAGACCAACATTTTTGGTAGGGCTATCAAGACTTTCGGACCGACATTTTTGGTAGGGCTACAAAGTTATTTAGACCGACATTTTTGGTAGGGCTAACAAGACTTTCAGACTGACATTTTTGGTAGGGTTAACAAGATATTCAGACTGACATTTTTGGTAGGGCTATCAAGACTTTCAGACCGACATTTTTGGTAGGGCTAACAAGACTTTCGGACCAACATTGTTGGTAGGGCTAACAAGATATTCGGACCAACATTTTTGGTAGGGCTAACTAGACTTTCAGACCGACATTTTTGGTAGTGCTAACAAGACTTTCGAACCGACATTTTTGGTAGGGCTAACAAGATATTCGGACCAACATGTTTAGTAGGGCTAACAAGATATTCGGACCAACATGTTTAGTAGGGCTAACAAGATATTCAGACCAACATTTTTGGTAGGGCTAACAAGATATTCGACCAACATTTTTGGTAGGGCTAACTAGACTTTCAGACCGACATTTTTGTAAGGCTAACAAGATATTCGGACAGACATTTTTGGTAGGGCTAACAAGACTTTCGAACCGACATTTTTGGTAGGGCTAACAAGATATTCGGACCAACATGTTTAGTAGGGCTAACAAGATATTCGGACCAACATGTTTAGTAGGGCTAACAAGATATTCAGACCAACATTTTTGGTAGGGCTAACAAGATATTCGACCAACATTTTTGGTAGGGCTAACTAGACTTTCAGACCGACATTTTTGTAAGGCTAACAAGATATTCGGACAGACATTTTTGGTAGGGCTAACAAGACTTTCGAACCGACATTTTTGGTAGGGCTAACAAGATATTCGGACCAACATGTTTAGTAGGGCTAACAAGATATTCGGACCAACATGTTTAGTAGGGCTAACAAGATATTCAGACCAACATTTTTGGTAGGGCTAACAAGATATTCGACCAACATTTTTGGTAGGGCTAACTAGACTTTCAGACCGACATTTTTGTAAGGCTAACAAGATATTCGGACAGACATTTTTGGTAGGGCTAACAAGACTTTCAGACAACCCTTTACATATATACATATAAAGTATAGTTCCTGCCCGTTTACTCAGACCTCCTTAACCATATATATTTTGATACATTACTCAGGGATAAATATATTTTATTTTCATTAAAAGGAGTAAAAAACGTAGGGTTGGGTGAAAGTGTCCATTTGTGCTAGACATCTATAAAAATTCAACGTTTTATTATATTTTATTTATAACCTGAAAACTTTAGAAATTAAACAAAAATAGAATCGTAATAACGAAACTTGTAGCAGGAATATCGAGATGTTCTCATCGATTCCTGGGGAAACACCAGGTGATTCCTCGAAGGGGTTAAAACCAATAAATTTACTGAAATTTATTTTAATTAATTTCACTTCTTCCCATCTAGTCAATGCCGAGTAGATCTTTGGAGCTCACCCCCAAATATTTTAGCGTATAAAATACAAATACAATTAAAAGTAATGTAGTGTTATGAGCTGAGTGCAAAAAAGACGTCTGGTTCCTCATTGAATCCTGGACAACACCTGGTCTTCCTGCTAGTACATACATAATAAGGATAATTACAGACTTGTTAGACATGTTTAGCTACCACTTTTCCTGCACAGAGATAAGATTTCTTGATTTGCTCAACTCGGAGAGACGTAAAAATCTTTAATTTGATATTCATGTTAGTACCTTCGTTATGTTTTCACTTGCCTAACTATGTATAAACCATTAGAGACCTGTGTCATCCTCGTCGGGAACTCGAGTTCTTTTTTGTCTGTGGATACAATCACTTGGATGCCGACGTTTAGTTTTGAATAAAGGTTTAGTACAAAGAGAAGAATAGTTATAGAAAACATTAAAGAAACAGGTTACTTTCGTATGCATGAGCGAGAGAAAGACGACAGACAAAAAGACAGAAAATCTCAGGTAGTTTCGTTAACTTCCGTTCTGGGGTCACCTCTGACCCTTAAGGTGTCACTCAAACTTTTCCATTCAAATACGGTCCTCGTTATGTAACATATGTATTGTAAGTCTGCGGCCGACAGACAGCATTTAAATTTAAAAACTTATGAATCTGTTGGCGTCTCTTTTAAATAAACCGAAGATTTGCATTCCTTGTTGCATGAATGGTATTTTATGGATATAGGATGGTTGTTAACAATTTGTGCATTATTTAAACTAGCAAATATATGCTCCCTCCGGTCGCATATTTTTGCTAGGCTGCCGCGTCAGAAATGAACGCTTACTCGTAAACCGATGGAGTCCCAGTCATATTTCTTAGGTGGTTAGACATTGATTTTCTTTGTTTCCGACCAAGAATATTTTTAGTTAAAGATAAAGAAAAAAAATTTCGACCCCACCCCAATTTTTTTTTACCCTCCCCCATAAATGAAATATTTTTAGTTAAAAAAAAAAAAAAAAAAATTTGTTTACCTTCCCCGGCCCCCAATTTTTTTTTTTTTTACCCTCCCCCATACATAGTATTTTCAGTAAAAAAAATTTTTTAGTATAGTTTTGGCTTCAGACAGACAGATACATAAACTCCATTATTAATAGATGTGAACAAATGCAAGACTCGAGTACAGCTCTGCCCATGCATACATATTGGCAGATATTGAAGATCTTAGGATCAAGGTGTGGTATCTGTTCCGGAGCTGCACTTCATCTTTTTTGTCTTCAGTCAGTGAAAGAGATCCTTCTAGACTGACGGAATTTTTATTTTTGTCCCAATCCAGAGTGCCGCTTTATGGGGAGCAGGATTTTCCCCACATTAAAAAGCCGACCTTGTGTCTAACTGCCCTCGTAGTGAAGCAAGTAAACGGGGCCATTGAAGATCTGCTGTGAATGCATAGTTTTTAGACAAAAATCTCTGGATCAACTCGGATTTGATTTAACGTCCGTTTTACCTGCTGGCATGTGGTGGACGGTTTGTAAAAATTTACTTCCAAACCAACCTATCTCTGCCCAGGTCTTTATTTATCCCTCTTTCTCTCAAGCCCATCCTTATCACTTCCTCTCATGTTTTCCTTAGCCTACCCCTGCCAACTGATCCTGCTTCCTCAATTCTTCTACATCTACTAACCCAAGAACTCAATTTTTTTTCATGTGGCCATACCATCAAAGTCTCCTGTTCTGCACATCTCTCTATGCTGTCCAGATTCAATCTTCCTCTCAAGATATCAGATCTAAGCCCTGTTTTAAAGACTCACATTATAGGGAACAAAAAAAACAAAACAAAAAAAAGAATTAAAACCTTCCAAGAACTGAATTTGGCAAAAAAAAACATAGGATGCAGAAGGAATCATTGAAGTCTGGTCAAATAAGAAAAAGTGCGATTTGTCCGGAGGGATTTGCATGTTATTGGCAGGATTTGTGCAAATAAGAATCTAGTGTTTTCTTATCGTGTTCAAAGTGGTGGAAGTTTAAGGGATTGGGCAGCTTTTGGGGCACTTGAAAAAACACTAATATCCTTCATCAACACATGGCTTCATGGTTAGGGTGAACACATGGCTTTGTGCTGCCGGCTATCAACGTCTTTCATCTGTTTTAATGGTTCTTATAAGTTTGAGTAAAAAGCCATCAAAACATGGAGTCGATTGGGTAAAAAATTGCCTGAACCACACTCAATAGCAACCAGTGAGGATTGTCAAAAGAAACATCGATTTTCAACCAGAAAATAAGTCAGCCATTATTTCTTTGAAAACGTTGTCAGATACGAAATAGTTAATTCATATATATGTGTGTGTGTGTGTGTGTGTGTGTGTGTGTGTGTGTGTGTGTAGTTTTTGTTATTGTTTTATGTATGTAAAAATAATTAAATATATAAACTAAAAATAACACGTCCTATTAAAAGGCCGATTTAATGCAATATTCTTTACCACTTTGGAAGTAAAAACAAACGAAACGTAACATTATGGCAATAAAAAAAAAAAATCGTACATATTTCAGCAAGGCGTTATGGTCTGATGGTAAAACGCCAGACAATAATATTGAGGGTTCGATCCTTTCTCAGGTTAGCCATGCTGACGACAGCTAGTTGCCAGAAAAATATGTCCATGGATTCTTTTTATGTACGTAAAAATTAATTAATAAATATATATATATATATATATATATATATATATAATATTTATAAATAAATATTAATTATTTATCACCTACAGACATCGATGTTTCATGCTGACGCAATCTTCAGTGCAGGAAGTTAATTTCTGATGGTCGGCGGGCGCGATCTCCGATCACAAATCGCCACTGATTCGCAGTCAAGAGCGTTTTCCCATTGGCCACCACAAATTAGCTTAGAACTAAGGAGGAATTTAACTTTGCAAATACCAAGTCGGTGGGTATTTTACAACAAGCAGCGAATAGTGATCAACAACAAACTGTGTTGGATCTCACACACACACGAAGAGCTAAGGTCCCTCAGGATTTAATGGAGGAACATTTTTTTCACTATGCTCATGACACCATATTACTTTTTTTCTGCTCTACGACGCACCTCCCCTCCACCCCGGGAATTTGGGAAAACTGAATTAGTGTCTTATACATATGTATCTGATATATGCCGATATTTATACTTTATATTAAGGATCGCCTTAATCTGATACAAATAAATTTCAGTTTATGTCTGAATGAATGTCCAACAGTCTTTGTTTTCATTGCCGTTCAATGATATGCAGGGACACTTTGATGGTCGTCTCATCAGTAGGAGCTGTGATCCTGAATGGGTTTCAAACTCACCGGATCATAACCCCACAGATAAAAATCTGGAGGCGTTATCTCAAAGATAATCTATCAAAACAATACTCAAATTATTCCTGAACTGAAGAGGGTCATCTCGGCCCAAATCAGCACAGTGTCCTGGAGGGTGGATGCTGAAATATATTGAGACCAAGTCTGAAGTCAGGAATCGAAAGAACATACATGGTATTAAACTCTTATTTTTATTAGCTGCATGGTTACACATCTGAACACCACAGTAGCCATGGTTAAAAAAAAAGATGAAGAACGCTCTTATTCTCCATCTGACGTCTTTGAAGAGTTCTATAATAAAGGGAGATAATTTATGATCGAGATAACTTGTTTGTTTGAACTCTTCAAGGACGTCAAAGAAAAACTACTACTTCCATAATTCATACAGCACCTTGAAATATTGTTGGGATCTCCAATTTTAGAAAGCTGGCAACCAGATTAGAAATAATTAACCACTTATGTTAGATTGTATCTCATCTGCCCTCCTACTAAGTTGTGATTGGTCAAACAAGATCATTTGCCAAGTGAGAAAGGGATCAGTTTAAGCAGTTGAGAGTAACAGCAGCAAACGGGGATCTGCATAAGGAAATGGTAATCAAAAGAAGTAAATGGTACATACAGAACCCAAACAGTAATTGTTCTTGGAATTAATAGTTTAGATGTTTTGCAGCAGGTTTGGTTTGGTTTGGTAGTTTTATTTTACGGCATATCAACCCTTTTTGGGTTATTTAATGCCGAATCTGGTCATTATAGTAAAAGTTTTTATGCTTCAAGTTCTTTATATCTTCAAATGTTTAATCATCGTTTTTGGTTTGGTAGTTTTGTTTTACGGCATATCAACCCTTTTTGGGTTATTTAATGCCGAATCTGGTCATTATAGTAAAAGTTTTTATGCTTCAAGTTCTTTATATCTTCAAATGTTTAATCATCGTTTTTGGTTTGGTAGTTTTGTTTTACGGCATATCAACCCTTTTCGGGCCATCTAATGCCGAATCCGGTCATTATAGTAAAAGATTTATGCTTCAAGTTCTAAAAATAAAATAAAAAAGGGGAGGGAGAAAGGGAGAGGGGCTGTTGTTTTTGTTTTTGGTTTTGTAGAACATAATTAAGTTTTACAAAAAAAAAAAAAAAAAAAAAAAAAAAAAAAAAAAAAACGTCAATGTAGGTGAATTTCGTCTCAGGGAGCCACAGGGCAGCCTGATCTGGTATCACCAGGTTTTGCAGCAGGTATGTTAAACATACGGCCCACGGGTTGCATGCAGCTTTGCAAGCACACTTGCGGCCTACATAAAAGATACTGTATTGTATTTAGTCATATAACGGCCAAAATTGCAGTTTTTATCATTTAAGCTGCTTCAACATTGTGCATTGTTCACTCATAAAACAGAATAGGTTTGTTTTTTTTATTCCGAATGTTTCTTTATGCTTAAAAAAAGATATCACATTTTATCGATTTCAAAATTTCTTCGTTGCATACAAATCTTTGCCGCTTAAAATCTAATCATTTTTTTCTTTTGTTAAACTAATTTGTTAGCTGACATTCGTGATTGTATCGAAATCATTTGTGTGCATATTGTATGATTCTAAGTTAGAGTAATGAAAGTATTCAGCATTAACTTTTTTCTAGACGACTTCAATTAGTCACGTGTGTACCTCATAACACAAGTCGACTCACATGGCCCCCACGAGGAGAACATATCTGTTCTGTGCTCATCACTGAGATAGAGTAGCATGAAAAAACAAAAAAAAAACATGCCGCCAAAGTCATTTTAGTAAAAAAAAAAAAAACCTGCAAAAAAGACAATCTCATTTAAGCTAATTTTTTTTACTAATTGAGATTAGTATCTGTCGGTCTGAAGCCGAACTATACTATTACTATCTTTTGATGCCCAATTCACTTTACTATACTATTTTAGACTAATAGCAATACATACTATCTTTCAATGCTCAATTCAAGGAAAAGGGGTCGTATAGTATCTGTCCTGCTCTCATGATACCATTCTCCCAGGAATTACATCCTCCTTTGGTAGTATAGTATATGTTCGTTGATCATATATACTACGTGCCACAGTTTGAGTAGATATTCGTACCAGTCGAGGGATACATCCTCGACAATCAGTCCGACAGTGACTGTTGCTGTCGAGCTGAGGTATGGTTCTGTTCAGTCTCAGAAGGTCCACCCTCCCAGGCTTTACCTTCTCTTTGATAAGGGGTTTATTGCTAATCGCCTGAGGCGCTTCTACTAGGGAATGCCGACGGAACTGCTCAGGCATGTTTTGTAGGCCAGAGCTTTTGAAAACCACACCTGATCTTGTGTCTAACTTCCAGGAAAGGAAGTGAATAAAATACTAGCAAAGATATGCAACTGGAGGGAGCATATTATTATTGGTTAAGAAAAAGAAAATAATATGGTATTCAGCAATATGGTCCACAAGTGGAGTTCAGATAAAGCCACTAAAAGGAATATATAACAATCCGAAGGAAAAGTGTACATGGAAAGCGAATGCCTCGGACTAGCAGCTTTATATCAATCAAGAGTGATTAAGTGTACTTGCGTTCGACTTCAGATCATTATGTATGCTTATATCTATGTACGCGTGAGTGCGTATGAATTTACAGGCTGAACTGGTGATAAATATGGAAAAAGAAGATGATGATGATGCTGATGTATGCCAGTAGTTATCGCCAATGGCAACAGATTTTTGCTATTTTGTCTTAATTCAATTTTCAAGCAAGCCGAATCGGATAATCAATCGAAGGATGGAGAAGAAATTCCAGTAAGGGAAGAACAACACTCGGACGGATTCTATTTATAAACATTTCTAACGAGCCAAAAGTTTATCATCAAATTCTAGTGCTTCCTTTCTAAAAGTTCTGGCCTGGAGGGGAACTAACAATTTTTGGCCAATTTATGAGTTTTGTATCGATTTTAATTGAAGTGCCAAAAAATTAGAAACTGCTTTTAAAAAAAAAGAAAAAAAGATTTTAATTTTATATATATATATATATATATATATATATATATAATACTCACAACATCTAATGTTGGCAGATCAGTTTCTTTTGAAGAAAAAGAGTTTAGATGAAAGTGAAACGTATCTAAATTGAAAAAGCATATTGATAAATAATGTTGAGCAATGTTGGACAGTTTTTCAAAGCAACCGAACTGCACAAAAATCTATATAATAATACACTAAGGCAATTTCATGTTTGTACATCCGTTATCACCCTCTCCCTTTTTTTTTTTTTTAAGACGGGACCACCGAAGATGCAATACAAAAAAAGTAATTGTTTAAATTTTCATTTGATGTCGCTATTGTGTCTAATATGAAACTAACTAAACTACATTTTCTTGGCCTTCGAGCTAGGATCAAAGTGGAGTATCTGCTTGTTTTCGGTTCTGAACAAACCGGAAAACAGTGGCGGTCTATTATTTCGAAAGGGTTGGAAGGGTCTTACTAAATTTTTTGTTCTTTCCCCACCCACCCGTTTTATTCCAATGAATTTCTGTACAGATATGCACATTTCTGAAAAATAAAAATTTCAAACCAATTGGGGATATTATAAGTAGGACGGCCCCTAGAGTAAATGTGGTATTGTGGTTACTGAGATGATTCTAGTTAAGAGTAGGATATACACTTATCACTATGAACCAAGGATGACCAACGACCCACTTTTCCACACTTGATGTCCTTGTACCTAATTTGTATTGAATCTAATTTTTTATATTTTGTGAAAATAAATAATTCAAAGTGTAGTATCTGTTCTGTCCAAAGATGGTACAATGATAGTGGGTCTTCGTCTGCGCCAGACGTTCATAGAATGGAAATATGTCAGACTTCTAAGGAGAGAGACCCACCCAATCCCCATAACCAGATACGTTCTGAAATTATATTAACCAGAGTAGTTCGGTAATTATGTTTCCATTTGAACAAAGGTGGTGTAATAATATCATGGGGTCTGCTTTTGCACCGGACATCCATAGAAAGCATGGAATTTCCACAGCATAGGTCAACCAAGTCAAGCAAAACTATCTCAGAATATCGCAAATAAAATACTATATATTTCATTTGCTGTTTGAACTCAAATAATCAGTGTGTCGCGTCGCAAGGTAATCATGCGTAATTAGCAAAGTTATTTCCAGTTTCAGAGGCTGAACGCGACAGTGTGAGGAGATAAGAAATATCTATTAATAAAATAGAATTAAACATTCCTAAATTATTATAGTTTATTTACGTATTTATATATATTTTTTTACGTATCCCTTGTTTCTGGTCAGATAATCCCCACAGGAGTCTAAAATCTATCCAGCAGGATCTTATACTGCATATTATTCATCACTAGCTTTTGATTCACAATTGTTTATCATTTGAAATGCCTGCCATGTCTAGTCCTATTTACTTGCCTCCCCACGAGGGCGGAGTTAGACACAGGGTAGGTTTGTTGTTAATCTGGGAAAAATCCACCTCACCCAAAAAAAAAAAAAAAAGAAAAAAAAAGGGGCACTCTAGATTTGGACAAAAATTTAAATTGCCTCAGTCTAGAAGGTTTTCTCCTTCACTGACAGAAAAGTGCAGTATCATAACAGATACTATACTTCGATCCTAGTTAAAATAAAACAAAAAAACAGGAGGTTATGTCTCGTCACATGACTCAGCTAACCAATCAAAAAATGGGGACATTCATACAGGAAGAAGTAGACAACAATCATTTTAAATTAAAATACATATTTTATTAACTTATCTATGGATCCATTTCCTTAGCTTTGAGTTGCTTCAGGAAGAGTTTAAGTGCATGATGGTCATTCTCTTCCAAGTTCAAAATGCAACTATCTCTATCATTTCAAATCCATCCTATGTCTAATAACATGGCTCAGTTAACCAATTAGACATTCACCCTCGTAACCTTTTGTATTTGGCAATCATTCGATGCATAACTTCAAAAACGTTTTACTGCAAAGTCATTTGTAGTATAAATACATTGAGAAATTTGTCTCATCTTTAAATATCAAACAAATACACAAAATTAAAATCAAAAATTGGTAGTGGTGGTGGTCGGGTAAGTAAGAACATTTTTTTCTTTTACTTAGTTAATCATTTGATCATGAAATGGGTGTTAATGCTGTCTATTTAAATAGAGTGTTACCAATGGGGTCGTTTGACCCGACTATGGGTGCATTAAGGTGATCCTGAATTGTAAGCACTTCAAACTCTCAGACTTACTACCTATAATGAATAATTATCGAGATCATTTTCAATTATTCAATCATTTTAATTCTTGCAAATATGTCTATTGCATTTTCTGTTCATTTTAGAATGGTAATTCTGTTATTTTATGTGGATGACAACAGAGTACTTTGCACGACTATCTGAAAATGCAGTAGGCTGCATTTTCTTATTTTCTTTAGTAATGTGTATGAATGGCGGTGTTGCAAATGGTAGATGCTCAACCGGAGGAAAGAGGGGAGGGGGGCACAAGATAAAGTGAAAATATCTTTGGTTTGATTTGGGCCACCCCAGAAGAATATTTTCCTTTAAGGTGAATTAGGTGTCTCATAGAAGGCTGGACCCATGCGGGTATGTTCATGGATTGTCGCCATGATAATTCTGTCTGACAGTTATCTCAGGTTGAGATCTTAAGTGGCTAAATGCTTGGGTGACCCACCGATGACCAGTGAAAAGACCCGGTCAACTGGCCCATTGGGCATGACAGGAAGTTGGAGGTTTGCTAGGATAGCCGGGGAGTTTGAAGCTTGAGGCCAGTGGAGGCAGGATGGCCTATCTAGGTCTCTTGGCCATTTGCAACTCTGCCATTCCACTTAGAGACACGGGTATCTTTTGTAACATTCAACAAATAAATTTGTTACGTCTTCATAAATCGGACTCACGGCTTTTACTTGGCATAAGAGTATTTGTTACAGCACTGAGACAAGATCAAACAACATCTTTGGACCGGCACAACGTGTGGGATGATTGCGGCCAGTACAGTGAACACACAAACAAACATGCATAAATACATGTTCACATATCCATACCTACACATCTGTGTTACGATCAAGAGCGAGAAAAAAAACCGAGTACCAATGGTACCTCATTTTTACTGTAACAAACAGTTACACTGCTCCCACTGATGAATTTGTAGCCTTATATAGAAGGCCTCTATTCAGTCTTGAGATTATGGATACCCCCTGTAACGGTGCCAACCACACCCGAATCGGCACTACTAGATTCCAATGACAAGGAGAAGTCCAGGAATACTGTAAATAATGCTGAGATAAGCTGAGAGCTTTCCCACAAAAGCACCCGGTTCCCAAATGGTCACCCATTTTAGCACTTACCAGGCTCAACTTGGTGATCTGATGGGAACCGGTATGTCAATAGCGTCATTATGTCGTATATAGCCTTATATACATTACCAATATTTGTTTAGGTATATGAAAAGGTCAAAGCAGTCTGCGCAAGCGTCTTCTCCATGGCGGACAATGCAGGTGAGGCTGTGTGCACTTTTAGTTTCAGATAAGTCACAAAAATTCATCACACGAACAGCGTGACTAATACTTCGATGAACCACATAACAAACTAAATACCAACACAGTAAATATGTGAAACACACGGCCGTAGACTCGAAGGTGTTTATTTTATAGAACTTCATTGATTGGCTATAGCGGAGGGTAACAAATAGAGAATATGCATATTATCGAAAGAATGCTCAGGTCTTGGATTATTTCTTTTTTTTTTTTTTTTTGCAACTGCGCCTAACACCCGCATGCCTGCTTGCACAGGTCAGAGATTCGTTCTCTATGAATGGAAAACAGGTGTTTGACACAAAAGAACACGAACGCATATTTTTAAGATACGTCCATCCAATCTGCACGTTTCGCAATGGAAACGCTATTTCAATCCGAGATGTGGTGACAGATCAAGAAATATGTGACACGCCAAAGATATTGGAGCAATACCTGCATATAAAATTGGTTCAACAACAGAGACCGATAACCTTGCACGGATTAATTGTTCACAAATGAACAAAAGACTGGTGAGAGGAGATTGTGATAACACAAGCAGACCATAAAAAAAACAGGCCTGAGGCCAGTTTTTCTTCTTGCAATTGAATGCTTCTATATCAAAGTACACAACTACATTGCATAGGGTTCCCAATCTGGGGTTCATGTCCCATATATAAGGGATTTGAATACAAATGGGTAAAGTTTGAAATTTAGGTTTCGAGAATAACTTTCTAAACTTAATGTCAATGGAAAAAAAAAAAAAAAAAATTTCACAAAATCAATATTATTTGTTATTGGTTGTTATTACTATTACGCTAAATGTGAGTTTTTATTTACTTCCTCTCCAGGTTAGGCACAATGCCAGTTTTATCTTACTCCCACAAGCTAAGATGTGACCCAAGGTCGGGTCGGGAAAGTGGGACTTGAAAAGCCAGCGCCCGAGAGGTGAGCACTCTGGCCATTAAAAATCGCCTGAGCAGCCCCGTCGGCATTCCCCGATAGGAGCACCTCAGGCAGTAAGCAATAAACTTACTCCTCCCCAAAGAGGGGAGGCAAAGGAAGGGTGGACCTCCTAGAACTGCACAGCACAAACCCATAGACCGGCGGAATTAAGCCCCGAAGTCCAAAACGATACCAGTCTATCGAGTGCAGTATCCATCGGAACAGATACTACACTTTGATCTTAGCCAAAAGGCCAAGAAATGTGAGTTGATCAACGTCTGTTTCCCCTAAGGCTTTTTTCTATATACTTTAAATCACAAAATACATGCAAGAATATACATTAGCTTTGAGACAGAGTTACGTTTGAAAATGATTGTTTTAATTGTTCTAATTAGCCATAATTAATAATTAACGTCATCCATTTATTTCTCTCGCCCATGTTAATTTAACCACTTTGATATTTCTTAATGCCTGAGCATTTAGAGAAAGTGACTTTTTCCATTGTTACCATCTAATTTACACAGTGGCTGTACACACCACAAACACATATGTAAACTAGATAACAAAATAATAAATCTCTTAACTTCTATATAAAAATAATAAAGAATAATAATTACTTCTATATAATAATCTATTAATAAAGGAGATTTGGTATCTGAAGCCAAAACGATACTATTTCAGACTATGGTACTTTAAATACTCAATTCAGGGAGAGGAGGGGTTATGTAGTATCTTTTCTGTTATCATACCATACCCTCAGACATTACCTCCTCTTTTTTTTGGGGGGGGGGGGGTAAGGGGTAGGGTAGTATCTGTTCTGTTCTTAGTCATTACCTTCTCCTTTGAGGGTAGTGTAGTAATGTTTAGTTTGTATAAATTGTCATGAGAATCATTCCAGGTATTACCTCCTTTGGGGAAAGGTAGCATACATCAACAAAAAATTGTCACAATCGGCTGTTCATTAACAAACTCAATACTTACATCTAAATGAATCAATGCAAAAGTTTTTTTAATTTATCATCAAAACTGGTTAAATAACACAACGTAACAATTTTTTTACAAAAGTTTTGTTTATTTTTTTTTTTTTTTTTAAATCAATTTTCTCTGCTGATTCCAAAAATGTTATTTTTTCTGTATCATCGACTGTTACAGAAATACATCACTTTTCAATGTCATCATATATTGGAAAATGCTATATGTTCCGCTACTAAATGTATATCTAATTTTCTCTTTCAGATCAATTACTAAGTTCTGTTCTTATCAAGATGGCTACTAGAGGATGTAAAAATTCTCCAGATACATTTTGCTATATGTGTGGTTATTATATTGGAAAAAAAGCAGGTATTACATAAGATCGTGAAAGGGGTCAAATTGTAGATAGCATACAGATTCTATTTCGAAATTCCCATGGGTGACCAGGATAAATCATGGACCCCTCATGTGATATGTGAAAGCTATCGATCTACTCTAGAAGGATGGCTAAGATGTACAAGAAGGGCAATACCTTTTGCCATTCCCAGAGTGATGTGACAAAGTACAGAAAAGTTAAAGGAAGACAAGCTCTTCAGTATCCAGACATACCATCATGTAGAACACCTGTCCCACATGATGACAGCATACCAGTACCACAACCGCCAGAAAATTTACTTCTCATCGTACTCTCCAAAAGTTTTATTTTTAATTAACTTGAATATTAAGTATTTACAATGCATTCATTTTCCTACAGATTTATGGAATACTAATGTTATTCAAGTCTTTGTTCAAGTTGCTATATGTAGCTATTTTTCTTTACAGACGGAAGATGCAATGGATATTTCATCTGACGGGTCAGCAAGTAGCAGTAGCCAAGAAATGGATGAAGCTTTTGTACCACGAACGACTTTGGTGCCTCACTTTCCAAATCAGAGTGAGATAGACTATTTAATCAGGGATTTAGGTCTCACTAAGTCAGGAGCTGAACTTCTTACATCAAGGCTAAAGGAATGGAATCTAGTAGGGGAGGACTGCAGGGCATCTGTGTACCGAAAACGACATGACGAATTTGAAATTTACTATGACATTAGTGATGATCTGTGTTATTGTAATGATGTTACTCGTTTGTTTACTGCTCTTGGACTCACGCATGATCATGCAGAATGCCAACTGTTCATAGATAGCTCAACACGAAGTCTCAAAGCAATATTGCTCCACAATGGAAATAAGTACCCATCTTTGCCTCTTGCACACTCCGTACAGAAGAAAGAAAACTATGATAATGTAAAACAACTTCTTGACAAAATAAATTATGCCAAATTCAAGTGGGATGTTTGTGATGATTTCAAGATGATTGCCTTCTTGTTTGGCTTGCAAGGCGGATACACAAAATACTCATGTTTTTTTTTCTTATGGGACAGCAGAGCTGATGATGATAATTACAAGACAGTTCATTGGCCCCCACGAGTGGAACTACAGCCAGGAATGAAAAATGTTCTCAGACAGCCGCTAGTAGATTCCAACAAAGTCTTATTACCCCCACTTCATATTAAACTAGAATTGGTAAAACAGTTTGTGAAGGCCTTAGATTTTGAAGAAGCTTTTCAAGAAGTTTGCCTCATGTTTCCAAAGCTATCAGATGCTAAGATCAAAGGTGGTATATTTGTTGGACCCCAAGTAAATGCACTGTTGAAGTCGGAGAAACTGGAAAGAGCGATGACAAAAGTTGAAAAAGAAGCTTGGTGTGCATTTCGTGATGTAGTTTGTGGATTCTTAGGAAATCACAAGGATCCTAATTACAAACAACTGGTATCAAAGCTTATTGAGAACTTCAGGAAACTGGGTTGTCGTATGTCCTTAAAGGTTCATTTTTTGCATTCTCATCTAGATTTCTTCCCCGAAAACTTGGATGATATTAGTGAAGAACATGGTGAGAGATTTCATCAGGACATCGCAACAATGGAAAGAAGATATCACGATGGGATACTGCGATGATGGGAGATTATATATGGTCTCTTGTCAGAAAAGATGAAAGTGTGCACTTTAGAAAATCTCGATCGTCAAATCACTTCTAATCTTAAGCCAAGGGTTATCAAAGCATTTACATTGCCAAGTCGTATGGTTTGTTTTGTTCTAACTAACATTGTATTTACTAAATACAATTCAATATATGAAAAAAGTACTAAATGCTGTGTAATTATCTTTACAACATACTGCTATAGAGAAAAGTTATGTATAAAACACAAAAATATTAAATTAAGAAAAAAATATATATATATCGATGTTATACCAAAACGAATGTGATTTTTTTAATTCAGTAGCAAAAAATACATAAAAACATTAAAAAATACAAATAAACAAAACATGTGTTACATTGTGTAATACAACATAACATTTAGAAACACAATATATGAATTTAGACCCATATAGCAATGCATCATACTGCCGATTTCGATTGAACCAGAGGAGGCGCCTTCTCAATCAGGATCCATGGACCTTGGAATAGTCTCCCATAAGAGGTAATAAATACACCAACAATGCAGCAATTCAAGGTGAATTTGGACAGGTGCTGGGCTACTGTATCCTCTGTGTAAATTTCTACCACCCTTTCTCTACATGGCAACTGAAACATGCTTGTTTTAGTTTTTGCCAAGTTAATTGAATTGAATCTGACAAATCGATATTTGATTCAGAATAGACTTTTTCCATGAAGTTCCTTTCTTAAATACGGCTTTTGCTTTAGTATCTTTCTGAAAATACTTATTCTGGCAAGGAATAATGATCAACTAGATACATTTATCCTTACTGATCTAAGCAACTTACATCCTTAATGAAAGAAAACAGTTTCGCCATTTCAGTTATCAGAGTAACAATTACATGTGTTTACATTTTTATTATTCCACTATTTATTAACATTACTTGTTAATCAGGATTGTCAGTACAATACTTTCATTTTGAGCAACTAATTAAAATAATCTTCTCCTTGAATGATATATGTAATTGATAAATCCTTACAAATACATTTGCTAGAATGTGAGCGACTGATTCTTATTCCTGGACGATGAATTGTTTTTATGGTAAATTGACACTTATCTACTTGATTGATTATTTCCATAAATGTTTTATATTTCTTTTTTTAGAATAAATACATGCAAAAAAAAAAAAAATCTATAAACGTAAAATATGTTATTACTTTGAATGTCATTTTCTTAACACACATTAAAACTTAATATTAACACATAACACGAATTATATAGAAATACCATCTTTGCTTTGGCCGGAACTATATTGTTTCGTTTTTATTATTTCTTAATATACAAATTAATTTTTAATGTTTTATTACAAAGTGTGTTGTGTAATTTGACTCGTGTTCCTTTGAAGAACTATTTCATTTGTCGTCATATTTGCGAATATTATTGGACAGTAACAATAATGTAACGATAAAGAAGTCGTATGATTATGTTGTAAAGAGGAAGAGTTACAACAAAGACAGAAAAAAACTGAGAAATACAATTAAGATTAGAGTATTGTTAATACTACTATTACTACTACTACCACTGATAAAACAATTAGAAATGTTATAACAATAAATTAGGTAGTTTACTAAACATTCTTGACATAATACAGTGAATCTGTATTAATAAAACTATCAATCTTGTGTGCAAATGTGTTTCTCGCCAATACGTAACTTTCATATTACGCATTGAAAATTTATTATTTTCTTTTTTTACTATTGCTTAAATAATTAGTGAAATCATAAATAAAAATATGGGGGAACCTCATACGAAAAAGATACCCCCCCCCCCCCGTCGTCGTCACAACCCATCAAAAAAGGGGGCACTCGGGATAAGACAAAATAAACATTGGGTTAATTCCCATTTCAGTCACCTTACAGTGCAATCCCCCCCCCCAACCCACATGCATATTTAAGGGGAGGGGGGGGGGGAAATGATAGTAAAAGGACTCCGGAGAAAATACAGGCATTATATAATTGAATACTGTCAATTATCAGTATCGCAAATATAAATATAAATAAAATAAAATGGCAATATTTATAAGTGCGATACACCTTTCTCACTACTAGTGTCAAACGTCAGTCACTGGGGTCCTGTTACGAATCTCGCTAGTCTAGCCACGTTGATGAGACGTAGAAGAAACACATGTACATGGATAAAGCACACACACACACACACGGAATTGTTTTTTTTATGTATTTTTTGAAAGGAAAGATATTTCAAGGCGGACTTTCAAGAATTAAACAATGGCGGAAAAACGGATGTTTGGTGAAAATGTTTAATAGTAAGTAGGGTTTTTTTCTGTAAACCTGAAAGTTCATTTGTCTAGAAGATTCAGACTATGTAATTACCAATGCTCTGATTGTGTGGCTATGAAGAAATATCCGTTATTTTTTTTTTTTTAGTTAAAACCAATTTTGCTTTATACAAGACCTTATTTCTGTCAGTAAATATCTCAATACATACATATACATAAATATATATACATATACACACACACACACACACATACATACATACATACATACATACATCCCCTTGTCTATCTGACTCTCCTCCTGTAATCCCTCCCTTTATAAAGGAATGATAAAGGGAGAAAACGGTTGATCACTGAATTATTTTAACCCTACTCCTTTTTTTCATAAATAATGTCTTCCTCTTTTGGCCCCTTATTCTCTTTTAACTTTCTTCATCTTTCTAGCTGACGGACATGCTGCCCTGTCTTGACATGGTAACGGGAGAAACTGATTCCAAAGTCGTTACTTATCCCCTTATTTCAAGACTAGTCGCTTCTTACTTCCACATTCTTCCTCCATGTAAAACACGGTTGAAAAGACTTCATTGAATGAGGCTTTTGAAAAAGTGTTAAAATAAACAGAAGAGGAAGAGAGAGAAAGTCAATTGCTTACTCAGAAATATCACTTGACCGTTAACCTTTTGTTTCAAGTGAAGAGCTGCTTTGATTTTATTTTTGGTTTTTATTCTTGCCTGATGAACCCATTTTCTCTTGTGGTAGCAAAATAATGTAACAGAAATGTTTGACCCATAAATGCTTTATTTTTTACTTTGGTTTGAAAAAAGTGAAAAACGTTTCATAGGGGTAATATAAAGTCGTATAGATGATTTTTTGGAAGAAAAAATATATTTATTAAACAAAAATAAATGTTGCAAATGTGCAACACATGGCATAACATTTTACAAGAGTGTTCAACTGCTGAAGGAACATGCATATATATATATATATATATATATATATATATATATAAAGAGGTGTACTAAAAGCGAACTTTTAGGAAAGGTAGAACCTATTGTGAAGAGTATACAGCTCAATATCCAGGATAGAGCAGGTAGATATGAAGAAGAATGGAAAGGAATTAGAGAAGCAAAAGCCAAATCAAAATTCAATTGCTCAGAGCAAGGTATATTCCGCAAAAAGGCAATTTATTCAAGTTAAATTTTCCTTAAGCCAGGCTTTTCAAAGATATCTTTGAAAAGCCTGGCTTAAGGAAAATTTAACTTGAATTGCCTTTTTGCGGAATATACCTTGCTCTGAGCAATTGAATTTTGATTTGGCTTTTGCTTCTCTAATTCCTTTCCATTCTTCTTCATATATATATATATATATATATATATATATATATATATATATACAGGGTGGGCCAAAATAAGGGTCCTATCTTTAAATTTGAATAACTTGAATTTGAATAACTTCCACAAAATAAAAGTTAAACTCACCAAACTTTATGTGTGTGTAGACTGACCCTTCCGAGATTTTTTGAAATAAACAAAACAAATTTTAGCCGAAAAACACTTCTTAAAACTTACAAAAACTAAAGTATTGTTTTTTACACTGTTTTGAGTTTTTTAAGCAAAAATAATGTTTTCGAAATGAGGGTACGTTCCTTAGGGCTAATACGGCTCATGCTTGCTTCGGAAGGGGTCCTTTACTTATTCTAAAAAAAAAATTTTTTTAAATCAATAAATAAAAAAGTTATGAATTTTTAAAAATAGGACCCTTATTTTTGCCCACCCTGTATATAGCATAAAATAATGTTGGCTGGATTTTAAAAGTTGGGCCTAAATAGCATTTAAACGGACAAATAAAACTTCGATTCTGATTAGCCAACATTCATGTTGTTTTATCTTTTAACTGATGGGTAAATACTTATCAAGGCCTGGGGGCCACTCGAGGATAAGAGTTAAAGAGATCAGTTTGGCGATGATCGCCACCTTGAAAAGACCGGAAACAATGTGTGTAATGGACAGAAGTTTACTGAAGAGGAATTGATAATCCAAGAGGACGGCTCCATAAGTATTTGTTTAGACTTGAAGACGACTATGCTATAGTCAGTGGGGAAGCAGACTTGTGGTATCTTGTTCCACAGATGAGATATTCTAGAAAAGAAACTTCGTTCATGGAAATTCCATTTGGTTATTTGCAAAAGACTAACGTAATTAGTTACAATTCATTGAACAAAATTGTTCATGAGATCCGGCAGTTTTCTAATTTTAGAAATTCTTAACTTGTCACCTTAAAAGAAAATTAGCTAAGGGGGAATAACTCTTTAGTAAGAGGTATCGTTCATTGTTTGTTTGTTGTTTTTTTTGTTTTTTATTTTACCTACGCCTGACCTCGTTCTTGTTAAATAAAAATATTTACAAAAAAAATTTGAACATAATGGATCCCACGCAGCGCCGGGTTGGTACAGCTAGTATATATATATATATATATATATATATTGTATTTCCGGTAAAGTTTTGTTCATAGAAGTTGGGTAAACAATACTGTGAATCATTGCTGTATTTATATGATGGAGCTCAAAAACGAGTAGCCTTGAATTAAATATTCAAGTAGTTAGTTTACTAAACATTCTTGACATAATACAGTGAATCTGTATTAATAAAACTATCAATCTTGTGTGCAAATGTGTTTCTCGCCAATACGTAACTTTCATATTACGCATTGAAAATTTATTATTTTCTTTTTTTACTATTGCTTAAATAATTAGTGAAATCATAAATAAAAATAAGGGGGAACCTCAGACGAAAAAGATCCCCCCCCCCCCGTCGTCACAACTCACAAAAAAAAAAAAGGGGAGGGGGGCACTCGGGATAAGACAAAAATAAACATTGGGTTAATTCCCATTTCAGTCACTTTACAGTGCAACCCCCCCCCCACCCACCCACACATGCATATTTAATAAAAGGGGGGGGGGGGGGAAATGATAGTAAAAGGACTCCGGAGTAGTATACATTTTTATTTATACAAACATAATCGACTATTTATGTACATACTTCAGATACAACCTGATTAGGCTAAGCTACCTCCGACCAAGTTGTTAAAATTAAAACTAGATCGGTTTTGACGAAAAAATTTCAAAATCGTGACTGTAAGTGTCAATCATTGGCAATTTGCTCACGAGGGCAGAGTTAGACACAAGGTCGACTTTTAAGGCAAGGAAAATCCAGCTCCCAAAAAGGGGCACTTTGGATTGGAACAAAAATAATTGCCTCTGTCTTCTGACAGAGGACGGAAAAGACAAAGTGCATTATCAGAACAGATACTACACTTTGCTCCAAAGAAATTTTAAAATATTTCATTTTTTTTTCTTATCTTTTTATTGCTTTGAATTATCCAATCTCATCCATTTTTTCAGTAACAAGTTCTAGCTTAAATGAGTATAGATATATAAGCGTGGGTTGGTGGCGTAGTGGTTACTCATGTCGTCGACTGTCGACTCAGCTTGCTATGTTCAAGCCCTACCAGAGTTATTGCATTATACTCGTAGGTTTCTCCTGCATTCTATGCAGAGAATTCTATGCATAGAGTTACCAGTCGAAGATACGTCCTCGACGGTCAGTCTGACAGAGGGTAGGCCGTTGTGGCATCTTCTCGCCCCGCTCTGTTGGACGGATGTATTTGTTCTGGGTGGTCCTAGGATATCCACCCTCCCAGGCTTTATCTTCTCTTTTTTGAGAAGAGGTTGGTTTGTGGCCAATCGCTTGAGGTGGCCAATCGCTTGAGGTGCCCCTACCACGGAATGCCGACGGGGCTGCGCAGGGATTTTTTGCAGGGCCAGACTGTGCTACCTCTCGTGCACTGGCCTACCATCTTCTGGTCTTGTGCCACATCTTCCCGCGATGGCAGAGAGGTAAATACCTTCCCTTCTTTTCAACTTTGAGTAGCGTAGACTAGTAACATGGCCTACATGCAACTATACACATGCATAACTTGCCTACGGAAGAGAGAGTGGGGGTTTCTTATTCACAAATGCACATCCTTAGTTTTTAAACTGAATTTCTATTTCAAGAAAGTTGACGTGTAATCGCACGAAAAATTAAAAGTTAAAAAATAGAATCTCATTTTTATTTTTCAGTTGACAGTTTTTGTTTATTTTTGTTTTTTTTAACCAAATTTCATTTCATTTCTTGGGAATAGGAGGGAAACAGTTATTTGTCTATTTATCGTCGACTGATGCTTGATTTGTTTTGTTTTTTACTAAATCAATTTAGATTTGATTTCTGCTTTAGTATCTTTATGTGTGTATGGATGGATGTATGGTGTGTGTGTGTATGGATGTATGGTGTGTGGATGTATGGATGTATAGCGAGTATGTATGGATGCATAGTGTGTGTGTGTGTATGGATGCATAGTGTGTGTGTGTGTGTGTATATGGATGCATAGTGTGTGTGTGTATATGGATGCATAGTGTGTGTGTGTGTGTATATGGATACATAGTGTGTGTGTGTGTGTGTATGGATGCATAGTGTGTGTGTGTGTGTGTGTGTGTGTGTGTGTATGGATGCATAGTGTGTGTGTGTGTATATGGATGCATAGTGTGTGTGTGTGTATGGATGCATAGTGTGTGTGTGTGTATGGATGCATAGAGTGTGTGTGTGTGTATGGATGCATAGAGTGTGTGTGTGTGTATGGATGCATAGAGTGTGTGTGTGTGTATGGATGCATAGAGTGTGTGTGTGTGTATGGATGCATAGAGTGTGTGTGTGTGTGTATGGATGCATAGAGTGTGTGTGTGTGTATGGATGCATAGAGTGGTGTGTGTGTATGGATGCATAGAGTGTGTGTGTGTGTGTATGGATGCATAGAGTGTGTGTGTGTGTGTGTGTATGGATGCATAGTGTGTGTGTATGGTTTGTGGATGTATGGTTTGTGGATGTATGGTGGGTGCGAATGTATGGATGTATGGTGTGGATGTATGGTGTGTGGATGTATGGTGTGTGGATGTATGGTTGTGTTTGTGTGGATGTATGGTTGTGTTTGTGTGGATGTATGGTTGTGTTTGTGTGGATGTATGTATGGTGTGTGTGTGTTGATGTATGGTGTGTGTGTGTGGATGTATGGTGTGTGTGTGTGGATGTATGGTGTGTGTGTGTGGATGTATGGTGTGTGTGGATGTATGGTGTGTGTGTGTGGATGTATGGTGTGTGTGTGTGTGGATGTATGGTGTGTGTGTGTGTGTGGATGTATGGTGTGTGTGTGAGACGGGGGGGGGGGGGCTAATTTATTTTTTCAGCGGCCGGCCGTATTAATTGTTTTAAAATTTTTACTTTAGCAAACAGCAAACAGCAAACGTTGTTGGCATGACCGTGGCTTGATTTTTAGTTGTTTTTATACAAAACTTTGATTCAATTTTCACTGAAGAAAGAACCGGCAGTTAAAATTTGTTTTATAGTCGCTTCTCATTCTCACTCTTTCTGCATTTGTCTTTCAAGATGGCGACCGGAAAAGCAGCCTTGCAGATGAAATAAATGCGGAGGTCATTATCGATTTTATTTTGACATTTTAATACCGGATTATTTGGTAAAATAAATGAAAGACGTAAAAATAAGATTATTTGTTTTGTAATTAAGAAAAATAAGCAATTTAGAAACAGAAAAATGGGATTTCTAAATATGCAACGCACTTTAGAATATCCCTCAACATGGCGTGGTTTTTTTTTTGGGGGGGGGGGTGCTAAGTAAAAGTAAGGATGAGAAATGGAATCTTTCAACTTGTTTCTCCTCTGAAGTCGATTCTGTAACCAATAGTTGACAATCAAAAGTGTCGGACAAACAGAATAACAAACCAATGAAAAACAAAAGCAAAACAAATTACATTGTCTTTTTCGGCATGCAAATTGATAATGTATGAAGGTGTTGTATGGAAAAATTGTCTATTAAGAAATTTGTCACCAGTATTATGGGTAGCAGACGGATTAGACGTAACTGCAAAAGTTAGTTCTCCTCTGCCTTTTTCTAAACATGACTAATAAAATTTGAAATATCGATGAAGACGAAATATTATAATATATGAAATCGATTGAAAATAAAATGCTTGTATTTTTAAAACACTGATCAGTAATTGGCTTAAATCACTAATGAAACAGATTTTTTTATCTACCTTATGTTATTAAAGCTCTTAGAATCAAAGAAATAGGGAAAATTCTGACTTAAGATACACGAATCATAATTCATTTTGAATACATTAAATTTCCAAGGATTCTTTTCTGTTAACTATTCCATAATGTATCGATGTGTTAAACATCGATATTAGTGATAATATACCAACATTATTTTTTTTTTATAGAAAAGATATTTTTAGCGCAGGAAAAAAAAAAAAAAAAAAAAAAAAAAAAAAATCAACCTTTCCATATCTTTAAAGCAGTTGCTTATGTATGCTGCCTCCTGTGGGGAAGGCATGCCAGCATGCAAAACAGGCATTAAACCGAATAGGATGAGGAGAAAAATGGTGGAGGTACTCTCAAGGAAAAATAAACTGACTCTTGGCACAACGGTTAAAAGCATTGATTAGCAATCAGTACTAAGTGACAGTCTTCTGGGTGGTTGAAGGTTCAATCCTTACTACAGGCGATAATAACTAACATGATAAACACTTCTACCCGGTCGTGGCTGACAGAACGAGAACAATCTACCCCTGTGAATTAAGTAAAGGTTTCGAGTTTTACAAAGATTCTTAAGTTTGAAAGGATCCACCTAAAGGCCAGAATGATGTGAAAATAACCAAGAGAAGATGATGAACCATGTTTTATGCAGTGTAGCATAGCTGGGGGGTTCTTCAATCCTCACGGTGCATCCAATTCGCTGGTCGAATTTCCTTAGTCACAGTGGTGAGGTTCTGTTAGGGCAACCTAACAAAAAAGAATCGAGTTATTTCCCTTGAATCAAAAGAAAGAGTTATCACCCTTGGATAAAAGAAGTCGTCTGCCATGACAGTTAAAAAGTAAACAGAACGGCTCTCACGATCAAACAAGCATCTCGCGTTCAGCGGTTTTCTACATTTCATTTAATCGTTGTTTTTATTAAATAAATCTTTTAAAAAGGTTCTACTTCGTCCTTTCTTCATTTTTGAATTGTAATTAACCCGATAACAACGTGTAACCATCAGACGTAACAGGTTCCTATTTCTTTTGTCAAAACAGCTTTCATAAATAAAGAAACATCGATAAATGCAATTGGTTTTAGAAATCTTTGGGTTTTATTCTTTCTTCATAGCATACATGAATACACATAAAACATCCACCCCCCTCCACAATGTCAGAGGAGCAGCAGCTATCTATCCCCCCCCTCTCTGCAGGTTCAGTCGAAAGAGAAAGATCTCCCTTGCTCATTCGGTGGCTTCCTCTCTCTAACGTCACTGCCTGGACACATAGTCTCACTCGAATTCTAATTGGAAAATTCCGCTATCTAATTTTTAACCTTACATGGGAATTTACCGTACCAAATCCTATCTTTTCACACCCGCATCTAATTATTATTGCAACAGGCCGCTTCCCTAAAAAGGATGCTTGTTGTAAATCCTTAAAATAGATGAAATCAATAAGAAATGGCATCGATGATGAATGAGCCAGAAGCAGTTCAGCTTAACCTTTGGATATACATTCATATTATCTGAAAGAAAAACTTTCACAGAATGATTGACTAAACAAGCAAATAAATGAAGGGGAAAGGGGAGGTAACTTTTTGTTGGTAAAAAGAAATTACATAAGAGAACAAGGACATCAGAAAAGAGGGCAAAAAAAAGGGAAAATAAAGGGAGGTTAACAGTAAATTCGGTTGCTATGGAAGGATAATTTTAGGGGTTATTTTCTTTGTCATTTTTTGAGGGGGTGGAGCGGATTCTGTGGCAAGATGAGTCATACATAATTAAAAGCCGAGAAATATCCGAAAGGAAGCGAAGGTTTTTGTACGAGGATCCCAAACTGAAAATAAATCAAACGCTAACAGACATACATTGAGATTGGAAAGATTCCAAATTGGACATCCTAGGATTTTTTTTTTCTTTATACGCAACTAAATGATTGGTATCCAGCCTGCTCAGTCAGTCTAACTTATCTGCTTTTATCTAACAATCAGTTTCACTAACCATTAGACTTAAAAAAAAAAAAAAAAAAATTTAAACGTTGTTGAAAGAAACAGACACTTAAAAACGGTTGCGTTCTTTTATCAACATTTCCAGGGATCAAACCATTTTTCTTAATTCTCGAGATAAGGAAATCTTCCCAATATTCATCATATTATCCAACTTTTGACTTCCAGAAGTCATCATCGTGGTATAGATAATATCTTGTCGGCAAACCTGTACAATTTGAAGGTATAAATAATTCACTTTTATCAAAAAAATAAATGTCAGTAATATATAATAGGACCACCTCCGCGCCCTCAGAATATGTACCCACTCTCCAGTATTTGTTGGACGAATTTAACATGATAGAAATCTCTTAAAACCCTAAAACACTTTATCCTTTCCACTCACCCTAGCCACCAACACACAACGAGCACATATACACTGCCTGAATAAATTTCTTGTAGGCGAAATATAGATCCCTTTTTACTGTCTTCGTTTTATCGTTGGTTTACATTTTGGAGTTTCACCTAAATATATCTTAGACAAGAATTATTTATATATTATTACAGAAATTATTTATGATGAAACCGGAAGTGATTTATACAGGTTGATAAACAATAATGTGGCGAATTATGAGAAAGAAAAAAAAAAAAAAATGCAAAAAAATGCAAAAAAAAAAAATGCAAAAAAGAGCGGACGCGAGATATTTTATCAACAATTTTACATGTAACTTTACTAAAATATCAACACGAAATGACAATTTCAAGTCTCCCATAAGTCACGTGTGTTAGCAAACTAATCTACTATCTATCTCCCATACGAGTCCCCATAATATTGTTGTACCATCTTTGTTAAGACTGAACCATACTTATCTGGTTAATGTAGTTTCAGAAAATATCTAGCTATGAAGGAAGGTCTCTCTCCAAAACCCTGGTAGGAGTCGGTGACATTTTCATTCTATGAACATTGGGCACGAACAAAGACCCCAGGATTATTATTCTACCATCTTTACATACTACACTTAGGTCCTACCCCAAAGACCAAGAAAGTGTATTTTAGTTCGAATTTCATGTTTGACAGCACCAACATCAGATAAAATTTTAAAAACTTACTTTTTGTTGTATTGCATCTTTGATGATAATAAATAAGAATGGAGGGTGATAATGTACATACGAACACGAAAGGGTTTTATTTTAGCGTATTATAGATTTTAAATCTTAAAACTTTATAATAGATATGAGTATTTGAAAAGCGAGTGTTAAACAGGCGAGTTGGATCCTGTGTAAACTTTTACATCAACACATTTTGACTTCAGATATTGTAAATATAATGAGATTCATAAAAAAAATTCAAAAAGTAGATGCCAGATCTTAATTTCTGTCATTTTAAATTCAAGATGGCCGCTATTTGATTTGGTGGTGGTGGGGGGGGGGGGTTACTTTCGTGCCATTGACCTTTCTCTGTATTGATCAATTTCAGTAAATTTGCTATCATTTTGTAAGTGTATTCTCATCATGGTTGTTATTTTCACGACATTTCGGCCAATGGTAACCTCAGACATTCTTCAGGAGAATATTTTCAAGCTCAGAATTCCCTACTGAACCCTTTACTTACTCCGTCAGCCATGACCAAGTAAAAGTGTTAATTATGTTATTCTTAGTTATTATCGCCTGTAGTGAGGATTGAACCTTTAACCTCCAAAAGACTGACAATTAGTTCTAAGTGATAATCATCACCGTTCATAGAGTAGAAAGTTGACCTTGGGTTTACTTTCGGCAGCCTCGTAACTCTCGCTTCCCTTATTCTGTCCTTTAGTTCTCACATTCCATGAGCGATGTTTCTGATAAAGGAGGAAGAATTGCTGTTTTCTGGGTCGGAATCTATTCATCTAACACTTATCGTTGGCTAGTTTTTGACCTTAAAGTAGTATTTTTATTTTATTTTTTTTATTTATTTTTTTTTTAGCTCCTTAGATCAAGTGGCATCATGCCTTGTCTGGAGCGACTGCCATAAAAAAAAGAAAAAGAAAAAGGAAAAAAAAATTTTTAAATAAAATTTTTTTTTAAAAAGTTAGTCTTCTTGGGGTTGAAGGTTCAATCCTTAATACAGGTGATAACGAAGAAGAACATAATTAACACTTCTACCTGGTCATGGCTGACAGAACGAGAACAATCTACCCTTGTGGATTAAATAAAGGCTTCAGTTTAAAATTCTGTATAGATTTCCCAACTTCAACAAGATGCACCTGAAGAAGGTTGGCGGCAACACAGGCCGAAACGTGAGACTAACATCCAAGATGAGAATAGTAGTTCAAATAATTTGAATCATTCAAATTTGTTTTTGAGTGAATTCTTCCGTAGCCAGATTTTGAAATATTTTCCTTAATTCAGGAAATGACATAAATCTTACTAGAAAAATACATGAAATAAATGCTTCGTATGTTAGTGTCACAAAGAACATTGTACTCAGGCCTGAACACCAGTTGCTAGCCATATTAAAAACAAACCGTATGTCTAACACGACAATCATGTGTGTGTGTATGTGTAGGGGGTGGGGCAAATAAGTAGGGACTTTTTTGCCAATGTATGAAATAAATAGACGTTTAAATAAAAACATTTTTTTTTTAAATAAGTTCGTTTATTTTTATGTAAATCTTGGGCTGGTGTCAAAGTATAGTATGTGTTCTGTCCTCGGTCAGAAGAGAAATTCTTTCTGACTGGGGCAATTTTTGTCCCATCCAGCATGTCCTTTTTTTTTTTTTCTTCTTGAGAGCTGGATACCTCCGCATAAAAAAGAGTATCTTATCTCAAACTTTGTCCTCGTAAATGTGGATTCCGTTGAAGAAAGGTTATTTTCTTTTGGTGTGAGAGTAATTTTTAAGAATCGTCTTAATACTGCATTAACGTTTTGTTTCAAGAATATTCATACAATTTACTTATTTTCTTGATATTTCTAAGCATGCGTGCGAACATACGTGATAACTTAGTAGTCCTCCTACTGTCCATAGCCGTACTAGTGTGTGCGTGGGTAAGTTGTTGTCATATTTGGGCTGGTGACTGTCCCATTTGAAGGTTCTTGATAAGGTGCAGAAACGTATCTGTAATTTGATCAGGCCTACCCTTTCTTCTTCTCTGCACCCTCTCTCTCACAGACGTGATGTTGCTAGTCTCAGTCTATTCTATAAATTATAGCATGCGTTCTTCAGAATTGTCTGATCTATTCCCCCGCTTATTTTGTTCCAGCTCGTTTGACTTGTTGGTCTAGTAGTCTCCATTAAGTCGCTGTTTTGATACCTCATTTTAATACAGCTTCCTATTCCAGTAGCTTGTTTACAAGAACTACAGGCTTGTGGAACTCTCTTCCTGCTGACTGTTTTCCTCCTACCTATAGCCTTGGTCTTTTCAAGACTAAGACCAATAGGCATCTCCTTCATTATTGTTAGCTCCTTACATCAAATGGCTTCATGCCTTTTCTGGAGCGATTTCCATTAAAAAGAAAGCTCCCCTATTCAGAAGTCAGACTCGCTTAACACCACCAGTAGCTAAATATAGAAATTGAGATGTAATATTAAAATTAGGCATACAAAGAAAAGTGACTAAATGAATAAAAAAAATCTCCATTATTAAAAAATCTCCATTATTAAAAAAAGTAAAACTACTTCAGAAAAGAATTTAATTTCATTGAAAATAATGGGATTTCTAAATAAGGAATATTATTTTAATATCTCTTCACATTGGAAATTTATGGCTAAAGATTTCAAAACTTTAAGCGACTGCACAAATTTAATTAGAAATTTCTTTGAGTATGTAATTCGTTTCAAAAAATATATTTATCTATTTAAAAATAGAACTCTTACAGAATATTGAACAAATACACTGGATGCATTCAAGGATTAATGGTAAAAGAATGAATTTACTAAGAGATTCTGGAGATCTGATGAAATATTTCAGAGAATTTTATCTGTATATTCCTATTATATATTTTGGAAGATCGTGCATATATATATATATATATATATATATATATATATATATATATATAAGCAAATGTTATTAGGTAACACAGTATTTTAATTTTGCAGATTCAAGTCAAAACTGACTCAAGTCCAGGTTTGTATCGTACGACCATCGGAACAATTAGTCAGACTGATGATTCTGGAAAGATGAAACATACGTATATAGATATGAAAAAATATTTATTCAAAGTAAGTGTGTATATATATATATATATATATATATATGTATATATATATATATATATAATAATACCAAAATAATACACCATGATACCAATATCAAAAAATTAAAAATACTCGAAGCCCTCTACATAAAAACTAAACATCCCACAATTAATAATGTCAATTATGAAACTAGTCGCAACATTTTAAAGTTTCTAGCATAATAATTAACATTACCAAATTCTTAGACATTAGGTAGTTATGTGTTTGAATTGTATGCACTTTATTTAACGTCATCAATTTCTTAACGGTTTAAACAGTCAAACTTTAAATCTCTCGTATGTGTAGAACGCCATCACGCTCTCATGTACATTTCAACTTTACAGACGCGTTTTCAAATATAAACTACTTGCCGTTATAATTCAAAAATAAGCACAACAGTAAAGACACTAAAACTAATACCGCCTGAAGATGATTTGACCATTCAAATCGAAAGTACTTGCAAAAAAGAAAAAAGAATGGAACAAGAAACCCATGGATCATATTTACATCAATTTGACCGAAACATTAGATGGACAATTCGGAAAATTGAAAAAATAAAAAAAGTCGCATCAAACAAAACCACTCCGTGTTATTTAATAATGTTTGCCTAAATATATACATACAAATATACATATACACACATATACACATATGTATGTGCGTGTGATAATATAAAAACAATTATTTTTATAGCTCAGATCGATTCTTATAAGAATTAATTTCCAAAGCAAAATGAAGCTCAATATTAAGTTAAAAAATTACAATATAGAAAAGGTCTGGCATAAACGGCTTCACATCAAAATTTATCAATGACAGGACGAATATTTTGCATAATTAGATCCTTCCTAACCAAAAGAAAGATCCAAGTTGTCCTCGATGGCCGTTCATCCAAACATGACATAAATGCTGGTGTACCCTAGGGATCGATCCTTGGACTTTTATTGTTCCTGATTTTCATAAACGACCTCCCTGATGATATTATGTCTGAGATGGGTATCTTTACTGACGACACCATGCTCTACTCTCATCATGTGGGCAAAACGGATGCGCACATATCCGAGGCAATGGCTGAATCCTTAGAAAGTGACCTCCAGTCTGTAGTGGAATGGGGGTCATAAATAGCAGCATTAAATGTTACCATCTAAGACAAAGCTCCTTTCCATCAATAACTACAAGAAATCTCTTCAACCACCGATTGTCATGGCAAATAACACCCTACCTGAGAGTTTAACGTTCAAACTCCTCAGCCTATCATTCACAGGTAACATGAATTGGAACAAATAAATTGAAGATATTGCCAAGGCTGCTACAAAGAAAGTAGGCTAATAGTAAACTTCTCACATCCGACAGTATCCTATACCTCTATAAAGCCACCATCCGCCCATGCATGGAGTATTGTTGCCACATCTGGGCTGGTGCATCATCCACTAGTCTCTCCCTCTTAGACAAGGTCCAAAGAAAAAGTTGCTAATCTAATAGGTCTCACTATCCACTAAGCTCCAACCCCTGTCCCATCGCCGCAATGTTGCATCCTTGTGCTTGTTTTACGAGTACTTCAATGGATTGTGTTCCGATGAATTGGCTACTCTGGTGCCCCCTCGACGTAAATACACTAGACCAACCCGACAATCAGCTAAGTCTCATGCATTCACTATGGAGGTTCCCAGATGCCGGAGAGCTTTCTACTCAAATAGCTTCTTTCCTCGTGCTGCCCCTCTGGAACTCCCTCCCTGCTCCCTCGACTGTACCGACATGCAGAAATTTAAAACTAATGTGAACAGACATCTCGCTGCACAGCTCCCAATTTAGGATGACCCCCCCTAAAACTTTCACTCTAATTCTTAGTAGCCCCTTATGTCTACAGTGGCGGCCTGCGAAACAGAACTAACATCAAAACAATCATTGAATTTAAAAAACAAAAAAAAACAATCGATAATAGTTAATAAAATGTCCTTTTTCAAAATCAATATGCAAATTAGTTAACCTTGCGACTGATATCACATATACATAAGCAGCATACAAACAAAGATGGTGCTTCTATTGTGTAAAGTGGAATAAACTTGAAATAAGGTGTTTTGACTTCACTGTTAGTGAGAAATTGACCCAACTTTCGCATTTAGTCATTTAGACCCCTACGCACACCTCTAGTGACTGCATTAACAAAAAAACGGTTGTAAAATTAACCAGTTAAAATTGAAAAATATTCTTCACCAACTTACATCATTGTACTAAAAATTACTTAAAAGTTCATGTGGGTTCAACTGATTAAAATCTTTCAGTCCGCCCATGTCGCCCCCACCAAACTCACTCCCTTCGTCAACTGACCCTGCATGTGCCCAAAATGATTCCCTCCTCTAACTTTCATTCAAATTGTTTAACCAGTCATAAGTTATTTCCAAGCTAGTAACAATATAATTACATCCAACAGAGATAAAAATATAATCTTTCACGTGACCTTGCCTTCCAGGTTCGTATCACCATCTGACGAAAGAGGATGAGGAGGAGGAGGAGGAGGGTGGAGTCCAGATTGAGTCACGTATTAGATAACGAATCGGGATCCCCATCCTAAGGCAGACATCGTTTGGACCCTTTAATAAATCTGAATAGGCTGAACTCAAAACGTTAAAAGCAGTTAAACAAAAACAAAACAAATGCAGATTGGGTGAATATAAAGATTTAAAACGTTTTTCATTTTGTGAGATTAAGACCACCCCCTCCTTACAAAGTCTTAAAAATGATCGAATTTTTTTAAATCTGTATAATAATTTGACGTCATTTGAAAATACAATATGTTTATCGAAATATTTTGTAGTTGAGATTTCTTTAAACAAAAAAAAAAAAAAAAAAAAGAAGTTTTATTGAATCGGAAAACAATTCATAAATGTATTCGGACTTCTGTTCCCATCTTTATGTTATTCTCACAATGTTTCGGCCAATGTAATCTCAGATCTTCAGGTTAGTTTTGTTGAACTGAAAATCTATACGGAATTTCGTGTGGCACAACGGATAAAGGTGTCAAGTAATAGTCAGTTTTAACTTAAACTTTTAAGTGACAGTCTTCGAGGTTGAAGGTTCAATCCTCACTGTAGGCGATGCTAACTAAGAATTTAAAAAATGGCTGACAGAACGAGAACAATCTATCCCTGTGGATTAAATAACAAATTCTGTTCGAAACTTCGTATAGATTCTCAAAGTTTGACAAGACGCATCTGATCAAGGTTGGAGTTTACGTCGGCTGAAACGTTGTGAGAATAACATCCAAGATGAGAACAATAGACCAAATAGTCCAAATTATACAAATTATCAATCCTCATCTAAAAAAATTTGAAACCTAATTCATAAATGGTATTCAATCGACAAAGCTTTGCTTTAAAAAAAAAAGTGTGCTTACTACTATCAAAGAATAGTTTCTTGAAGACAGAACATTGGGGGAGGGAGGGGGGTCCTCTGAAGCAACTCAATGACTATCAATTCGTATAAGTAAAATGAATAAAACACGGAAGATGAACTCGTCCTTCATGAATAAACCAGCCTACCTTAGTAAAGGATCAAACGAACGTCTTCACCGTCCGATCTTTGAAAGGTGAACCACAAAATGTCCAGCAGAATATATAACAACAACCCTTCATCAAAAATAAGTGAAAGAAAAAAATGCTTTGTCAGTGTTCGCACTGATATAGATATATTACTAAGATATTCATATAAAATCAGAATTATGTTAGTAAATTAATTTTTCATATATAAATTATAATTGCTAACGACCTAAAGTAAAAATACAACCACCATTGACTTTTTATTATAGAGTGGATGATTTCTTTCCGAATTCAGTTCAGACATGGCCACCGAGAGTAACTCTCGGTGGCCATGGTTCAGACCAGGGGTTAAATCTGAGGTGGTTCTCTCAGTTGCTATTTGCTTTCTTGTCCCCCCCCCCCCTCCTTGTCACCACTTGAAATGGTTTCATTGCGTCTTAATTGCTACCTTTTGCATGACGGGATGGAAGTACATATATTTATTAATTTATACACACATAAATACACATTGGTCTTTATTATAGAGTGGAGGATAAACGTTGAAAAAAAAGATAAAATCGTAGAAAAGATTTAAAATTTGGCGGCAACTACAATTGAGATGAACGATATTTTTATTTGTATATAAAAAAAGCCAACATCTTTTGAGTTTTGAAGAAATCCTGGATTCCACCAAAAACTCATTCCTCCAAACAGAGTAGACAAAAATTAAGGGAATAATAAATTAATATTTTATTTTTATCTTTCTGCTTAGAGTTAAAAACTACAAAAAAAAATTCCAAATTCGGAACTTGTCGGCATTTGGGATTTTACTCAGACTCTAGTCTCCTCATTTTCATAGGAGAAATTGTTTTTGTTTTTTTTAAATATAACTAGCTGTTCTCGCCCTCCCCTCCCGCCTCGCCCCACAAAGAAAGAAATCTATAAAATAAGGTTCAGTTTCAGTATAGGATCGTTAAAACACCTTATCACATTCGGTTTAACGGCCATTTTACATGCTAGCATGTGTTGGACGGCTTTAAGAAATTGACTTCCAAACTAACCTTTAGGTCTTTATCCCTCTTTCTCTAGAGTCCATTTTTATCACTTCATGTTTTTCTTGGCCTCTCCCTGTGAAAAAAACTTTTCATTTTGTGGGGTTTAAGAACACATTGGTGGATTTAATTTAAGAATGAAATGACTATTTAAAAATCATAGTTAAAATTTTTTTTTAAAGAGCGTGGGACTGAAGGATGGAGAGCTAAAAAGCTTCCAAAAATTTTAATATCTTAATGAGGATTTGCTAAGAATATTTTTAAATAGGATTTTTTAAAGTTATTTGTTGAGGGAACGGGGGGGGGGGGAAATAATATTAAATAATTGCTACTTGAGGTGTGGGGAGGGTAGTGCTAAATATTCTTATAAACTTTTAATATTTTAATACATAAGGATTTGCTGAGAATTTTAAAGCCGGTTTAAATAACCTTCTATTCAACACTTTAAATGCTTCTAAATTCTTTTCAAATGTTAAGAGGTAACAAGTTTATTTATTTTTTCAATTATTAATATTAAAATGGCTGACTTGTTTTCCTGTGCAATAGTGTGTGTAGGGGGGATCGGCTTTGTTTATAACTTACAATTTAGAAATGGATCACAACTTGTTGAGAATCAAATCAATAACCCCTAAAAGCAAAGGGGGCAGAAAGTAATTTTGCCCACAAATCGGCACGAAATAAAATAGTATTCGTAAACAGAACTATGGTTTATATTAAAATCAAAGCAATCATTGAATTAAGAAAAAAAAAAAAGCATTAGTTAATTAATGAAATGTCGTTTTGCAAATCAATATGCAAATTAGTTAACCTTCCGAATTAGATGGCATAAAAAGATAGGTTGGTTCAGTGGCGTTGATTTGAACAGAGTTTTGATCTCACTGATTTGGCACAACTTTATAAATATACACACGTTTCCTTTTTGTATTTGATTTCAATAAATATTCGGTTATCCTAAAGGTCAATCGGTTACACTGGTACGATCATGTAGAGTGTTCGTCCTCCTGGATAAACATTTGCAGAATCACGGATGCCTTGAATCACAGGAAGTTTGACTGGCCAAGGAAAACTTGGAAGCAAGTGATTGGGCAAGATCATACAGATGGGAATTTGTAAACAGTTGACCTGCTGAACTGTTATGAACCTGTATGAGCGTGTTTACTGCACTGACCGTGATCGTCCCACTCGTTGCGTCGGTCCAAGGTTGTTCGATTCAGTCAATCCTGCAACAAAGGAATTCTCATTCTAAACAAAAACCACAACACCAGTTTAAAAACAATTAACAGAGGTTTATTTTCCTTTGGAGCTTAAAATGGTCCTCGTTTTCTTAGGTTGAATAGCAGACTTGCAAAATGAGATCTTTTATCTCAGACAAACACAAAACATAAGGCAAATCAACACAATCCTTTAGCTCAGAGCCCCAAGGGTTCACCTTGCCTGGAGAGGCACACCGGCCCTCAGAGAAACCAACTTGCCACCTCGCATGTCCAACTCCAACCGACTGCCTCCTGCCCAGAGGGCCGGCTCTGACTCCTTCCCTTCCTCTCTCCTGGAAGTGTTTCACTACTGACCGGAAATCTTAGATTCTGATCTTTCTCAGTGGTCACCATTCGACCACCCAACGACTGGCTACTGAGATATCCACTAGAGATGATATCTAGACAGTGTCCACTCAAAGGGGTTTATCGGGAGCCAATCTAGCAACATCATTCTTCTCAAGCGGGGTCTCAGCATGATTCCCTTTTTAATGAAGCACTTATTTTATTTTAAACAAAAGACAATTTCTGTGTGGTCCAACTCACAATCAGAGATATTTTTAATTTCTTCTGTGCCCCCCCCTTTCTTTTGACCGACCATCTATCACTTGCAACGTCTGCAATTCACATGCACCACTAAAACATGCAGCCGAGTGCATGTTTACACTGAGGACTTGAATGTGACCTTGCAAAATATCAAGAAACGTCTGGAAAAGTGGCATTAAACAAAGAGAGAGACACATGCAATTTTGAAAGGCTCATCCTTTAACCTAAAGATTGCGTACAATAAATGTTTTAGATATATTTCATGTAGATAATATGAAAGATTTTGAACGCAAATTAAAGGCAAAAAATATGATATATAATAAGTACACGTTTTCAGAATTAGTTTTACTCTTGTTGGGTCGATAAAAGGTTTATTACTTCTATAGGAGGGGACCCACATTGGCCTAAGTGTTTCTGATTGTGATGTCATCCGATAGGTTCTAGACATCACTGGCTTCCTGTCGATCCTTAAACAGGTTGGCCTCGACAGAGGGGGTGGCAAATGACCTTTTCAGATGGTGAGTCACAAATACAAAATGCGAATTGTGTCAACACTTTCGGGTCCTCATCAATAACAAATTCTGTGATAAACCCTGTAGCATCAGCGGAGGACCGCAAGCGATCAAAACACACTGGTCTTTCACATGGAGGCGAATGGAGAGATTAGTCCCACCACGTGAGATTTCCTCAACTGCCTGAGTCTATGACGTATCACAGCTTTTTGAATGCCTGTCTGTCACATCATTCGAGGGGAACGCTTTCAGCCAGCTCTTGGTCTGCGAAACCAGCAGGGCATCCGATGAAACTAACTGATGTTTCAAATATCGGCTTTTTAAATTTGTCAGTCAGAAAAGATTATTTAGAATAATGCAGCAACAAAGTAAATATTTACATTTTATCAAATGTTTTATGTATTAGCAGGGCTACCCGGCGTTGTCCGGGATCATAAAAAAAAAAAAAAGTCAAATAGTGTGTGTACAATCTTTATACAGGGTGGGCCAAAATAAGGGTCCTATCTTTAAATTTGAATAACTTGAATTTGAATAACTTCCACAAAATAAAAGTTAAACTCACCAAACTTTATGTGTGTGTAGACTGACCCTTCCGAGATGTTTTGAAATAAACAAAACAAATTTTAGCCGAAAAACACTTCTTAAAACTTACAAAAACTAAAGTATTGTTTTTTACACTGTTTTGAGTTTTTAAAGCAAAAATAATGTTTTCTAAATGAGGGTACGTTCCTTAGGGCTAATACGGCTCATGCTTGCTTCGGAACGGGTCCTTTACTTATTCTAAAAAAAAAAATAAATAAATAAAAAAAAAAAATAAATAAAAAAGTTATGAATTTTTAAAAATAGGACCCTTATTTTTGCCCACCCTATATTATAACTTCTATCTCTCCCTCTCCCTCTAGCCGTACTTTTATATTTCTCTTTTTCCCCTCTCCCCCATTTTACCATCCCTCTCCTAAACCCGCTCTTTCTCCTCTGTTCAGCCAATTCTTCTCCTGTTTTAATGTGTTGAAAAAAAATAATAATGTAATTCATTTACTGGAGCTATCCTGTTTAAATGTAATACTGTAATCTTACATCTATTGCCCCTGGACAACGGCATGTAGAACAAAACACAATGACATTCTTGATGCCAGTAATTCCGTTTCCCCCACCCGCTGTTCTATCTATTGTATTGAGCACTTTTGCCATAAGATATACACCACTTACCAAGAGTAATACTGCATTATTAATATGGCTCCCAAACAACGCCAAGTTCCGTTTCTTGTATACAACATTATAAAAAAAGACTGTAAAGTTCTTTATCCCGAGTAACGTGATGTTGAAACCACATCTCAATCATAAATCTATGACGTTACGTCAAAGCTATTATTATTTTGTTATGGTAATGTTAGGAATTATACCATTGCCACACAATGGACTCATCAAGCAGTGCCGGTTCAGAAGAGGTGGTGTGGTTCGAGATTAAGCAACCCTTGCCTCACTATAGACTCGTCAAGCAGTGCCGGTTCAGAAGAGGTGGTGTGGTTCGAGATTAAGCAACCCTTGCCTCACTATAGACTCATCAAGCAGTGCCGGTTCAGAAGAGGTGGTGTGGTTCGAGATTAAGCAACCCTTGCCTCACTATAGACTCATCAAGCAGTGCCGGTTCAGAATAGGTGGTGTGGTTCGAGATTAAGCAACCCTTGCCTCACTATAGACTCATCAAGCAGTGCCGGTTCAGAATAGGTGGTGTGGTTCGAGATTAAGCAACCCTTGCCTCACTATAGACTCATCAAGCAGTGCCGGTTCAGAAGAGGTGGTGTGGTTCGAGATTAAGCAACCCTTGCCTCACTATAGACTCATCAAGCAGTGCCGGTTCAGAAGAGGTGGTGTGGTTCGAGATTAAGCAACCCTTGCCTCACTATAGACTCATCAAGCAGTGCCGGTTCAGAAGAGGTGGTGTGGTTCGAGATTAAGCAACCCTTGCCTCACTATAGACTCATCAAGCAGTGCCGGTTCAGAAGAGGTGGTGTGGTTCGAGATTAAGCAACCCTTGCCTCACTATAGACTCATCAAGCAGTGCCGGTTCAGAATAGGTGGTGTGGTTCGAGATTAAGCAACCCTTGCCTCACTATAGACTCATCAAGCAGTGCCGGTTCAGAAGAGGTGGTGTGGTTCGAGATTAAGCAACCCTTGCCTCACTATAGACTCATCAAGCAGTGCCGGTTCAGAAGAGGTGGTGTGGTTCGAGATTAAGCAACCCTTGCCTCACTATAGACTCATCAAGCAGTGCCGGTTCAGAAGAGGTGGTGTGGTTCGAGATTAAACAACCCTTGCCTCACTATAGACTCATCAAGCAGTGCCGGTTCAGAAGAGGTGGTGTGGTTCGAGATTAAGCAACCCTTGCCTCACTATAGACTCATCAAGCAGTGCCGGTTCAGAAGAGGTGGTGTGGTTCGAGATTAAGCAACCCTTGCCTCACTATAGACTCATCAAGCAGTGCCGGTTCAGAAGAGGTGTATTATTATCACTCCAACAGTGGCTTTGTTGCTGTCGGGCTGAGGTATGGTTTTGTTCAGTCCTAGGAGGTCCACCCTCCCAGGCTTTACCTTCTCTGAGAAGGGGTTAGTTTATTATTAATCGCCTGGAGCACACCTACTGGGGAATGTCGACGGGGCTGCTAGGGCATTTTTGTAGGCCAGAATGTGTTTATTCTAGTGGGCTAGCTTCTCAAAATCCACACCTGACCTTGTGTCTAACCTGCTGGCAAGAACGTAAATATGTAGTAGTTCCAAACAGGTTTGTTAACACGTTTCCCTGAAACGTTTAGTTTCTTTTGAACCAGAAATCAGATGAACCGCACGATGGTTAAACATCCGGTTCATTTATTTTTTAATATTGTGAAAAATTCACTATTTTAGTCAAATATGTGTACAACGTTCAGGTTTTAATGGAAAAACTTTGAAAAAATAGATTTCTCACATTCAGCTACAAATAAAATACATTTTTTTTTTCTCTAGAAAGTTAAAATAGTTTGAAATTGTAATTCAAAATCAAATCGAAAATTAAATCGAATCAAATTTTAAAAAAATATCCTCAACCTATCCGACTAGCAACAAAATCCAACCCCTTCCTTGTAGGTCCCTAAATAGCGGAACATTTTTTTTTTACTCTGATAACTTTCCTTAGACTGATTGCCTTTGGAATTCTTTTCCTGCTCCCCAACCGTAGCAACATTCAGAGATTTAAAGGTAATGGGAACATCTTGCTATCCAACTCTTCACCCATACCGCACCCTATAAATCTGGCCCTTATCACAGTAGCCCCTTACGCGTCAATGACAATATGTCTGGGAGGAGGGGGGGGGGGGGGAATGAAAGTAGAAAATATTTAAGAAAATATTTGATAAAACATGAAAAAAAAAAAAAACAATAGTAGAGTTTCATTCAAAGAAAATAAAAACAATCGACAGAAAAATCGATTTTATTCATGAATAAAAAAAACATTTTAGTCTGGAAATAATCTTCATAAAAATGAGTTTTTAAAATGACTTCCGAAACAAAAATAGAAATGGCTATTTATATATTATACTTGGGTCAACAACTTTGGATCGCCACATTTAATTAAATAATTGTGTCCCGATTATGGACATAATCTCACATACATACACGTGTGTGTGTGTGTGTGTGTGTGTGTGTGTGAGAGAGAGAGGGGGACATGCGTGCAAGCAAGAGGGGGACAAGACCAGGCATATTTTGTTTTTTTTATTCAATTTTATGCGAATAGAAATACGAATTATAATTATTTTTCCCTTTGGAAATCAACAATTTTAATTTCCTATCCAGAAATAAAAAAAATAAAAAATGTCGAACACAGCAGGAACTAATCCCAATAAATGTGTCCAAGCTGTGAAAGTCAGGAACCAAATTCGCCAGAATAATATTAAAGCTCCATAGAGTTAGTCAAGAATTCATGTCTATTCCTATCCCAACAACATCCGCCACTCTATAATAAAGACCAACGTGTATTTATTTGTATATATTAAAATAAATTATATTGATACAACAAAGGAAAAAGGATATAGGCCAACCTATAGAAAACAGAACAATAGAACAGGATGTAGGAAGTAACACTAACCACACCTTTGTTCGTGGGAAGCCCAACGATTGGCTGAGAGAACAACAAAGAATCTGATTGGTTAACTAGCTAGCCGTGTATATAAAAACACCCGGCAAAAATAACTCCATGCATTTTAGCCTGAAGATCCCCCCCCCCCCGGGATGAAATGCAAGAGCCTCTGTGTAGCTTAATTGCCATAAATATATTTTCATAGCTTACTTTAGACAAAATTTGGGGATCGTTAACAAAATTCGTCTTTTTGGTAACAAGAAAAAAAAAAAAGGTGGAAATAAAAAGGACACAAAAAAGATCAAATCAAATAAACCCATGGAATGTAATTCAATTCGGTTTTTATTAATATTTTAAAATGCACTTGTGCTGCTTCTGATTCTCAAAGCATGGTTAATTTTTTAACCAAAGTAATTAAAAAAAACATGAATAGCTCAATAAAAAATCAACTAGAGCCATAAAAATATAAAAAATTGGTCTCTACATGAGACAATTCTTTTAAAAATCATCATGGTTTCAAGTGATAAAAGGCAAAACAAGAAAACTGGGCTGAAAAAATGAACACAAGCCTCACTTTTCTACCAAAAAAGAAAAACAGTCTTACCTGAAAAAAAGAAGCATGCAACAAAAATTCAATAAAGAAATGGCTTTCATAAGACTAATTCTTCAAAAGTATCTCCTTTCAGTTTTACTCCCCTTCCAATACGATTTTCTTTAAACGGGTTGCTTCGAACTAAATTCCTTTTTTTATCTTTTTATTTTTTTAAACTTTAGTTCACCCCAAACAAGGCAAGTTGCCACTGTAAACGTAAGGGGCTACTGAGAATTAGGGTGAAAGTTTAGGGGGTCATCCTAAATTGGGAGCTGCGCAGCGAGATGCTTGTTCACATTAGTTTTAAATTCCTGCATGTCAGGGAACAGGGAGGGAGTTCCAAAGGCCGGCAGCTCGAGGAAAGAAGCTATTGGAGTGGAATGCTCTCCGGCATCTGGGGGCCTCCACAGTGAATAGATGGGATTTAGCTGATTGTCGGATTGGTCGAGTGTATTTACGTCGAGGGGGCACCAGAACATCGGAGCATATTCCATTGAAGTACTTGTTTTACAAGTACAAGGATGCAACATTGCGGCGGTGGGACAGGGGCTGGAGCTTGGTGGATAGTGAGGGACCTATTAGATTAGCGACTCTTTTTTGAAACTTGTCTTAGAGAGAAAGACTGGTGGATTGTGCACCAGCCCAGATGCGACAACAACATGCATGGGTGGATGGTGGCTTTGTAGAGACATAAGATACTATCACGTGTAAGAAGTTTTCTAGCACGGTAGAGGGAGCTCACTTTCTTTGCAGTCTTCTATGTATTTGTTCCGATTCATGTTACCTGTGAATATTAGGCCGAGGAGTTTGAACGTTGGACTATCAGGTAGGGTGTTATTTGCCAAGGCAATCAGTGGATGAAGAGGCTTCTTCAAAAAGGTTATTACTTCATGAAAAGTTAAAACTTTTATTTATTTATTTTAAACAATTTTTTTTTTCTTTTAAACCGCTTCGTGTTATAAATCTTTATCCTTTAGGGTTTTGAATATTTCGGGGTTTTCTCAACCCTAATAATTTTTTCATTTAAAAACCTAGTTTTTTTTATCTTCTTTTAGGGACTTTCTTGTCCATAATAATAAACAAACTTTTAACATCCGTATCTTTTACCGGAAGATTCCGGGATAACTACTTTTCTCCAAGCTGGAATGTCCGGAACTAAATTTGACCGGGTGCGTGAAAATGCCAAAAGCTGAAGGATACCTCATTTAACCAATCAGAGCTTAGCTTCTTTTCTCATTATCAGACTGCTACGATCCATTGTCGGGGCCCCGTCGACAACACTGCTGATGACGATGCTGATGATAGTAGTAAAAGGGCAGGTGATGATGACGAAGGGTAAGGGACAGGCACGGCTGATATATGGCAATTGTTGACCCACCCTCCCAACTTCGACACTGCTAAATGGCCAGGAAAATAAATTTTACAAAATAGATATCCACAAAGTAGGCTGTTTTAGGTGGAGTTTGTTTGTGTACAGTCTAGCGGCTAATCGCTTGACCAATTGTCACCAAACTAGGTCAAAATATAGGTCATGGTCTAACTTAGAACTGATTTAATTTTGGGATATCTAGGTCAAAGGTCAAGATGAAAGTCACTTTAGATGATAGCTTTGGTTCTGTTTTCCACAGATTCGTTATTTGGTTCATATTGTAGCCAATGAAGTCCACATCTTATATAACCTTGATTAATTCGGTTACAGTCGAAATTGACGGAATTTCAACTTCCAATTGATGTATGGATCTGATGTTCTTTTATAATAGTACACACTACGCAAAATTTCAGCCTGATCAGATAAATCGTTTTTGAGTTAACGTTTTCATGACATAACTTTGGGAATACTACATACAATATGGAGACTTTGACCCATCGTTACGTTTGGCTAGGAGCAAAGTTCTGATACTACACTTCATCTTTTCTGTCCTCGGTCAGTAAAGAAGAAATCCTTCTAAACTGAGGCAAGTTTTATTTTTGTCCTGAAATCCGGTAAGACCAAGAAATCAAAAGAAACATATACTGTGATTTCTTAAAATTTTTTTTAATGATATTTCACCCCAAACAAGGCAGGACGCCACTGTAGACACAAGGGGCTACTGAGAATTAGGAAGTAGGTTTAGGGTGTCATTCTAAGTTGGGAGCTGTGCAGCGAGATGTCTGTTTACATTAGTTTTAAACCTCTGCATGTCGGTACTGTCGGGGAAACAGGGAGGGAGTTCCAGAGACCGTGGTCAACTGGGGAGAGGAAAAATTAATGTTTTTCACTTGTTTATAAACTCAACGTTTGAGAAATAAAGAGAACTTTAAGCGAACACATGGATATCTATATCTCATGAAGAGATCAAGCGCTATCCCCAGAAAGGGGCCCCCTTAATGTTTGAGAACTTCAACTGAAGTAAAATGAAACAAAAAAAATGTTTATGCTTACGAGCAAAATGTAAAACTTGCTCCTGTAGAGAGCACTTCTAAGGGGTTAAAATCAATTAATTTTTTTTTTATTTACCAAGGAAACAATATATTGGAGTAAACAATAAAACAACTGACTTGCCTCCGGGTTGTCATTAAAGTGTAGTATCTGTTCTCAGAGAAGCAGAAATTTATCTTGACTTGGGCAATTTTTATTTTGTCTCATCCAGAGTGCCCCTTTTTGAGGAGCTGGATATCCCCTACATAAAAAAAGACTTTGTGTCTAACTTTGACCTCGTGGAGAGGCAAGTAAATAGAGACTCTCAAATTGTCCCAAAAGTTAATGTGAAATTGAATATAAATGGATTTTAAAAAAAAATTTTTTTTTTTTTTTTTTTTTGAAATAGAAGCCATTTCTTTCAAATCAACATGGATGGGGGCAATTTGAATAGAGACAAAAATGCTTATTTACTAATCGATCGGCCAGTCGATCCTCCTCTATGGCTGCGAGACATGGCCTATCATGGTGGCTGATCGTCAGAAGCTGGAGGGTTTTTGACAATAACTGCCTCTGCCGCATCTTGCATTTCCGGCGAGCTGACTGTGTCTCAACTGCTGTTCTCTGCCAACAACTCAATCTGTCCTTTTGTAGTGATGTCTTCGATGGTTTAGACATGTGGCTCGTCGCCTTTAAAGAGAATTAATTCACGATGTAATCCTCCTGTCTGGATGGCGTAAGCGTATCGGTGGACAGCTCCCAGGTCTACAGGTGGTTGGCCTTCGACGGTGGAATCACGATTGACTAGCCATCTAGGCGATTCTGACGTCGCCAAGATTTGAGATGTAGTGCAGGCCCAGGAAGAAGCCGGCTCAACCCGACCAACAAATCAACATGGATGATATCACATCTTTATTACGTCGGATGGCCACAGTTGAGTTGGTGGATGCCGCTAACATGTTACATAAATGTTGGCAACACGATGGCAATCATCGACATTATAAATGAGTCTCAATCATCATTGTAGACTTGTCGGAACTTTTGCAGACATACATGTTCGTTTTTGCGCGAGTAAATAAATTCATTTTGTCTCTCATTTTTAGTTTGTTAGTCTTTAATAAACTTGTAAGGCTTGTCCGTCTTACAGCATATCAACCCGCCCTTTTCAGGTTATCTAATGATAGATAGCTTGGCTTGTTACACCTAGCTACATTGCGCCCCCCCCCTTTACACATTCTCTTTGTTTGAAGTCTCGTCAGGAAGATGGAATTTTTTGTAGATAACGTCATCGTTTGTGATGTAGTCCATTAAAACAGATGGGGATGACCGTGCACAGTGGATGAGGCCATAAAATGACGAGAGATAGAGAGAGATAGAAGAAAAAAAAACTACTTCAAGGTTAAAAACTAGCCAACGATAAGTGTTAGATGGATAGATTCCGAACCAGAAAACAGCAGTTCTTTCTCCTTTTTCAGAAACATCGATCATGGAATGTGAGGACTAAAGGACAAAATAAGGGAAGTGAGAGTTACGAGGCTGCCGAAAGTGAACCAAAGTTAGTCACTTTCTACTCTCTTAAAATGTAGGAATCAAAATAATCATTGAATTATTAAACAGTAACAAATAATAATTACTTAAATGTATTTTTTTAAGACTAATATGCAAATGAGTTGATCTTGCGACTGGCATTGAATAGACAGTATATAAAAAAGGTGGAATTAACTTGGCTCTTTGGCCAAGATCAAAGTGTAGTATCTGTTCTGATGGATACTGCACCCCATAGACGGATATCGTCTTGGCCTTCGGGGCTTGATTTCCGCTGGTCTATGGGTCTGTCCTGCGCAGTTCTAGGAGGTCCACCCTCCCAGGCTGTGCCTTCTCACCCTTTGAGAAGGGGTTTAGTTTATTGCTAATCGCCTGAGGTGCCCTACTGGGGAATGCCGACAGGGCTGGCCAGGCATTTTTTGAGGGTCACAGGTGCTCTTTCTCTAGGGTGCTGACTTTTCGACCCTGTATCACATTTTACTTTGTGGGAGGTAGATAAATACCCGCTTTAAGAGAAATGGGCGTAACTTTTGCATTTATTCATTTAAGTATGATTTTTAAGTTTAAAAATGGAACAGAACAAATAAAACCGCAAATGTGATTGGAATGTGGTTATAAAATGTGATGGCAACTGTCACGGTTAGGAATTTCCTATCCACACCTATTCCTCCCACCACCATCACCGCTCATCCATATAAAATGACCCATTACCTCTTTCTTAACCCCCTACCCCTAGACGTTAAGCGTTTTTTTTTGGGGGGGGGGCTTTCATTATTGTAAACGATTCATTGAACACAAGTTGATATTTTACGCGCAGCTGGTGTACCAAATGTGGTATTTGTAAGGATTGGGTAAACAAGAAGTGCAGTGGAATTACAGTTGAGAGATGTTAACCGATGTGTGTGCAAAAAAAAGAAAAAAGAGAAAAAAAAAGAAAAAAAAGAAAAAGAAAAAATAAGAAAAGAAAAAAAAGAAAAAAAAAAAGAAAAAAAGGAAAAAAAAAGAAAACAAAGAAGAAAAAAACATGCTAGTTTTATTTATTTAAAGAATATCTAGCTGACAATGGCAAGTATTTTTTATGGAAGAATAAAAAAGGCATTTAATATTGACCCTGACAAATATTTCAAAAGGAATATTATTATCAAATAAAAAAATTAATATTAAATTATACAGATTGATGTAGAAAGCTCCGTGGAATTTCCACTGGGCCCCACAAGTAAACTAATAATACTCAACGTTTGTTTTTTTGTTTTTTAATTAATGTTTTTGTAACACTGCAAAAATTACGACATGAAATAGAAAGAGATGCGATAGGACACTTTAATCATAGTAAAATTTTTCACATGCAAACAAAGAGAATTTACTTTATTTTTTTATTTTTTTATTTTTTTTATTTTTTTTACTTAAGTAATCACATTCATAGTTGTAAACAAATACGCAGAAACTGAATGGATTATTTAAACTGTAGCAGTTATCCCCTCCTTCCGAAACATAATTGCACTAACCAGCCAATAGGTGCTACTGTTCACCGTCAGGTGGCGCTGAAAGCGACTAGGCGTTATCTGCCCTTAGGGGATATATAACCAAGGGACACCGGAAAAAGGCCTCTTCTCTATTCAATTGGCCTCGCTGAACGACGCTAAGACACCAGCGCTCCGTCAACACGTGTTCAACAACGGTAAGAGTTCTCAACTCATTTTCTTTGTATACGGTTTTCAAGGACTTTCCCACGCTGGAATCATTTCTTCACATACTCTTTTCAAGAACTGTTTTCTATCGACACGCATACATACACCACACACGTCATCATCCCACATACACACACGTTCAATAAACCTTATTTGAACTACCTCCTTTTGTTTGTTAATTATTACTCTGTTTTTGCATGCAACAATTGCTTGATTTTATGAACTCACTTATAGTCGGGAACACGACCCGATTTTAACAAAACTCTTTAAACATGTATTGCAATTTTTATTTGAAAAAAAACGAAAAATTTATACACACATAATAAATAGTGAATTATTGAAGCGGTAACGAATCTAATTGTTTCATGAATGCTTCTTTAGAGGACACAAAATATATGACGTTGTTTATGACGTCACATGCATAAGTAATAAAAAATAACAATTAAAAAAAAACGACTAAAACGAAGAACCAAAAGAACGAAAACAAAAAACTAAATGAACTGGTGACTTATTTATGAAACAAAGAAACTAAAAAAATTGGTGAACGTTTAAAAATCCTCAGTGCAGCCATCTGTAGAATTACTAACTAGTTTTTTGTTTTTTTTAACATAGTTCACCCTAAACAAGGCTGACCGCCACTGTAGACGTAAGGGGCTACTGAGAAAAAGGGTGAGAGTTTGTTTTTTGGGTTGGGGGGGGGGGGACCTAAATTGGGAGCTGTGCAACGAGATGTCTGTTTACATTAGTTTTAAACTTCTGCATGTCGGTACCGTCAGGAAAACAGGGAGAGAGTTCCAGAGTCCAGCAGCACGAGGAAAGAAGCTTTTGGAGTAGAAAGCTCTTCGGCATCTGGGGACCTCCACAGTGAATGGATGGGATACAGTTTGAATAATTAACTTATTGATTGAAGAAAGCCGAACTGAACTGTGGTATTACTTTTTCTAATCAACCAGAACATGTGTTGGGCTTCTGTTTCAATATATATATATATATATATATATATATATACATATATATATATAATAATGATTGAGGTAAAATAAAATATCTTCGAAGCATGTTAAAGATGCGATATTAATTTTATTATAAAAAGAAAAGAAAAATCGAAACCGACTTTTTTTTCTTTTTTTTTTTTTATAAATCTTAATTTTTAGTTTATAGTTATACAAATATTTCGCCAAAAATTGGCCTTTTCAATGTGTTTGTAGATTCGATCTTATTGGATTGCCGGCCTCCGCTGGTGCAAACCGGCGTATGAGATGTTTTTTTCCACTTTCGATATGAAATCACGCATGCACGCGAGTTAGGTATAGATTTAAAAAGTTCATATTATATATATATATATATATATATATTAGCTGGCTTTGCCAGCTTGCTATCGCTTCTCAAAGTTCGCTACTCGAAATATTTGAAACCAAAGTATTAATTTTTAAACATTTCATTCATGAGTTTGTTGTAACGACACGAACATTTTTGTAATTTCCATGTTTTTAATAAAACCGCCAAAACATGAACAGAAAGAAGAAATCTATTCGCTCTGTGCGTGCATGTGTGTTTTATTTATTTTTACTTATTAAAAACAATTTTGGTAGTTTATAGAGCCACGATATTTCCATTTTAAATTACTTCACCTAGTAAATATTTTAAGAAAGATTTAATAGTGTATCCTTTTTGTATTAAATTACTTTAATTAATTACTGTTAATATTGACAAACATATTGCATATATATGGAATGAAAAGAACGATAAAATTACGAATGAATGACACCAAACATCAATTAATTATGAAGTGTTTAAAAAATAGTTATGCAAATTAAGCATGGAAAGAGTTCTTTGTACCTTTCGTCTCGACGATATAAAGTATTTTAAAATATTATGTTGTATTATTGATTTAAATAACACCAACCGTTTTGATTGTAATATAGGAGTGATAAATGAAAAAAAAACTTTCGCATTTATTCATTTAGATATATATATATATATATATATATATATATATGTATATATATATATATACAGGGTGTCTCAAAAAAATGTACTCACTTGTAGAATGACGAGCAAACTTTTATTTATGAACATAGAGTGAAATGAAATAGCATCGAATACATGAGACAGATGTAATTGAAGAATCATGTTCGCAAATGTTCAAACTGATGACCATTATTGTTCAAACAAAGCTGATAACGCGCACCAGGGTAAATAAAGGTTTTCTCGTCATTCTAAGAGTGAGTACATTTTTTTGAGACACCCTGTATATATAAGTAGCAGTAGTATTATACTAAAGTTAAGTTAATCAACGTTTGTTTCCCTAAAGCTTTTTCCTATATATTTTGATAACACAAAATACAAGCTAAACTATTCCTTGGTTTTTGAGATTGAGTTATGTTTGGAAAAAAAAGAAGTGAATTGTTCTAACTAGCCGTAATTTGCAATTAACTCGTGTCTTGTTTCTGTCTATCATTGTTCCTTTCACGGTATCTTGTTTGCCCCCCCCCCCTCGCTGCTCTTATTTTATATCGAATGTAATAAAGAAATAAAAGAATAAAACGATTGGAAATCATCCATTATGAACAAAAGTGAGTAACACAACAGTAGTAAAACTACTTAATCCGAAACCGAGAAGGAAAGAGAAAAGAAAAAGAGGGGGAGATATAGCGAGCAGAAAGCGACTAGTTTGGGATTTTTGTCTATTTTTTTAATATTTTACTGGCTTTGCAAACCCCCCTCCCCTCGTTATTCAAAAACAAAAAAAATCAATCCCGAACTGAATGGGTGACCCAATGGGTCAGATTTTTTCTAATATATATATATATAGTAAGTTACGAAAATATATTTATGGCGATTAAACTACACAGAGGCTTCCGCGTTTCATCCCCAGAGGGAATCGTCAGGCTAAAAACTACCTAGCTCTACTCACGTATCGAGCACTGTTGAAGTAAATACTGAAAATTAATACATAAAAAATTATATCCCCTTATAACATTTTATGTGGATACATGAAATATATATATATATATATATATATATTAGAGATGGGCGGTTTTACCGAAAAACCGCGTTTTTTCGGTTTCGTCTCCATACCGAATCGTTTTTTTTTTTTTAAACCGTAACCGTTCGGTATTGTGTTTTTACTACAGTAAGCCACCATATACAAGGAAACACGGTTGAAAAGATTTTCCGATTTGAATAAAATTGAATATTACCAAAAAATGTTATATTAGTAAGAGGACAGATTGAACAAATATATGATAAAAACATTTAATTGACTTGTAGGAAGAAATCTTTGTTTACAGTTTGTTTATCATTAACATTTTGAATTTTCAAATGAAAAAAAGAGAAATACGACAGACAACATGACATCGTATTTTTAGCATAAACTATTTTCAAATGAAAAAGAAAAAAATCAAACGCGTTCCGTATGATGTCGAAAATCTATTTGATTCAACTCAAAATTGTAAAATAATTATTTATGTTTGTTTAAGAGTTATCTAAAAAAATAAGTTATTAAAATGAAATTTTTAAAAAATACTTGTAAAAGTAAATAAACGAAAAGTAGCGAGCGAGTATAAACATTTAAAAAGAAAAAAAGTAGTTGCCAATGCTAGTATCACTTTATTCGGATTTTTAAAATTATTTTAAACATTAGGCATTTCATTGTTTACTTTTGAAAAGCCACTTCATACATAAATTGTCATTTCTAGAGAACTATCTCTCAACTATACCGTTTTCTCCCCCAAAAATGGGTTATTCAAAAAGTAGACTATGCAACGATTTATATTTTACTAAATTGTTAATATGGTATTTATTTAGAGTTGACAATTTATTCGAAAGTTTAATTATTAAACTTTAATCCAAGTCATGAATTCTATGACTAAAATTACCTTAAAGCTTAAAAAATGACTTTAGGTGAATTAATAATCTCTACTTTTTTTTAACCATCCTTCCTTTTCCCTTGGCGCGGTTTTCGGGTGTACTACTAGTCTTTTACGCATGTCTATAAAGTTTTATTACCCTGTCTTAAAAACAAATATTAACCCCAACACGCACCAGTTGACAGAACTTCGAGCACACAAAATGACAGACATCTCAACAGTCAACACCGGCAATTTGAGAAGTATATGGTGTGTTTATTTTTCGACTATCCGATGACACGGACGAAATATTCCAGCAGAAGTACAGCAAAGTAGTGAACCAAAAGGAGAAAAAGACTTTTGGGGTTTTCTCCGAAAGAAAGGTCAGGCAAGAACAAAAGAAATTGATACCAGCGGTAAAAAAATATCTCGGATTAAAAACGAGGTAGATCGAAAAAGTCATCGACCCATCAGCCTGTCCTTTTGTCTGGTGGAAGAAAAATGGGAGGCTCTACCCGAATCTTTGTATTCTGGCAAGAGAACTTTTGAGTATTCCAGCTACCTCTGTAGCGAGTGAACGGATATTTAGTAAGGCTGGACTTGTCATTAGTGACCGGAGATGTAGGCTGAAACCTAACCATGCTGAGAAACTAGTTTTTCTCAATCACAACCTAAGAAAATGAGTAAAAACATTTTCACCTATTAAAAAAATTAAAATTTTTATCTGTCAAATAATTTTGACAATATTTCATTTTCATCATCATTTTTGCTTAATTTTATTTGTAAAATTATTTAATTTGTTTAAATAAATTTTCGTTTTTTAATTTCAAAAGGTATCAGAACTTTGATTACAACAGTCAACACCTTAAAACTTATATGATTCATATCATGGAGAATGATTCAGTCACAAAATTATCGAAACAGTGGCATAATTCAACTAAACGTTGAATAATAACTAATCATCACACAAGAGAATGAATAGCTTCCATAGTAAAAAAATTTTTTCAAAAAAAACGGAAAACCGAACCGTAAACCGAGGTTTTAAGGGGAAAAAACCGAAACCGATACCGAAACCAAAATTTCAAAACCGCCTAACTCTAATGTATATATATTAGTTGAAAAGAGTGAAGATAATCACATATGCATATAAATAGTTGCATATTTATTTTTATATTTTCAAAACATTCAACAAAAAATCAGAAGTACATGTATGTCCTTTAATCCTGCATTTGGTGTCGAGCATATGTTGACTTCAGTGTGTAATAAGCCTCCGGGTTCAGTTTGAAATTCCATACAGATTCCCAAATTCAATAAGATGCATCTTAAGATGGTCGGAGGTTACATCGACCAAAACGTGAGAATAACATCCAAGACGAGAACAGTAGTCCGAATGATAATCATCTAAAAAATTCCAATTAGTTTAGCAAAATGATTAATTCGCCAAGACTTCAAAAGAAACAGCATAAAAAATCTGGTGGTGGTGTATCTAGATTACGACACGTACCCGTGACCCGTTGGGTCACAGCCACTATTTGTGCCACTGATTTCATCCTAAATTCATAAGCTAAGAAATTCTTCTTTCATAACTAAAAATAAGTCTTTAATTCGATATTATCTTTATGGATAATATAAAAGTAAAGCGACTTGTTATTTTGCTATCTAATTTACATATGTTTGTACGCACCGTAAACACGTATGTAAATTAGCTGGAAACAGAGTCACTCTGTAGCAGCAAGCTACAAGCCGGCACACAGCCGCCATATTAATTGAATATCAATGACTTCTTAGCTGCCTGCTAATTGGTTCAAGCAATCTACTTCCTCCTTGGCTTGACCAATCAGTGGCCTTCTCTTATGCTAGCCATCCGAGATTCGCCTAACTATATAAACACTTGAGCGCCATATCCCGCTCTCTTTTTCTTCTTAGACACGAGACGCGCCTCTCTCTCTTTTTTAAGCCAAACACACGTCACCCCTCTCTGGGGACGCAACAGACATTTTCCCAGGCCTTTGGCCCTGGGTTCGACTTCAACAAGAATCCAAAATGGCTACTGTCTCATACACGTGGGCTTAATATAACACACACAGGCCGGTGTACAAACATTCGATATTATGAACTATTCTCTCTTCCCTATTCATGGGAAATTATAGTAATGGATTCTTTTACTTTTGTCTTCGTCCATATTTATGGACATACTAACCCCTTTCCCTTTTGTTCACGAACTAACGAAGACGAATCAATAAAGTTGTCATTAAATGTTAGAATGAGAGTTTGTCACTCCCATCCTACAACTCTTCTTCTAAATGCTAACAGAAATATTAGCAAGTGGTTGAATCAACAGAGTGAGAAGGGGTGAAAGAAATACATAGCTAAGAGAGAGAGAGAGAGAGATGCGTGACTTGTTCAGTTAATTATAAATTACGGCTTATTAAAACAGAATTTATTTCAAACATAATCCCAAAACTAAGGTATTTTTTAGCATGTATTTTATTTTATTAAAGTATATAGGAAAAAGACTTTAGGAAAACAAACGTTGATTAACTCGCATTTAGTATAATAATCTCGATTATGTAGAAAAACTAGGTCGCTTCTAAACTATAAAAATGTGTTTAATTTGCAGTTTTAAGCTGATCAAGACAGTTTACTAATTGTGTAAGAAATTGATATGCCGAACATGAAACAAAAAAAAACAAAAAAAACATTACAAGATTTACTGGTGTAATTGGATAAGTAAATTAAAAATTAATTTAATCATTTTTAAAATGCAGTAAACATCTTACCTACATTAAATGGACAGATTTTTATCGTCTGGTGTCACAATAAGTACCCCCTTCCTACCTACCTCCCGACTTATAAAGTTTGGTGTCTTAGTCAAGTCACTTTTCTTATCTAAGACCTGGAAAAAGAGAAAAAGAGAAAAAGGGAAAAAGAGAAAAAGGGAAAAAGAGAAAAAGAGAAAAAGAGAAAAAGAGAAAAAGGGAAAAAGAGAAAAAGAGAAAAAGAGAAAAAGGGAAAAAGAGAAAAAGAGAAAAAGGGAAAAAGAGAAAAAGGGAAAAAGAGAAAAAGAGAAAAAGAGAAAAAGGGAAAAAGAGAAAAAGAGAAAAAGAGAAAAAGAGAAAAAGGGAAAAAGAGAAAAAGGGAAAAAGAGAAAAAGGGAAAAAGAGAAAAGGGAAAAAGAGAAAAGGGAAAAAGAGAAAAGGGAAAAGAGAAAAGGGAAAAAGAGAAAAGGGAAAAAGGGAAAAAGGGAAAAAGGGAAAAAGGGAAAAAGAGAAAAAGAGAAAAAGAGAAAAAGAGAAAAAGAGAAAAAGGGAAAAAGAGAAAAAGAGAAAAAGGGAAAAAGGGAAAAAGAGAAAAAGGGAAAAAGGGAAAAAGAGAAAAAGAGAAAAAGAGAAAAAGAGAAAAAGAGAAAAAGAGATACACTTTCTGTTTAAAACATGCATAAAACCTCACTAATTCCATGTCAAATCTACAAATATTTTTTTTTCCAACTTCGTCACACTTAAAGATCTTAATCATACGAATTGAATGGCACCAATTTTAGCTCTCCAAGTCGAGCGGTTCTTAAGTTTTGACCTTTTGATTTTTGCCAAAAATTATGAATTTTCGATGAAAGTTTTAAATGTAATATCTCCGGTGTTTTTACACCCAAAAACTTATTTATATACCATTTTAAAGTACTTAGATGAATTTAAACCGTCATATATATATATATATATATATATATATTTACTTTTCAGGTCAAATAAGGCAAGTTGACATTGCCTAATTTCTTGTCCTGGTGTGAAAATGTAGAACTTTTGCTAAAAGCATTCTACGGAAAAGACCCCAATTCAAAATGGTGGATTTGGGCGTCTGGCACTACATGTAAATTTTGATATCTCACAATATGGTAAGTTATATATCTTTAGAAAGCTCTTTTAATGCTGAATAACGTTTAAATAAGTACCATGGTTAATAAAAAAAAAAATTTAATTTAGAAAAATAAAAAAATAAATATCTTTTCTTATTTGTGGTTAAATGATGATCGAATAGATTTTTTGGGAAAACGGACGTTTTTGGTTTTTGTTTACATTTTTTAATATAACAAACAGATTGTATTATGAAGTAGAGCGATATAATGCAGATATTTAAAAAGGGATTTAAAATCATGTTAACACTTTATCAGACATTAACATCGAAAGAATGTACAACCATTTATGTCACTGGTCAGCACAATGAAGGTCATTTTTAGTCCATTAAATCCCCAAAATTAACATTTTTATCTTCATTAAATTGTCCTCGAGAGTTTAGAATAGAAAAATATTAACAAACAAATATTAATAAACAATTTATTGGAGTAAACATTAAAAGCTAAAAATGATTACAAAAAACAAGTCTTTAAAAGCAGGTATCACAAACCAGCCTAGAGTTTAGTATGTGAAAATGGGTAAACAGTGAAATTCTCTTCAATTTCAACTTGTGAAAACTTCTTTATTTTTTGTGTTATTTTCATAAAATTTTAATGTAAACAAGATTTAATCTTTATAAATGTACAAGTTTTTCTCTTGCGTGATTAAAAGTTTTTCTCTTGCGTGATTAAAAGTTTTTCCCTTGCGTGATTAAAAGTTTTTCTCTTGCGTGATTAAAAGTTTTTTTCTTGGTTGCTTCAAGTTCGGTTACTATTTTCAGTGGCAGGGAATTTATTTTTTTAATGATGTTTTTCAACTTAATGCACATTCTGCGTCTCTATGCATATGAAAACCAGTCGCAGCTTAAAGAAAGAGGGTCACTTGTCAATAATATTTTAAGTTGTTTTCACACAAGAAATTTAAAACTTAAGTGAATTAAATTTTTATCCTATTATCAAATTACGTTTTCGTTTTTTTGTTTTTATGATTTAAATCTGAGTGTTTTTTTTTATTGATTTACTATTAATAGAAAAATACAGCTTGATCTGTACTGTGCTATTAATCATATTATGAAGATTCAATGTGTTAGCTGTTGAAATGAATCTTACGTACAGTCAAAGTTGCACTTCTGTGTCATTTTTGTATGTTTTTCGAGAGGTAATGGGATTTTGCCCAATGTCTAGGCTGGCCTGATCTAATAATTATTGCTTCCATTATGATTAATTTTCATTTACCACAAGATAAAAAATGTTCACTTGTTCAAAGCCTGCATTTTTAGTTATACACTGACAATTGGCTTCTGAACCATTAGCACACAAAACCGCAAATTTTCTCATTTTCTATTCAATGAATAGTGTTGTTGCCAAAAGAACAATAAAATATGTGCAAAGCAATCGCTTCATCAATGAGTCAGTTCAAAAGGCAAGAATACCCGGAATACCTGGCTGTATTAAGCATGCATATGCAATATTAAAGAGTATCCAACAAGCCAAGAAAGAAAAAGAGGATGTTGGAATTGTATGGCTAGATCTTGCTAACGCATATAGCTCAGTCCTACATGTGATGATTCGGAACGCGATGGAGTTCTTTTGGATTCCGGAGACAGTTCAGAGTATGATCATGAAATATTACGATCAATTCAAGATGTGCTTTATGACATGTAAATACGCAACGGACTGGCGGTGGTTGGAGGTTGAGATTGCAGCAGGATGTACAATATCGGTGATCTTGTTCGTACTTGTGATGGGAATGTTGAGATCAGCAAATTGTGAGAATACGCTTGTTAAGAACACACGATGTTTCTACTATAAATGCTAAGAGCGCAGAAGGAACGGAAGACGTATCGGACCAACTAGAACAGCTTATTGAGCGGTCAAGGGTGAGATTTAAAGCTAAGAAATCAAGGAGTGTAACCTATAAGAAAGGTAAACAAAATAAAATAAAGTATATGATCGGAGGGGAAGTGATCCCAACAGTAAAAGAGAAACCAGTGAAAAGCTTAGGTAGATGGTACAGAGACGCATTTAAGCGACAGAAGTCAAGGAAGGATATGCAGCGGAAATACAGCGGATATGCAGCGGCAGACATTAGCAGGATTAAAGGTAATTGATAAGACCGGTTTATTTGGAAAGTATAAATGTTGTTGTCTGCAATTTGGTCTGTATCTTCGGATAATGTGGCCATTGCAGATGTATGAAGTACGATTGTATGAACTACCATTGCAGATGTATGAAGTACCATTGAAGTGAGAAAGAACGGATCAAACAACGGTGTAGAGTTTGCATAAGAAGATGGTTGGGACTACCAAGAATGTTGAATAACTCGGCAATATTTGGAAAAGAGGGATAGCTGAAGTTACTATTGCCTCAATTGTTGAGGAATACAAGATGTAAAAAGTAAGGACAGTCATGATGCTCCATTTCTCTAACGACCAAGATATTAAAGACGATCCACCTGAAGTAAGAAGTGGAAGGCAAAAGAAGCAACCGAGACAGCTACTAACATCTTAGCGCACGCAGATACTGTTGGTGCTGTACAGGATACAGAAGAAGGACTAGGTATGCGGAAGATTAGACCTTTCTGCATAAGTACCCTAATGCAGAGAAGAGATTCTGTGGTCAGTGAGATGAGGAATGAAGATCATAGAAAAAGATATCTACACCTGCTGCAGTGTCATCAACAAAGCCAATGTGTGGTGAACCGGAAGATCGGAGGGAAAGAGATCTGGGCTTGGGAGCGAGTAAGAACTTCATTCCTAATAAAATCGACCTACGATGCCATGCCTTCCCCGGTGAATCTTGTTTGATGGAGAGTAGACAATGATGACAAATGAAGATGTGGGGAAAGAGGAACCTTCAGGTATATTCTGTCCAACTGCAAATTAGCAGTAAGTCTTCTAAAGTAATAGAAAAGCTATTACATCAGAAAGTAGAGAAGTTTAATGAAGAAGATCTACCAAAAATAGAGAAGGTTAATGATAAACTTTCACAGAGCTGGAACAACAAGAATGGTGAAAAGTCATTCAAGGACACAATTGAACGATGAAAGATGGCAAGGAAAATGGAACTTAGCAGTGGACCTCTAGAATACCTTGATCTTCTCACTGGTCTTTACGCAGCAGAGACCAGACCTTTTAGTGTGGAGCAAGGAAAAGGTTGGAATTATGTTGGAGCTGACTGTACCCTGGGAGGATAATTTTGCAATTGCAGAAGATAGGAAGGATGAGATATGGTGACCTACTGACCGAATGCCAGGAAAAAGGATGGAATGCAGAATGCTATCATTTTGTAGTGGGAGCTCGAGGATATGTTGAGCGAAAGCTAATGAACGTACTGCAAAATCGTTTCTGTTGTACGAACACAGAAGTAAAAAAAATCCTTGTGAGAGACGCACAAGAAGCAGCGGAGAAGGCATCATACCGGATCTAGTTAAATAGAAACGATGAGCGTTGGACAGAAAAGTAACTTACACCAGCACCAATACGACCTCCTGATGGAGGGGCCCTGCCATTTCAGAGATGCAGTAGAGGAGTAGGGGCCGAAACTCCTGATGATCGTGGTACTGGATCCGATTGCGAAGCTGTTAGTTACTGTGCATTACTTGAACGGTCGTAATGTGGTGGTTAATTTTGCTACCAAAGTAAATTTGGTACCAAAATAAATTTGCTACCAAAGTAAATTTGGTGCCATCGTTTGTTTTGCAAAGATCTACGTGCCCGCATTAAAAGTTTTTAAGATATAAAGAAAATACAATTTTGGATACCTAATAATATCCATTAAATATATAAAGTAATTATGTAGAATGAATGAGGGTGTTAACTAACAGTGTATCACTGCTAGTTATGACCCAAGGAAGTCGAAAGCGATGGAAAAATCTGGTAACAAACATTTTGGACAACTTTTGTCTACCTTAGAAAAAGAATACTAAATTACTTATCTGCAAACAAAAATTACATCATATTCAGTTTAACATCCGTTTTACATGCTGGCACGTGTTGGATGGCTTTAAGTAATTGATTTCCAAACTAACCTATCTCTGGAGGTCTTTATTTATCCCTCTTTCTGAAGTCAATTTTTATCAATTCCTCTCATGTTTTCGTTGGCCTTGTGAACTGGACCTGCTACCTTAACTGTTCTACCTCTACTGACCCAAGAACTCTCGCTCATTCTTTTAATGTGGCCACGCCATCGAAGTCTCCTGTTTTGCACACATCTCCCTATACTGTCCAGATTTAATCGTCCTCTGAAGTCATCAGATCTCAGCCTGTCTATAAGACACATTACACATCCATAATACCATTCCCATATTTCTCAACGCATGCCCTCAACCCTAACTAGCCAGGTTTCACCTCCATACATCATTACACTGTGCATACAGGCCTGGTTGACAGTGGTAATGCTCTGCTTGTTAGTAATGGCAGAAGTTCCCTGAACTTCCTAGTTTACAATCAAATGTATGTGCAGAAATGCTGCAAGATGCATACATTGTATAAAAATCTACTAGCATGCATTGAATTCCTTGTCTGTGCATCCTAAGGACACACCACAACACTCCCATGGATTGGTCATGTCCGATTAAGTTGTTGTGGGAGCCAATGTCTGGTGATCGATCTTACAACTTGGTGACACAAAACACAGCAATGGACAAACAGGAATTTAGTCGAATATAAAAATGGCCAGTTTTATTTTCATAAATGATTAGGTTCAGTCATCAGTGTCACAGGAACATTGATTCTGAGCATCTGGCTGGCTCACGTCTCCAATGATGATGGTCGGATGTTGCCGTCGCACTGTAGTTGAAAGACAGCTCGGCAGACGGAAAGAAAAATTGTCATGAAAAGGAGACTGTCCCGAGAAGAACAGAGGTATTCGCAAGTGTTGTAGCTCGTTATTGTTCAGAGAAGGATAGCGTATTGATCATGACAAGTGGTGTTGGTCAACAAATGGACAAAGTCACTGTAGTTATATGCAGCTAATTATGTGGGACACTATAATAAGTTCAACTGCAACAACAAGCCCGTGCTAGTAGGGGATTAGGTACAAGCTAACATCTGAAATGCGACTGACAAAGTTCCGGGGAGGGGATTTATCAATCGGTCAAGTAGCTGAACCAAGGCAATTTTTTTGCTGAATTCACTGCTGAATTCATGTTTAACTACCTGATGACCTTAGATTGGCTCACAGATAAAGTTAACACCCGGTTTTGTTCAACCAGGAATGAAAGGTGAAGCAAACTTATCAAGGGAGTGGCGGTTGCAAACCAACCATGACAAGGTCTTAAAATAATTTTTTTAAGTTACTTTTCCAAAATAAGCAAATTTCTTATATTAAGTAATAAGAGTTGTCTTCGAGTGACAAAGTATTCTTTTCTGATTCTCGAAAATATTTAAAATTTAAGCTTAAGGGGTCTTAAGAAATTGAAACTCTGGGAATCTTGCTTAATTGGTGTCTAATGACTATGGATCAAGTTCATTGCAAATCTGATATATTTGAATTTTCAATTGGGAGGTTGCGTCCATATTACGCCCCTCCCCCTAGAAACTCGAAGAAACTGAAATTGGGAGAAATTTATTAATTGATGTCTAATACCTATTGTTAAAATTTCACAAAAATTTGAGGTATCTGAATTTTCCCAATTTTTTATACCCTTTGCATAAAACTAAATTAAACTAAATATAGCCCACATTACCCACCCTTACGTCTAGCAACTGTGTTCCAAAATTCATGATTGGTTAATTAGTTTAGAAATGAATCTTGTGTGTGTGTGTATATATATATATATATATATATATATATATATATATATATATATATATTACTCACCTTAGTTATGCTAGGCAGCTGCAATCAAGATGGTGGATACTGCTAAGATGGATGTTGCCAACAGTGGTCACCACCAACATAGTCCCAACAAATGTCATTCATTGTTGTTGTTTAAACTCTGGTCAAACAAGTAAAATATGTTAACCAAGGCGGAGATATTTCTTTCTTTTTAAACTCAATTTTCATGTTATCTGATCTTCTAAAGAATGTGTACAATGTAATTATCAGGTTAAGTGTGACGAATCAATTTGAGTGTGTGTGCTTGGTAGTACCAAAAGAAAAACAACATCAGCAGATTTTTTTTTTTTTTTTTTTTTAAACTATTTTTATCGTTAAAAAACAAAAACAAAAAATACAAATGAACAGAATCAGATTTTATATTATTTGGACTACTGTTCTCATCTTGGTTATTATTTCACACATACAGTGTGATTCATAAGTCACTTCACTTAGCTATTTAAAATGTCATTTACAATTGAAGAGCGAATTTTTATTGTTATTCATATGGCCAAATTTGATGAATCTCCCACACTTGTTGAAAGGCAATGGAAACGTGATGTGAACAGAAAGCCTCCTTCGCACAACACCATAATCAATCAAATATGCTACAAAGAGTCGTAAATTCCTTGCAAAAAAAAGAATGGAGCTATGCATGCAGAACGAAAGGGGGAAATTTTTTTAATTTGTTGTAATTTTAAACTCCCTATAAATGAATTTGTTAAATAAACTTTGTTTTGTATTACCATATTTTTTAACATTAGAATTTCAAAAATAAATAGCTAAGTGACTTATGAATCACCCTGTATATATATATATATGTACATGTACACGCATGCATATATATATATAGTCAAATTAGATCAAATTGAACACTCTTTGGGTTAACCACAAAGAAACAATTGTAAGAGCATATTCAAAGGTATTACAGTTGTTCATAGCTTTTTTTAAGACTGTGTCTATATTAAGTCATATATCTGTATATATTATACTAAAGTTGAGTCAATCAACTTATGTTTTTTTAAAGATGTTTTTCCTTTATATTTTAATCACACAAAGTACATGCTAAAATATTCGACAGTTTGGGAATTGACTGATGGTGTACAAAGCTTTCGTTTCAATGTTTCTAATCAGTTGTAATTTGCAGATAACTCATTAAGTTATTTTAAAATTATTTTCAATCAATCACTTTCATAATTTCTCAATGTATGTCGCAGGATTCTTCACTCTTATTCGATACGTCGTCTATGTTTTCCTCTTTTTTTAACCTCAAAAATTATTTTCACAACGTTTTAGCCGATGTAACCTCCAACCTTTTTCACGTTCATGTTTTCGAACTCTGGAATCTTTCTATCGAACTCGAGATTTTTGTACAGAATTTCGAACTGAAACCTTTATTTAATCCCCCGTGAGTAGAAGCGTTAATTGTAATGTTATTCTTGGTTGTCATCGCCCGTTGTAAAGATTGAACCTTCAACCTCCAGATGACTGTTACTTAGAACTGATTGCTAATCAACACCGTTATCCATTGCGCCACCGTTCATGTGGACACTATATAGGTTCCAGAGTTCAACCAGATGCACCTTAAGTTCGGAGGTTACATCGGCCGAAACGTTGTGAAAATAACAACCCAGATGAGAATAGTAGTCCGAATAATCCAAATTATCAATCTTTATCTAAAAATTCTGAAACAAAATTAGACTTAAAATACAATCATTTCAGCCACTGGCACAAAAGAGTAATTTTTTCAAGGGAATTCAAAAAAACATTTTAAACACATTTCGGTTGGTTGCAGTTTTTTTGTTTTTTTTAGATTTATTTATTTATATTTTTTTAAAACAATATTTTTCTAACACCCTGTCAGCATTGCTACATAGCTTAGTGGAGTTTTATAAAAAAATTTCTGCATTTTTTGATATGAGAAATTCTAGTGTATTTACTTGCTAATCAAAGATATTCCTTGACCTTAAATATTGTTATTCCCTAATTTCTACATTTTTAATATATAATAATTATTGCTTCCGTAGATATGATTATTGATATACAACTATTTTTGATGCTTCTCCATTTTCCGATCCATCTTTTCGACTAACACTTAATGGTGAATTTTTCGCTATCCCTATACACAGCATTTTGTTGATATTTTTCCTTTCTATGTATATCTCATTATACCATTTATACAGCTAAGGAAGATGGCTGGTCTGACAAAAATCTATACATATTTTGCATTCTGAATTTTGCATGTGAATAGTAAACCAGATGTCCAAAAAATCCAATAAAGTGAAGAAAAATCCCAAATTGGTGAGTTTTTTTTGGACATCTGGTTTACTATTCACATAGATAATGACTTTGGACAAGGATAAATATTCAAATCTTCCAATTCCTCACAATATATCCGCTGATTAGTGCATGCCTAACGGAAGTATAACTTTTATTTTTCTGTAAAATGATTTTACTGCAATTCCTTCAAAATATAACGTTTCAGTTTTTTTGTTTAAAAAATTTTTTTTTTAACATGGTTCACCCCAAACAAGGCAGGCCGCCACTGTATACGTAAGGGGCTACTGAGAAAAAAGAAAAGGGGAGAGAGTGTGTGTGGGGGGGGGGGCAGCCTAAATTGGGATCTGCGCAGCGAGATGTCTGTTCACATTAGTTTTAAACTTCTGCATGTCAGTACTGTCGGGGAAACATGGGGCAGGGAGGGAGTTCCAGAGGCCAGCAGCACGAGGAAAGAAGCTATTTGAGTAGAAGGCTCTCCGGCATCTGGGGATCTCCACAGTGAATGAATGACATTTAGTTCATTATCAGACTTTCAATATAATCGTCATATTTTCTTCTAGGAGAGATGTTGGCTTTTTTCAAAAGAAAAACTTAAATTTTATACAATTTTCAAAAAATAATTGAAGCAAAACTTCTTATTTTTACAAAACTGACTTCACCTTCTGATGAGAAGAATATTTTTTTCTTTGAAAAGTCTAGATTTAAAAGGGCACCTATGGATATATTCTCTACGTAGTTACATTTTTAAAAATATGAGAATAAATTTGTTAACTATCTGACAATCTTTTTGCTTATTTTCGCTCTGATTTAACTATAATAATGCTCTGTTCCCAACATTGAGCATAATTTTATTATATTAGAAATACATTTTTTTTTTCAATGGTATCATGAAAAGATTTCTAAGAACTTGACGCCTCTTTCTGTTCATATCGTGATTCGACCCCTTGGGGTTAATACCATCAAAATGAGGAGGAAGAAAAAAAACTATAAGACAGTCTTGCCTGACAAAGTTGTTCTACAACGAAAGCTTGTAAAAAAAAAAAAAAAAAATTAAATAAATGAATTTTTCATTTAAATTGCACGATTGTTGATTTTCAAAATATTTCACTTTAATACATTCTAATGTGCGCTTCAAAGATTTCAATTTTCTTACTTATATATATATACACACATGGACGGCGGCACCGGGGGGGGGGGGGCTCAAGCCCCTTCACTTTTTGACTTGGGGACCCCCACTTTACGGTCATCAATAATTAAGTTGATATGCATGTGTTTAACCGCCCCCCCCCCACACTTTTTAGGAGAACCCCCACCCACTTTTATAACTGTCCCGCCGGCCCTGATATATATATATAATTATATACTACGTTTTAGCCGTTGTGACCTTGGCCTTCTTAAGGTGTATCGTTCATCCCCCTCCCTCCCCTAAAGTCCAACCTTTCCTCCCCATGGTAATGTCAGAGCTACCCTGCGAACAGGGCTCTAGTGAAAATACAGAAGTCGGCATCAGGATCAGTCATTTTCTAGTCGGCATCAGGATCAGTCATTCTCTAGTCGGCTGCCTTTGCACATGCCAAGCAAAGATGTGTCAGGTGCAGAAGCCACAAATTAATCCAATGAAAGCAGCAATGTTGCTTCTGCACCATTCTTTGTGTGTTCTAGGCCAAACCTTCCCTGACTTCGTATGCAACTGCTGAGCCTTGCTGCTCTCGGGAGTAAAACCTGCAATCCTGAAGGTTAACGAAGAGCTGTGGTCAACGAGGTGTACTTCGTGCAGACCAGACAACCCTGAGGCACAATCTTCGTGAGTTCTATACAACAATCATATTTAAATACTGAAAAGACATCACCATAAACGAACAAAACACCTTAAGATGATCAGAGTAAATCAACAGAAACTTAGAAATATAAATGCAGGGTGACCCCTCCACAAAGTTTCAGTCATGAATGTCCAACAGTCTGTTTTATTGCCGTTTAATGATATAGAGGGACACTTTGGTAATCGTCTCATCAGTAGGAGGTGCCATTCCTAAATGAGCTTCTATATCTCTAGTTTATCTAAAAAAATAAAAAATAAATAAATAAAAAAATAATGTCTATCGAAACAATCTTCAGACTATTCTTGAAGTGAAGAGGGCTATCTGTTATGGTACCCACCTTTCCGAACTGCATGAACTCTTCCACTTCACTATAAATACTGAGAACACATGCCTCTTGGTGTTAGGTCCCTTAACCCCCCCCCCCCCCAACCCATTCAGTCTTTCTGTAACTTCGGTTGCTGAGAAGTGGCAGGATGGTGAAATACCAGTCGAGGATTCGTTCTCGACAATCTGTCTGACAGGAACTGGATCATTTCAGTGGTCTTTTATCTGTCGCTCTGGAGTATTGGTCCTGGGTAGGCCTATGAGGTCCACCTTCCCAGGCCTTGCCTCCATCTTGCTTATTGCCTGAGGCGCCTTGACCGGGGAATGCTGACGGGGCTGGCCAAGCAATTTTTAAAGGGCCAGAGTGCTCCTTCTTTAGGGGCGCTGGCTTGACTCTCCCCACCTTCTGGCCTTGTTCTACATCTTCCTGCAGTGGGAAGAAAGTAAATACCTGGAACTACCCCAGTCTGATACTGGCAGTTAACACAGACGTTCAACCACTCTTGTTAATTATACTTTCTTCAATATTCTTTGTTTCACTTAATCCCAAGTTTGTGGTTTTCTTTTCGGATCCTTTACGGGGTCACACCACTATCAGGGCAGGACAATGACAAGAGAGGAGCATGTCAGAATTATTAACAATTTTGCACGTTGCATCCAGGTGTGCTTATCATTGAACAGTGATAAAACAGACGGTTGGAGATTCATGACTGAAACTTGGTTGACAAGTCAGGCCTAGTGAATTTTATTAACGATTCCATCAGTGGCATTTTTTTTTAGTCACCCTGTACCAATGTTGACAAGGACAATTAAAAAAGAAATTTTTTTTTAAATAAAGAAATAAAAATTAAATTTTAAAAATATATATTAAAAAAAAAATATATATATATATATATATAAAAAAATTTTTTTTAAAATAAAATAAAAATAAAAACTTGACATTTGCTTGCAGTCTGGTTAAAATCTCTTCGGGGGAACCAGGGTGATAAATGCTTGCAAACGTTTTTTTTTTCCAAGCAGTAATTTAATGAAAATTCTAGAAAAAAAATTTTTTATTTTTTTATTTTTTTTTACGATAAACTTTCAAATAGTTTTTTTCTTTTTATAATTTGATCATGAACGATTTATGTCATACAACAATATCAAATTTAATTCTGAATGAAAAAAGAAAAGTTATTTACAAAACAATCTAAAACCTAGAAAACATGTGTTAAGTAATCTTTGTTTATGGCATCAAACTATTTTCTTAAGATTAAAAAATTAAAGAGTGGACATTCTTAAGATGCGTCCATCCAATCTACACGTTTTGCAGTGGAAAAACCATTTCATACTGAAGCGTAACATAGCAATGAAATGGCTATTAAACTTAAATGTGACAGACTGACCTACGGACAGAGCCGTGTTTAAAGATGTTTGGACATCTTTAAATAAGATGTGTCCATTTAATTTGTGACAAAAAGTGATTTCAAAATGAAGCCTGACAAACAAAGCTTCCCAAAAGATGCAAGGACGCATCTATATAAAAAAAAAACATTTTTTAAGTAATTACTTTTATAGTAGCATTTAATTAAAAAAAAAAAAAAAAAAAAAAAAAAAAAAAAGGTACTGATATCGATCCTGACCCAGTTTTCGTGAGGTTCGACTTGGAAGCGTTCGGCTGTCCTACGCAAACGCCCGAGAGTTGACGAGCTGATTTGTACCAGACGACAATTTTGATACGGTGCTGCGTCCTATGATAATAATGTTTGGCTTGTTTTTTTTTTTTGTTGTTGTTAGGGTTAAAAATATTTATTTGATAACAGTAACTTCGCTATGTTTTGCTTGTTTTGTTTTTTGTTTCTTTTAGAATATTTCTTGAAAATATAACTCACAATCACAGGACGCAGCACCGTATCAAAATTGTCGTCTGGTACCATTCAGCTCGTCAACACTCGGACGTTTGCGTAGGACAGCCGAACGCTTCCGAGTTGAACCTCACGAAAACTGGGTCAGGATCGATATTAGTACCAAAATAAAAAGTAAAATAATAAAATAATAAAAAGTAATTACTTTAAAAAAAATTTGCAAACCAGAATTAGAGTGTCATGGAGCATGGAGTATTGTTGCCACATCTGGGCTGGTGCATCATCTACTAGTCTCTCCCTCCTTGACAAGGTCCAAAAAAGAATTGCCAACCTAATAGGTCCCTCACTGTCAACCAAGCTCCAGTTCCTGTCCCATCGCCGCAATGTAGCATCCTTATGTTTGTTTTACAAATACTTCAATGGGTTATGCTTCGATGAATTGGCTACTCTGGTGCCCCCTCGAGGTAAATTCACTAGACCAACTCGGCAATCAACTAAATCCCATCCATTCACTGTGGAGGTCCCCAGATGCCGGAGATCTTTCTACTCAAATAGCTTGGCTTCTTTCCTCGTGCTGGTGGCCTCTGGAACTCCCTCCCTGCCCCCTGTTTTCCCGACAGTACTGACATGAAGAAATTTAAAACTAATGTAAACAGACATCTCGCTGCACAGATCCACCTCCCATCCCCCCAAAAAACTTTTTTTTCTTCTCAGTAGCCTCTTACGTCTACAGTGGCGGCCTGCCTTGTTGGGGTGAACTATGTTAAAAAAAAAAAAGAAAAAAAAGAAGAGCGTTCGTTTTTGTCTGGCATGCCAGGCATCGGAGTGAAAGAAAGCATCATTTACCTGCAGTGTAAAGAATTTACATGAGAACCTGCATGATGTGTAACTGCAGAAAAAAAAACAAAAAAAAAACGTTTGTGGTACGAATTGAACCAGAGCCTCACATTAACCAGAGTAGCATAGACGCACACAAATGAAAAAACCAGGATGTTAGAATAGTGATGCGATTTGCATAGGCAAATGCAAATTCAATTCAAACACCCGAATTAAGCACAATGAAAGAAAGAACAAGTGTCAGAGAGGTCGACTATTTATTGCTGTGTTGTTCGTTGCTCCTGACGATGTCAGTTGTATACAAGAGTTCCAGTGGCAAGGATGTTGTCTTTTTAGTTCAATAAAAATTGTCCAACAATGACTAAATTTGTAATTTCATATGTCCATTAAGTAGACTAACATATGATATCGTTACATATGGAAATAATTAGTGGATTATGTAAAATCCAAAAGTTATTACTGGTATGAACATGAGTAGACTCATATTCTATTTATATTACAATGAAAAAAAAAAAAAAAAAATTATGTAATCCTCTCTTGGTGTACTAATAAAAAAAAGAGAAGTCTGGGTCTGCTAATATTTTTAGGCTACAAGACATGGGAACTTAAAAAACCTGAAATCTGAATTTTGTATAAAGCCAAAGAAAAAAAATCCCAAAGGTCTAATATTTTTTTAACACTATTTTAATTCACGAGGTCAAAATCGATAAGGGTGTATATTTGTAGATCATCTGGATCAAATACCATTTTTTTTGTTCAAGTGGCTATAGAAATTGAATATGTTATTGTGGAAAAATCAGCATTTTTATGCAGTAATTTAAAGAGGTTATCTTCAAACGTATAGAAAATGTCCCCATAAATATCAAACTGAAATGTAATTGTTTTTAGTTTTGGAGTATTTCACTGCGGAGAAAATATGAGAAATTCTGAGATCGCTGGTTAAATGGCTCTTATGAATTGAATCAGAATTACCTACATCATATATATATATATATATATACACACATACACACTAGAATATCCGTTCCAATTCCCCAAACAGTATAGTTCTGCACCACTTTTATGTCTTATGAAGATTAAAATAAAGGTATAATGATATTAAACCTTATGTCTAGAATCCTTATTCTAATTTTGATCAAAATCCATGACATGATTTTGCTTCTAGAAAATATCTAAAATTTAAGGTTTAAGCTAAAGAGGTTTTAAGAAATTAAGATTCAGGGAATCCTGCTTAATTGGTTGTCTAATCACTATGAACCAAATTCAATGCAAATCTGAAATATTTGAATTTTCAAATGAGGGGTTGTTCCCATTTGATGCTCTCTAAAAATCCTTTAAAATACTAAAAAAATAAAAATAAAAAAATAAAAAATAAAAATTTTTTTAGGAATATTTATCAATTGATATATAATACCTATTGTATGTAAAAAAACTAAATATAGTCCACATTAGGTTAAAGTGTAGTATAGTGGAATCAACATAATGTGATAAAAAAAATTGTGTATGGGCGATAAATATTGTTTCCTGTTTTTGTTAAATATTAGTAAATGAGGAACCATTTTAAGTTAAAATCTAATTAGTTTTACGCATGTAAGCTTAAGAAATGCTTGAAATGTGTAAATAATCGCTAGTATAGAAAAAAATGGAGTCTTCGTAGAACTGGAAGTAGCGGTTCTACAAAGACTCCTGATTCTCTCTCTTCCAACCTGGAACACGTCATACAATCGGGGGAAAAAGATGGCTGGTTACTTTTAATACGTCTAACCATAACCCTATTTCCTTTAACCACCAACGCTCTGATCCTCACTTTGCCCTAATTGAAATCAATGGCTCTCAATTTGAGGAAGCCCCTCTACTTTGATAAGCTTCTGGGACTGACCTTCACTCCAGACCTGAAATAGAAAACTTACATCAAATCCGTTGCTAAGGGCGCTGGATCATTCTACCGCTCCAAAAAGTATCTCACTCCTGGCGCAATCCTCTACCTGTATAAGAGTCAAATAAGTCCTAAGATGGGGAGGTACTGTTGCCACATCTGGGGAGGTGCCGCTCAGACCACTCTTTCCTGCCTTGACAGACTACAAAACCAACTTCAAAATCTTGTGGGTGATGTTATCTTCTCCACCCTAGTCTCTTTTTCACAGAAGAAACGTTGCTAGTCTTTCTCTGCTCTATCGTTATTTTCATGGCAGGTGCTCGACTGAGCTTCAATCTATGGTCCCCCTCCGTAAGACATTCACAACAAAAACTTGTCTTTCTACAACCATTGTCAATAAATTCCTTTTCTCCCTCTGTACCTAGAACTAAGCGGAACTTCCATGAACAAAGTTTCTTTCCTAGAATTACCCGTCTGTGGATCAGTACTACGGTGGGGGGGGGGGGGTCTGCTTCCTGGCTGACTATAAGATTGGCGTTTTCAAGTCCCATGTAAACAAATTCTTGTTGAGCCGTCCTCATCAATTTCTGAGCAGTTACAACCATCGTTACAAATCGCCTGTATCTCATCTACCCTTCCAACTCAATAACCCTTATCAAGGCTCAAAGGCCACTCGAGTATAAGAGGTGACTCATTTGTAAAAATTAAAAAAAAATTTAAAATACATATATCCGATTTTAATGAAATTAAAACCATATGCATAATATACTAATTCAGAGAGTTTTCCAACATCAGCTTCTTTGGGCTTGATTAGGAGGGGGGGGGGACCGGGGAAGGGGCAGTAAAAATAAAAGTAATATGGTGTTATGAGCATAGTAAAAAAGTACATAGTAATCCTTATTCAATTCCGAGCAACATCATATATATATAATAAAATTAATTTGAAAAATATATAAATGTTTATATTTTTAAAATTTTTATTGACCTATAGGAATACAACAGGTTTTTGTTTTTTTTAAGTATTCCTTTTAAAGAACAGAATTTTCAGCAGTTTCCTTCAGCCTTCTTCAGTGTATTGAGACGTGTGTATGTCTGTCATATATATATATATATATATATATATATGATATCAAAGTGACTAGATAATTCATGTGAAAACGTATTTTTTCTCTGGGATTTTGCAAATCTGAAGAAAGTATATAGTATACTGAAACGTCATATGAACTAAAAAAACTTTTTATACAAAGAATTCCTGGTCATTTTTTGTACGATTTTGAAGAATATTCACCTTCCTTGAGAGAAAGGTTTCCAAATTGAGCTTAAATGCGGCAAGTTAATTATGTTTCTTTATGTATCAATATTATTGGGGGGGGGGGTATGAACCCCTCACTCCCATCCAGCTATTGGTAAAAAAAAAAAAAAAAAAAAAAAAATTAAAACAATGAATCGTTTACACATAAGTATAATGTTTAGACATCAAAGAAGCCATGAAGGGTAAATATTCGGTGAAACAGACAAAAAAAATGGTTTACTGGATTAAAAAAAAAAAAAAAAAAAAAAATAGTTAAATAGTAAAGTCCGGAGTGTGTGGGGGGGGGGGGGGGACGGCGTTCATTTGAAACAAGATCCGAGAAAATAAAGTGACACTATGTCCGGAATGTCACTGGTGGGAGGAGAAAAAATTAGAGAGGAGGAGGAGGAGGATGGAGAAAGTAGAAGAAACTAACCCAGTTTCTTTACTTATTGTGTTTACAGCTTTGGAAGAAAAAAACAAAAACACGGAGCCTCAAAAGGAGCTAAAGATTTGGTCTTTAGGAAAATATAAAGTGACCAAAAGCAGAATATACGGTTGATGGTGGTGGTGGTGGGGGCACTCAATTTAATTTCTATGTTAAAGAAACTTAAGTACATATGAGAAATTTATATAAAAAAAATTTTTTAAAAAAGGAAAATTAATTCATTAAAAGAAATATAGATCGATCCGATTCGATTTTAGTGACGTATGATAGCGCAGGGGTAGAGGTGCCGACTGTCAGCTCCACAGTTGAGTTTCAATCGCGGCTTGAGGCACTAACTGGTCTAGCCGCACTGAAGAGCTGTGATACAGCGAAACAGTGCATGTGGATGATATATATATATACAGGGTGGGCCAAAATAAGGGTCCTATCTTTAAATTTGAATAACTTGAATTTGAATAACTTCCACAAAATAAAAGTTAAACTCACCAAACTTTATGTGTGTGTAGACTGACCCTTCCGAGATTTTTTGAAATAAACAAAACAAATTTTAGCTGAAAAACACTTCTTAAAACTTACAAAAACTAAAGTATTGTTTTTTTACACTATTTTGAGTTTTTTAAGCAAAAATAATGTTTTCTAAATGAGGGTACGTTCCTTAGGGCTAATACGGCTCATGCTTGCTTCGGAAGGGGTCCTTTACTTATTCTAAAAAAAAAAAAAAAAAAAAAAATAAAATCAAAAATCAATAAATAAAAAAGTTATGAATTTTTTAAAATAGGACCCTTATTTTTGCCCACCCTGTATATATATATATATATATATTATAACATAGCCGTCTTCAAATCCAATATAAACAAATACTTATCATAAACTATCCTCATAAGTGATCAAACTTCGTCCATTTTATTCATTATTTCCAATCCTATCATCATATTCTTCATCATTCAACTAACAATCCGTCTATCTCATTAACCTTTACCCTCGAGTGGCTTTTGGCCTTGAGAACTGGGACTAAAAAAAAAAAAAAAAAAAAAACGTAATAAATTTACTACATCATTCACAATTTTCTATAAGTGATAACATTTTTTCCAGCTGCAACATCACCAAATTTTTCAAATTTTTTTTGACAATGGTAAGCATAACACTACAATGTCTCCAAAAGATCCTTTATAAAACCTGTTAGTAATAAAGTCTGGATGCCCCTTTTGCAGGGAGCGGGGCAATTGCCCCCTTATAAATCGACCATTGAGTTTCAACAGGAAACTAAGATTCGATGAAGTTAAAAACCAATCCTAATAATAAGACCCCCTTAATATGACGTGCAAAATTGTCAATAACCCTGACAAACTCATCTCTTGGCACTTCCCTGGTTTTGGCTGTGTGGCCCTCTTCAGCTCAGGAATAGTCTGAAAATTTATTTAGATAAACCAGTGATATAAATCTGGAGGGGGTAGAGTCCGGTGAGTGTGAAGCCTATTCAGGATCACACCTGCTACTGATGAGACGATCAGCAAAGTGTCTCCACGTATCAAAAAATGGCGATAAAACAAAGACTGTTGGATATTCATGGCTGAAACTTGGTGAACAAATCAACCATAGACTGAAGATTATTTGTACCAAATATGATTGGATTGCAGAAAGGATTGTGAATTTAATTAACGATTCCGTGGGTGGCATTTTTTTCAGGGTCACCCTGTAATGGAATGTAAAGTTTATACCTCCATCTTGGTCCGAAACTCTCTTAATTCAGTCTATCTTTATCGAAAATCACTCACGGCTATGTAAACACAATTTAAGTTTATTTAATACATGTGTAAGGTAAGATATTGCTTAATGGCACATCAACCCTTTTCGGGTCATTTCATGCCATGAATGTAGAAGGAAATATTCTTCATTTGAGTCTTAAGTCAGTGGGTCATTTATAGTCATTAGTTAAGAGCTTTGGTATTTTGAATTGTCCTTTTGGTGAAGGTTTTTATGCTTCAAGTTCTTTATATCTTCAAGTATTTATTCATGGTGTTTGGTTGAGTGAAAGAGGGAGGGAGAAAGAGGGGAGAGGGAAGAAGAGGGGGGAGAGGGAAGAAGAATTGAGGGAGGGAAATTGTTGTTTTTGTTTGGGATTTTGCAGAACATGATTGAGTTCTGCAAAGGAAAAAAAAACAATAAAACATCAATGTTTGGTGCATTTTGAGTCAGGAAGTCAATAACTTCAGACAGCCTGATTTGGTAGCGCCAGTAGGTTCTATTTGACCCATAGATGGGGCCCTTACAGGTACTACCACTCCGGGCCAGAGTGGACCTGTGAGCAATGGCAACTATGGGGCAACTCCACATTCCCCACAGCTTCCAAATGGAGGCCTCACCACTGGATGTCTTAAGGTCATACCCAGAACCAATACATGTGTGAGAAACAAAGAGGTGTGTAAATCTCTTGTAACCGTAATAAGATTAAAATGATGGTCCAAACTTCAGAAAAAACTCCTCTTCAAACACCGTTATTGCATTAACAAATTTCCAACACCAACGCTTTCTCAGCTCCAACATTTGACTCACCATCTGCTTTTAATCTTTTTTTTTTTTGTCAGTTGGTCTCTACATATGTAAATTAGTGACTCACACATGCAAATTAGTTCCAACTATAAAAAAAATCTGCCATTATGAACACTAGTTCTTTTCTCTCTAGAAAACGGTCGTCCTACATGCGAAACATCTAATACACTTTGAAGCTGGTAAGTGTTCGTTTCTATTGCTACACTACCCCCCTCCCTCTTCCTGATCGTATGAGGCTACCTTCATCTTTGAAGTTTCATTACTGATATATTGCTACAACCATTTGACAGTTGATGCTAATTATCCAGCCAAAGTGAGCTTTCATTTGCAAAAAGTCAGATGCACTTGAATGAAACGCAAGCAAAAAACACAAAACTGCATAATGGCGGATGTTCTTTTCAAATGTCAGTTTTTGATTATCAAAGCAAAAAATAATAAATGGTCCTATTTCACAAGTACTTGTTTATCAGAGCTGTTTAGCCCCTGTTTACTTGTCTCCCAAGGAGGGCAAAGTTAGACACTGTTTTTTTATGCGTGATGGGAGGAGGGGGGGGGGATCTCCAGCATTCCAAAAATAGGGACTCTGGATGGGACAAACATAAAAGGGTACTGATATTGATCCTGACCCAGTTTTTGCGAGGTTCGACTCGGAAACGTAGGACAGCCGAACACTTCCGAGTCGAACCTCACAAAAACTAGGTCAGGATCGATATCGGTACCACATAAAAATTGTCCCAGTCAAGAAGGATTTATCCTCTGAGCATATACTACTAAAAAACTCTGGATCTTGCTTGCTTGTTATGTATGTATGTTTGTGTCTGTGCGCAATGGATGACGTCATCCACTAAAACAGGTGAAAAACATTGGTAAGATTCTTTATGTCATGAATTCTGAAGTAACAAGAGTGACATCATCCTTTAAAACAGAACAGAGACCAAAAGTCAATGTGGACAATTACTAATATAACGCATATGTCCTTCCTGTAGTCTTATACGGACTTGAACGTGTCAACTGGACTGTAAAATTACATCAGAAAGTAAAAACTTTCCAAAGCCACATCAAGGTGGACAACAGAAAAGATGGATAGACAACGTTTGTGAATGGACGAACATGAACCAATCAAACACCTTGGCCCAAGATCGTAAGGCTGAGAGGACACTAAGCCACGTTAGTGCCTATTCTGAAACTAGTGGCGAAAACGTTTAAAAATAAAATAATGATATATATATATATATATGCTAGACGAACAATCTAGACCCAGAGTGTCTAATACTTTATTTTAGAAATAGTGTTTTGATTTTAAAGAGGATTTCACGAATTTTACTTTTCAAAATCTAAGAAATCCCAAAAATGATGTAAAATATCTGGGTGAGGGGTGATTGCCAACCCAGACTTATGGTTAGGGTTAAGCTTAACGAAGGACATATTTTGCTTTAAAAATGATGTGGTACTGTTAAAAGTCAATTTCAAACTAAAAAGAAAAGCAGAAAATACATCAATAGAAAAATTAATTTGTCTTTTTGGTTGTCCGGCGAGGACACAGACCCCATGATGTTTATGAAAAACATTTTATTTTTTTTGGGGGGGGGGGGAGAATTCAAGCTTATGGTGAAAGTTTAATTGTCGAACAGTTGTTTTTTTTTTAGCAAAAAAAAAAAAAAAAAAAAGTGTGGCCGTTAGAAGGCAATATCAAAAGTAAAAAAATACAAAACAATAAAACAAAAAGTTCACGCATAAAAAAGACAAAAATAAGAAAAAATGTTTCAGAATTTTTGAGATAAGGATTGATAATTTGTATTATTTGAACTACCGTTCTTATCTTGCATATTATTGTCAACGTTTCGGTTTTTAAAATCGAAAATTTGGATTTAAAAAAAAAAAAAAAAAAAAAGAAAAATGATTTAATAAATATTTCATTTCAAAATCTCGCGTCATGTTAACTGATGCTAAAATTTCAAAGTTATCGTTCCAACGGCGCTTCTAAGCTGTAGTAAAATTTAAATCTCATTATCATATATATATATATACATATACACATACACATATACACATATATACATACACATATATACATACATACATACATACATACACATATACATACATACATACACATACATACATACACACACACAATGTAAATGAATAAATGCAAATGTTTTTTCACCTATCTTACTATATTCACATCAAAAGGGCTTATTCAATTCTATGATACAGCATAAGATTTTGAAATACCGTATATATACTAATCTGCAAACATCCATAGATATTCTTAATTTTCATACTTATTTTCTAAACAGGTTCTAATAAATTCATATTCTGTAATATACATTTGTTATGTCATTTTTTTTATATTTACGCAATCGTTTTGTCGATAGTAATATTATAATTATGAATGATATTAATTAAAGTGATTTAATAAAAAATAAAAAAATGGATAACGTTTTAAAAACTTTCTTCGAATTTAATTTCCATTAAATTTCAAAGGAAGTAATTTACATGAAGACTTCCGGTTTAAATTTATAGTATTAGTAAAACATCTGATGTTGCTGGGACGCTGAGAAGAGATACACATTAATCTGAGCCAAAAGGCCAAGGAACCATCAAAAATGATTTTAGGACTAAGCATTTTTAGATAATAAAAAAAATAATAAAACTGATTTAATCTGAAATTTATTGCATTCTCTTTTAATTGGGGTGGGTAATGTAATATCTGTTCTGTTGTCATAAGACCGCCCTCCCAGGAATTACTTGAAGGAAATTTTTCCAGGCATCACATTCTCCTTTGGAGGAGGGGGTAATGTATCTATTTTGTTGTCATCAGATCATCTTCCCATGGACTATTCATTTTTTTGGTGTGCTGGTGGTGGGAGGGGACGGGTAGTGTAGTATCTGTTCTGTTGTCATGATACCATCCTCCCAGGTATCACCATCCCCTTTTCTTGTGGGGGGGGGGGGGATGAATCCTTCCAGGCTTTACCTCCTCTTTGGGGGGGGGCAGTATAGCATATGATACCATCTTAGGATTATCTTTTTTTTTTGGGTGGGGGAGGGTTAGTGTAGTATCTGCTCTGTTGTCAAGATTTCATCCCTATTAACTAATTTCTTTTTTTTGGGGGGGGGGGGTAGTGTAGTATCTGCTCTTGTCAAGATTTCATCCTCATTAACTAATTTTTTTTTGGGGGGGGGGGTAATGTAGTACATGTTCGGTCATTCGTCGTTATACTATCTTCTCAGTAATTACCTCCCCCCCCCCTTTGCAGGGGGGGGGGGTCAGTGTAGTATATTTTCGTTCACCATACTATCCTCCCAGTATTTGTTATATATATTATTAAATATATAATTTTTTCACTTTGTAATACTTGTAAAAACATCAACAAATGTCAGTCAAAAGATTTCACGAAGTCAGACTACATTGTGATATCATAATAGACCTTCCTTCTCTCCCCCCTCCCTCTCCCTTTCTTGTTATTCCATTTTCCTTACCAGCTATTATTCGCCTTGTTGTTAAATTATTCGCCCTCTGTCCCACCATCTAAAACATTCATGTACAGATGAAGTGTGCACGGTGACATGCAAGCAAGATATGGTTTTAATGATTCTGCATACATTCCCATCGCTTTTCTACTTAGTACATAAAAAAACTAACGAATTACCACTTATAAAGGCCCACAGGCCACTCGAGGATAAGGGTTAATGAGTTTATCAGAAGTACAGTACAACAACAACGTACGGATTGGTAACAATGGTTGAGACTGGCTAGAAATTAGATTATTTAAGAGGACGGCTCAACAAGAATTTGTTAACATTACACTTGAAAACGACCATGTTATAGTCAGCTGGGAAGTAGCCCGTGGTATTGTGTTCCACAGACGGATAGTTCTTGGAAAGAAACTTTGCTCATCGAAGTCCCATTCAGTTTTAGGTAGACAGAGGGAGAAAGTAAAATTATTTACAGTTGTTGTAGCTAGACGAGTTCTTGCTGTGAATGTTTTACAAGGGGGGGGGGCATAGATTGGAGCTCAGTCGGGCACCTACCATGAAAGTAACGATAGAGCAGGGAAGTTGGTGTAGAAGTTGAGATTTTCCTTTCTCAAGAGAAGTATTGCAGAGGGAACAAACTCCTGTATGACATGATAATTGCTCATCCAAAAATCAGCTGAAATATCTGATATTTAGACAAGATGAGTCTGATATAAGCCCTTCAATATTTTACGCATACAATCAGTTATTTTTGGAGGGAGGTTGTACCTTTGGGCAACTTCACCAGTAGTCGGTCACTGAGTACTTCATATATCTCACTTCAACCAAGTTCAGTTTTGAAACTATCCACATGTCTTATCGCCATCTGCACAGGCATTGAATCACCCACGTCTAAAATAGATTTGATAAATGTATATATAAAAAAAGTCTTAAATTATCGCAGGCATGGAATCGACATTTTGTTTTTTACAGTGATGTTAATAAAGTCTCATCAACAGCAGTCTAAACTAATGTCCCTATTTAGTTGCCTCCCCACGAGGGCAGAGTTAGACACAAGGTCGGTTTTTAATGTGGGAAAAAATCCAGCTCCTAGAAAGGAGTTTTCTAGAGTGGGACAAAAATTAAGATCAGTCTAGAAAGATTTCTCCTTCATACACCGAGGATAGAAAGGATGAAGTGTGGTACTAAAATGAATACTACACTTAGATTTTAGCCAAAATGCCAAGAAATTATTCACTGTTGACATTTGAATGTGGGGGGGGGGGCACATAGAAAATGCATACATAATACTGATATAACCCTCCATAAAAATGGCGGAAAAAGAAATTATGCTTCGTCAGGGTTCGCATTCTATTACTAAAATATTCATATAAAACTAGAATTAAGTCAGTAATTATATATATATAAATTATCATTTCTGATGACCTAAAGAAAAAAAAGAAAAACATCCACTTTGACCATGTTGGATAAGAATTTCAACTAGTATGAATTTTGGCAAAGGTCGAGCTTAGTACGGGTTAGAGCGACACACACCTTGGGAAATGGATCTGTTCCCACGGTGAATAATCAGAGGGGGGGGGGGGAGATGAACCGATGGTCAAATCACAAAGTAAGAGGTAAAAAAACAAAGGCACGTCAGGCGATATGACGATGATGTGACTTTTTGTCGTTGACAAAGAAACAGTGGTTTCACAGTTCCTTGTTGAAGTCTAAGCAAGGTGGGCGTGAAATAATTATGCCGTGAGACTTTGAAAAGTTGAACTAGCCGTAAGGCAACATGTGCCCCCCCCCAATATGTCTGTTCGTCGAATTCACTCATTTATTTTCTAAGATAAGTTATGTACCCAACCTTTTGCGAGTGTGTAAAATAGACAGTTGGTTACAAGAAATCCGGGCATATATATATATATATATATATATATATATATATATATATATATATATATATGATAATTGCCAGATTTTGTACATGTCTGTGTAAATAAAAAAAATATCATATATAAAGCTCTATTTTGATATTGAGCACTTTTTATAAACCAGGTTAAAATTCTCTGGATTACCACCCTGTGGATATTTTTACCTGGATTATTACATTTATATATATATATATATATATATATATATATATATATATATATATATATATAAATATAAATGTTATGTTCCTCTCCAGAAAAATAAAACCCCTGAAATACCAAATGAAAGCGAAGAAAAGTTTATTACAGATAACCACTCGGGAGAAATCGCTAGATTAATCACGACTATGACAACACGCAGAGAAAGAAAGGACGAAGCGAACTAACGCAGCCAGTCAGAATGAAAGAGAAACGACAGAATCTAAGGTAATTTCATGCATTGATATTGAAATGGACATTTGGGCTTGTCACTTAAAAAAAAAGAGGTAAAGAGAGTGATGAATGAGCGCACACACGTGTAAAAGTTTTAATATGCACCTCGTAAAAGGAATTAAGAAATGAACACACACACACGTTAAAAGAATTTAAATATTCGAAAACAGTGTAAGTGGAGAAGAATGAAAAAATAGATTTAAGAACTTTTCAAGTTGTTTTTAAGAGTGTTACGGTTACATCTCATTGGGAATGACAAGACGGTCACGCAACAGAAAGAAAAAAAAGAAAAAGATTTTGGTCCTCGGGTTCAAATATGCGTTCACACAGAACGAGAGGGGAGTGGGAACTCTTTCTCATGATACCTGTAAAGATGAAGAGACAGATGACAAACACTTCATCGAAAGAACGAAAGACCAACACAAGTTTAAAGATTAAAATGACAAAATTTATTTTTTATAAAATATATAAATAGGAACAGGATATAAAAACAAAACAAAAATAGTCTAGGATGGGGTTGTAACAAATACTTAACTAGACCGAGCGAAGAAAAAAAAACAAAAAAAAAACAAAAAAACTCGGCTTGAGAGAAAAAAAGGGACTGACTTACAAATTACTGGTGCACCTTCAAAGTTCATGAGAATAACATATTCGAATCTTTGACATATATAAACAGTTGTGGCCGCAATGGAAGAGTCCAAGTAATTCTTTTAAGATGCCTTTGCCATTTAGTGAGATGTTCAAGGCATTTTCTTGGTTGGCGTCCATATCAGTATCAGACAATTTAACAGTTTCCAATGTGCAGGGACTCAGCACAAAAAACTTCTCCAAAGTTTTTTTTTTTTTTTTTTTTTTTTTTTTGGTAGTCACGTTTCTTCTGCCGTGGTCTGGAGCGACGAATTTCGCTTCCTCTAACCCAAGAGGTAGATTATGTTTAGCAGTCGCGTCCTTTTTTCTATCTCTTTTCTTTCTTTCTTATCCGTTCAGCAGTTGGTATTGGGCAGGATGTCAGGTTGGAGTATTGATTTACTCCTCTCCAGGAGTTAGGCACAAGGCCAGTTTTTATCTTACTCCCACAAGTAAGATGTGACCCAAGGTCGGGTCGGGAAAGTGGGGTTTAAAAATTACCTGGGCAGCCCCGTCGGCATTCCCCGGTAGGGGCGCCTCAGGCAGTAAGCAATAAACTTACTCCTCCCCAAAGAGGGGAGGCAAAGCCTGGGAAGGTGGACCTCCCAGAACTGCGCAGGACAGACCCATTGACCGGCGTAAATCAAGACCCGAAGGCCAAGACAACACCAGTATGGGGTGCAGTATCCATCGGAACAGATACTACACTTTGATCTTAGCCAAAAGGCCAAGAAAAATCAAAATGGCTGATTAGTTTGATCGTACACATGTGAGTGTTTGCTCTAAAATTTTTGTTTGTTCTTTTGTTTATTTTCACCTTAAAATGAAACTGATGTATGATGTGGGTGTTTTTCAAGACACTCTAATCTAAGAACTCTTATTATTTGTGAACTTTTTCTGATGATTTTGTAGTGTTGCAGAGACGATATTGACATACAAATGTTGTTTGGCACAAAGCAAATGAAACGGACCGTTAAATATATCTCACAGAAATTTGGAATTTTTGGAAATGTGAAAAAAATAAAAGTAATAAAACAAACCATGGTTATTGGAATATAATAAAAAAAACTTATATATGTATGTGTGTATGTATATATATATATATATATATATGAATATATATATGAGAGATAGAAAGAGAAAGAGAGAGAGATAGAAAGAGAAAGAGAGAGAGAGAGAGAGAGAGAGAGAGAGAGAGAGAGAGAGAGAGAGAGAGAGAGAGAGAGAGAGAGAGAGAGAGAGAGAGAGAGAGAGAGAGAGAGAGAGAGAGAGAGAGAGAGATAGATAGATAGATAGATAGATAGATAGATAGATAGAGAGGCAAAGGGAAATGTGATATAGAAATGTAATAACCCTAACCCAACTAAACTTTATTCCCCTACCCTCCAATTCTCCAATTCGTTAAGGAATTTACTGAATAAATTTGTTTCTTTTCTTCTTGAAAATAAAATGTCTAGTCAATTAAATTCTGTTTCCTGCTCAGCTAAGAACACAAGACACTGTATTTTGGGAGTAAGGGTGTGGAGGGGGGGGGGGACAAATCTGAAACGATCAGGAAACAGACAAAGATTATTTCTTCAGCTGACAACTACCGAGATTTCTGAAGAATTTACCGAAATCTTGATGCAACCAACACAGTCACAATATTTGGATTGAGGACTCATATGATGTCCGCCTGCCTTGTTAACTAGATAAAATTAAAAGGAAGTAATAGTTATTTTTAATTTGGCTCACCTAAACAGCAGTTGAATAGAAATACCGAAACCAAAACTTCATTAGCAGATGAGGTAAATAATACTTATCTTGTTCTAATAATAATGTAGACCTGAGAGTATTTTTTTTATTATTACTTTTTTTTGCTGAATTTGGTATATTCGGACTACTGTTCTCATCTTGGATGTTTTTATCACAACGCCGACGTAACCTCCGACCTTCAGGTGTACCTTGTCGAACTCGGGAATCTTTCTGTCGAACTCGGGAATCTGGACGGAATTTCGAACGGAATCCTTTATTAAATCCACGGGGGTAGCATGGTCTCATCTCGTCCCATCTGCCATGACTGGGAAGAAGTCTTCAGTAATTCGCAATTCTTCGTATCGCTCGCACTGAGAATTGAACCTTCAACCTTCAGATGACTGTCACTTAGAACTGAATTTTACTTAGTACTATATCCACTGTGCTACGGGTTCTTGCGGACTACTGAAGACTTCTTCCCAGTCATGGCAGATGGAACGAGAGCATGCTACCCCCGTGGATTTAATAAAGGGTTCTGATCGAAATTCCGTCCAGATTCCCGAGTTCGACAAAGTACACCCGAAGAAGTTCGGAGGTTACATCGGCCGAAACGTTGTTATAAAAACGCCCAAAATGAGAACAATAGTCCGAACATACCATATTCTACAAATTATCAACCCTCATCTCAAATTCCGAAACATAATAATTTCTTTCTTGCTTTTACAACGAATCTGTTCAGCTCAAGATTTGTCCTATATTCTCATTCCTAGAAATAAATGCCCCCCCCCCCCAAAGAGCAATCATAAAATTAGCAACACACCTAAATGAATAAATTAAAAAAAATTTTTTTTCATTTTCCTGTATTACCATCAAAACGGGTTACTTTTATAATACAAAATAAAGTTTTGAAATCATATATATATATATATATATATATAAATATTTGTTTTTGTTTATATTTTTATCTATGGACGTATACGTTTCGTCTCTTTCAAATCAAGACTCATCGGCATAGAAGTACGACTATTCACCACCGGTCACACGATTCGAAACCCTGGACTACAAGTATTTTTTCAACCTACAGTCCAACGTCACTAACCACTAGGCCAGTTCTGAACAGCTTATAAACAATGATTTATTTCTTGTAAGAATTATATTTCAGTAATAACTTACAAGTATAGGGCGTTACCTTCCAATCACCCTGTATATGCAATAATTTCGTCGATATTAATAATAATTAATTAAAATGGTTTACTAAAAAAAAAAAAAAAAAAAATTTACCAAACACCTTTCCTCTAACATCACTCCCAAGAATTCTCCTTCGCCTTTTGGCTATGATGAAAGTGCAGTATCTGCCCCCATACCCATTTTATACCAATGAAATCCTTTATATATATAAGTTAAGTCAGATTCTGCCCCTATTTCAATAACCGATATAGTTCCGTACACAAAGCTATGCATAGAGTTCTACTTTGCATGCACTTCAGTTTTCAGAAATTATAGGTGGATTTTGTTTGCATTCAGTGATTTTTATATTTTATCCACTCAGTCATTTTCTCTTTGCTTACTAATTTCATTGTGGGAGTAGGAGTGACTAACCCCCAACAGTAACAAGTCCTCTTCCTCTGACCGAGTATGAACATGCATGCATGTGTTCACTGCACTGGTCATGATCGTCCCACTCGTTATGCCGGTCCAAAGTGGTTTTTATTTGATCGAGTAAGTGTTGCAATAAAGAATTCTCGTTCCAAGCAAAACCACAAGTCAAATCTATAAACAAGTAACAGGTTTATTTGTTGGAGGTTTCAAATGATACTCGTGTTCTTAGGTTGAATAGCAGACTTGCAAAATGAGATCTTTGCCCAACTCAATCAAAGAAGTCTCATGAACTCAGTCTATTGGTGAAGAGCCCCAAAGGACCACCTTGCCTGTAGAGGCACTCAGCCCAACTGACTGCCAGCCCTCAGAAAAACCAACAGCCTCTGTACCTACCACCTAGAGAGCAAAGTCTAACTGCCCCCCCCCCTCCGATGGACTGGAATAGATGTATTTTTTGATTGGAAATCCGAAGTGTCAGGTCCCCCTCTTCATTCGACCACCATGAAATCAACCACCCAAGATAATGGCTACTGGAGATAACTGCCAGACGGTGTCTACTCAAGGGGGGTTTATCATGGAGCCAATCTAAGAACATTACTTTTCTCAAGCAAGCCGGTCTCAGCATGATTCCCTGTGTTTGTGAGGCACTTATTTTATTTCAAAGAGAAATAAGATTCTGTGTGGCCCCGATATAAAATTAAAGATATTTTCAATTTCCTCTGTGTCTCTCCCCTTTTCCTTTGAGCATCTATCACTTGCAGCGTCTGCCATTTGCATGCACCACCAAAACATGCAGCCTACTGCAGTTTTACACAAGAACATCCTAACAAATGTGGTATAAATCTAATTGGGGCCAATTTTTTGTCTTACACCGTGTGCTACATAGAGTTACATTAATTATTACGCAGACTATCGATTGAGTGGCTAATAAAACAATTAACAATTTCTGAATAGAAAATAAACAGTGAAATGAAGCTTTCTCTCACACCGATGTCCTGCATGGCAGACAAAAATGGACTCATCGCAAATACAACAACTCACCCTCACCACTGCCAGATTCGGTTCACCTGTTCTACTACACATGTAAAATAATCAAGTTGCCTCAACATGTACAGGTTTCAACGTTTACCTCAGACCCAAATCACAAGTATTACCTTGTCCCTGGAACGGTTTGTAACACAAAAGATTGCGACTAACAAGGATGTCTGAAAGTTGGTAGCTCAATCATCCATTCTTTAAATGATAATTTCCACTTTTTTTATTTATTTAGTAGAAAATAGTTAATTTTATTTTATATTTTACACAAAGATGTTTTCAAGTACAACCGGTATTTTTTTAGAGCATCTCTCTCCCTCATCTGATGAAATTGTATGCATCTTTTTCCTAAATAAGAAAGACCATGATAATTTTGTAGATATTTAAACTTTGACATCGAAGCGCCAAGAATAATTACCGTTTTACATGCTGGCATGTGAAGTGTTGGACGGCTTTTAGAAATTGACTTCCAATCTAACCTATATCTGGCAGGTCTTTATTTTTCCCCTCAAGTCCATCCTTATCACTTCCTCCAATGTTTTCCTTGGCCTTCACCTGTAAACTGACTTCTACCTCAACTGTTCTACATCTACTAACCAAAGAACTGTCATCCATTCTTTCAACGTGGTCATACCATCGAAGTTTCCTGTTCTGAACACACCTTCCTATATAGTATATTCCTTAAATAATTATTTATTCATTATTAACTATTTATTAATTATTAGAATATTTATTAATTATTAGAATATTTATAAGCGTATAATCACATGCAAATGTAATATACATATATGTATACATATATACAGGTGTATGCATCTATACACATGTGTGAAACAATATAGTTACTTGACAATACAGGAGAAAATAGAAAATATAATGAGTTTGCTAATTACCGGAGATAAATTATAGAAACCATTACGTTGTTTGATGGTATTAGAGTTTGTAATGAGATCTGCTTCAAGGAGTCTTCGTCGAGATTTATTTGATATGAATTTAATGATTTTAGTCTGTTCAAAGTTAAACGAATGATCGTATTGTACTGTGTGGGAGAAAAGCGTGTTAAGGGAGTTGTTATTTTTAATGTCTCGTTTATGTTCACCAAGCCTCTTTTTCAGTTCCCGCTGAGTCTCCCCCACGTATATTTGATGACAATTACTACAAGGGACAGTGTATATACCAGCGTCAGATGTGGATTGTTTTCGGAAGTGTCTTGCAGAGTTTGTTTATTTTATAGTTTGTGATGTGGTTTTTACTGTTGGAACTCCTAGTTTATTAAGTGTGTTGCAAATTATCGCGTTATTGGAATGAGTGGGTAAAAGAAGAGCAATATTCAGAGTTTGAGATTCTTGTTTATTGTTTTTAGAGAATATTTGTAGGGTGTTTTTTATCTTAGCATTTAGTATGAAATGTGTGGGGTATTGCAGTGTTTTTAAAGAATTTGTGATGTATTTGATCTAATCTATATATTGAGGAAAAAGCCAATTATCATACCTTTTTGATCTTGTTATGGTGTGAATAGAAATGTATATAGTCGTTTTTGTGGGTGGTTTTGCAGTGTACTTTGAAAGAGTCTGTTATTGGATTTTATTATGAGTGTGGTTTAAAAAAGGTACGGAGTCATTAATTTCTGTTTCATATGTAAATTTTATGTAAGGTTCAACTGTATTTAATTGTTTCTGATGTCTTCAATTTGTGTGTCTTCGGGGAGAAAAATAAGAATGTCATCAATATATCTGAAATACTTAGTGTTAGGGAGTAATTTGAATTTAAAAGGGGCAGATTCAAGGAATTCCAGGAAAAGGCAAGTACTTCACTTAGAGGGTTGCCCATTTGGAGCCAGAATTTTTGTTTATAGAATTTATTGTCGAATTGAAAATATGTCATGTTAGTGATAAGTTTGATTATCAAAATTTAACTTAATCCCAGTTAAACCACGGTTGCCTCCTACTTTTTTCCATTTTCACTATATTCACCTCTCCCACTTCCTTATTGCTACCACTGCCACCATCTAATTGTTTTTCATATTTTGATTTTCTTGCTAATATTGGCCGCAAGCTCTGAGCCTGCTGGCCAAAAATGATTGTACGTGTATGATTTCTTCTTCAAACATCCTGAAGAAGTCTGACAATAAAGACGAAACGTTGATGAATACCTAAATATTCTTTTGGCTTTCCTTTTTCATATATTACTATAGCATGTATATACAAATAGCCCAATTTCCCTCAGAAATAAAACATTTTTGTAACTTACTTGCCATAAGTATATTTTTATACTACTACTACTATTATTACGTGTGTGTGTGTGTGTGTGTGTGTGTGTGTGTGTGTGTGTGTGTGTGTGTGTGTGTGTGTGTGTGTGTGTGTGTGTGTGCAACAACCTTTTTCTTTCCTACTTAAAATTTTAATCCTGCTTGACTAGAAAAAAAAATTGTCTGCCCCTAACAATCACCTTTCCTTCCAGTCAGAATCATCCTAACTTTTTGAGGAATTCTTTCCTTAGACCATGCATCAATCTTTTCTCCATCCTAAACCAAAACAATCTGGATTTCCCATAAAAGTAAAACATAAATAAATAAAAATGTTCAATAAAACTCATGATCTTGTCCAAAATGGAAAACCCCTTATGTCTTCCCTGAAGATACTTAAAATTATTCTTAGATAAGTGGATCCCTTCTTGTGTGGTCAACTTATTTGTGATATTTATAATATCACACCCTCTTCATCCACAGATGCTGACCAAAGCTATCCAGGATGATTAAAACAAAAAAAAATTTTTTTAAGAAAAAAGACCTAGGCCATGTTCTCAGAGGATTCGGCCAGAAAATAAGTATGTAATCATAAAAGACTAAATTTAAATTACTTTTACTGGTGGGCTTACATAATCTCATTATTAGTAGAATGCAGTATCAGACTCGGGGGCCCCAACACCCTTAATATACAGGAAATGAAAGTTCAAATCTCACCAGAGGTTAATTATTTTCAGATTCATGTGGTTTTCTTTAGAGCCATCAAACAAGAAATTGGTAAATGACTGCAACAAAAAGCAACTGCTGAACTTCAGATTTGACTTCCCACCTCTGAATTTGACTCCGTTCTTAAACTTGATCATCTTCACCATGATCACCTTGAACAACATGGAGAGTCAATTATAATCAATCTACTAAACTTGATCCTCTTCACCATGATCAACTTGGAGAGTCAATTATAATCTATCTACTAAACTTGATCCTCTTCACCATGATCACCTTGAACAACATGGAGAGTCAATTATAATCTATCTACTAAAACTTGATCCTCTTCACCATGATCAACTTGAACAACATGGAGAGTCAATTATAATCTATCTACTAAAACTTGATCCTCTTCACCATGATCATCTTGAACAACATGGAGAGTCAATTATAATCTATCTACTAAACTTGATCCTCTTCACCGTGATCACCTTGAACAACATGGAGAGTCAATTATAATCTATCTACTAAAACTTGATCCTTTTCACCATGATCACCTTGAACAACATGGAGAGTCAATTATAATCTATCTACTAAACTTGATCCTCTTCACCATGATCACCTTGAACAACATGGAGAGTCAATTATAATCTATCTACTAAACTTGATCCTCTTCACCATGATCACCTTGAACAACATGGAGAGTCAATTATAATCTATCTACTAAACTTGATCCTCTTCACCATGATCACCTTGAACAACATGGAGAGTCAATTATAATCTATCTACTAAAACTTGATCCTCTTCACCATGATAACCTTGAACAACATGGAGAGTCAATTATAATCTATATATAATCTACTAAAACTCTGATGCTGTTATTTGTTATCTTGTTTGTCACCATGCACACTTTACATCTGTACATGAATGTTTTTAATGGTGGTAAGAAGAGCAAATCACGTAAATAATGGACAAATGATAAGCATTACTGGAAATTGGTCTTCTGCATCGCAGTACAGACCGATCAGTTTCCTGTGCATCATAAGTAGTTAGAATCTGATAACTCAAGAAATTGTCAATCACCTCAGCAACAACAATCTACATAGCGACAAGCAATATGGATTTTGTGTTGCAAGATCAACAGCTTATGTGCAATCTATAAATGGGGGGGGGGGTTGTTTCTAGCACGATAGCTCTCGATAAATCAACGGTCTTTGATAGGGTTTGGCACTCAACAACTACTATTACCAAGCCTAAGAATCGTGATGGTCTGCGTTTGTGGCAAGCAAAAAACATATCAGACACGGAAGTGCATTTCTATCGAATGAGGATAACAATGTTGCTTCTGTGCATGTGCAACTGCCATTCCTTCCCCAACTTCGTATGCAACTGCTGGGTTGGTGGAGAGGACGTGCAATCTTGCAGTTATATCAAATAGCCACATGCAACATGCAGATCCGACAATCCAGATGCACAATCTTTATTGGCTCTGTGTAGAAGTTAGATTCACTCAACAACTACTATTACCAAGCCTAAGAATCGTGATGGTATGCGACGGAAGAATATAGGTGGCCATTAGACACCATACTCGAGTGTCTTCGGTCTCTCTGTACAATGGTTTGTCAGGACAACCTGATATGAGGATATTTTACCCTACAAATAAACCCTGACCAAATATTCAAAATAACATGGTATTCGCAGCACAAATAAGTTCCCCTCAACACGGCTATACACTGGCTCATACGAGGAAAGGTGCACCTTTTCCAAGAAATGTTACTTCAAATAACAGCACTTAGCTGGATACTCCATCAGACTAGATGAATTCTTGTCCTTGAACCCAATAAGACCAAGAGATCGCAAGAAAGATATACTATAACATAGTCAATTGGGAGAGAGGAAAATTAATGTCTTTAACTTCTTTACTAACTCAAGGTTGACAGTTAAGGGGAACTTTAATTAAATATTCGAATATCTATGTATCTCATATAGAGATCAAATGTTAGCCCCCTTGATTTCTGAGAACTTCGGCTGAACTAAAATGAAACAAAAAAGAAACACAGAAATGATAATGAAAGCTCCTAGAAAGTTGTTGAATCAATAATTTGATAGTTAAAATATGTTACATCATCCGTGGTTGTCGACTCATTCACAGTGCAGATACCCACCACCACTAGGGTAAAAATCAAAGATGGCAACACAGAAATGGTTCATGTGGAATCCAGATAAGGTCACTAAGATAATCATTAAAAAGGATATATTAATTAGAAAAAAAATAAATAAATAAAATATAAAGCGTCCTAGTATAAACGTAACTTCTCATAATTTATGAACCAGACAAAAAAAAACTTTGGATTTCTTAAAACTGAACTGATAACAAAATGAATGTTCATTCAGTATCTTTTTTATTATAAAAATAAAAAATTTTTTTTACAAGACCTGAATGTGCTCTGATGGCATACTTGGAACCGTCAGGCCAAGTTGTACTCAACGATAAGAAAATGTACAAAATGGCGACCAATTCGTATTTGGGAAGAAACTCAAACACGTTGTTGCTGCAAAAATGTAGACATAGAATATCAAATATTCTAGTTCTTTATTTCCTCCTTCCGGTTCTATGATTTTGATTACTTCCGGTGCATTTGTTAATTTTTTTTCAGATTTCTTTTTATGTTAAATTTTGTTCTTTTTTGGTGTTGTTCAAGTGATACACTACTCGATACACGGTCAGAAATGAAGCCAGTTAACGAAAATAATTGCGAGTTATAGAGTGACAACAAAATAATGCAACCAATGAAATTGTTATAAAATTCACAATGCATTCTTCAATCCAACTATATTTAGGTGCAAATAAATGCCATTCAATAATAATCGTTGGTTTTTGTTTTTATTGTACTAATGTAAGATAATGAAGAGTGGCAAAAATGAATCGTGGACGAGTCCATTGTGGGTGGGACGTCGAGAAAAAAAAAAAGGCGACTTGATAACTGTTAAAAATGAGACGATTCGGCAGTGCAAGTGGGACTTGAACAACGACGGTTTCAAAAACGTGGAGAGCCGACACGCTTGGTGATCGGAGTATCGATGTACCGGAAGAATGTGAGTTTACAGATATTTATGGCACCGATGAAGCTTTATTGGCTATGGTACCCAAGCCCGTCTTGCTGTTAGACTTTTGTGTCCGCTGACTAAAAATGCGGCTGATACGCAAGTTGGTACTATGAAGGAATCCCCTGACTTGTACTTCATCAAAGTGCTTGTAGAACAATTGCTTCAGTTCACGCTCGGATAGACAATGCAGAGCAAATTGCTTTCCAATCGGATGTATATATGAACGAGTTTCTAGGTGAAACCAAGTCTGACCTCAGCAAGAAAAAGACTTTCGTGAGACAAAAGTACGTCAAAAGATTTTTTAATATGTGTGCGTAGCCAGCGTAAACTATCCGGTAATGGCGAATAAAGAAAACCAAAGCTTTCTCATATACGTTCTGTTCTTTGTCATTCTTGTTGGACCTTAACGAGTACCCTGAAAGAACGGGTAATGCAACACTAATACAATGGTTTTAAAAAGATAGAAATCTGGTGGGCTTAAATCTGTGTGCCCTCCACAACTTATCAAGCACCACAATGCAACACTCTTTATCGACCAGCGTCACCGTCTTCAATGTCATTCTCAAACCAGAACAGTCCGATTATGCCCGGTTTCAAGATAGCAACCCATGTAGTTCACTTCAGCGTGCAGTGGCCTCTGAAGGACTTCATCTGGCTCTTGAGATCCGCCAATATTAATGACAATGAAGAAAAGTAGGGATAAAATGATCCAACACAATGTAAAATGAAATAAGGAAAGCCAAAAACTATGTTATTTATGTATTCATCAACGTTTCATCTTTATTGAAAGACTTCCTCAGGATTAAGAAAGCAATGTAGAAAAATCATACAGAATATTAATTTTGATTTGTCAGATGCCGAAGTCTGGACACTTTCTCCATCCTGAGGAAGTCTTTCAATAAAGACGAAACGTTGATGAATACATAAATCAGAGTTTTTGGCTTTCCTTTTTTCATTTTACATAAATGACCAAGTTTTAAATATTTTGAAAAGTTATTCTATTTACTATCAACCCTGAAATTTACAGAATAATATAAGTAATAACTCAACCAACGTTGGTATCCTGTACATTTAAGATCTAATAGAAAATAGAATACGGTTTGAAGATCATTGAATGGGATGGAAATATCATTGATATTAAATGGGGTCACGTTTATGAGCCACGTCATATTTATAAACTCAGAAATGAAAATGAATGAAACTTACACTTTGTTTAAAATAAAATATGTTCAAAGAGTATCATGACTGGAACTACTTCAAAATTATCAGATATTTAAAGAACATACTACGCCCCCACCCTTTCATACTTTTTTTTTAAAAACATTTTTCTGATATGCTAGATAAGAACAAGTAGAGGGAATAGATGTCAAATGTGTTTTGGAGAAAATAGTGAAGAAACGCTAAGAATAAATATGGAGGTTCTTTTGCCTTTGCAAAATTCTAGTTTATGGTAAATTTGTGGTTAGCATGACAATCAGGATTCTGGGACAATGCTTTTAGTGTTAAGATAGGAAAACAGTCTAGGAATTCCAAGATGTCTTTTGGTTTAACTTTTAGTACAAGTAACATTTTAAAAGAACTAGATGGTTTCTCCATGAGGAAAGTATTTGTAAACTATGGATATATATATATATATATATATATATATATATTTCCTCTTTTTATATCAATCTGTGTCAGTTTATAATCGTAAACGAAGATGCCATTTTTTTTTTCCGGATTTACTATTTATGCATATGGGCCAGACAGCCCCTGATCCTCTAATGCCCCTCAACATGCCAACTAGCTGCAATTACAGAATTGTATATTTTGTTAGTGTCTCTCCAGGATCAGCACGAATTAACTATTTTTCAGGATTATTAACTTTTTTTTACCTTCAGACTTCCCCGCTTAAGGAAATATCTAAAATTAATGTTTCGGAAAAATCTTTGAAAAAAAAAATTTTTTTTTTTAAAGTTCTAGATAAACTTAAAAAAAAAAAAAAAAAAAAAAAAAATGTCCTCTTAAGCCTGCAGAAATAAATGTTTTATTTTTGTTCTGCAAAATTTTTTTTTTTCTTTTTTTTTTAATGTTTACCGCGTTCCCTTTTCTGTGATACAAGCAAGACAAAAACAAGGTAAACAAAATTACAATGAAAAGTGAATATATCGACAAATTATTTAATTCCAAAAAATTTGCAGGTGGTCGACCGGCTGGCATGTGCGACAGGCATTCAAGAATCAGTAGTTGCTAGGCATCTTCTCCTCTATAAAGGGCAGTTGTCTGTATGTCTGTTTGTCTGTTTGTATGTCCAGCTTCTCCTCAAAAACTACGCGGCGACATGTCAAAAAGTTGACATCTTCAGCACCGTACAACACCTGGGATCATAATATCTCAAAATTACAACAAAAAAACATGTTACTATGGGTCAACGGGGCCAGTCTTCGGCAGCGGGTCTGGTTTTTTCAAACTTTTCTAATGTTATTCAGTAGTAATTTGGAAATCAGCCAATGTAATTATGTAATAATAATTTTGTTTTCAACCAACTTATTCTTGTGCACGTGACGTCACAGTAATAGGTATATGACGTCATCGTTATAGGTTTTGAATTTTTTTTTCTCTTCAAAACTTATTTTACTTCAACATATTTTTATACATAACATATAAAAGTGTATTCTTATGTAAAATTCACAGAGTAAGATGAGAGTATTCCTGAATCTATAAACCCACCTCTTAGGGGTCCATGGGGCATATTTTATCCGGGGGGGGGGGGGGGGGGCTTTTCAGTTATTTTTCATTATATTTTATAGTGATGAAACAAGAAAAAAAGAAGAATTTGACAAGTACACGTTTACAGTGACCCGTTGAGTCATAACCACTCTCTATATAAATATAAAAAAAGAAAAAAAGAATTTAACCAGTACATGTTACCAGTGACCCGTTGGGTCATAACCACTCTATATATGTATAAAAAAGACCATGAACCGGGGGTGGTTCTACAATATAGGACCCGGAGGCTTCTGCAGAATAGGGACCATGGGTGCTTCTACAGTATAGGACCCAGAACCGGGGGTGCTTCTACCATATAGAATCCGGAGGCTGCTACAGAATAGGGGCAATGGTGCTTCTACAGTATAGGGACCAGAGGTGCTTCTACAGTATAGGACCCAGTACCGGGGGTGCTTCTACAATATTTGAACATAGAGGCTTCTGCAGTAAAAGGACCATGGGTGCTTCTCCAGTATAGGGACCAGGGATGCTTCTACAGTATATGACCCAGCACCAGGGGTGCTTCTACATTTTAGAACCTGGAGGCTTCTGCAGAATAGGGACAATGGGTGCTTCTCCAGTATAGGGACCAGGGGTGCTTCTCCACTATAGGGACCTGGGGTGGTGCTTCTAAAGTATCACGGCCCGCCAGGAATGTTGGTGATTCTATAGTATAACAGTCCCTAGAAATATTGGTGATTCTATAGTATAACAGTCCCTAGAAATATTGGTGCTTCTGAAGTATAACGGTCTCACCCCAGGAATATTGGTGCTTCTAAATTATAATTTTCCCTACAAATGTTGGTTCTTCTAAAGTATAACGGTCCCCCTAGGAATGTTGTTAAAGGATAGCTAAGGAAGAGCGATAACTCGCGTTTTTTTAAAAGTTGGGGGGGGTGGAGAGATTGAGGGGTCAGGGAAAATTTTAGGGGTCAGGCCGAACTTTTTAAGGGTTAAGCCAAATTTTGTTGTTTTTTTTTTTGTTTTGAACTCAAAATATTTCTCGGTTAGGGTAGAGTGAAAAATTAGGGGGCTGGAGAGATTGAGGGGTCGGGGAACATTTTAGGGTCAGGCCGAACTTTTTAGGGGTCAGGCCAAAATTTTTTCTTTTTTTGTTGTTTTGAACTCAAAATATTTTAAATGGTTGGGGGAGAGTGAACAATTAGGGGGCTGAAGAGATTGAGGGGTCGGGGAAAATTTTAGGGGTCAGGCCGAACTTTTTAGGGGTCAGGCCAAATTTTGTTGTTTTTTTTTTGTTTTGAACTCAAAATATTTCTCGGTTAGGGTAGAGTGAAAAATTAGGGGGCTGGAGAGATTGAGGGGTCGGGGAACATTTTAGGGGTCAGGCCGAACTTTTTATGGGTCGAGCCAAAAATTTTTCTTTTTTTTGTTGTTTTGAACTCAAAATATTTCTCATGGTTGGGGGAGAGTGAAAAATTAGTTGGGATCGGGGGCTGGAGAGAATGAGGGGTCGGGGAAAATTGTTGGGGTCAGGCCGAACTTTTAAATGGTCAGGCCAAATTTTTTTGTTTTTTTTGTTTTGAACTCAAAATATTTCTCAGGGTTGGGGTTGAGTGAAAAATTAGGGGGCTGGAGAGATTTAGGGGTCGGGGAAAATTTTAGAGGGTCAGGCGGAACTTTTTAGGGGTCAGGCCAAATTTTTTTCTTTTTTTTGTTTTGAACTCAAAATATTTCTCATCGTTGGGGGAGAGTGAAAAATTAACGGGCTAGAGAGATTTAAGGGGTCGGGGAAAATTTTAGTGGTCAGGACGAACTTTTTAGGGGTCAGGCCAAATTTTTTTGTTTTTTTTTGTTTTGAAGTCAAAATATTCCTCATCGTTGGGGGAGAGTGAAAAATTAGGGGGCTAGAGAGATTTAGGGGTCGGGGAAAATTTTAGGGGTCAGGCGGAATATTTTAGGGGTCAGGCCAAATTTTTTTGTTTTTTTTTGTTTTGAAGTCAAAATATTTCTCATCGTTGGGGGAGAGTGAAAAATTAGGGGGCTGGAGAGATTCAGGGGTTGGGGAAAATTTTAGGGGTCAGGACGGACTTTTTAGGGGTCAGGCCAAATTTTTTTCTTTTTTTTGGTTTTGAACTCAAAATATTTCTCATGGTTGGGAGAGAGTGAAAAATTAGGGGGCTGGAGAGATTTAGGGGTCGGGGAAAATTTTAGGGGTCAGGCCGAACTTTTTAGGGGTCAGGCCAAATTATTTTTTTTTTGTTTGTTTTGAAGTCAAAATATTTCTCATGGTTGGGGGAGAGTGAAAAATTAGGGGGCTGGAGAGATTCAGGGGTCAGGGAAAATTTTAGGGGTCAGGCCAAATTTTTTTGTTTTTTTTGTTTTGAAGTCAAAATATTTCTCATCGTTGGGGGAGAGTTAAAAATTAGGGGGCTAGAGAGATTTAGGGGTCGGGGAAAATTTTAGGGGTCAGGCGGAATATTTTAGGGGTCAGGCCAAATTTTTTTCTTTTTTTTGGTTTTGTACTCAAAATATTTCTCATGGTTGGGGAGAGTGAAAAATTAACGGGCTAGAGAGATTTAAGGGGTCGGGGAAAATTTTAGGGGTCAGGACGAACTTTTTAGGGGTCAGGCCAAATTTTTTTGTTTTTTTTTGTTTTGAAGTCAAAATATTCCTCATCGTTGGGGGAGAGTGAAAAATTAGGGGGCTAGAGAGATTTAGGGGTCGGGGAAAATTTTAGGGGTCAGGCGGAATATTTTAGGGGTCAGGCCAAATTTTTTTGTTTTTTTTTGTTTTGAAATCAAAATATTTCTCATGGTTGGGGGAGAGTGAAAAATTAGGGGGCTGGAGAGATTCAGGGGTTGGGGAAAATTTTAGGGGTCAGGACGGACTTTTTAGGGGTCCGCCCAAATTTAGGGGCGGCAATATGTACGTATTTAGCTTCCACACCGGGGCGGCGATAGGTACTTATTTAGCATTCAGCGGTGGTGATAGGTACTTATATTGCATGTGCATATGGGCGGTAATAAGTACGTATATAGTATGTGCACCGGGCCAGTGATTGGTATGTATTTAGCATGCGCACTGAGGCAGCGATCGGTTCATATATAGCACGCGCACTGGGGCGGCGTTAGGTCTGTATATAGCATGCGCACAGGGGCGGCGAAAGGTACATATTTAAAATTCACACCAGGGGGGCGAAAGGTACATATTTAAAATTCACACCGGGGCGGCGATAGGTACGTATTTAGCATTCACACCGGGGTGGCGATAGGTATGTATTTAGCATTCACACCAGGGCAGCGATAGGTATGTATTTAGCATTCGCACCGGGGTGGCGATATGTACGTATTTAGCTTCCGCACCGGGGCGGCGATAGGTACGTATTTAGAATTCACACTGGGGCGGCGATAGGTACGTATTTAGCATTCACACTGGGGCGGCGATAGGTATGTATTTAGCATTCGCACCTGGGCGGCGATATGTACGTATTTAGCTTCCACACCAGGGCGGCGATAGGTACGTATTCAGAATTCAGGGGTGGCAATAGCTACGTATATAGCATGTACACATGGGCAGCAATAAGTACGTACATAGCATGCGCTCTGCGGCGGCGATCAGTACATATATAGCACGCGCACAGGAGCGGCGAAAGCTATGTATTTCGCATTTGCACCGTGGTGGTGATAGGTAGTATTTAGCATTCTGCACTGGGGCGGCTATAGGTACGTATTTAGCATTCGCACCAGGGCGGCTATAGGTATGTATTTAGCATTCGCACTGGGCCGGCGATAGGTACGTATTTAGCATTCACACCAAAGCGGCAATATGTACATATTAATTATTCGCACTAGGGCAGCGATAGGTACTTATGTAGCATGCACACCGGGGCGCAATTGGTATGTCTTTAGTATTCGCACTAGGGCAGCGATAGGTACTTATGTAGCATGCACACCGGGGCGCAATAGGTATGTATTTAGCATTCACACCGGGGCAACAATAGGTACTATTTAGCATTCGCAACGGGGCGGCGATAGGTACTTAAATAGTATCTGCACCGGGGCGGCGATAGGTACGTATATAGTATGTGCACTGGGGCGGCGATAGGTACGTATATAGTATGCGCACCGGGGTGATGATATATACGTATATAGTGTGAACACCGGGGTGGAGATAAGTACCTATATAGAAGGCGCAGATAGAGGTGTCACTTTTTATAGAAATATGTCATACTATTACCCTGGGCAATAAGAGAAATGGTGGGGAAGAAACAGCTTTTGCAAAAGGCAAAATTAGAAAGTAGCGGCAAAATGGGGCGACCAGGGAAGAGAAAGGTAGCAGATAAAGAGACGGCTATAGAGAGAGGGGCCGGACATAGAAGTTTGAATATAAAGATGTTACACACACGATCTTTCTTCAAATATATGTTTTTATGACCCCGAGCAATGCCGGGTAGCCCCGCTAGTAAATAATAAAACCCATTTTAAGGAAATAGACAACATCTCTGAAGCACGCATGAGAATGTATTTAAGTGAAATATTTTGAAAATCAACAATCGTGCAATTCAAATGAAAAATTAATTTAATTTTTTTTTTGCAAGCTTTCGTTGTAGAACAACTTTGTCAGGCGAGACTGTCTTATAGTTTTTTTTCTTTTCTTCCTCATTTTGATGGTATTAACCCCGAGGGGTCGAATCACGATATGAGCATTTTGTTTTCTTTTCTTTTTCAGATTGAATAACTATTTGAGAGCGCATTAAAAAAAAAAAAAAAAAAAAAAAAAAAAAAACAGGAAGCCAAATAAATTTCCAACAAAAAAGTCTTTCTTTTTTTTATAATAGAAAAATGTTATCATTTTTATTTCCTTAGAATTTATAATGCATTCACAAGTTGTAAACTGGCATGACCACTGTGGTTGTCATGCCATCATTTTGACTTCGATATCAGCATAATAAAAGAAAAAAAGAACTCTATTCTATTACTTCTGATACCACAGAAAAAGTCCTATAAAAAAACACCATTGGTAAATGGGTCCCATATGTTGCATGCATTCCAACAGCTTCCAGTTTCATTGTACCAAATTTCACTCAAAGCTTAGGTTGACTAGTATCATACGAGGCCTGTCTAAAAAGTATCCAACCTTAGGCCAGAAAAAATATTTCAAATATCTGACGGGGTTGGGACCCTATTCCCCTTCAAAGTAGGCCCCTCGTGCTTGCACACGCTTAGCCCACCAATCTATTCACTGTCGGAAACACCTCTAGAAGTTTTTATCCCTTCTCTAGTCTCAAAACGGGAAATTTTCAGTGGCGTCTTCAATTTTCGAAACAACCAGAAGTCGCAAGGAGCCATGTCTGGAGAGTAGGGAGGTCAGCGAACGACTAAAATTCCATGTTTGGCCAAGAAATGTTGGATCAAATTGGGATGAATGTGCGAGGGCGTTGTCGTGATGCAGTGGCTAGTTTTTCGCCGTCCACATGTCTGGTCTTTTGTGCCGAACTGCATCACGGAGAACATCTTGATAGTACTCCTTTGTCACTGTCCTTCCGGTGCTTATTCGTGATGCATAATTCCACGAATATCAAAGACAGTCAGCATCACCTTCATTTTGCTTTGCACCTGTCGCCTTTTTTGGCCTTGGAGACTAGAGATGCTTCCATTGCGACGACTCTTTGTTTCTGGATCGTACCCGTACACCCATGACTCATCTCCAGTTATCACGGTGTTCAGAAACCCAGGATCAGTGTTGGCAGTTTCCAGAAGGTCCTGTGCAACTTTAAAACGGAGGTCCTTTTGTTCCTGCAACAACAACTTGGGCACAAATTTTGCAGCCACTCTGTGCATGTTCAAATCATCACGCAAAATTTCTTGTGCGGAAACTTTACTCAGACTTCTTGGACGATCTCCTGCCACCAAATTTTGCACCCTCTCTATAACAGCTGCACTCCGAGCAGTTTGAGGTCTGATGTGCGGCCATTTTTGAATCGTTTGAACCACTCCTTAATTTGTGTTACACCCATATATATATATATACACATGATATAATATATAAGGATAAACTCAAATGCCATCAAAATGTCGTAGTTTATCCATAATTAAAGGATATTGCAAAGAAACAAGGTTCTCCATTGATGAGAACGAAATCTCCACAATTCGCATAAAAAAAGAGTTAAGAACCTTAGTCGCTGTTACTCTACTTCCGATCAGTTGACATCGTTGGCAGGACCTAAGCAAAATGTTCAAGGATGGATTACGCTCCATTGATAAATGTGACCTCCTAAACGAAGGCAAATTCCGGTGCATTTACTATAGGTTAATTCACAAGTTATGGCTAATGCAGCTTTATGAGGTGAAATAATGGAGCGCCTGATCAATACGTTTATGAAAAAATAGTTAAGTTGCGACCATATTATGCTGCCTAAAATCTCTTCCACCCCTTTTTTACTCCCCCTTTGCATGAAACTAAAACTAAATATATCCCACATTTTGACCACTTACAACTAGCAGCTGTGTTCCAAAATTCATAATTAGTTTAGGAGTGAATACTGTACAAATATATAAGCATATAAACATACCTAACTTTATAAAGACAGAAAAGAAAAAAAGCTTTTAGTTGTAAGGGAGACAACTCTTTTTACATTCTTTAATTACAAATGAGTTACTCCCCTTGCTGATTTTGATTTTCGGTCATAATTTAAACAATGTTTCCATAGTACCAGTTGTCTGGATTGGACTACATAATTCTAGCGAAGTATGTTATTATAGTGCCAATAACACGGTACAACAATAACAAATGAAAATTGGCTAATGTGGCACTATTCAGTTTATCAATGAAGCTAAAACTTCCAGCGTCGTCACCTGTTGACGAATATAAATTCCAGATGCTGCACGACTCTCGCGACCGACTAGTGAAGAATGCCCAACCATCTGTAATAGAAACCTGTATGTTACAGACTATATATCGAATATCTAATATATAAAGTAGAGACGTTTTTCCCCCCCTGTACCTTCTTGGAGTATAGGAAAATAACCACATGCATCACAGGCTACTAAACTCACCACTATACTACACTTATTCACTCGAACGTGTTTTAGTAAATTTGTTATTTTTTACTACCTAACACTAAATATTACATTTGGCCCACCATCCACGTCTCTCCGAAAAACCAACTCCATATAAGTGGTAGCAAAAACTTTTCTCCCTAACAATTATGTACTGTCACTCTACTCATCGACACCGGGAACTAATAAGCACAGTTTAATTTTCGCAAAACACCCAGTTCTTATTTATTATTTGCCTGGTATTAATTTACTACATAATATAAAGCAATACGCAAAGACTTAATTACCGCTCCCGTTCACTCCGATGATTTTCCGCGAATATCATATTACGTTATTTCACATTCTACCTATGACTTCTACATTTATATTCATTCCGGAATTAAGCGAATGAAATTAACAAACACAGTTCCTGCAACATTTATTGCTTCAACATGGTGGCTACAATTTCTTGATCGAATCAACTTCCTATTTAATTCAATAAGCACCAAGATACTGGTAGACCCTGATACATTTACATTTTCAAAATCATACACCTTTAACACGCATATTATAGAAAACTTGCCAAAATCCAGTCATTTTCATCATCTACAAATGACATAAACCGTGTCATTGCTGAATCTTAACATAACACACATGCCCATAATCAAGCTTATCTTAATTGACCTATTTTCACGTGTATTTTTAACTCGGAACGGTACTGCAGTGGTTAGGAAGGCAGGTTTCATGATCGCCAGTTTGAGCGTTCGATCCCATTCTACTCTACCACTTATCTTTTTTTTTTAAATTTATAACATTCGCAAACACGGTAGAGGGGGGGGGAGAATAAACAATAGGCCGTTTCTTTTTTATTCAACGTCATGCAATATGTAGTACTTTCTCCCGGGCAACGCCGGGTGACGGGTTCCGCTAGTATATAATAAAGTCAGTCCGTTTCTCGATATTCATTTTCGACCTGCAAAATCTATCTATGATTCTGGTTCGCCTGGTTTTTTTTTTTTGTTTGTTTGCTGGCGATCGTTGAAACAGGCTATTACCAACAATAACGTGAAAATCGAGTTAATTCTCTCCACAAAATAATTTATCCGGGTCGGAGTTATTTCGTACTAGCAAGATCCATGGTCTGGCGTTGCCCGGGGAAATATATTTTTTTTAAATTAAATTATAATTTTATTAGTATTAGAGTATTAATTCTGAAAAATTTAGAAAAGAACGCATTTCACAGCAACTTTTTTATGTGACTATAATAGTATGAATCTGTTTTGGCGTTGACTAGGGAAAATATAAAATTATCATTTAATTTATAAAAAAAAGAAAAAAGTTCGAGTATCAATATGAAAAAGAAAACCATAAAAAGAACCCCTTCACTATAATTAATTTAGATGATTAAAATATGATTTGTTAACCATGCACTTTCGTTCATTTAAAAGAGATTGAAAAAAATGTGCAATCGCAAGTTCAAACCGAAAACAGAAAGCAATTTAATTTACAAATTCTCGAAATAGAAGGCAAAACAAGCTGCAGAAGATGCAGAATTGCCCCTTTGAATGAAAGAAATAATTGGTGGTGTGGCATATGGAAGAGCAGGTCCCCACCCACAGCTTTGATGGCCCAAAGAATCCCCTGTTAACCAAAGGGTAATGGTTTGGGAATGAAATTCATCATCTTAATATAACAAACTTTCTCTGTCCGTCTGTCTGTCTGTCCGTCCGTCGGCGAGAATTTTTGTAAACATAAGAGGAGGTGGAGGGGCTGGTAATTACTATTTAATTAATTCATTTTTTCAAGTCAGCATTCATAATCTTTGTATACCTTTAGAATTAGGAAATTATTAACTAATTAATTTAGATTAGATAACATTAAATAACATTAGATAACATATAAATAAAGTAGAACGAAATTTCAAGACGAGACTGCGATTCGAACAGAAAACGTGTTACGAATCTTACTTAAACTAATACTTTTTTCAACTTTTTTATATACTGTTAGCAAAACATGCTCAGACACCAGACGGGTTTTGCACTTTACATAATTCATTCCTTTTAAACTTCTAATAAATTCATATTTACAAATATACACTTATAACTGCTATTCTCAAATTTACATATGTATTTACAATATTTTCCGATAAGGTGATATTAATAAAAATTATTCATACAATTAATTAAACACATTTCATTAAGAAACCAGCGTGTTTTTAAACCATACTTTGAATGGCAAGTAACTACAGCTGTAGGTCAAAGTAAAAAGTGTGAGAGTGCAAAAGACAGAAATCACACGGTACGACCTCAAATAGATGGAGCCTAACAATTAAGTTTTCTCATAAAAGCAGTCTACGATATCACCCTAACCAACACTAGTTAACCTTTATGCGTGAATGTTAACTACACCTAATCGAGGCAGACCATGTGAGGAAACTGCCAGCCTCAAACATTCTCACTGGATGCAAGCATGCTCTGAGAAGTTACATGTGAAGAAAGAATGAAGTATTGGAGATTGTTGTGGATGCTTCGAAGATATGTTAGGGATAACTAACGAAACGATTTATCTCTCTTGGACCATTTCGGAGTTATCGCCCTTGTCGATAGAGTCTAGCCGAGAGAGAAAAGAAAACATTGACCACGGATCAGACTGTCTTATTTCATCTCGCGTTACAGCGGCAATTAACTCATTATTTTATATTGTGTTCAGTTGTAATAAATTTGTTAAAAGTTTCTGCTGATATTTTATCCATTTTTCTTTATCAAATATTATTGAGTAAACCTAAATTACGAGGTTTACAAAAGTGCCAATAAAGCTCTCGATGTCACCAGTGGAATGATTCATTTCGTTAATGAAAGAAATACTTCAAAGTCATTGTGTAAAAATGGGCATCAAACAATGACAGACCGGCACGTTGTATTCGACTTAAAACGCTGGCTCATATTTCCAACTGAAATAACATTCAGCGTCCGGATATTGTCATTTTGTTCGTTAATTTGAAAAAAGTTTTCGTCATTAAATTAACGGTTCCACTTGAAGAAAATTTTGACACAAGCGCAAGTTGGAAAGATATGAAGATCTACGAAACAATGTGTCAGAAATGGCTGGAAACCCATTATATTTCTTATCGAAGTTGGATGCCATGGTTTTATTGCCAACTCAACCTCCACATTCTTAAATAATCTTGGTTTTTTTCCCATTTTAGACAAGAAAATACATTTAAAAAATACAAAACCAGGCTCTATCTGCATTAGCATGGATATGGCAATCCTACAGAGTGACGACAATCCAACAACGCCTGGTTGTATCGTGAGATATTGCTGGGGCGATCTGAGTTAGTGCTAATGATGCTTCGGCCCCGAAACAATGTCTGAACCCAAAGTCATCATCGTATGAAGCCTTTGTTGGAAGCAATGCTGCGGTAAAAGCAACAGTGACATTACAAAAATATTACATAGATATATGCATATGCCTGCCTGCCTGCCTTTAAACCAGATAAAGCAAGGAAAACGAACAAGAAAGAAAGAACAGATAGGTAGGACGAGTATTGAAAGTGAAACGAACAGAACAAGTTTAAAACTCCGGAGTAGAGATCCGAAGGTTTAGTGGGTAACCACTGAAATCAAGTACAAAACACAAAGAAAATCGAAAAGAAAAACAAGAAAATTTAAGAGTATGGGAAAGGAAGGTCATTTTTTATTTTATTTCATAGGATTAATTGTGTATTGTTTTGCGAGGGACAAATAGTGAGGCTCATCAGAGTAGAACTTTCGCAAACAAATCTGCTATCTAAATAAATAAATGCTAAAGTTTATTTCTAATCTATCCAAACTTTATTCACATCAAAACAAATTTTACTTATATGATACAACATAAGATTTTGTAATACCGTATATATAGTTATCTGCAAATACCAAGCTCCAGCCTCTGTCCCATCGCCGCAATGTTGCATCTTTGTGCCTGTTTTACAAGTACTTCAATGGATTGTGCTCCGATGAACTTGCTGCTCTAGTGCCCCCCCCCCCCTTGACGTAAATACACTAGACCAACCCGACAATCAACTAAATCCCATCCATTCACAATGGAGGTCTCCAAATGCCGGAGAGCTTTCTACTCCAAAAGCTTCTTTCTTCATGCTGCCGGCCTCTTGAACTCTCTCCCTGCTCCTTGTTTCTACAGTGGCGGCCTGCCTTGTTTGGGGTTAACTATGATGAAAAAATAAATCAAATAAAAACTAAAAAAAAAAATACCCACAAACATCGTTTGGCCTTAATTTGCATATTTATCTTTTTTAAAGCTTCTAATAAATTAATATTCTGTAATACAGTTGGAATTTTGCATTGTCATATTTTCTTATATATATATACGGAATATTTTTGTCGATAGTAAACCATTTGATGTCGCTAGGATGCTGAAAAATAGATACGACATTAATCTTAGCCAAAAGGCCAAGGAACAAAAAAAAAATGTTTTTATGACATTTTAAAATGAATAAAAAAAAAAATGATTTAATCTATTATTGTATTATCTTTTAATGGGGGTGTATAGTGTAGTATCGGTTCCGTTGTCTGTACCATCCTTCCAGGAATTACCTCCCTTTCTTTTAGGTGGTTGGGGTAATCCTAAGTATTACATCTTTCTTTGGTGAGGGGGTAATTTAATATCTGTTCTGTTGTCATCAGACCATCTTCCCAAGAACTACCTTCTTTTAGAGGGTGGGGGCAGTAAAGTATCTGCTATTATATCATACTCACAGGCATTCCCTTCTCCTTTTATGGGTAATCCTCCACGATATTACTTCCTCTTTTCAGAGAAGGTGTGCAGTATATATTCCTTCCTCATGATACTATCCCTCCATGATTATCTTCTCTATTGGGGGGGGGGGAGGTATTATGCTATCTGTTCCGTTGTCATATCTTCCCAGTTCCCAGGCATTAACTCCACCTTTTTTTTTGGGGGGGGGGGGGGTCGTTCAACAGGATACCCTCCTCAATCATCATTTCCTCTTATAGGCTAGCAAAAATATGTGACCGAAGTCCTTAAAAAAAAACTTTTTTTTTTTTTTTTACTCCGACCACAAACCACATGCTTTTTTGGTTGTATTTAAGCTCGGATACAGACCAACAAAATAAAATTCAAGTACTAATAAAAAGATATCAGTTTATTTTGTAATACCAAGTTCGGACGATTCTTTCACAGGATACACAAAGCTAATATTCAACACACTCATTTGGGTCTCAAGAGATTAAAAATGGCGGAATACGGTCCAAACACCCATTTTTGTATTATAGGAGCCCAGACTTGAGATGCCATCAAAAATGTAAGAAAATACACAAATGTGGGGAAAAATATCCAAACTTTATCCAAAAAATATATTCTAAAAGAACAATGAAAAAAAACAACAAAAAAAAAACATTGAGGCAACAGAGGTCTAACATATATATATATATATATATGATAGATAATAAAATTCACTTACCTAAGTCTCACACTTTGAAGATATATATTGCATTTAATGGTAAACACCCTTTAATCCAGTCTGTCCTGGAAGAGAAAAGTAAAAATGTTATATAAATAATATATATATATATATATATATATATATATAAGTAAACAACCTAATTATAGAAACAGAAGCAAATTCAGCTCAATATCATTTCGAATAGAGCTGTATCAATAATTGCGCTTAGCTTAAAACTTCACGGCTAGTCCAATTGTCAGAAGAGTTACAGAAACGTGCTCAAACATTTGAATGAAGTTTGAAATTTTATTCAGATGTTTAAGGACGTTTTCGTAACACTGGACTAGCTGTAAAACTGCAGTAAAGTGCGAGGCTAAGTATTACATATATGCCTATGTATATATATATATATATATATATATATATATATATAGATATACATACATACATACACACATACATACATACACACATACATACATACACTAGAGATGGGCGGTTTTACTGAAAAACCGGTTTTTCGGTTTCGTCTCCATACCTAATACCGAATCGGTTTTATTTTTTTTAAACTGTAACCGTACGGTATTGTGTTTTTACTACAGTAAGCCACCATATACAAGGAAACACGGTTGAACAAATTTTCCAATTTGAATAAAATTGAATATTACAAAAAAATGTTATATTAGTAAGAGGACAGATTGAACAAATATATGATAAAAACATTTAATTGACTTGTAGGGAGAAAACTTTGTTTACAGTTTGTTTATCATTAACATTTTGAAGTTTCAAATGAAAAAAAAGAGAAATACGACAGACAACATGACATCGTATTTTTAGCATAAACTATTTTCAAATGAAAAAGAAAAAATCAAACGCGTTCCGTATGATGTCGAAAATCAACTCAAAATTGTAAAATAATTATTTATGTTTGTTTCAGAGTTATCTAAAAAAATAAGTTAAAATGAAATTTTAAAAAATACTTGTTGTAAAAGTAAATAAACGAAAAGTAGCGAGCGAGTATAAACATTTAAAAAGAAAAAAAGTAGTTGCCAATGCTAGTATCACTTTATTCGGATTTTTTAAATTATTTTAAACATTAGGCATTTCATTGTTTACTTTTGAAAAGCCATTTCATACATAAATTGTCATTTCTAGAGAACTACCTCTCAACTATACCGTTTTCTCTCCCAAAAATGGGTTATTCAAAAAGTAGACTATGCAACGATTTATATTTTACTAAATTGTTAATATGGTATTTATTTAGAGTTGACAATTTATTCGAAAGTTTAATTATTAAACTTTAATCCAAGTCATGAATTCTATCACTAAAATTACCTTAAAGCTTAAAAAATGACTTTTAGGTGAATTAATAATCTCTACTTTTTTTTTAACCATCCTTCCTTTTCCCTTGGCGCGGTTTTCGGGTGTACTACTAGTCTTTTACTCATGTCTATAAAGTTTTATTATTCTGTCTTAAAAACAAATATTAGCTTCTGATGGGTTAAAGAATTAGATAGAATGTATATTCAAACTCAGTTTTATTCTTCAGAAATCTTTCATGAATCTTTGGTCACTGTTTTAACGAGTTAACTGTTGAAAAGGTATCAGAACTTTGATTACAACAGTCAACACCTTAAAACTTATGATTCATATCATGAAGAATGATTCAGTCACAAAATTATCGAAACAGTGGCATAATTCAACTAAACGTTGAATAATAACTAATCATCACACAAGAGAATGAATAGCTTCCATAGTAAAAAATCTTTTTTCAAAAAAAACGAAAAACCGAACCGTAAACTGAGATTTTAAGGGGAAAAAACCGAAACCAATACCAAAATTTCAAAACCGCCAAACTCTAACATACACATACACACATACATATACACACATACATATACATATATATCAGAAAAAAAATGTGATCTGTTGAATCACCCATTAAACTTGGGATAAATTGTTTGAATCAGGAAAAAGTGAGTTTACAAAACCGTGAGATACTGTGCGAGACTATGTATCCATGTGAGTCTCTATGTCTCCATTGCCACCCAAGAAAAAAATGCTAGAAAATGATGCTAGAAAAGTCCTAGTAAGGTATGAAGCTGATGTTAACTTATGATTAATATCCCAAAACGCCTTTAGTCTTAGACGTTTACCGGGAGGGGTGGGGATCGTTAGGTGGTGTGAGAGAATTAAAGAATAAAACATCAAGGTCGTTGGAGTTTTATCTTTTACACAATACATAATTGAAGCTACGAGACAAGAGAGGAAAATGGAAACCTCGGCTGCCATATCAGCACTATGACTACACAGAGACTACTGGCTAGTTACGTCGACGAAGTGGACTACAGACAACCCGTGGGGATCGAAGGACGCCCTATAGTATGCTACAATTAAAAAACCTTTCATACGAATCTTGCTTGACAACATTAAAACTAACTTTTCAGAGTCCATAATTTTCTATTTTCAGTTTCACCATAGCAAAATGTTTTTGATCGCTTTGAAATATTGGCTGGCAGTTCTCTTGAACTTAGAGTTTCAGAGTGTCGCATTAACATGAACTCATTCTGGTGTAAAATGCACGAGAAGTAGAAGGCCTTCCTTCTACCTCACTTTTAGAAACTGCACTTGAACAACTGGAGTTAAAAACAGACTACTCGCAAACGTCGGAGCATTCCTGTTCGGTACTTTGCACTTGTTATGGCTTGCTGGAAGTGAGGAGACCTTATCTTTCATTCTTTGCGTCTCTTCCATGCAAACCTAGACAGGTGATGGAGAGTGGCCAATTACAGAAGAGCTGATCCTAAAGTCAAACATTTTTGGGTCAGACAGTAATCAGTCTATACTAACTCAGCTTTCAGCGATATATATTTTTTAAGGAATTCTGTGTTTTTTCGGGGTTTTTTTTTTTTTTTTTTTTAATTCACGAAGTAAAAGTAGGAGAAAATAACACTCATGCAAGGGAGAATCCAATGTGTGTGTGTGTGTAATATAATAAGTATGTATGATATACTATGATATATGTTGTAATATATAATATATTAAGAGTGAGAACACCCCTCATAACAGTAATGAACAGAGTCCGAAAAGGACTATTAATATATGTTATATTTGTAATTTTCTATGTGTAATGTGAGGAGAGAATAAAACGAAATATAGTTTATTTTTTAACCTTATGTCAGAGTATATTTATTTTATTAACTTTTTTTGTTGATGTACGATACAGCAGATTGGCAACAAGTGAAGAATAACAAAATTACAAGACTCAAAGAAAGTTCGAGTTTCAAAATAAAATAAAAATTTAAATATGGAGAACTTTAAAAATGTTATATTGGAATTCTTAAACAGACAAGAAAAAAATGTATGCAAAATATGGAAAGACTCGAAAAGTAACATGATGAAAACTTTGAATGACAGGAGAAATCTTTTTCAAGACTTAGTTATCTTGTTCACTTTCAAGAAATTCTCTAATTCTTTTTCGCGGGATTCTGTAATCAACAATTGAAGAATTTAGGTGCAAGCCAGAAGAGGTAAAATTTGCGGCAGATTTTCAAAGATACAAGGACATTTTTTTTTTTAAATGATTGTTCTATATGGTCAGACGAGAAAAAAAAATATGACTTGCTTGAAAAATTCCGGAGTTATTGAACACGAAAAGTATACTCATTACATACTACTAAAAAATCAGATGTTTCGTTTCAGGAAGCATTTTGTTGTAAACTTCTTTTGGCAAAAATCGTTAACTTTTTAACATGTGCTGGCAATGAATGAACCTAACCCTAACCAGGGCCGGCGGGACAGTTATAAAAGTGGGGGGGGGGGGCTTCTCCTAAAAAGGAGGGGGGCGGTTAAACACATGCATATATAACTTCATTATTGATGACCGTAAAGTGGGGGGGGGGCCTAAGTCAAAAAGTGAGGGGGCTTGAGCCCCCCTGCCCCCCCCCCTGGTGCCGCCGTCCATGCTAACCTAACAAAAAAGGATTCAGAAGATCATACTACATGTGCAAGTGAATGAGGAATTATAACATTTTTAACTCGGCAAACTTACTCCAGAGTTGTTCAATTGTTTAACATTTGTGCAAAATCTTACATCTTTGAGAAGCAGTGAAATAAGGTCACATCTATTAAAATAAGATTCTAAATTAAAGTTAAAAAATATAGTGGAAGAATGTGAATGGATAATAAATTCATGCCATGACACTGCAAAAATTGAGATATTTCAAACATCCATTCAGTCGAAAAAAATAAATAAATTAAAAAAATTTTCAAAATGAATTCTTGTAATCAAATACATTTATATAAAAACTGTCCATTTAAAAATAAAGAATGTCATAATTGTGGCAATAAAAGAGATCAGTTCTCACATTGTAGACAAGAACCCAGAAAGAAAAAAAGAATCCAGAATGTTAAAATACAGTTACCTCTACAAAAAACACAACGTGCTAAAAAAAAAAAAAAAAAAAAATTTGTAAATGTAAATATAGAAAATATTGGGGGAAGGAGCACATTACAATGGAATATCTACATTCTTTCATGGAGAGAAAATGACACTGTAACATCTAGAGTTATGGGTGGAAAATTTCTTCGGAATTTCATTTGTGGTGGAAGCAACACTGGATTATCTTTTAGTCTTTAAGGGAGAGGAGATGACTTGAAAGATCTGCAATCTTTTGATTAAAAAAAACTGACGCTGAAATATCTAGTCTTCACAGAGGGGGATACTAATATATTTACAGTATTTCTAAATATTCTTCCCAAGAAACATACTTGTCTATAATGTTAAACACACTAAATATATATCGTATTTAAGAAATAACAACTCCTAAAGGGTTACATTTAAATTTTCCCAGAGTATGACACAAAGATATGCCTTCCTCACCAACGACTTATGGTCCAGTCAGAATACTCATACACAAACACATTTATTTTAAAATAAGTTGTTGGGTATTTTGTTTCCTTCTCGCGATTCTGAAGATCAGGCTAAATAAGCAAAAGAGAGGGTCGAAAAGTGTTAAGTATTTTTGCAGGTTTCTTGTTAGCAGACAAGGTTAACTAACCTCACTTCAGAGAGACACAAATACAAGAAAGTGGATAAGAACGCTCGCCCCAGATGGACAAGAAATCAGTTTTAGAAGTCAGTCTGGAAGCATGGTTTGGGGTCAACAGGAAAAAAAAAATTCTAAGGATGTGATAGGTAAAACGGAGGGGGAAAAAAAAAAAAAAAAAAAAAAAAAATTAAGTAAAAAAAATTAAAAACAAAATCTTTCATGATTGACTTAGAAATTCTTGCGAATACTTAGAATCTATTTCCTTGCCTCCTCACGAGCAAAACATTTCTCTGACTGAAGACAGGACAGATACTACATATTGATCCAAGAAGGAAAGAGGGTAGTGGAGAAGAAAGGAAAGTAGAAAAGAGAAAACGAGAGAATTAACTAAGTGAGATGCATAGTTTTATTTAGTTTATTTGGTTATTAATCGTTCACAACATAAAGTATTATGTGTGTATTGTGAATAAATAAACTTATATATGTATTTTATTTTAATGTTTTAAATGTAGTTGTAATGTAAATAAATGGTGAATCTCATAAAGTGTCTGCTATTGAAAGAATTACCGGGTCGGATAGAATATGTAATTAATGAAATCTATCGGAATTGTTTGTTTTTTTATGTAAAAAAGAAACGGACTGAAAATTTCTAAATCACGGGCTAAAAAGAATCATATATTAATTTCTCAGATGCGATGCTATAGTGGTCTAACTTCGAGAATCTGACTGAAATTTCTGTATATATTAGATAATGAGTGCCATACTTGTTTTACTCTGTGTTAGACTACAGTAAAGGTCATCAAAAGTACAGGTTTGGTCTGTTATACAGCATATCAACCATCTATGGGTTCTTTTATGCCGAATAAAGTTGTCAAATCATAATTCTACAGGTAGGATAATTATTTATATTCCTAGAACACATTGCTCTCAGAAGGAAATTTCAGTGAAAGCGGGAACATTACTCTTAGAAGGAAATCTTACTGAGAGAGAGAATCATTACTCTAAAAAAACAAAAAAAAACACAGCACTCAAAGAAAAACATTACTTCTTTGAAAGCAATACTCTTTAGCATTGGTAATCTTTGTTCTCAACGTGATTGACCCTTCTAGCATCTATTGGTGGAGAAAAATAAAAAGGAGAAATAAGGTTTTGATTTTATTTGAAAAATCAGATCGAATAATACGGTTGGGGGATGAACTTATAGATACTAGGGCATGACATGACCAGCCGATTGATCAGATCAGGCCTCTCTGACCTCACGTCTAGCCAAAGTAAAGGCTGAAGTGGACGAATGCCTAGCCACCAGGATCCCGTCCTACAGCATCAAAGGTCGCCACTCACGGCCAACAAGTATCACCGTTTGAGGGCAGGGGGTTATACCTCTGCATGGGGTTTCAGTCGGCAAATTCGTAGCTCCACCGACAGGGTGAACAAAAGTACCGAAACTTCTATTAAAACTAGATAATAGACATTTCACTACAAAAAAAAAAAAAAAAGAAAAATATATATATATATTTATCTTTGCTGAATATTTTACCTCCACTTCTTTGCCAATCTGCGCATGACATCGCCAGGACTATACTTATAGCGTCTTAAGAACTTGACGTCCATTCGACCCCTCAAAATGAGGAGGAAGAAAAGAAAAAAAAAAAAAAAAAACTATAAGTCTCGCCTGACAAGGTTGTAATTCAACGAAAGCTTGCGAAAAAAAAAAAATTAAATAAATTAATTTTTCATTTAAAATTGCACGATTGTTGATTTTCAAAATATTTCACTTTAATACATTCTAATCCGTGCTTCAAAGATGTTGATTTCCTTACTTAGATAATATACATTTCGCTACAAAAAAAAAAAAAAAAATCATTTATCTTTGCTAAATATTTTACCTCCACTTCTTTTCTAGGTTTTATACTTGTTTTCCTGTAACCAACCTAACCTTTTTTGCCCACCCCTCTGCCTCCAGGCAGGATATTTGACCTTCCTGTTGACCTCCCTTCTATTGCAGTGGTCATTTCACTTTTATTACCCCCACCCCCTCTTGGTTTCATTTCTATTATTCCTTGTTCTGACTGACTGTTATATAAGTTGTGGTTCCTGGTTAGTTTTTTCAAGCACTCCTATGGTTTCGAAGCTATAACCATATATTCTGAAACTGCATTACCCAGAGTGTTATATATATATATATATATATATATATACACACACACCCCATTTTTATTTTTAAACTTTAGTTAACCCCAGACAAGGCATACTGCCACTGAGACGTAAGGGGCTACTGTGGATTAGGGGCCAGAAAGTAAAGAGGGCATCCTAGGAGAGGAGTTGTGCGTCGAGATGTTTGTTTACATTACATTTAAATTTCTGCATGTTGGTAGAGTCAAGGAAACAGGAAGCAGGGAGGGAGTTCCAAAGGCTGGCAGCTCAGGGAAAGAAGCTATTGAGGTAGAAAGCTCTCTGGAATATTGGGGCCTCCGCAGTGAATGGATGGGATTTAATTGATTTTAGAGTTAGTCGGGTGTATTTACGTCGAGGGGGGGGGGACCATTGATGTACTTGTAAAACAAGCATAGGGATGCTACATTGCGGCAATGGGACAAGAGCTGGAGCTTGGTAGAAAGTGAGGAACCTATTAGATTAGCGACTCTTTGTGGACCCTGTCTAAGAGGGAGAGACTAGTGGTTGGTGCACCAGCCCAGATGTGACAATACTCCATGCATGGGCGAATGGTAGTCTTGTAGAGATATATAGGATATTGGTCGGTGTGAAGTTTTCTAGCATGGTAAAGGAAGCCCACTTTCCTTGCAGCAGCCCTAGCTATTTCTTCTATGTATCTGTTCCAACTCATGTTAACTGTGAGGAGTTTAAACATTGGACTCTCGGGTCAGGTGTTATCCATAGTAATTGGTGGTTGAAAAGGTTTCTTGTAGTTGTTGATAAAAGAGGATCCAATAATATTATAGTTGTCTGGTTCGCACTTTACACCATCTGTAAAAATGCCTTTTACTTTATTTTATTTATAACATTATAATTATAGAAATAAAAAATAGAAATGTTAAGGGGTTCAGGGCTTGGAGCACGAGTATTCAAAGGTTCTCATTGATTCCTGGCAAATGCCAGATGTATCTTCTGGGGTTCAAAGACCATAAATTTACTGAAAATTTAAATGTCATTTTATTTATATATCTACCCCTCCCAATCAAGGCTGAGTACACCCCTTTGGCCCCAAATAAAAAAATTTTTTTTAAATAAAAAAAAAGTAATATGGTTTTTTGAGCTGGACATAGAACCATAGGGATCCTCATTCAACCCACGGGCTATGCCAGGTCTTGTTGCTAGTATATATGAGGAGGTTTGAACATGACAGAACCAAATAATGTTAAGATTTGGAATCTCATGGTGTACATAAGTTTCGAAATTATATATATATATATATATATATATATATATATATATATATACTAGCTGTCCCTCCCCGGTGTTGCCCAGGGGTTTTTTACTTTCAGTTTTGGTTTCCTCTTTTACTAGACAGTTTTTTTTTTTGTTTTTTTTTTTTTTACTAAATTATTTTTCCTCTTAAAAATCAAAAATTAGTAAAGAAAATAGTCATTTTATTATAAATATTTGTTATCCCCTCCAAAGAAATATTAAATTTTTTTGTTATAAAAATCAGATAATTTATTATGTGTCATCTGTATCGAAAGATACAGAACTATTAGTGCTAATACTATGACGACAACTACTACTACTACTTCTAATCAAATGTTTTATCTTATTTACACAAATCAGCTCTTTTCAAAAAGATTATTCCATACGATTATTCGATCTTTAGTTGTAAAATTACATTGCAATTTAAGATATTCATAAAGATTTAATTTAATAGCGATTCTATTTTTTTTTTTTTAAGAGAACTTAGTATTACGTTTTCATTTAAGTATTAGATAGCGTTTAATATTTAAACGTACTCAGACATACCAGTAGTAAAAAATTAAAAAATCTCTAACAAGGAAAAATTTAAGATGCAAACATCTTCTCAGAGATGCAGTGGGAGTAGTGTTTGTGTTGCTCCTCTTACTCTCTTTGCAGCAGTAGGAAAATATGGATGAGATCGAAAGAAACAGCCGGATTAAATATTTTTACTATTATACGCTATTTCAAATAGATTATTGTTGAGATAAGACTCGCCGTACTATTGAGATTGTTCTTAATGAAACAGAAAATTTAATCAAGCCTCGATAAGCCTGTCTGTAATAGATCAAGAGAAATCGACTGTACTTTATATTAAGCAAAGAAGTTTCAAGAAAACATTCCCTACCTGAACATTTTTACAAATTTTAGGGGGGGGGGGGGTCGATCTAACATCACCAAAATTAACACTTCTCGCCCACAAATTGATTTCTACTAAGTTCTATTTTAACTCCGCTTGCCTCATTTGTTTTAGATTGCATCAAAATATTTACAAGTCTGAACTTTTGCACTTATTAAAAAGCTTCATATTATGAACCCATTCTGGCTCCGGTATTCAATCTAGATTTATATTATAACCCCTACCCCAATTCATAATTTCTTTTTATACTAATAAGTCACCGCCTATCAAGGCCCGAATGCCACTCGGGGATAAGGGTTAATGAGATTGTCAGTTGGCGATTAACAAAACTTTAAAAGAAAACTGTTATGGTCAGAACTTGTTAACATTGAACTTAAAAACAACCATGTTGTAGTCAGCTAGGAAGCTGTCCAATGGCATCGTGTTCCACAAATGGGAAGTTTTTGGAAAGAAACTTTGTTCATGGTAGTTCTGTTTCGTTTTAGGTACTCAGAGGAAGAAAGAAAACATTATTTACAGCTAGACGAGTGATTGCTGTGAATGTTTTACAGACCAGAGATTTGGGCTTAGCCGAACACCTTCCATGAAAATAACGATAGAGTAGAGAGAGACTAGCAACGTCTCTTCTGTAAGAAAGGGGTTGCAGGGAAGAGAAGAAATCATCCCTCACTAGATGTCGAAGTCGATTCTGTACTCTGTCAAGGCAGGAGAGAGTGCTCCAAGCAGTCCCTCCCCAGTTGTGGCAGCAGTCCCTCCCCATCTTAGGGTGTATCCGACAGGTAGAGGGTTGCGTCAGTAGTAAGGTACTTTTTTCTTTTTAAAACGTAGCTAAACAAAGAAAAAGTTGGGTACTTCTGCTGTTTCACAATAACATGTTAGGCCTCTCTTTAAAAAAAAAAAAAAAGTAGCTAAAGAAATGTATAAACTTTGTTATGTACTTACGTGGTAGCTGAAAAGATGAATGTACACCAAAAGTTATAAAAATTCATCCAGTATTTATTAAATAAAAAATAAAACGATTTTATCTATATGTTGCCATTTTTTTTTATATTTTGAGAATTTCTGAAAGTTATCTCCCTTGCCTACTTAATTACCTGAAATGTCCGATACGTAAAATGTTGTTTTTTTGTTTTTTTCTTCTAATTCAATAAATACTGGATGAATTTGGGTAATTTTTTTCTGTAAAATCTTATTTTCAGTTAACACGTAAGTACAACACAAAGTTTATACATTTATTTAATTATTTTAATGTTATTGTGAAACAGCAGAAGCACCAAACGTTGATTAAAAAAGCCTTAAGCTTTCAAGTTATTGCTCCCAGATAACGCCGGGTTCCCTTGCTTGTATTGAATATAATGTGAGGGTAAAAAACGATAAAGGGAGAAAGCTAAGTTGTTGTTTCTCCCGTCATAACAATATGCCAAGAGACCATAATAAACAGGAAGGGAGGTGGCAAGGTCAGTAGGGTTAAGTGAGAGGAGCCACCAATCGACGAAGAGAAACGAATGAGGAGCGGGGGGGGGGGGGGGATCTGTTGTTGTGACAAAACACTCTGGACATCGCGGAGCTGGTGGTAATGACAACTGGACAAAGAAATTATATATATATATATATATATATATATATAAGAAGCTTCGAGTCATTTTAAACAAAAAAAGAGAATGCAGTTTAAATTCCCAGGGATACTAATTAAATTCAAAATATCGCAGACTTGGCACTTTCATAAGCTGACTTACCGCTGGAAAATTTACAAATACAAAAAGGGGATTCAAGCATATAACAGTGAAACAAAAACAGGGGACCTTAACTTAAATTGTGAAATATTAAATGGGGGATCATATAATTATATATATATATATATATATATATATAGAAAGAAAAAAATTCACATACACATTGCAACTGTCAGCATTTATAATTTATTTCGACTTCCTAGTACATGTGATTTTTTTCTTTCTATATTCTATTCCTGCTCTGCTTTCTACATTGAGCTCTCTTACTCGGATTTCTTACCAAAATTATTCACTTTAACACACACATTATATATATATATATATATATATATATATATATATGAGTAATCAGTCAACAGAAAATCATAAGCGCAAAGTTGCAAAAGAAGTATAATAATAATAATGAATAAAAATGGCTTTCCGACTAGGATGGAAGTATAGTATCAGTTCTGTCCAAAACTAGTACAATATCGTGGGGGTCTCCGTTGGCATTGGACATCCATAGAATCAAAATATGTCACAAACCCCTATAAGAGTTTTGGGGGATAGAAACTACATTAACCAGAGCACTTAGATAAATATGTTTCAGCTTGAATAAAAGTGTCACAATACCGTTAGGTCTCTGTTCACGCCCGACGTCCATAGAATGGAAACATGTCAAACTCCAAAGATTTAAAACTGGAATTTCCACAGGTCTAGCTAGTTATACACTAATAACGCTGAGAGAGGTATGAACCCCCACCCCCTAGATATGGGTAAAATAGTGACTTGTGTTTAGTTAATCGCATAGTTTAAAAAAAAAAAAAAAAAAAAATGGAAATCTCAAGACAAGGCATGAAGTCACTTATGTAAAGAGCTAACAAGAATAAATATGAGTATCGCAAACACAGGAGATACCTATTGGCCTTAGTCTTGTAAAAGACAAGGCTATAGGTAGGAGGAAAACAGTCAGCAGGAAGAGAGTTCCACAAGCCTGCGGGTCTTGGAAAGAAGTTACTGGGATAGGAAACTGTATTACAATGAGGTATTAAAACAGCGAATTGATGGAGACCACTAGACCAACAAGTTAAACGAGCTGGAACAAAAGAAGCAGGGAACAGATCACATAATTCTGAAGAACACATGCTATAATAGTATTTATAGAAAAGACTGAGACTAGCAAAAGTTAATCTTTAGCAATATTATAGTCTGCTTCTACATAAACTAACTTGGTTGGATCTGCCATAAAACAAGAAAAGTGTGTGTGTGTGGGGGGGGTGTGGGTGTGTGTGGGTGTGTGTGTGTGGGGGGGGGTGTGGGTGTGTGTGTGGGTGTGTGTGTGGGGTGTGTGTGTGGGGGGGGGTGTATGTATGTGTGTGTGTGGGTGTATGTGTGTGTGTGTATGTGTTACCGAAACATCTAAAGGGAAGAATATAAATAAAGTAGATAAAACGGTTGAAAAAAACTAAACAAACAAAAAAAAAAAACATCCTAAATTAAACACTTATAACAACAACAAAAAATAAGCCGAATATGAGAGGTCACTGTAACAGATCCTAACCTTTTATTATTAATTCTATGAATGTTGATGTGGATAAACTTAACCCTTCTCCTACCTCTCTTCACTTCCACCTTAACATCTAGAGGGGGGAGGGGGGCGGAGAGAATACCTCCCACCCACACCACGCACATTCACCAAAGCCAGCTGAATGACGGCTGTCGGAAAGGAAATGAAATCATGGAATATTTCCCTCAGCTCAGAGTAATTTGTGAGACTTGATAGCTTCCCATTTGATTCAGTTGACAAACTACACGAAAGCAGAGGGGGGGGGGGATAAACAAAAAACAAAACGCATTAACTTTTGGTCCATTTGGAAAATATGCATGGTACAAAGATTACCTAATATAATTTTAGGAAGGAGGCAATCATCCCAGAAATTGACTCCTCTTGAAAGAATGGGTCTATTGCCTGAGACGTCCTCAATTGAGAGGGAGTGCCGACGAAACCGACCCAATCATTTTGGGACCCAGTGCTGAGTGCCTTGTTTTGAGGAAGCTGGAGTCCTAACATTAAATCAACCTTAGCTTTTGTGTGAAGGCAGGTAAATAAAAAAAAAACAAAGATTACTGCCAATAATAATCTTATCATATAGATATCTCTATAGATATAAATATAATAATTATAAATAAATATTAAATTAATACCTACAGACGCTAGCGTTTCAAGCTTATTGCTCTCATCAGTGCAGGAAAGTAACAATTTCAGACGGTCGGGAGGCGCAAACCCGGTTCACAGAGTCAGCCTAGAATCTGCAAGCAGTCGCCATATCCACTCGGCCAACGGAAACTGTCACGTAATTAATGGAAATTAAGATCTATATGTACCTAGAAGCGGTCACAGATAGAAGACTAGTCGAGAGTGTTCGAACGTATTCGGAACCTTGCATTAGAGCTTTTTGGACAGTCTATTTTTAACATCCCCGAGAGTGCTCAACTTTAATTTCTTAAAGGGGCTTAATATATATATATATATATATATCGTACATGTATTGGTTTCTGTAAATGTAAATCCATAGAAACTCAAGTGTTTATAAAAAGTGCTCAATACCAAGTAGAGCTGTTTATAAGTATAAATTTTTATTTATACAAACATTATTGGTTACATATGTGCATACATGTTTCGGTTGCACTTTCCCAAGAAAGTCAACCTCATCAGACCGAGAATCTTTCAGGAGATTCTCGGTCTGATGAGGTTGACTTTCTTGGGAAAGTGCAACCGAAACATGTATGCACATATGTAACCAATAATGTTTGTATAAATAAAAATTTATACTTATATATATATATATATATATATATATATATATATATATATATATAGTAAAAGAGATATAGATAGAGATATAGATAGAGATAACTAGCTGTACTTATACGATGTTGTCCGGGATTCATTAATGGGATTTTAAACTAACTTTTTCTGGTTGCACATTTTTTAATTAACAGAGGGAAAGGAATTCAAAACTTCGTTTTATTATTTCAATAAAATTTAGGTTAAAAGTATCACGTGTAGGCGAGAAACACAGACACATACAAAGTGGTCACAAACTTAATATAGAGAAAAGATGGAAAGACATGCTGATATAAGGAAGAAAACTTTGCAGTTAATGAGTTATCTCCCTTACATTATCATAGCCATTATTTAAAATTGTCAGCATCCTAACAATCCTTCTAGCCGGAATAATTTTTTCTCTAACAAACTGAAGCAAAAGACATTTTGGCATTGTAAATCACATTCTGGAAGGAAGAAAAAGACAAAGTGGCTAGGCAGAATCAAATATCGAGGTCAGATACGATGATATTTAGATTTTAATTAGGAAATCCGGCTGACTTAATTTCATATATTAGGAAAGAAAGATACAAATATGAAAATTATCTATCCACTTTTCCTATCCTCTTCCTCTCTAATGCAGGCCTACAACCCATTAATTATTAAAAAAACTGTTCTGCGGTTACGGTAGTCAAATGACATCCCATAGCTGCAATCAGTCCTCAATCCTAGTCCCAGGCCATGGCATGCGCAAGTTGTCGTAGGCAATGAAAATGAAGTTATTTCGCTGTACGTAGTGGTCCTAGTCCCGCCTGCTTGAGGTCAGCACGTAGTGTGCCCAGCAGATTTGTGCAGTGCCGTCCTAGTCGCGGTTGGTAGGCTTGCGAGCCAGTAACGGCAAAGTGCCCTCTACAACCATACCAATTATAAATTCTTGTACCACATTGAGACTAACATGACCCCCCCCCCCCATCATGGAATTGGTCAATTTTATATCTAAACACTCGACCCTTACTTTAGGAATAATCAAAAGTAAATTGAGATAATTCTAAACTTTTTAAAATTCAACTTTAAAACAAAAGCAAAAAAATAAAACAAATGCATACCATCCTTATCGATAAATGTTCTGTAGTGATAAATCCATATAATAATAAATAAAAATAAAAATAAATAAATAAATAAAAATAAAAATAAATAAATAAATAAAAATAAATAAAAATAAAAATAAAAATAAATAAATAAGCTAACGCAATTCAATATTTATTCATAAGTTATCACTCTCCACTGCTTTCTTTTGTTAAGATTAGATCGCCGAAGATACAATGCAAAAAAAAAAAAAAAAAGTATTTTTTAAAATTTCATCTGATGTCGCTGTTGTGTAGAACATGGAACAAAAATACATTTTCTTGGACTTCGAGCTAAGATCAAAGTGTAATTTCTGTTCAGTCCAAAGGCGGCACAATAATATTGTGGGGTCTGCGTCAAACATCCATCGAATGGAAATATGTCACAAATTCCTACAAGGGTTTGGGATATAGACACCCCCCCCCCTTCCCCAACAGGATATATTTTTGAAACTACATAAACCAGAGTATTTAGGTAAGTCAATTTCAGTTTGAACAAAGGCGGTACAATAATATCGTGAGAATCTGCGCTCATGCCGGTGGTCCTTTAGAATGGAAATATTTTTAAGCACGACACTAATAAACAACAGATGAAGGATACAACTGTGGAATTTCCATGGGTCGCACTAGTACAACATTAATAAGACTAATAATATAATTAAACAGCTATTACTGTTCACATCGGAAGTGCATAGAATTGCTGGAGTAATATACAACAGATGAGGATACAACTGTGGAATTTCCATGGGTCCCACGAGTAAATTTGAATTTTTTTTTTTTTTTTTTTTTTTTACTAATAAAGCATTTACTGACCGTTTCTTAGTGCACATGCATCTGATTGGTCAATAGTGTGCGTAGGTGGTTAAGTGGTGCATGTGCACTTTCATTTCCCATTCGAGGGGAGGAGAAAAATAAATAAGTGAATACTGACAACTTAAATTCGAAATAAGATACGTCCATTCAATCAACGCGTTTAGCGATGACAATCTTTAGTTTCTTTTTTTTGTTGTTGTTTTTTTTTGTATGTTTAAAGCAACATACAAAAAAAGAACCCAAAAATAAATAAATAAGTAAGTAAGAATGATAAGACATTTTTAACATTAGTCACAGCTACAAGATAATTCTTGATAACAGCCAGGAATTATTCTAGGAATGTACTTTATGGCCACAGAATACCATTCCTCTAATCCTTGTGCTGGAGTCAAGGACATGGACTTTTGGTATGTCATGAAACGGCAGAATAAGGGGGGGGGAGGAAATGAAGATAAAAATACTGAAGGAAAAGTTGAAGATTTATCGATCTCAGGTGTGTCAACGCATTTGGCACCAAGGAATGGACTGAAGTAGAGCCATGGCTACCTACGTCCGAACTCCACCCCTCCACCATAGAGGGAGAGGGACTTCCTATCACTAACCCACAAATAGTTTCACTCATAGTTGGGATGAGGAAAAGGGGGGGGGGTCTTTTTTTGTCCCTTGCTTAAAATGCTGTCAGCAAAAAAGCTTTGTAGAGTCGCTTTTAACGATAAAAATAAGAAAAGTAAATGAAAGCTCACTGAGCATGCGTTTTCCTATTTACTTGCCTAGCCCCCGGGGGCGGGGGGGGGGGGTGACACAAGGTCGGGTTTTTATGTAGGGAAAAAAATCCAGCTCCCCAAAAAGGGGCATTCTGGATTGAGACAAAAATTTAAAATGTCTAGAAGGATTTCTCCTTTGACAGAGGAGAGAAAAGATGTAGATGTGTAGTATCAAAACTGATGCATTCTGGTTCCAACTTAAATTCTGTCTTGCAGAAAAAAAAAATGGCTACGGTATTAAAGTTGATAACTTTTATTTTAAAAGAAATAAGTTATTGAATAAATGCAAATTCAATTCGTTTTTTTGTGATAAAAAAAAAAAGTGGGAGACTCATATCAACGGTTGAGGGAGTGGTGGTAGAATCATGAGTCTCTAGCACCGGCGCTGTGGACAATCACTTTGGTATGCCAAGAAATGCGAGAGGTGGAATAAATTAAGGGAAGCTATAAAAAAAACATTGCAAAGAAAATCTTGAACATTTATCTTTCTAAGGTATGTCAAACAGATTGGCTTCAAGGAAATGGCCAAAGCATAAATCCGATCTTACGAGTTTCCCTCAAGCATCAATAACACGGTGCAACCCACATTCTCGGCGTGAATCTACATGAATCTTAAACAAGGCAACAACATTTTTGTGTATATTTTAATGCTACAAAATTTTGAATCTGCAACCTTAACGACACCAAGTAGCTCTGGTCGTGTAAATAAAAATTAAAAGTACATTAGAAAAAATGTGGCACAACGCGTGAACCCTTTTTGGAGAGCTGGTGCTCCCACTAGAGTTTTTTTATCCCTTGTGCTAGACTTGGCGACGAGTAAAATAAATTCACTGCACTAAAAATGTCAGCTCACACGCGGCAACCATGTTCTGATCAGGGCCAGTCGGTGTGATCGGAAATGTCAGCTAAAATATCAACAATGCTATTGACAGCAGCCGGGTTCAAGGGGTCAGATCACCTGTCAACAGGGCTTGTTGGAACTCAGAACAATGTGGTGTATATTGTGCCTTCTCTCTCTTGCTCGCTTAGTTCTTAACAAGCGAAATATTGCAGTCGGCTTTTCAAACTTGAATGGGGAAGATGTGTGTATGCCATGCTAGCCGAACTCAGTCGAATCTTCGAGTTTTTTTAATTGTTTTTTTTTTTTTTTCGAAATATAATAAATTATATTTTTATATAAAAAGTAAAATGGTTTGTTCCATTATTACAGAAAGCCGATCCCAGCCAGTTCAGCATGCAAGCCAAACAAACAGCAAGCCGATGAAATACTCGTCCAGCCAGACAAACGGGTATGATTAACCCCTTCATTAAAAGACATGCCTATCGTTGCCACTCTGGGAGCTTGGTACCGTGCCAGGACTATAAGAGTTCTTCCAAAGACGTCTCCACAGCATGGACACACCAAGTCACACTCCCCGGCTGTGACCATCGTCCAACGATGATTGCTCACTGACGATAACGACAAGCACATTTTGTCCCGTTCCAAAGGCGACTTTAGAAAACTTTGGTGCCGGTACCAAGATGCCCCCCCTCCCCCGGCAAACGATAGTAGCATAAAAAGATACATCTATTATTTATCACTAATGGAGATTTGATATCTGTGAAGCCGAAACTATATTACTTCTATTAATTGTACTGTCTTTTAATGCTAAATTCAGTTTACTATTTCAGACTAAATGCTCAATTCAGGGAGAAGATAGTGTAGTATTTGGTAGTTTTGTTTTACGGTATATCAACCCTTTTTGGGTTATTTAATGCCGAATCTGGTCATTATAGTAAAAGTTTTTATGCTTCAAGTTCTTTATATCTTCAAATGTTTAATCATCGTTTTTGGTTTGGTAGTTTTGTTTTACGGCATATCAACCCTTTTTGGGTTATTTAATGCCGAATCTGGTCATTATAGTAAAAGTTTTTATGCTTCAAGTTCTTTATATCTTCAAATGTTTAATCATCGTTTTTGGTTTGGTAGTTTTGTTTTACGGCATATCAACCCTTTTTGGGTTATTTAATGCCGAATCTGGTCATTATAGTAAAAGATTTATGCTTCAAGTTCTTTATATCTTCAAATGTTTAATCATCGTTTTTGGTTTGGTAGTTTTGTTTTACGGCATATCAACCCTTTTTGGGTTATTTAATGCCGAATCTGGTCATTATAGTAAAAGATTTATGCTTCAAGTTCTTTATATCTTCAAATGTTTAATCATCGTTTTTGGTTTGGTAGTTTTGTTTTACGGCATATCAACCCTTTTTGGGTTATTTAATGCCGAATCTGGTCATTATAGTAAAAGATTTTATGCTTCAAGTTCTTTATATCTTCAAATGTTTAATCATCGTTTTTGGTTTGGTAGTTTTGTTTTACGGCATATCAACCCTTTTTGGGTTATTTAATGCCGAATCTGGTCATTATAGTAAAAGATTTATGCTTCAAGTTCTTTATATCTTCAAATGTTTAATCATCGTTTTTGGTTTGGTAGTTTTGTTTTACGGCATATCAACCCTTTTTGGGTTATTTAATGCCGAATCTGGTCATTATAGTAAAAGATTTATGCTTCAAGTTCTAAAAATAAAATAAAAAAGGGGAGGGAGAAAGGGAGAGGGGCTGTTGTTTTTGTTTTTGATTTTGTAGAACATAATTAAGTTTTACAAAAAAAAAAAAAAAAAAAAAAAAAACGTCAATGTAGGTGAATTTCGTCTCAGGGAGCCACAGGGCAGCCTGATCTGGTATCACCAGGTGTAGTATTTGTTCTGTTCTCACGAGACCATCCTCCCAGATATTACCTCCTCCTCTGGAGGGAGGGGGTAGTATAGTATATGTTTGTTATACCATTCTCCCAGAGATTTTTTTATTCCGGAGGGGGGGGGGGGGTAACGCTATACTAGCAAAAATATGCGAACTGATCACATTATTTACCTCCTCTCCAGGGGAGAATAGACACAAGGTTCAGATGTGGTCTTGAGAAGCCAGCACACTAGGATAAGCACACTCTGGCCTACAAAAAGTGCCTGAGCAGCCCCGTCGGTATTCCCAGGTAGGGGCGCCCCAGGTGATTAGCAATAAACTAACCCCTTCTCAGAGAGAAGGTAAAGCCTGGGAGGGTGGACCGCCTAGGACTGAGCAGAACAGCAGTCTGACAGCGACAAAGCCACTGTCAAACCGATTTGTATCATAATTCCGGTCACATTTTTGCTACTAATCACAATGGTCTATCAGCTTTATGACATATCAACCTATTATATGTTCCTACATAGAAATTAAGTGGATTATAGAGCATGATTGACATGGAGGGTCAGCTGTGGCCTTATAATGGAAAAAAAATAGTTAATTGGTTTAAACCAGTGGTGACCAACTGATAGTCCATAGAAAAATGGAGGCATTATTTCAGTTTTTATAAAGCTTCAGATTCAAAAATTACCAGTCACAAAACGTATTATGGATAATATATATGTTCAAGACCTTTCTCAACTTGAAATAAACCCAGATCTTCACTTTGTAGTGATGTCAATGGAGCGAAAAATCCACAAATTGAATTTTCAAACAGGAACCAATATAGCATTAAAAAAAAAAAAAAATGTAATACTTACATCAACTTCAAATTTTCAATTTGTTTTGTTTAAATAATTACACTATAACTATGTTAATCTTAATAGGTGCATTTCATATTAAAATTAAAAAATTTCCGATTATTATATAAATAAATGTTAGATTTTCTCAATTTATATTAGTGATTCACCGAATGTAAGATTATACATTTAGTGGTCCATGTAGTTCAAAAAGGTTGGCACCTGCTGGTTTAAACCACATGACAGGAAAGACATGGAGGTTTTTTTTTTTTGGTTTTTTTCATTTGCTGCCAAGATTTTAGTAGAGTTAGACATAATGTAAGGTCCACAACAATGGGTTCACTTAGGTCTAAGTGCACCCATTGTTGTGGATGGTCCAGCCAGAAGCAGCTCCTAATTGGTCCCCCGATTTATAAAATCGGGAGACTTATGTTTTGAGGCATGTCCGTCCGTCCAGATTTTTCTCCGCAACCATCCATTGAATTTCTCTCAAATTTTGCATGAAGTTGTAACTTTGGTCAGGTTAGAAAGTGACATTCTCAGATTTAAAAAAAAAAAAAATCTGGTTAGTCCCCCTAGGGGGTCAAAAAGCCCCCAAATGGCAAAAAATGACATTTTTTGTCCCATAACTTTTCATCCATCCATTCAATTTCTCTGAAACTTGGCCAAAATGTGGAGGCAATTGTTCCTAATAGAAAATAAGTATCGCTGACCTTGAAAAAAATCTGGTTCGCGCCCCTAGGGGGTCAAAAGCCCCCAAAATGGCAAAAAAAAATGACCCTTTTCTCCCATAACGTTTGATCCATACATTCAATTTTTCTGAAACTTGGTCAAAATGTAGAGGCAATTGTTCTGGATATAAAATGAGCATCCTTGACCTCAGAAAATTCTGGTTCGCGCCCCCAGGGGGGTCAAAAATGCCCCAAATTGCCCAAATTTATTGCATTTTACACTCGCCACATAGGAGGGACCACGCACGCGCTGCTTGTTTGATAGTGTTCCAGTCATGGTCTCCATGAATATACCAGCTCTCAAGAAGATTATCAACAGAACATCTTCAGTTGTACTCGTAAGCTTCATGGTCAATAAGGATATTCACAAACTTTGTAGATAGTAACTCTAGAGAACCAACTCATTAATCCTGTATGCACTTCGTACGTATAAGGAATATTAAGTTTATCCTTGTAATAATTTGAATTATTCGGACTACTCTTCTCATTTTGGATGTTATCACAACGTTTTGGCCAATGTAACAGCCACCCTTCTTCAGGTGTGTCTTGTCGAACTTTGAAATTTGTATAGAATTTCGAACGGAACTCTTTATTTAATCCACAGAAGTAGCTTCTCGCTCTCGTTCCGTCAGCCATGACCAGATAGAAGTCTTAAGTAATTCTTAATTATATTCTTAGTATCGCCCGCACTGAGGATTGAACCCTGAAACTCCAGAAGATTTTCACTTATAAGTGCTAAATAATAATCAGTTCTATCTATTGTACCTTGAGTCCTTGGTGAAATTTCATACAAATTCCCGAGTCTGACAAGACACCTGAAGAAGGTTGGAGGTTACATAATCCAAGTACAAATTATCAATACTTGTAAAAAAATTATTAAAATATATATCTTTAATTATTGACTTGTCAATCATCAAACTCTAGGTTTTCTCTTATATAAACTATTAATTTGTCGAAATACAATTGTCTTATAACGATTCATACAGCTGTTTATTATACACCTAGTTACAAATATCAAGTCTAACTAACCTAGTTGTAAATTAGAAAATAAGAATATCCGGAAAAGTAGGTTGAACTTGAGTAAGATTTAGAACAGGGGCGGGCAACCTCCGGCCCGCGGGCCACATCCGGCCCGTGAAGTCTTAGCGTCCGGCCCGCCACCCTGCTATGCTTTATTATTGCAATCCAGCCCACGGACCTCCCAGTAAAACTAATATCATTTTGTGACATAGATGTAAAAGTAGGTTTCGATTAAGATTTACAGTGGGATAAAAATGTATAAATATCAGCGAGCGATGATGCATGTATATTTCAGTTTTCTTTAACTATTAATTTCAAATCCTTGGCCTGAGATAAAAATAGAAAAAGAGAAAGAGAGAGGCAAAGAGGAAACGAGAGACGAGGAAAGGGCATGAAACATAGAACCTATGTGAGGTGTGTCAAAACAAATGTTGGATCAACTTGCTACTTCCCCCCGTCATTACTTTTTATGATTCCAAAATGGCTCTTCGTCGGCGTCTTTTATAACATCACATACAGAAGTCTCTTGAGAAAAAATAGATTTGTAGAGTGTTCAATGCAATTTTTGTACAATTTATTCATGTAAACAAAATATAGTAATTCTGAGATTTCGTTTTTCACTCCTGCCCGCGATCTCCTTCCAAAAGTCTCATCTGGCCCTCACTCTGAAAAAGTTGCCAGCCCCTGATCTAGAGAGAAGAGTTAAGTGGTTGTTTATACAGACAATAAAAAAACAATCAGCTTTAAGTAAAACTGAAGAGACCAGGTGGAGAAAAGTGTGAATGTTTTAAATAGACAACAACAACAAATGATTCAGAGGTGTATATAGAAAAACATCTCCCTATAAAAAGGATGGTAGGATTTCAAATTTCAGTTAGTCTTGCGATTTCCTTTGATGGAATGAAACACAAAACGTCTGTGTAGCTCACTTGCCTTAAGTATATTTATATACCTACCACACACATACACAAAAATATACATGCTTCGCCAGTGTTCGAATTAATATTCAAATAATCATTAAAAAAAATCCGAACCTGGTGTGGTAATAGCACTGAACGGGCTATGCCGGCTTTCTCCAAAGGAGCAAGTTTACAGGGAATATCAAATTCGCATGTATATTCCGGTGATGGGAAGATGACATGCAGCAACTAGCATTCCCAAATGGTCACCCCCCCCCCTTTGGTACTGGCCAGGCTCAATGCTGCTTAACTTTGGTGACCCAACGATAACCGGTGTGTCAACGCGATTATGCCATAAAAATCATAGAATTGTCAGTAAATTTATATATGAAAAATTAAATATCATTTCTGATGACCTAAAGAAAAAAAAAAAATACTGTCGATCTTTTATTTAGAATTGACGATCTTTTGGAATTCATTTCAGGTGGCAGGAGTTGTCCGATTTGCTATCTTGCAACCCCTCACCATTCGAAATGTTTGCCCGGGAGCTAGGAAGAAAAAAAAAAAATTTTAGATAAAAAATTTTTTAAAAAGGGGCAGTTTTTTTTTTGTTTTTTTTACTCGCTAACTTTTGTGTGACAGGAGGATTTATATACACATACACATTGGTATTTATTATTAAGTGGAGAATGGTAGACCAATGACCGGATTCCAAAAAATCCAGTATACTCAACACTATTGTTATCATCAACAGCATATGGCGAGTAATAATAGCCACAACAACATACAAAATTTAAAAGTAAAAAAAAATCTTAAAATAAAAATGGGCAATGTTATTAGAAAATTATTTGTTTTTACATATTTCTTTAATCTACAAAAATCTCGCACCAATCGGAAATACCAAACATTTCTCAGTAAAACAAAATAAAGCGAGTCCATAAAGATTTTTTTTTCTGACCATAACAAAATTTACTTTTCCCAAAACACAAGCCATAATTATTCTTCAGGGGGAAAAACAAAAAGTCATTAAAGTAATTTATTTACAATCAAAGCAGATTTTCGTTTCTTGGGATTTTAATTACATACCAACATTACAAATGCTAGTGTCACTCGGTCACAAAAAGTCAAAACAAAAAATAGCGGTGCTTCCATGGGAGAGGACCCACATCGGCTCCATTGTGATTCATGGAATAACCATAAATGGCCGAATCAGTTTGATTTGAAAGTCGCAAAAAGTGTAAACAGGTAGACGAAACTGGGTTAGAGGTTAAAAGTTTTAGCCTCTCAAATAAATCTAATAAAAAAAAAAAATTAAAAATTAAAATTAAAAATTAAAATTATAAAAAAAAAAAAAAACTTCCACAAAAAAAAAAAATAATGTTGATTCACTTAATGATTTGAAGAAAATTAAAACCATTTTTAACATGGAAGAGGAGAGGGGTAATCGACACTAACTTTAAGTCAGGGAAAATTTAATGTCCGTACTAATTGACTGTTTGGTGACGACTCGGCATTTTCTGGTCTGTTCCGTAAATAGTGATTCGAAATATTCGGCCGATGTGTGTCCCCTCCTCTAAAAGTACCAAAATAAACACTAATGCTTTCTTTGTAAACACTTATTCAACGTGTAAGAATTAAGGAATCCGTATATAACATGAAAGATTTTACTATGTTCCTTATTCTATGTCACAAAACTATGTCACAAAACTATGTCACAAAACTATGTCACAAAACTATGTCACAAAACTATGTCACAAAACTATGTCACAAAACCTATGTCACAAAATCTATGTCACAAAATCTATGTCACAAAATCTATGTCACAAACTGCCTGTGGTTGATAGTAATGGGAGGAGGAGGACATATTACAAAGGAGTGTGTAAAGAAATGAGAAACCATTTTATAACCTAACGTTTCAAAGACATGAAAAAAAAAAAGAAGCTAATCAAGAAGGAAAACAAAGACGACAGCCCAGACCCGCGTCACCTCGTGAAGAGCCCAGATAAGACCACTTGGATAGTCATAAAGAAACATCCGACAGGAATTGAACACGTTTCCATTATACCAATAATCATTAGATCACCTGCACCATGCACCTCTACAGACAGATACAAACGAAGAAATATCCTACGGAAGAGCGGACAGGCATAAATTTCTAGCCGAATGAGAAATTAGTTATAACGAATCCCAGCGTAAATAATCCTATCATTTTACGGATACGACTACTCATAGATGTGAATTTTTTAACGAAAGTTCCGAGAGTTTTGCTTTGTTCAATGGACACGTACATCAAGCTGATAAAATGCCATTAAACATTGATGTATTTATTATACAGCTGGAAAGAGTCAAGAAAAGCAGTTTATTATCTGAATCAACTGTCTACAAGGCCAGTCTGAAAAGTAATGGAACTGGATGTGCTGTGGGGGCTATGGGCGAAAGAGGGATAAACAGATTCTATCATCACCTAAAATGACATCATTGGGGTTTATAACTTGTCTCAGGTTTCTGAAATCGTTGCATTTCTCTTCATATGCTTACACTTCTTTTCGGGGTCGTTCAGCTATGAACACTGGGGAACGAACGATGAACACCAAGCTACAAATAAAAACACTGTACTGAAACAATTTCCCTATTCATCTGAACTTGCTCCATGTGACTTTTCTTTTTTTCCAAGATCAAGGGGATTTTGAAGGGGACCAGTTTTGAAGGCGTGGAAGCCATCAAGGGTGCCATAATAATGGAACTGGGAAGACCATCTCAGGAGAATCCTACCAGTAGTGCACAAAAGGATTAGGAAAATACATTAGACTTGGAGAGGTATTACTTTGAAGGGGGGCGGGAGTTACAATCATGTAGTTTGTTGTTCGGAATGGAAATAAATTTTGTCAACGATCCAGTTACTTTTTAGACACACCTCGTTGGCTCGGAGAAAGATTATATTATCTTCTATAAAGTAGTTACACATGAAACGTTGTGAATCAAAAATTCTAGTTTAATTTATTAATTACTAGTGTACACCAGCCGTAAAATAAATAAATAAATTATGCTTCGCCAGTGTTCACACTAATCTATCTTTATAAAGTTAGGTATGTTCTATATTTATATATTTGTATGTATAGGATTTACTTCTAAACTAATTAACTGATCATTATGAATTTTGGAACACAGCTGCTAGACCTAAGGGGTCTAAATATGGGCTATATTTAGCTTAATTTAGTTGTATGCAAACAGGGGTAAAAAAAAGGGACGGAATTCATCCCTATTTTTCACTCTTTAAATAAAACTAAATTAAGTATAGCCCATATTAACCACCCTTACGCCTAGCAGCTGTGTACCAAAATTCATGATGATCAGTTAATTAGTTTAGGGGTAGATCCTATGCATAGAAATATATAAAGATATACACATACTTAACTTTATATAAATACTACATATGACTCTTTCTTTCTCTCCCCCTCTCTATCTACCTATGTCTGTATCTGTCTTTTTGCTTCTCTTTCTCTCACATTATTGTTTTATAAATAATTGGACTTGTTTTGGTTTGTCTTCACAATGGCAGCCATGATTGTTTATTTATTGTTGGTTTGAAATTGTATTTCTTGTCCGGAAATAAAATTTTATCTTTGCTTAGATATGCTTGTAAATATATAATTCCATCAAACTTTTTTTTTTTTTGTTGTTTATTATTTCTAGATCTTCGCATTTAAAACAAGAATTTTAGACAAATCTAATGAAGGACATTCATATATTGCCCAACCGTAAACGGGAAAGAAAAACAACCGTTTATATTTATCATTCGTTTCGGAATTTTTTAGATGAGGATTGATTATTTGTATTATTCGAACTACTCTTCTCATCTTGGACGTTATTATCACAACGTTTCGGACGATGTAATCTCCACTCTTCTTCAGGTGCATTTTGTCGAACTCTAGAATTTGTACAGGATTTTGGACGGAACCCTTTATTTAATCCCGGGGGGGGGGGGGGGTAGCTTGTTCTGTCAACCATGACTGAGTAGAAGTCTCAAGTAATTCGTAATTATATTAGTATCGCCCATACCGAGAGTTGAACCTTCAACCTCCAGAACTGATTTTTAAAATTTTATTTTTATTTAAAAAAATTTTTTTAAACATTTTACCCCAAACAAGACAGCCCACCACTGTAGACGTAAAGTATTACTGAGAATTAAGGGGTAGGTTTTGGGTGTCATTCTAAGTTGGGAGCTGTGCAGCGAGATGTCTGTTTACATTAGTTTTAAACCTCTGCATGTAGGTAGTCGGAGAAACAGGGAGCAGGGAGGGAGTTCCAGAGGCTGGCAGCACGAGGAAAGAAGGTATTGGAGTAGAAGGCTCTCTGGCATCTGGGGGCCTCCATAGTGAATGGATGGGATTTAGCTGATTGTTGAGTTGGTCAAGTGTATTTACGTCGAGGGGGCACCAGAGCAGCCAGTTCATCGGAGCACATTCCATTGTTGCTTAGCACTTATATAATAACTATATAATCAGATCGTTCTTAGCTAAAAGAAAGAGTCAGATCGTTCTTAGCTAAAAGAAAGAGTCAGGTCGTTCTTAGCTAAAAGAAAGAGTCAGGTCGTTCCTGATGTCTGTACATCTAAACAACATCACATTAATGCAGATGTGTCTCAGGGCTCGATACTTTGACCTTTATAAACGACCTCCATGATGCAATTACATCTGAGATGGGTATATTTGCTGATGACAACTATTCTAGACATGCAGGTAAATCGAACACGCATATCCAAGGCTGAATCCCTAGAAAATGACCCTTAGTCTGTATTAGAATAGGGGTATAAATAGATGGTTACATTTAATGCTACCAAGACAAAGCTCCTTTTCAAAATGGATCATTATATTTAATGCTACCAAGACAAAGCTCCTTTCCTTTAACCATCACCGATTATCATGGCTGATAATACCCTTGTTGAGAGTCTAACGTTCAAACTCCTTGGTCTAACATTCACCGGCAACTAATTTTTGCCTCGAAAAGTTAACATTTGCAATATGAGGTCAAGTAATAAAAAAAAAAAATTTTTAACTTAAAAAAAAAACTTAACACTGGTGTTTTGAAGAAAAGGTAATTTTATAAATACCAAGTAGTTTTAAGATTTTGAATTTTTTTCATAAATGCATACTGCCAAGAAGGTGAGCTCCCTCTACTGTGCTAGAAAACTTATCACATCTGACAGTATCCTATATCTCTATAAAGTCACCATTCGCCCATGCATGGAGTATTGTTGCCACATCTGGGCTGGTGCGCAAACCACTAGCCTCTCCCTCTTAGACAGAGTCCCTCCAAAAGGAGGGACTTAATAGGTCCCACGCTGTCTACCAAACTCCAGCCCCAGCGCCGCAATGTTGCATCCCTGTGCTTATTTTACAGGTACTTCCACAGAATGTGCTCCGAACTTACTGCACTTGTACCCCCCCCCCTCAACGTGAATACCCCCGACTAACTCAAGTAGCAGCAACATTCCAACCCTTCACTGTAGAGGTCCCCAGATGCCAGAAAAACTTTTTGCTCTAATAGCGTTTGTCCTAGAACAGCTTGCCTTTGGAATTTCTCCCCTGTTTCCCTGACTGTACTAACACGCAGATATTTAAATGTAATGTGAACAAACATCTTGCTGCCTAACTCCCCACTTACGATGTTCCTTATAAATCCGACCCCTAATCACAGTAGCCCCTTACGTCTCAGTAGCAATGTACCTTGTTTAGGGTGAATAAAAGTTGTTTTTTTTTAAATTAAAATGTCTGTTGTGCCACGGGTTCCGTTCGAAATTCAATGAGTTTGACAAGACGCACATGAAGAAGGTAGGTGGTTACATCGGCCGAAACGTTGTGAGAATAACATTCAAGATGAGAATAATAGTTCGAATAATCCAAATACAAGTTATTTATTACTCGTTTTACATTTCTATATGGAAACTTCAAACTGAACGAACTATTGATATGAAGTGCATAAATCTTTATTCAAGGTAATTTCAGTCGACATGTTTGACAAATTGATGCATGAATAAAGCGATAACGACAGTAAATGGCTTTGAATTATAGGATTACTCGAGGTATTCAGCCGACATTGGCCGTGTGGAGATATATTGCTGATCGGAAGGTTTCTTAGGGAAAAAAATTTTTTTTTTTTTAAATATAGTCATATTTACAATTTTTTCCCTTGAAAAGTTAAAACGGATGACCAAGACTACATGTTCTTTAGATTGACTTTACATCACAGCGTCAGTTACTTATATTCTTATACCGTTCCCCTTCGACCCAGGACTGTACCCTGCTAAACTGTCTCTAAAAGCATAGATAGAGCACTCTCAATTGTCTCAAATGCCCAGAGACATGTATTTGGGGATTTTAATGCACACCACCATGACTGGTTGGAATTCTCCAGCCTTACTGATGCAACTACGTATAATTTCTCCTTAGCTCACTCCCTCTCTCAGACTGTCGATTTCCCAACCCGCATCGCCGATCGAGTAGACCAGCGAGCCTCACTTCTAGACCTTTTCTTGACCTCAATGCCCTACGCTTGTGTAACGAAAGCTCATAGCCCACTCTGGAATGCTGATTACATTGTGCTAATGATTTATATCACCCTAAAAAGTCGTTCAAAAGCTGATGAACCGTTGCTCAAAATAACGAGATACTACGAGCAGGCTGATTTTGAGTCAATCAGAGCTCACATCAGCGACGCCCCATGGAGGGAAACCTCACTCCCTGCTGACCAGTGTGCAAATGAGTTAACTGAATGGGTCAAAGCAGGCATTGAAGCCTATGTCCCCATGCGAAAATTCTTTAGCAAGCCCCACTCTCCCCAATGGTTCACCTCGGAATGTGCAGCTGCCATTGCTGAGAGGGAGCAAGCATTCCGTAAATTCGGCCGCCATAAGTCAGCTATTAATAGACAGAAATTTATAGAGTCAAGAGATAATTGTAAGGCCGTGATAGGTGAAGCAAAGAGAAGGTATACTGAGTTAACAAAAAACGCAGTCACAGAAACTAGGTACTCGCGATTTCTGGAAAATCTACAATAGTGTGGTTAACAATGGTCAATCAACGATTCCCCCACTATCAAACCACAATGATGTCGTTTGCACGGCAACTGATAAGGCTGAAATACTTGCCCAGCGTTTCGCCTCTAACTCCACTTTGGACTCAGAAAACCACCCTCTCCTTGAATTCCCATTGCGGACCAAAGCCACACTTGATAACCTTGTAATCACCCCATCCCAGGTCAGAGACATCATAAAAAACCCTGACACCTCCAAAGCTTGTGGGCCTGATCTTATACCTGTAATAGTAATAAAGAAATGCTCTGCTGAACTGGCCCCTGTCCTCTCCAAACTCTACAATAAATGCCTAGATGAATCTTGCTTCCCCGATAGCTGGAAAATTGCCTCTGTGATACCAGTCTACAAGAATTCTGGGAATAGAACCGATCCTCAGAACTACCGCCCAATAAGTCTACTCCCGATCTTTGCTAAAATCTTGGAATCCTTAATCAATCTAGCGATAGTCCGGCACTTAGTTAATGCTAAACTTCTTTCTGACCGCCAGTATGGATTTAGACAAGCACGATCTACTGTAGACATCCTAATGGTCATCTCTGAACGCATGTATCATACACTCAACAAGGCAGGAGAAGCTAGGGCAGTAGCGCTTGATATATCCAAGGCCTTTGACAAGGTATGGCATAAAGGACTTCTCCTGAAAATATGCTCATACGGTATTATTGGGCAATTACTTAATATAATTAGATCCTTCCTAACCAAAAGAAAGATCCAGGTTATCCTCGATAGCCGTTCATCTAAGCAACATGACATAAATGCTGGTGTACCCCAGGGATCTATCCTTGGACCTTTATTGTTCCCGATCTTCATAAACGATCTCCCTGATAACATAGCAAATAAACCAATCTCAGACTCTGACGACACCACGCTTTATTCTCGTCATGTTGGCAAAACCGACACGATCATATCCGAGGCAATGGCTGAATTCTTAGAAAATGACCTCCAAGCTGTAGTGGATTGGAGTCATAAATGGTTGGTAACTTTTAATGTCGCAAAGACAAAGCTCCTCTCCAACCACCGATTGTCATGGCAAATAACACCCTACCTGAGAGTTCAACATTCAAACTCCTCGGCCTAACCTTCACAGGTAACATGAATTGGAACAAATACATTGAAGACATTGCCAAGGCTGCAGCAAAGAAGGTGAGCTCCCTCTACCTGACATTATCCTGTATCTCTACAAAGCCACCATCCGCCCATGCATGGAGTATTGTTGCCACATCTGGGCTGGTGCATCATCTAATAGTCTCTCCCTCCTTGACAAGGTTAAAAAAAAAAGTCGCCAATGTAGCATCCTTGTGCCTGTTTTACAAGTACTTCAATGAATTGTGCTCTGATGAACTAGCTGCTCTAGTGCCCCCTTGACGCAAATACACTAGAACAACCCGACAATCAGCTAGGAGGTCCACAAATGCCGGAGAGCCTTTTACTCCAATAGCTTCTTTCCTCGTGCTGCTGGCCTCTGGAACTCCCTCACTGTCCCCTGTTTCCCCGACAGTACCGATATGCAGAGGTTTAAAACTAATGTAAACAGACATCTCGCTGCACAGCTCCCAACTTAGAATGACACCCTAAACCTACCCCTTAATTCTCAGTAGCCCCTTACGTCTACAGTGGTGTCCTGCCTTGTTTGGGGTGAAACATTATTTTTAAAAATAAAATAAATTAAAAAAATAAAACATAAAACATTTGCAATACGAGGTAAAGTAATAAAAAAAAATTTAAAAAAAAAAAAAAACTTAACACTATGGTGTTTTGAAGAACAGGTAATTTTATAAATACCAAGCAGTTTTTGGGTTTGTTTATTTTAAAGATTTTCAAGTTTTTTTTATCTGTTCAAGAGACGATGTTCTCTGCTATTTTGTCAACTTTTCGAAGTTATATTCTGAATCGACCTCTAGATGAAAATTTGAAAAATCTTTTAAATAAAAAAAATAAAAAATACATTTGTTTTCCCCTAAGAAAATGATATTGCTGTAAAGCGGTAAATGCCTTTAAAAACGAATTCGTTAATCTTTAAAAATTTCAATAAAAATAATTTAAATGTTTCAACAAATACATTCTCCAGATATCTTTTGGTTAATTTTATTTTTGTTTTATTAATAGAAAACCTACTTAAAAAAATGAATTTCATTTTATGTTGATATATTTCAGTTAGTTTATGGACCTAAACGATAATTGCTCTTTGTGACCTCAAATGGAATCGAAGAAAAATTTCAATGGTGTCTCTATACTGAAAAATTTAACCTTTACTGAAAGATATTTTGAATATTCTGTTAACATTGATTTCTATAAACATAAACTGAGATATAAGAAAAGGGGTTTTGTCAGGACAACCTGACATGAGGATACTTCCTCCTATAAGTAAACCCTGACTAAATATTCAAAATAACAGTGTTCAAAGCCTAAATAAGATCCCCTCGGTATGGTTAACCAACACAGGCTTATATGAGGAATGGTGCTTCGAGTAACAGCACTAAGCTAGATACTCCACCAGACCAGATGAATTCTTGTCCTGGAATCCGGTAAGACTAAAAGACCATAAGAAAGATATACTATAACATAGTTAGCTGGTAAATTAAGGAGAGGAAAACTAATATTCTTAACTTCTTTACAAACTCAACATTTGACAGGTAATGGAAAACTTAAATGGAATATTCGAATATCTATGTATCTCATATAAAGATCAAGTGTTAGCCTCAGGTGGGGGGGGGGGGCTTGATGTCTGAGAACTCCAACTAAAGTAAAATGAACCAAAAAAGAAGACAATCTGTAATACCCGCCACGGGACAGGTTCATAATATGGAAACTCTTTGGCTCTTTAACAACCGAGAGAAGTTGGATGTCAAAATGTTACGGCAATCAAAATCAGACTACAATAGAGAAAACGAAACACTGAAGCTATCAATTTAGAAAAGGGATAAAAATTTTCAATAAATTTCATTAAAATGATAAGTGGCTTGAAGAATTTCAAGAGGTCGAGCCCCCCCCCCCCAAAAAAAAAACATATCTTACACGATTAAAGTTATGAGATGAGAATAGTGTTTGTGGCGTTAAGCTGTGACCTTTTATAAAGGTCACGGTTAAGCCCCCATTTAGGTGGTTTTAAAAGGATCAAAATTTGCTCCAAATTTGAGAATCCATCTCAATAAATTTGTAAGCATAATTCAATCAACAGATTACTAAATCATTTGAATTAATAAGAACAATGTTTGGCTAGTTTTACCCATGTAAATTAGTTATGTTACAGTTATGTTACAGTTATGTTACAGTTATGTTACAGTTATGTTACAGTTGACAATTTTTTTTACATTATTTTTTGACATTTTGACATCACATTTCTTTTTCTTCACATTTTGACATGTGTTTTTTTTTGACATTTTTTTTTGACATTATTTTTACAGTTATACAGTTTATACTTCATGGACGGCGGCACCGGGGGGGGGGGGGGGGGGGCTTGAGCCCCCCACACACACACACACACTTTTTGATTTAGCCCCCTCCCACTTTACAGTCACCAATAATGAAGTTATATATGCATGTGTTTAACCGGCCCCCCACTTTTTAGGAGAGCCCCCCCCCCCACTTTTATAACTGTCCCATCGGTCCTGTACTTGACAGTTATATTACAGTATTTGAAACTATAACACTATTAAACAAAGACATGGCAAATATATCTTACCTCCTGTTTAGATTAATTTTAACTAGATGGACATGTGTAAATGTCACACTATTTTAAATTATTGGAAATCGGTGTATGAAATCCATTTAGGGCTTGATTTAAAACAAGAAAAGCTTGGAGGAGGAGGGGTGGGCTTTATTAACTATTCTGTACTTTCACTTAATTTAACAAACAAAAAGATACCGTAAAAATGGAATTTAACTTGAAAATCCTATCTAAAAAAAATAGCCCGGTCCGTACACTGTATAAGCATTTTTATTTTCTTACTAATTCTCTGGGGTTTTCTTATGGGTTATAGTTACAAAAAAAAAAAAAAAAAAAGAAAGTAAATAAAATCAAAAAGCCGATTTAATAATCTAAACAGAAAAAAAATTTGATTTAAATTAAAAATAATGGTTCTTATCCATTTATGACGAAATCTGAATTGAGAAAATTTGAATTATCTCCCCTTTCAACTGACTTTTCAAAATTAAAGATGAAATTTCTCTTATCACCAATAATACAGAAGCACCGAAATAAGGCTATAATCGGGATATTAAAAAAATAGCTAAGGTTTAAAAGAAAAAGATTTAAGCAAAAAATTTAGCTTAATTATTTCTTTTTAAATTTCAATATACTAATTTTTTTTTCTTGTTTCATTAAATTACGATAAAACCAAAAAAGCAGAATTAAATGCTTGGGAGAATAATTGATTAAATGCAGTTTGGTTTTATGCCTGGGTAAAGTACCACTGGCGTTATATTTATCCCGAGACAAATGCAAGAGAAATACCCTACGAAGAAGAACATGTATTTTTCTTTTGTGAATTTGGAGAACGCTTTTGACAGTCAAGAGAGGTTGTCCGATGGGCTTTGTGTAAACCAGATGCAAACGAGTGGTCAGTGAAGGTAGTTCAAGCTTTGTACAGAAATGCTTACAGTCGTGTTAAAAGTAACAGCACATTTAGTGACAGCTTTAAAGTAAGAGTATATCAGGCTTCTATACAGAGTCCGTTGCTTTTCATTTGTGTCTTAGAACCATTGTTCAGGGAGTTTTTTTTTTTATTGGTTGTCCAGAAGAGATGCTGATGATTTAGTACTTGCCTGTGAAACAATGGAAGGTCTACTTGTTAAGTTAAAGACTTTGAGGAATGCTATGGAAAGTAAAGGTCTGAGAGTGAATGTTATCAAGACCAATGTGCTGATCAGTGGTTGTAGTGTTGGAAATCACAAAAAATAAAAATAAAAGTTTCCTGCTCAGTTTGTGGAAATGGGAGTCAGGTGCAATTCAATCATTTTCTTGTACTTGTAAGCATTGGGTACACAAAAGTGCAGTGGAATTACTGGTAGGTTGAGAGAGGATAAACAATTTGAGCGCAAGAAAGATAAGACAATTGAGATGGATTAAAACTCAGATGTGGACAAAGTATATCTGGATGGCAAAGTTATTGAGGTTGTCAAGAAGTTTTGTTATCTTGATGATACCATTGGAGCACAGGGTGGAGCAGGTGCTAGTGTGGTTGCAAAAGTTAGGAGTGGATGGAGTTTCCTGAAGTAACTAGCAGAGCATTACCACTGTCGACCAAACTAATGGTTGCCAACATCCCTAAGTGAAAGTGGTATTATGGAATTGACTGGATTCGAACTTGGCACACCCAGGTCGTCATTCTGTGTCGTAATCCACTTAACCACCGATTCTACCCAAGAGTAGGATAGTCAAATTTGTTACATTAGACCCAGAATAACCAACGAACCCCCCCCCATTTTCCCCACAATTTTGATGGCCTTATGCCTAATGTTTCATATTGTATTTTATTTTAGAGGGAATAAATAATTCAAGCTATAGTGCCCCTTTTTGGGGGGGGGGGTGCTGGATATCTGCCACATAAAAAACAGACTTTACCTCTAACTTTGCTCTTGTGGGGAGGCAAGTAAATGGGGAGTAATGATCTAAACTAAGCTGCAATATAAAATGACAATTCAAACAATACCATCAATCAATCCTCAAAAACTAACAAGAAAAATTTCCTAACATACTTTTATCATTCCGGTCCACTTTGTTGGTCATTTGCTTTCATGGCTTTCAGCTCCCTAGCTAAAATACATAATGGATACCCACTTCTCATTGTTCAAGCAGCTTGGAAGATGATTGTAAAAAGTGAAGGGCACACACACACACACTAATTATTATAAGGAGTTTTATTGCCCCCTAACCCTCTCTCTCCTAAGGGATCAACTAGTTTACTAAGTGCATACCACTTGAGCCTTCTTATTACAATTTTAATCCCCCCCCCCAGCTTAGGATTAGGAAACGGCTTGACCACATAAAATGTCAGTAAACACAAATTTGACCCAAAGTAGTTGACATGCATGCAATAACAGGTAAGAAGTCTCAGCTTCTAATTCTTGCTGGATTTTTTTTTTTAAATTCTTTTTATATTTACTCTAGTTGAATTCAGGGGTCAACAATTTTTTTTTTTACTGCATCCAACTCCCACCTTTGCATCCTTTTATTATAAAGAGGAGTATTTATTTACCTCCTCTCCAGGAGGTTAGGCACAAGGCCAGTTTTATCTTACTCCCACAAGGTAAGATGTGACCCAAGGTCGGGTCGGGAAAGTGGGACTTGAAAAGCCAGCACCAAGAAGGTGAGCACTCTGGCCATTGAAAATTGCCTGGGCAGCCTCATCGGCATTCCCCGGTAGGGGCGTCTCAGGCAGTAAGCAATAAACTTACTCCTCCCCAAAGAGGGGAGGCAAAGCCTGGGAGGGTGGACCTCCTATAACTGCACAGGACAAACCCATAGACCGGCAGAATCAAGCTCTGAAGGCCAAGACGATACCGGTCTATAGGGTGCATGTAAGTCACCTGAAAAAGTTTAAAACATTTTTTAACTTTTAGCGTATATAAATTTAACGAAAGCGCCAAAAATATTCATTTTTAAAAATTTTATTTTTTTATTTTAGAACAACACTGATCGAAATTTCAAATTTGTAGGAAAGTTTGAAAGTTAAATTTACTTTTTACGGTATTTTTTGGTCATTAAATTATCAACAGAATCTAATTCTTCAAAAATTTGATTTCATCTGAAAAAAATAAATAAATAAATTTAAAAAAATCAGTAAAAAATATATATTTACGAAAATCTGATTATTTTTTGTTTTATCTATTGATGGCGTTCTGTAGTTTAAACTTTTCAAACAAATATTGAAATATTATATGGACCTTTCTGAAATAAACACCAGTATCTTTATTCATAAAAAAAAAAAAAAAAAAATGCCCTAAAAAGTTAGAATGGCCTGGAAAGGTGCTCATTTTACGGTAACATTTATAACAGAAAGTGATCCCCCACTCTAAAATCTTAATAAAAAAATTAATTTCTTCTTTGCGGATAGTTTTTCAGGCTATTTAAAGGTAATCACAAAAAAGAAAAAGAAAAGTAGAATTAATTTAAATATTAAGTTCTTTTTAAATAATAAGTTTGAAAAAAAAAAAAAAATACAATTTAAGACTAATTAATAAATTTTATTCAAAAAGTGTGATAATCAAACCAAATAAGCGAGATTGAACGCCGAGGGACTTACAATAATCTTGTGCTTGTGTTTGTTCAAAACACAGAGGGCGAGCAAGAGAAAGCACGACAAAAGCTTTGTTCCTAATTTTTCGGTGACGAAAAAACACCAAGCAAAAGAAATCAGTATGTTAATTTGGATCCCTTCTTACAATCTCAGATCGTTAGCTCAGATTGTAGGGACGAAAACTGAAGACCTCAAGTTGACGGTTTCAATTCCCAGTCTCGGCAAAAATTTATTTAGTGTTTATGTATTATTTAGTGGTTAAGATGTGCCCTGAAGTATTTCTTGCGTTTACAAAAATTCTCAGCAGTGGACAGACAGAAATCCTGACAGAGAAAGTCTGTTATATATAAGCAGATTGTAGAGAGTTATTTAAATGAGGCACTCACGCTAGGCAATCCCTTTCATAAAGATTAGGGTCTTTAGGGGATCAATCAGTTAACCAAGTGCAAACTACTTGACCTATCTTTTGAGTTTAATCCAGCCATTTTTGGACACAGTCATTGTGTGACTACAGAAAATGTCAGAAAGAGAAGTGTATCCAGAAATTATAGGTTTTATGTTGTTGGCATTTACCAATGAGTTTTTATGTATGTGTGTGTGTGGGGGGGGGGGGAATCCGAGCCTTTATGTGTCCCCTCCTCGATTTTTAATTCTAATAACCCGGCATTTAATTCTAATAATCAATGTCAAACTTTTTTGATACGTACTAGTTTATACCCGTTCCTTGAGCGGTGTCGGTACAATACCTGGGTATGTTAAATTCCATCTTTACATCTAGTGGTAAAAAAAATATGTTAGTAGTATTTGCATGAGAGAGAAAGTAACTACGATGATATATATATATATATATATATATATATTTCCCATATTTTTTGGCCAGGTTCGCCTTGGCAGTCATTCCGACAACCTAGGGAGTGTCCTGAACCATCAGACCCTTCTTTGAGTTATGATCCGGCTCCAACCTAGGAGGTGCACCCTTCCAGGCTTTATGCTCTCCTTCAGGAGGGGGGGGGATATTACCGAACGCCTGAAGCGCCCCTACTTGGAATTTTGACAGTTTCGTTCTTCATGGCTATTTTTGTACTCGATCAGTGCCCCCTACCTTCCGGCCTTACGCCACATCTTTTTTACAGTAAGAAATCAAATAAGTCAGATATATCTCTAAATTTTTTATTTTAGTTGTGGAAATACTGGTAGGTTGAGAGATGATAGCCAGTTTCTGTGCAAGACAATGGAGACGGATGAGAACTCAGATGTGGAGAAAGTTTATCTGGATGGCAAAGTGATTTAAGTTGTTCAAAAGTTTTGTTACCTTGGTGATATCATTGAGCACAGGGTGGAGCAGGAGTGCTAGTGTGATTGAAAGAATGAGTGGATGGAGTAAGTTCAGGGAAATTCTGCCATTACTAACCAGCAGAGTGTTACCACTGTCGACTAAAAAGAAGAGTCTATCAGGCCCGTGTACACAGTGTGCTGATGTATGAAAGTAAAACCTGGTCAGTGAGGGTTAAGGGCATGCGTTGCATGGAGAGAAATGATATGAGAATGATATGATGGATTTGTAATGCGATTCTTAAAGACAGGCTTAGTTCTGATGACTAGGTCATGACAGTATAGGGAGACGTGTGCAGAAGAGACTTCAATGGTATGGTCACATTGAAAGAAAAGATGAGAGTTATTGGCTTAATAGATGTAGAACAGTTGAGATAGGAGGTTATTTTCACAGGGGATGGCCAAAGAAAACATAGGAAGAAAGCGATAAAAATGGACCCGAGGAAAAGAGGGATAAATCAAGACCTTTCCAGAGATAGATTACTTTGGAAGTCAATTTCTTAAAGCCGTCCAAAACATGTCAGCATATAAACAGATGTTAAACCGAATATGATATTAGTTTTTTTTTCTTATTAAACCATTAGTTCTTTAAAGCTTTGTAATACAACTTATTTTTAGCTTTCAGAAAAAGTTTTTAAATAATTTTTTTTTTTTTCAATGTTTTTGTTTAAATCGATAATGTTCAGTTTTCTTAGTGGTCCGAGATTTGTAAACAAATAGAACAACCAGAAAAACAATACTTTATATAAAGATATGTCTCTTAAAAATAAATAAATAAAAATAAACAAAAATGCTGTCAATTGATCAATAACTAAATGGCTCATATTTTGGCACCGAAATTACCAAATTTGAAAGGAAGGAAATCCGGTTTCATCTCCAGCCAACTGTTCTAAATATTCTTTCAACCGAAAGTAGAAACTAATTGCCAAGAAAATATGTTGGACAAATTAGACCCACCCACTTCCATTGCAGAACCAGTGAAATGGTAATGGGTGCCAATGGCCAATTAAATTGGCCAGTGCAAGCAATTAACCTTGGGTCATTAGCAACCGACAACTAAACCAGCAGGTGACAAACAAATACCCTAATATGCGAAGACATTGCGATGTTACATTCCAAATAAATGATAGCTCATTTCCGGTCACAAATTTATAGACATGAATAAATTGCTGCACAGAACTCTGGAAAAATAGTTTTGTTCATATAAGCTAAGGCTCGGAATACTTCTGCAAGCCAGACTAAATAAATAAAAAAAAAACAAAAAAACTATTCCATTAGTCTAGATCTAAATTAAGCTTCTGCAGTGGTTAGCCAAGATCAAAGTGTAGAATCAGTTCTTCCCATACCTCTAAAACATATTATAAATGTTTTCAAATTTAATTTGCAAAATGTTACCAGTTAATTACTTCTCATGTACATTCCTAACTGGGACACCAGAGGGCGTAGTCAGTGATGTGTTATGCTCAAGTCATCGGGGAGTTTTGGGTCTTTCAATATCATAGTAGCCCCCCCCCCTCCTCCTCGTCAAGCCGGCCCTATCAAAAGATCTGTCTAATACACCCCTTTTTTTATATATAAAAGCCAGCATCTTTTAGCATGCTATGGACGAGCGTAAACCATGCTGACTTGCACCCAATTGGTTACTTCGTAATATCAAAGAATGTGTGATGCATCATTTATTTACAAGATCCTCAGAGAATTATCACTTTTATTTATTAATGAATTCGCTGTTCAGGTCCTTCGTTATAATACACCTCATTCCAGTAGCTCCTTTCCAAGAACTGCTGGCTTGTGGAACTCTTCCTGCTGACTGTTTTCCTCCTACCGATAATCTCAGTCTTTTCAAGACTATGGTCGATAGGCATTTGCTGTCTTTGTGTTCATTATCTTTCGTTCTTTATATCTCCCGATATCAAGTGGATCGCTTTTCATAAAATGAAAAATTTAAATTAAAAGAGATCCCATGAAAGGTAATTTTGCAATGTCAGGATTTTCTAAGTTACATTTAAAAAAATTTCTTCAGAGATTATTGCTTGAACAGTTGTGAATTATTAAGTTTTTTCTATTGCAAAATATCGTACAATCAAATTACCAAAATATATTGGCCTCCGAGACGGCAGACCAGAACGTTTATTTTGTGTGAGAAAGCCAGAAAGCAGTTATTGAACCCTGTGAAATATTTAAATTGAACGAAAATAAAATATTTGAATATAATAAACTTGTAAATTATGTAACTTTACATTTAGTTTATTATCATTTTCTTTTCTATAAAATGCTCTATTCCCAATATTGAGCATATTTTTTATTGAATCAGGAATTAATAAAATAATTTTACAATTGTTACACCGGCCGTTCTTACACAGGAGAAACAACACCGGTTGTCACTATAAATAGTGCGAGTCACCAGAGACACAGAGAAGACAAAGCACAGTCTTGTAACTGTCTAGCCAAGTGCTAATCACTTTCTTACTTTGTTAATACACTTGTTAAACCAACCCTCGACTTGACTTCCTTTATTTATTATTTACTGTTGGACAACTTCACAACAATAATACTTGAATTTTTTTTTAAAATTATATAGATAGATATCTATCATATATATATATATATATATATGATAGATATCTATCTATATAATTTATATAGATATATATATATATAATAATAATAAATATTTGTTATTGGTCCCCCGATTTATAAAATCGGGAGACCTATGTTTTGAGGCATTTCCGTCCGTCCGGATTTTTCTCCGCAACCATCCATTGAATTTCTCTGAAATTTTGCATGAAGTTGTAACTTTGGTCAGGTTAGAAAGTGACATTCTCCGATTTTTGAAAAAAAATCTGGTTAGCCCCCCAGGGGGTCAAAAGGCCTCGAAATGGCAAAAAATTACATTTTTTGCCCCATAACTTTTCATCCATCTATTCAATTTCTCTGAAACTTGACCAAAATGTGGAGGCAATTGTTCCTAATAGAAAATAAGTATCGCTGACCTTAGAAAAAATCTGGTTCGCGCCTCCAGGGGGTCAAAAGCCCCCTAAAATGGCAAAAAATGACCCTTTCCTCCCATAACGTTTGATCCATACATTCAATTTTTCTGAAACTTGGCCAAAATGTAAAGGCAATTGTTCTGGATATAAAATGAGCATCCTTGACCTCAGAACAATTCTGGTTCTCGCCCCCAGGGGGTCAAAAGGCGGTCAAAAATGCCTCAAATTGCCCAAATTTATTGCATTTTCCACTCGCCACATCGAATCACATACAAAGGGGGACCACGCATGCGCGGCTTGTTAATTATTTATGTACGTATACGTTTCGTCCTTATATATATATATATATATATATATATATGAGATATATATAGAGATAGAGAGAAATAGATTTAGGCAAACATTAAATAAGTTTTTGTTTTGTTTTTGCTTGGTAAGACTTTACTTTTTTACTTTTTCACTTTTCCGAATAGTTTTAGTATTTCGGTCAAATTGGTGTAGGTAAGTTCCGTGGGTTTCTTCTTCCATTTTTCCTTATTTTTCATAAGTACTTTCGATTCGATTCATCAAATCGTCATCAGGCGGTGTTAGTTTTGGTGTGTTTACAACTACGTCTTTACTGTTGAGTTTTTTTTTATGGCTAATAATTTACAACTTTAAAATGAGCATCTGTAATATTGAGATGTTGCATGCGAACGTGAGAAGCGTGTGCAAAATTCAAAAGTATGATTGTTTAACGGCTAAGAATTTTGTAATGTTAGTTACTGTGCTAGACACTTTAAAATATTGACTAGTTTCGTAATCCACATTATTGATTGTGGGATGGACTATTCGAAAAATTGAAAAAATAAAGCCTTATCAAGCAAAAACACTGTTATTTAATGTTTATATAATAAATATATATATATATATGTGTGTGTCAGGTTATATTGAAAAGAAATCAATAAAGTGCTCGATCGTGAGAGCTACTAAATTTATTTGAAAACTATGTTACATATTTCAGTAAACGTACCGCAGTTTCATCCAGATGAGCAGACTTTAAAAAAATGTAAGTCTTTATGCCCAGTGGAATCGTCGGCGTTCTGCATGAGGCGAAACCACGATGAGGTTTCTCATCATGGTTTTCAAATAAATCTATCATATATATATATATATATATATATATAAGTGTTGTAGACCCGTGCTAGGGGTCACAAAGATAACAACCACAAATTGTGACAGGTTAAAATATACAATGTATTTATTCATAGCAATACAGTAACGCCACTAAATGTGGTAGGAGATGACCGGATTCCTACCATGCGGTAAAACATGAATAGGAATGCCCTTTATTTAACACCTACCCACTATAGGAGTATGTGACACAAGGTCGGAAAGTGGGATTTGAAAAGCCAGCGCCCGAGAAGGTGAGCGCTTTAGCCATTAAAAATTGCCTGGGCAGCCCCGTCGGCATTCCCCGGTAAGGGCGCCTCAGGCAGTAAGCTATAAACTTACTCCTCCCCAAAGAGGAGAGGCAAAGCCTGGGAGGGTGGACCTCCTAGAACTGCACAGGACAGACCCATAGACCGGCGGAATCATGCCCCGAAGGCCAAGACAACACCGGTCTATAGGGTGTAGTATCCATCGGAACAGATACCACACGTGGTACGAGGACTCTCACATGATAGGAATGTCCTCTGTGAGTCTTTGCAACCATGGTATTTATTATAGATGGTTGCTTCCATTAGTTCTTCAATAGGGGTGATTTGTACCCCACAACAATAAGTCAGTTCATATTATATTCCAATAACCATGGTCTTATTGTATTATTTTTATTTTTTTCACATTTCCAAAAAACATAACATTTCTGTGAGATATATTTTTACGGTCCGTTATATATATATATATATATATATATATACACATTATATTTAGAACTTTGTAGGCATAATAGAAAATAGCCAAGTTTGTTCAGCCGCCTTTTGAATCAGCCAGAAGGATTGCGCCTCTTATTGATGACAGACTCCTTTTTTTCTTCTTTTTTTTTTTTTAAATATTTCGCCAAGCATCACCAACAGAGAGTCTGTCTGCTGGGCAGGAGGATAACATCTAAGCTTTAATTATAAGAGAGAAGAAGAGAAAAAAAAAGGCACTTAAGCTTGAATGAGTAAAGAGGAACTAATCGGAGGTGGTGGTGTGTGTGGGGGGGGGGGGTTGAGAGTATCCTGAGGTGTTGGTGGAAAGACGAAAAAGTTAGGGAGAGAATTCCATAAGAGTTCATCTGGGTCAAATGTAAACAATAGTCCCGTATTTAACACTTTGTAAACTTGAGTAAAAGAGAAATACAAAGATGAAGATAAAGCTTATCTGACCAATATTCGGAATTAAGGAAAAAAAACATTTTTTTTTTTCTCTTCCCATACAATCAGGTGTGGAGTCGGTTGAAAAGAAAGATTCTTGGGTCAGTATTGATTTACTCCTCTCCAGGAGTTAGGCACAAGGCCAGTTTTTATCTTACTCCCATAATTTTTCTCAGTGCGTCCATCTAATTTACATACGTGTATCTGTACACCAAACACATATGTAAATTCAATGGCCAAATAAGTCTACTTCTATATAAGAATAATAATTTCAATGTATATAATTTTTTATAAACAATTTTATTATTTTTTATAATTTTCTATATTAGATAATATAAGATTATATAATAGTAATAAATAATAATAATAATAATAATGATAATAATGATAATGATAATAATAATGATAATAATGATAATGATAATAATGATAATAATGATAATGATAATAATGATAATGATAATGATAATAATGATAATGATAATAATGATAATGATAATAATGAATAATAATAATGATAATGATAATAAGGAGGATATAGAAGTAAAGAACCTTATTTTTAGTCAGGCAAGAGACTCTTATAAGATGTCACAGTTTATGAATTTTCAAATGAAATCAGAATAGAATCAATAGTGGTAGTGGTAGTATTTACAAAATTTACATTTGATTGGCACAAGGCCTTAAGTTAGGAGCAACGAGTAAATTACATTATAGAAATCATCAATTAGACTTGCATACTACTATCCCCCCCACACACACACACACACAGAGAAACAGACAGCACAGTGCCTACCAACTGAATAAATATGAAAGAAAGAATTGTATGAATCTGAAGTTGAACAAAGTAGAGTCTGCTTTACGAGAGACCCTATCAGTTGTCTGGCCTGGCTGAGATTTCACTCCTGCTTAGCTTCTGTTACCAACAGACCATATGATGACCCCCCCTTCTCACCCTCAACAGAATTCTAGATGCTTATCTCTTAAACTAACTTCGCGTCATGTGATCGTGAAAACGGAACATTTTTTTTTCTGAAGGCCGACTATGACATACTTTGTCTTGGTGTTAAAACCCAGGGGTGTTTTAAATCACTCCAGCGTCTATTTAAAGCATTGTACTAGTGAAGATACTGTCTGGATCGAGAATTCTGCAGAAGTTATATGACGAACGATCTCATTTCTCTTGTCTGTACATGCGTAGCAATAAGTTGTTTGTTTGGCGAAAGCAGGCACCGGCAAACTTGCGTATTCGTCACCGCACATGCGCATTCGCGGCTTTAGCTAATTTCTGCCCAAAGCTGGATGCGCACCAAATACGACAGTTTGAGTCGAGGCATCAATGTAGACAAACGTGGCATTTCCTCTCATCTCATTAATCGTGATGAGACTAGACAAGAATAGACCAATGTGGACTCAATTACCTGCCTACTATAATATGTGTCTGTCGAACCAACTTGCCTCACATGTTTACATTCCTGTATTCTTACATTCCTGTATTCTTACATTCCTGTATTCTTACATTCCTGTATTCTTACATTCCTGTATTCTTACATTCCTGTTACATAAAGATTGATTTTTATTATTGTAGAGAAGACAGTTGAATTTTACTTCAGGCTCGTCTGACCCTTTTCTTATTCAATTCAAGTCAGATACATACAGACACGACCGACTCAACCAAATGGCTACCTTCATCTCGCTACTCCAGTTCTATCAAATGAGCAGACAGACAATTGTACATTTAGTGAAAAAAAAAAAAATTAAAAAAATTTTTTTAAAAAATCATAATTCATAGCGGAACCAATGTCTTCAAGATATCAAGATTTACTCTCGTTTTTGTAACTAATGTCTCACCACTTATCAATGCTAAAAAATACTCGAAGGTAAAGGTTGATGAAATGGATGGATTGACAGTTGAATATTATGAGAGGATTGAAAATCTCCATATACCACCAACTCAAAACAGCAATTCTCCCCCTTTGTCAAAAACATGACTTATGACTCACCAAGAATTTCATATTAGTCAATTTTGGTATCAAAATAAAATCGAGATTAAATCCATAAAAGATGTATATTGAATAGTATAGCTAAACTAATGGCAATACAAATGTATTAAAAATTAAAAAAAAAAAACAAAAAAAAAAACAAAAAAACTTACGCCTTTTGTATTAAAAATCAGAAAACTCATCTTGTATTCTCCTTTAGCGTTAAGCTCAAACTGATAACTTGAACCAGTTTTTTTAATTTTATTATTTGTATATTAGATTGGTAGGAAGACAAGGTTTTTTGGGGTTTTTTTTTTTCGTAACATTCAAATTTGCCACTCAATTCTCAAATGTTTACATGAAGTTTTTGAAATCTTTTTTTTAGATGAGGATTAATTATTCGGACTACTATTCTCACCTTGGTTTTCACAACACTTCTGCCGATGCTACCTTTGACCATCTACAGGCGTATCTTTTCGAACACCCAAATCTATGTTGAACTTGCAAATCTACAAGGAATTTCAAACCAGACCCTTTATTTAATACATGGGAATAGATCGTTCCCATTTTTTCAGGTCATTACCGGATAGAGGTGTTAAGTAATTTTTATTTTATTACTAGTATCGCCTCTAGTGAGGATTGAACCTTTCACCTCCAGAAAACCGTCACTTAAAACTGATTGTTGCTCCGTTACCTTCATCCGTCGCGCCACAGGTCCATGAAGATTCCAGAGTTCGAAAAGATGTGATTGAAGAAAGTCTGAACTTACTCAAAAAAACGTTGTGAAAATAACAACCAAGATGAGAATCATAGTCCGAATCAGCAAATGTTAGTATTGTATACCATTTTAAGGCGCGCAAAGTTCCCTCGACATTCCGCTGTAATTAGATTAATTTCAAACATGGTGTTGCCGATGATAAAAAGGTTGACACAAAAAGAGGATAATGGTGAGGTGCATCTGTGTCGATAAGCAACGGAGATTTGACTATATCTGGCAATTAGTGCCATTCCCAGCAGAGTTATGTTTTCTTGGTGAATCGGTTGTCTATAAAGGAGACTGGTAAGCTCGGCCAAGCGAAATGTGTTACTGGTCTGCGGAACCATCGCCTTTCCTTCTGTTTGCTTCATGAGTGGAAGTGGAAGATAGAAAAAGCAATGGTTTACAATACTGTTCACATAAAACAGGTCACATGACTAAATTACAATAAAATAATCAAATGCTTATTAACCAATCAGAATGCTTCCTGCATGATTCAATACAAATCTAGGAGCCGACTGATTGAGATAAAAACCAAGAGGCTCGTTAACCAGTTTTTTGGGGTTTTTTTTTAACAGACATCAGATGATCAACACAGCAGAATATTAAAGACGGTGGCAAGCTTTCAAACGGCATAAGAATTTATTTTACTTTTAGTAAAAAAATTTTTTTTTCAACTCTAACGGCAGCACTAATCCACCTTACTCGTACTAGCCTCTACGGGTAATGGCTTCTGTCGATCAATGGGGGGGGGGGGGGGGGGGGGAAGAAAAAAAAAACTTACATTTTTTTCTTTTTGTAAAATAATTTTGTTTTTTACCAGGAAGCCGTTAGTTTTTTTTTGTTTTGTTTTTTTTGCAGAATATGATTAGTTCTTTGGCTCTTTGGATCCTGAAGATGTTAAATTAATTTTGGTTTTGCAGCTTTAGCCTCGTCTGCCTTTTCACTCTTTTTTTACGACTTTCAAATCTAAGTTGCTTAGACCATTTCCGGTTTGTTCCGTAAATCGCAATTTGAAACATTTAGGCCAATATAGATGGCCAGCTGGAGAAGAACCCATTTCTCTAAATAAGATATTTTCACCCACTGCTTTATCAAAGTTTTCATTATTTTATTCGATTTTATCCGTCATGAATTTAACAAAGCCCTGCAACAGGGGTCAACAATCAGTTGCTTGTAAGGCTCATGCAGCCCTATTTATTTAATTTCCTCTGATCACTGAATTGAATCTATTATTGATCTATTTTTAATTTAGGATTTGTCAATGTATTCTTGCATCTTTATGAGAGGTTTTGTCCATTTGTCGCATCGGTCGTGCTTCAGTTTGTTGGAAAAGCATTTTCAGTGTTAAATGTACCGGTTCAATGGACGCATCTTATTGTAGATTTCTCCTCCTGCCGCCATCTGTTGGTCATACTCAAGTTTTAAAATAGCATCTCCATCGGTCTTTCATGCTTAAGTTCAATTTTTATTAAGCATTAAATTCAGTAGCAGATTTAGGAAAAGTGAGGCCCTCGGCTATTCCACCAGCATGAATCGTTTGAAGTTCAAGCCTGCATGGCAAAATTAATATTCGGTTTTCAGAGAGAACTGTCATAAGAGGGAAAAGGCAACAGGGAGAGAAAAAAAAAACAGGAAAAGAGAAAAAGATGAGAGAAGGGAAGAACGAGAAAGAGTTAAAATCCACCTAAGTAGCGATGAAAAAAATAAGGAGGTAAGGCTTTAAAAAAAATCAGCTTTTCCTTTATAAAAAAAAAAAAAAAAAAAAAAAAAATCACCTAAAAAAAAAAATCAGCTTATGCCAAACGTTTTACTTCTTTCTCAGCTTTGCCCGGACAAAATATACTGACACGTATTGATCGCAGATGAACATGAAGTAAAAGAAAATATAAAATATCCAATTTGAAAAGATTTACAAATCGTTTAGAGTTTATGTGTGGGTGATTAACATAGAATTTAAAAAATAATCACTGTATTCGTAAAAATGTTAGATTCATATTTGTAAGGATTTTTTTTTTTTTTAAATTAGCTTTAATTATTTATTCGGTTGAACATCCGTTTTACATGCTGGCATGTCTTTTAGAAATTGACTTCTAAACTAAACAATCTTTGGCAAAGTTTTTATTTATCACGCTTTCTCTCAAATCATTCCTTATCACTTCATCCCATGTTTTTTATTTTTTTGCCTCTTCTGCCAACTCAACTGTTCTACATCTGTTAACCCAAGAACTCTCATCCATTCTTTCGATGTGACCAAACCAACAAAGTCTCCCGTTTTGCACACATTTCTCTATACTGTCCAAATTTAATCTTCTTCAAGCGTTTTATAAAAGAAATGTTTTACCTAAAAATTCACACTATAGAATGAAAAAAAAAATTATTTAAGCAATCGGACATTTTTTTGATTGACTACTCCAATAGACATCTCTACTTGGCCTTTTGGCTAAGATCAAAGTGTAGTATCTGTTCCGATGGATACTGCACCCCATAGACTGGTATTGTCTTGGCCTTCGGGGCTTGATTTACGCCGGTCTATGGGTCTGTCCTGTGCAGTTCTAGGAGGTCCACCCTCCCAGGCTTCGCCTCCCCTCTTTGGGGAGGAGTAAGTTTATTGCTTACTGCCTGAGGCGCCGCTACTGGGTAATGCTGACGGGGCTGCCCAGGCAATTTTTAAACCCCACTTTCCCGACCCGACCTTGGGTCACATCTTACTTGTGGGAGTAAGATAAAAACTGGCCTTGTGCCTAACTCCTGGAGAGGAGTAAATCAATACTCCAATAGACAGTCATGAATTTGGAATCTAGAGTATTACGATTTCAAGTAGTTTGGGTCATTGTTCAAACACATACTACTTAAACGGAAACGAGCATATACGTGTTTCGCATGCAAATGTTTTAAGACATGGCTGCTTTTTGAAGCAAGAATTTATTAAAAAAAAAAAAAAAAAAAAAAAAAAAAATGTTTAAATCTCTGGTTCAATGTAATTCTCGAAAGATCATGTCCTGCGTATACAAATCTTGGCTCTTTTGAGAGTGCTAAAAGACATTCTTTTATCGAAAGCGATAATTGAAAATAACAGCGCTGGAGTATCGAGACGTTTATTAAAGGCAACCAGAAAGTTAAAGAGACATTTAACGGAGAGATGACCAGTAATTACGGTAGCAAAATATGAACGCTATATTTAACGTTTAGATGCATGAAGCATGGAAAATAATGTTCACAACAGCCAAATGTCACAATAGTTAGCGTTTTGTGTTGCTATTGTTTTCATACAGAAACAAAAACCCATTACACCCGTAATCTTCTGTAATAGAGGAAAAAAAATTAGTCGTTTGTTATGAAGATCCTAAGAGTTCATGACTTGATTGAAGTATGGAGTAAAACATGGGAGGAAGTGATAAAAATGGACTTGAGAGAAAGAGGGATAAAGACCTGGGCAGAGATAGGTTAGTTTGGAAGTCAATTTCTAAAAGCCGTCCAACACATGCCAGCATGTAAAACGGACGTTTTAAACAGAATATGATGATAATGGAAGACGATATTGCTTATGCCCTTGTTTCACCAATATAAAAAGCACCGACTTGTTTGTTATCAAAATGCAAAGATTTTAAGAGATTTTGACTATTGGAATAGGGAGTATTCTAAAAAACAATAAACAAACAAGCTGCGCATGCGTGGTCCCCCTCTGTATGTGACGAGTGGAAAATGCAATAAATTTGGGGCATTTTTACCCCCCCCCCCCTTTGAGACCCTGGGGGCGCGAACCAGAATTTTTCCGAGGTCAAGGATGCTCATTTTATATCCAGAACAATTGCCAAGTTTCAGAAAAATTGAATGTTATGGGAGAAAAGGGTCATTTTTTGCCATTTTGGGAGCTTTTGACCCCCTGGGGGAGCGAACCAGATTTTTTTCCAACATTAGCGATACTTATTTTCTATTAGGAACATTTTGGCCAAGTTTCAGAGAAATTGAATGGATGGATGAAAAGTTATGGGGCAAAAAATGTCATTTTTTGCCATGTGGGGGGCTAACCAGACTTTTTTTCAAAAATCGGAGAATGTCACTTTCTAACCTGACCAAAGTTACAACTTCATGCAAAATTTCAGAGAAATTCAATAGATGGTTGCAGAGAAAAATCCGAACGGACATGCCTCAAAACATAAGTCCCGATTTTATAAATCGGGGGACCAATAAATAACTTTTTTTTGTTTAAGTTGTAATATTTATTTTAATTGTACACGAACATACAAGTATTCTCTACATACTTGTCTTTGTTGTTGTATATAAAAAAATTTAAATATTAAAAAAGACATGTAATACATGAAGGTACAAAGAAAATCACAGATAAATTATTATATAACGAGGCCCGTTTTTGAATGGAAAAGTTTTAGAAGTCAGAGATGACCTCAGACAGAAGTCACAAAACCATGTGATTTCCATGCAAAGATTTTCCGTCTCCTAGCTGGTGAGATTTCGAGGAGGAAAGACGTGCTCAGAGTGCTGTCCCCAATGTAGAGAGACACTCACACTCTCACAATGATGTTTTGTGAGTTTTTTTTTTTTCAATAAATCAACATGGGTGTCTGGGTGATTTTGTATCTACAGACAAGAACCTGGGTTCACGATGGCTACATGGGTCCACAATGGTTTATACACCTATCGGTAAGTTAAAATCTAACATGAATCCCAAACAAAAAGTTACAGTTGTTCAATGAAAATGTTAGAGGCGAAAGAAAGGAAAGCATGTAAAGTTACTTACAGAGTGTCAAATGGTGATGATAAATATACAAACAAAGTAGTCTAGTTCCTTGACCAATGTCCGAGAGTCGGTCGACTCCCAGAAATATAATCTAACAGACAAAGCATTTGGGTTTAAAAAGCATGCTAATTAGTACACCTGTTTCGGATAATGTCTGACCAGTTTGGAGGTCTTGTTTCTGAATATATCCCCATGTGAGGAACGAGAATAACGAAATCCCATGCCAGTAGTGCCCTCTTGTGTTAAGACCAAATATCTCAAATATAATATAGATAACTAGCCCAACAGCACTATTTTCGTGACAGATTAATTGTAAAGAAGCACTAAGAAATCCTTAAGAAAAAAAAACAAAAAACTTTGTGACAAAATTCTATCAAAGCAATTCAAAGAATTAAGGTGGATGAAAATGAAAAGTATTTTCTTTTCTTTTTATAGAACTGTTATCTTAAGCTAATTTGGGGAGAAAAAAAAAATATCTGGGTTAAATTTTTTTTTCTTTCTTGGCCATCTGTTTTTTGGAGTTTTTTTTATCCTTGAAGTGTTTATATTAAGACTGCCAGACAACAGGCTGAAATAATGCCCCCTCCCCTTCCTTGGGGTTCAATTGTAACCATAAACCTTTTATACCCTTCGTAAGGGCCTGTGGACGAGTGGTTATAGCTGGACGACCCGGGTTCGATCCCACTCACGGCATACGAATTTTCGGGTCTGAAAACTCCCTCTGTCCACCCAGCAGTAAATGGGTACCTGACTAAAACTCAGGGAAGGTTCAAGGCAGCGGAAGGAGAGGGATGGGCTCCGCCTTCCATATGCTGTGCCCTAGACACAGTGATTCTTAACAAATCACCGCCGCTACGGCCATGGGCAGTGTGCGATGTTGGCAACGACACTCGTGCGCGTCCAGGCTATGCGACCTTTACCTTTTACCTTACCCTTCGTAAACTCTTATACCAAAAAAAAAAAAAAAAAAAAAAAAAAAAAATAATTGTATAAAAATTTAAATATCAGAGGCAAATTTCCATTTTAATTCGAGGTATACAATAAAACTTTCAAGATTCCAACATAGGTTGACTATTTCAGGAAAAATAGGGAGATAAAATAAATTTAAATAAAGATTTTGATTTTTTTTTTTACCTAAACAAACTTTAATATTGTCTGCATTTGTTTATTTTAATAGAGTAAATTTGTACTTTTGAAAATATTTGTCTGTTAACATTAAGAATCCTAAAATTGCACTACTTCCAAAACAACTTATTGCATCAAACTATTCATTCATTTAAAAAAAAATTATATCAAGTCATACATGGGAAAATTGTGAAGTTGAAGTTGTAATGGCCCCATATATAAACAAATCGAGCAAGATATAAAGAGAAATAAATCTGTATTATGCAACAAGGGAGATACACCCCCACCATCTAACATTTTTAGAAAATTTTCAAAAAGAAAGTTTTATTTGCATTTTTAGATGAGGTTATCTCCAAAAAGGTAGATGTTTTCTTACCAACCTAATATATTCATAGTATGCCAGCATCTCTCTTCAATATCAATTTTTCTATCTTATTTTCAGGAAAATATTTCAGCAATAATAAAAATGTATCTTTATATATTAATGTTTTCTTTTGCACTGTGCTCACTAGTTAATCTACATTTGCCCAAACCAGTTGTGGTCTACAATATTGATTACTAAAGTAATCGTCTACATCTGGTGATACGTTATAAACATAATCTAATAATAAAATAGCGAGTCTAACACTCAAAACATCAGATTCAGAAATCAATTTACTGAAAATTCAATCAAATGAAAAAATTGAATGATATCAAATGAAAAAGATGAAGTAATATGGCCTTATTGGCTGGGGGGAAAGAGGACAGTGTTCAATCCCGGATCTTCCTGCTAGTATGCATATAGTTCATCTACAAACAGCCGTTTTGTTGTATCACAGCTCTTCAGTGTGGCTAGAAACGGGCAGATGCTTTCAACTGCGAAAAAAACTTTTAACGCATTTCCACCAGTCTACCAAATGAGCAATCAGCCACATGTAAGGAGAAGAATTGCTTATATATTCGTGATTATGAAGTTACCCGAATACTATTCTTATACGAAAAGTTATGCATAATGGGAGCAGTGGCGTGCAGAGAGGGAGATTGACAAGGAGGTGGCTCCGGACATCCAATCATATTCAAAATTTCTTAATATTGATCAGTACTAGGACTTAGAGTTTTGGGGGCATACAATCAAGGAGTTAGATCCAGGCATCACTAGACCTCCACACATCACTAAAAGAGGAGCCATTATCTCTTTACAAAAGAACTCAACCCACTACAGGTGGAGCAAATTTATTTAGTTCATCCACAGGCAGCCGTTTCGCTGTATCACGGCTCTTAAGTGTGGCTAGAAAGGGGGGGGGGGAAGAGGAAGAAAACCGATTTCAAATGTCTAGACCAAGTTGAGGAATGGATGAAAAGAAAGACGCCCACGATTGATCGGTAGTTTAATTTTTTTTTTCTAACCTTTCTTTTTATATTACTCATTTAAACTTCTGCCGGTTGAAAGAGATTTTTCAATTAGAAAACCCCATGAAATAAATAGTTTCATTAGAGCACAAGTGAAGCAGGTCCTCCCACTTGGGGGTCGGTCCTCACTCGTCCCCTACCAGGCCTACGGAATCAGCAGCTCAGATCTTGCTACCCATAAGATGCACTTGATATGTGTCGGTATGCCTTCATGGCGACTGAGGATTAAAAACCAACTGAACCATTCCCAAGCAATGCAGTTAAAAAGAGGAAACAGATCCCAATGCAGGAAGGGCATCTTGGCTCCAGATCCGTAACATGCATCCAGAAGAGATATACAAAGACGTAGATTCACTAAGATGTTTCTTATCCTGCTTTTTTTTTCTTTTTTTTTTTTTTTTTTTTTTTCTAGATCTGGGGGAAAAAAAAAAAAAAAAAAAAAAAAAAAAGGTGATGCATTTTATGGCATCTTTCCGTAGGTTTTTTTTTATGGATAGATGGCAGCCAAATAGAAAGTCAAAACGTATATTCTACCAATATTCACATGTGGGTGCGTAAACAAAGTGTAAAACGGTATTTTTTCACATAAGGTTAGAATAGTAGAAAATTCTATTAGAAGGGAAAAGTTTAGAGTTAGGGCTACGTTGCAGGACATTAGGTCATAGACAGGAAGTCGCCAGAGACATGTAGCAGATAAACGGAGATCTTCTGCTTTTACCGAACTGCAGAAGAGAGGTCATGCTTTGAGGACAGCTTCTTTCATATGATGTATGGGTTGTATGTTTTTTTGTTTTTTGTTTGTTTTAACTAATGAGTCACCGCTTATCAAGGCCTGGAAGCCACTCGAGAATAAAGAGTTCAGGGTTAGAGATTTTCAGTTGGACGATGATCGCCACCATGAGAGGATTGGAAACAATTGGTGGAATGGACAGAATTTGATTAAGAGGAAAAAATTTTTTTTTTTTCCTAAAGAGTATCCAAAGGCCACTCGAGGATAAGGGTTAAATGAGTGTCAGGTGGACGGTGAAGCGACACTGATGATCGGTAATGATGGTGGAAGTTTAGCAGAATTTATTATTTTGGAAGACATCTTAACAAGAATTTGTTTACATTGGACTTGAAAACGACAATGTTGTAGTCAGCTGAGAAGCAGCCCCACAGTACTGAGTTCCACATACGGGTAATTCTAGGAAATAAACTTTTTCCATGGAAGTTTCGTTTAGTCCTATGCACACAGAGGGAGAAGGGGAAATTACCGAGTGGTTGTAACTAGACGCGTATTTGTTGTAAATGTTTTGCAGGGGAAGGGAACCATAGATTGAAGCTCAGCCGAGCACCTGCCATAGAAAGAACGATTGAGTAGAGAAAGACTAGCAACGTTTCTTCTGTGAGAAAGAGGTAGTAGGGAGGAGAAGAGGACATCGCTCACTAGACTTCGAAGTCGGTTTTGTACTCTGTCAAGGCAGGAAAGGGTGCTCTGAGCAGCACCTCCCCAGATGTGACTACAGTACCTCCCCATCTTAGGACGTATTTGACTTTTATACAGATAGATGATTGTGTCAGGAGTGAGATACTTTCTGGAGCAGTAGAATGATCCAACCATTTTTCCGGCGACCTTGGCAATGGATTTGATGCCAGTCTTCCATTTCAAGTCATGGGTGAAGATCAGTCCCAGAAGCTTATCAAAGTAGAGGGCTTCACTCAAGACAAGAACCATTCGTTTCAATTTCGGTCAGGTGGGGATCAGTGTGAAGCTTAGTTTTGGACACATTAAAAGGTAACCAGCCACCTTTTTCTCCATTGCACCAAATGAGTGAGAGAGAGAGTGAGAGAGTGAGAGTCAGAAAGATCATGGTCATTGCTGCTCTTTAAAGTGTTGCCATAGATGGTGATGTCGTCTGTATAAATGTTGACGAATGATCTTAGAATGTGATTTAGGAGATCGTTGATGAAGAAAGTTGGGTCCAAAATGGATCCTTGAGGCACGCCAGTGTTGATACTATGAGTTCTGCCTATCAACGACTACTTTTATGAACCTATCAGAGAGAAAGTATTTGATGATTGAGGGCATTTCCAGATATTCCATAGCTAGAAATCTTGTGAAATAGACCTTTGTGTGCCAAACTACCAAAGGCCTTTGATATGTCAGGAGCCATTGCTCCAGAAACGAAGCCCCTGTCAATAGATTTGATTATACAAAAGGCCGGTTCAATATATAGCTATATTATTCTATTGTTCATTATCACTCCACTGTAGTAAGAAAAGCATCATAACTTTGAATTTGTGTGTATAATAAATATATATATATATATATATATATATATATAACGAATAGTGTTTAATGAAGTATGAAAAAGATTTATATTTTTAAATCTTGTTTAAGACTCATTCATTATATCATTCTCATATAATTTCTCTCCATGCAACGCATGTCCTCAAAGTTTCACTTCCATACACATGCCTGATAGACTCTTCCCTGTGTGCACTGGTTTACAAGTATAAAAAAATAAAAACAATGCAGACTCACAAGAAAAAACACAAACTCAAAAGTCAGTGGTGTTCTGGGTGGGTGGATGGGTGGGTGTGTGATACCGCTGCGGAAAAAGACCCCCACACCTTAGTTAAGTTTCAGTGTATCAGCCAAGACCCAAGGGGGGACCTCCACAAGACGCCAACGACCATAAACTAAAACTAAACTGCCTCGAATTAACTCAAACTCCTAAATATATTGACTCAGGACCGGAAATCCTAAACGTCTCGTCTTTGTCTCTGAGTGACAGATAAGCAGAAAATCACTTGTCCTCTCGGCCATTCCCAGCTGCTACCCATTCTGCTTCTGATTGCCTTTGTGAATCATTTCCTCCCATTGTCTGGGATCATGGCTGGGGGGGGGGGCAGTCCATAGTATCACAAACGCATGTCCCCAACCCTCACTGACCAGGTTTCACTTTCATACATCATCATACTGCATACACATGCCTAGTAGACTCTTCCCTTGGTCAACAATAGTATCGCTCTGCTGGTTAGTAATGGCAGAGGTTCCCTGAATTTACTCCATCCACTCCTAACTCTTGCAATCACTCTAGCACCAGAACCTCCAATGGCATCACCCAGATAAAACTTCTGAACAACCTCAAGAATAACCGTTCACAATTGTATTTTTATATTCAACTAAATCCCTGTGTTTGCCATTCTTCTTTGTGCGGTGCCGGATTGTCTTCATGTTTGAGAAGTTACAAGACCAATCAGCATACATCAGCCGCATCAACTATACATAAAAAGTTTGAAACTTAACACCTGCCGAGGTTCCGCTCAGAGCACAAAACTGACATCGCAATCTAGTGGGGAGGTGATCTCTTCTCTCCCCTACATCCCCTTTCTCACGGAAGAGACGTTGCTAGTCTTTCTCTGCTCTATCCTTATTTCCATGAAAGATGCTCAACTGAGCTCCAATCTGATTATCCCTGTAAGACATTCACAGCAAGAACTCGTCTACCTACCACAACTGCAAAGAACTTTCATTTCTTCTGCTGTGTACTTAAAAACCAAACAGAACTTCTATAAACAGAATTTCCAAGATCTTCTCATCTGTGGAACACAATACCACACAAGACTGTTTCCCTGCTGACTACAACACGGTCGTTTTCAAGGCTAATATCAAATACTTGTCGAGCCACCCTATTAAGTAATCAAATCCTGCTCTTTCTACCCAAATCTGTTCATAGTATTGTTCATCAATCCAATTGATAATCTCTTTCACCCTTATCCTCGAGTGGCCTTTGGGTCTTATTAAGTGGTGATTCATTAGTTAAAGAAAAAAGTCAGGAAGGGAAAGTAATGCAAAGATCGGGTATCTTTTACAATAATCCGCAGAGTCGTTAACGGGGGTCCAAAAAAAAACGAACAAGAACGGGGTAAAAAAAATAAATATACAACAAGTGAAGCTGACCTACGTCGAGAATAGATATTTTCCTACTTACCTATGAAATTTGTTTGTATTTTTACGTAGTATAAATGGGTTTTTATTAGATGTAAAAAAAAAAATTTTTTAATTGTTTTTTGCACGTATTTTTACTAAAAAAAAAAAATGGCGTCTCGGCCTTACCTCCTTACCATACTCCCCCCCCCCCCATCGCCATTTTTTTGTCCAATGTTCGTGTGACAAAAATATGATTTCTAATAAATAGCAGTTGGAACGGTTTAAAAATACAAACAAATGTCACAGATAAGTTGGAAAATAACTTTTATCGGCAACAGTTACTTTTAGTTGTTGTATATTAGTTTTTTGAGCGTTTTCACTGCGGATTATTGTAAAAGATACCCAACATTGGTGAAAATCTAACCTCCTTGGTGACGATAAATATCAATAAAGGCAAAGTTAAACCAACTAAAATCATGGAATCATCGTTAACCCATTAAAGTGAAAGAACACTCCCTTTTTGTGATCATCAAGATTGTAAAACACTTCCAAAAATAGTAGAGAATCAGTAGCCATGTTTATTTTCCCCCACCTTTCAAAATGGATAAGCTATAATCACCTAGTGTCTTTCTTGAAAACGAAGGCCTTTTTTATAATTATTTTAAAGTCTTCATATCTTTAAGCAATTTTTTTTTCTTTTTTAGTGGGCCAAGGTTAAAGAGTAAACAATCCCTAGGAATAATAGGTTGTTTCAGTCATAAAAAAGGGTGAATGGTTTTTCAATATGGCGTTTTATCACCGAATGTCTGATTGACAAACACCAACGATTTAGTTCTGGTCAAGCAGAAACGTTCAGTTGTGAATAGAATAAAAAAAGATTAAGCACAAAGAATGAATTCAACAAATGGAGAAACATTAGTCTAAAACAAACAAAAAATAAAACTTAGCTTGGCTGATGAGGTCAATAAAAGTTGATTTATGGGAGATTTTACCTAAGATAAAAAAAGAGAGATGAGAGTGAAAAAAATAAAGAGAGATGAGAGTGAAAAAAATAAAGAGAGATGAGAGTGAAAAAAATAAAGAGAGATGAGAGTGAAAAAAATAAAGAGAGATGAGAGTGAAAAAAATAAAGAGAGATGAGAGTGAAAAAAATAAAGAGAGATGAGAGTGAAAAAAATAAAGAGAGATGAGAGTGAAAAAAATAAAGAGAGATGAGAGTGAAAAAAATAAAGAGAGATGAGAGTGAAAAAAATAAAGAGAGATGAGAGTGAAAAAAATAAAGAGAGATGAGAGTGAAAAAAATAAAGAGAGATGAGAGTGAAAAAAATAAAGAGAGATGAGAGTGAAAAAAATAAAGAGAGATGAGAGTGAAAAAAATAAAGAGAGATGAGAGTGAAAAAAATAAAGAGAGATGAGAGTGAAAAAAATAAAGAGAGATGAGAGTGAAAAAAATAAAGAGAGATGAGAGTGAAAAAATAAAGAGGGACGAGAGTGAAAAAAATAAAGAGAGACGAGAGTGAAAAAAATAAAGAGGGACGAGAGTGAAAAAAATAAAGAGAGACGAGAGTGAAAAAAATAAAGAGAGACGAGAGTGAAAAAAATAAAGAGAGACGAGAGTGAAAAAAATAAAGAGAGATGAGAGTGAAAAAAATAAAGAGAGATGAGAGTGAAAAAAATAAAGAGAGATGAGAGTGAAAAAAATAAAGAGAGATGAGAGTGAAAAAAATAAAGAGAGATGAGAGTGAAAAAAATAAAGAGAGATGAGAGTGAAAAAAATAAAGAGAGATGAGAGTGAAAAAAATAAAGAGAGATGAGAGTGAAAAAAATAAAGAGAGATGAGAGTGAAAAAAATAAAGAGAGATGAGAGTGAAAAAAATAAAGAGAGATGAGAGTGAAAAAAATAAAGAGAGATGAGAGTGAAAAAAATAAAGAGAGATGAGAGTGAAAAAAATAAAGAGAGATGAGAGTGAAAAAAATAAAGAGAGATGAGAGTGAAAAAAATAAAGAGAGATGAGAGTGAAAAAAATAAAGAGAGATGAGAGTGAAAAAAATAAAGAGAGATGAGAGTGAAAAAAATAAAGAGAGATGAGAGTGAAAAAAATAAAGAGAGATGAGAGTGAAAAAAATAAAGAGAGATGAGAGTGAAAAAAATAAAGAGAGATGAGAGTGAAAAAAATAAAGAGAGATGAGAGTGAAAAAAATAAAGAGAGATGAGAGTGAAAAAAATAAAGAGAGATGAGAGTGAAAAAAATAAAGAGAGATGAGAGTGAAAAAAATAAAGAGAGATGAGAGTGAAAAAAATAAAGAGAGATGAGAGTGAAAAAATAAAGAGGGACGAGAGTGAAAAAAATAAAGAGAGACGAGAGTGAAAAAAATAAAGAGGGACGAGAGTGAAAAAAATAAAGAGAGACGAGAGTGAAAAAAATAAAGAGAGACGAGAGTGAAAAAAATAAAGAGAGACGAGAGTGAAAAAAATAAAGAGAGACGAGAGAGAAAAAAATAAAGGGGACGAGAGAGAAAAAAATAAAGGGGACGAGAGAAAAAGACAAAGGAGAGAGAATGAAGAAGGGCGAGACATACATAAAACCTAGTTTTAATTTAAACGATCATTGTCACCAAATAATATCCCAGTCTGAGAAAATGATCATTAGTAAGTTTATCTTTCTAAACAAACCAATATTTTAAATTCCTTCAAATCAACAAAAATCAGAATTATTTAATTTTAATGAAAATTTCAGCATTGATTCAATAAATTATGTATTTTATAAGAAATACAGGTTTTCAAATTTAACAGAAATTGCAAACTTTTGAAAATCCAAGAGAATTTAGGTTCAAGTCCGATTAACGAACATGTGTAGTAATTTAAAAAAAATTTTTTTTTAATCTAGTTACCGTTAAAATAGACTAATTTTTCAGTTAACATTTGAAGGGAGTGGAAACAAAAATTAAAGAAGCTTCCAGAGCGCTGCTGAAACCATCACTTTTGGGGTCCCTCAGCAGGCTTGCAACCCCAGTCGTGAGGGGAGGGGGTCAGAGGTAGGTAGTGCCAACTCCACCCATCACAGAATTCAAGGATGCAAAAATGTGTGTCCTTACGAACTTGCTAAACAGACAGATAGAAATACAAGGAATGTGAGCAGTCTTGAAATTTTACACCTCATCTGTCCAAGTGCCTCGGTTTCAAAAATAACTTGACTGACCACAGGTCAAGCTAGATTTGGCTTGAAGCCTTAAGTTATTTGACCTGTATTGTTTGAAGGATAAATGCACTTAGAAAAGACCTTCACCCCCAACACACGATGATGCAAATGTATGAACCCGTACGTAAGCAACTATAGAGATTTTAACAATTTTAACAATTTTAATCATTTAGAATTTTAATATCTTTCAAATTGCTACCACAGCAGAAAAGTTATCGATTCTAGAACTTGTGCTTTTGTATGCGAAGGAGATCGCAAATATATTTAATGCTACGTACTCGAATAGCAACCAATTACAGAGAATTAAATCAAATTTATTGGCCCCCCCCAACTATCAAAGTGCAACAAGCCATGTAAAAATACAGAAGATGTGCACATCTACATGCAGTCTGATGGTTTGGCCAAGGTGTGATACCATGGTTTTGCCGGGACGTAGTATATCTTGGTCGCGGAACCAATGTGGCAATATTATGGATTTAGACGAAGGGGCGATGTTTGCCGGACTTTTGTGCCGACGGGACGATGTGTGACAACATGTGCACATGTATGCAATGTCTCGTCTTGTAATCGCCAGTGAGCAATCATCGTCTGACGATAGTCACTGTCGTCTGCTTCTGGGACTGGCTGGGGACCATCGTGCTGCAAAAGAACCTTATGTAATAATGGAACAAACCATTTTACTTTTTAATATAAAAATATAAATTTATTTTCTTCCGAAGCACATTTTTATAACTTTGCAGAGAATGTGACAAGACACGTGCGTCTGTCAGAATTCAAAACCAGTCTCTGGTTTACAATCTCTTTACTAGAGAGAGAGAGAAAGAGAAGGGGGGAAAGTGAGAGAGAAGGAGAGATACAGAGAGAGAGAGAGAAAGAGAAAACTGGTGTCATCAGTGTACGCCTTGCCAAATGTTTATTTTTGAGTTTCATAACTGATTTTATCGAACGACGACTGCCTGACCTCTGATCCCATCACATGCATCTGTCATTGAATTTGTTTGACACCGACCTTCAGTTCTCCAAATATGACCGAGGCACAGGTGCACTCGGTGATCTCAAAACGCAGAGAATTACTGTTTTTGAAATAAGTCTGGCATAAGGATTGCGAATATAACGGGGAGCACTTAGCTCCCCAAAAGCGCACACAGTGTACCATAAAAGAGACTTTAAAGCTGATATGGTAGGCATCGTCACTACCTCCTTTGGCAGGTTGTTCTACGGAGAAGATACACAGACAGAGAAAGAATGCTGTTTTTCTTCTAAGACGAAAGTGCCTATGGTACATCTTTTGAGAAGAACTATAAACATAACTTTTACTCGTTTTAAAGAAATGAAAAGCTTCAACGACTGCAGTGGAAGAAACGTATGCAGACATGTGGAAGGTAACTCCGCTAATTGATTGTAATAAGTGTTTCAGTAAACGGTGCATCGGGGCATTCTATTAGTCTATTTCGTCTTGCAAAGATCATGTTATCCCAAGTAAGAAAGTGTTTGGTAAAACGTGCATATCAATTCAAACACATTGTAAATTGTATTGTTATAGAGTAAATCGTGTGTGTGTGTGTGTGTGTATGTGTGTGTAATATATAGATATAGTGTTGGGACGATTAATCAGAATAGGAAATTTTAAAAAAAATCAGAAGTTTTTGGTGTATCAGAATTGATATCTGAACAATCGGAGCCTAATTTCAGATTCCCAAAACTACTTCACCTACATTGACTTTTTTTTTTTTTTTTTTTTTTTTTGTAAAACTTAATTATGTTCTACAAAACCAAAAACAAAAACAACAGCCCCTCTCCCTTTCTCCCTCCCCTTTTTTATTTTATTTTTAGAACTTGAAGCATAAATCTTTTACTATAATGACCAGATTCGGCATTAAATAACCCAAAAAGGGTTGATATGCCATAAAACAAAACTACCAAACCAAACTACCAAACCCAAAACTACTAAGTTTTTTTTTGTTTGTTTAAAACTTAAATTTTCAATCTGTCACTAGGAATGTGGAAGAGGGGAATGCTTCTGTATTGTTAGCAGTATGTGTGTGTGGGGTCTTGCATTATACAAATGTTGAATACATTTGTATTTTTTTCTCCATATATAAATGAGCAAAAGTTATGTATATATATATATATATATATAGATATATATAGATATAGATATATATAGATATAGATATATATAGATATAGATATATATAGATATCTCGGCCTCCAAGAAAATCAAAATGGGACACAGCAATCCGACTTACTCATGTGTTTTGATAGTATTTTTACAAGTTTGGTGTTTCTGCAGTTTCACAATGACATTAAAATATTAAAATAAATGTATAAACTTTGTTATGTACATATGTGTTAACTGAAAATAAGATTGGACAGAAAAAAAATTACTCAAATTCATCCAATATTTATTAAATTATAAGAAAAAGAAAAAGCGACTTTACGTATTGTTAGACATTTTGTAACAAGGGACATAAAAAAATATTACCAATTTAGCATAAATCAAAAAAAATATGAATTATCTCCCTTGTCCTTTGGCGGCCAAGGATAAAAATTGGGCGATTGAAAGTTGCTGGTCTGCAACTCAAAGGAATCCAGCCTTTCCCCCTCATGGTTAACTACATGTTGGATGCTCAGGTGTTGCATGTCACAGTCCGCATTGAAACATGTAACATTGTTTACCAGGGTTGCAGAGTCAGAGGGAGTCAGACTCTGAAGAATGCTCCGATTATTACTGAATATTGGAAGACTTTAAAATAAGGATTCGAGATAATATAATATTGAAATTCGAGGAGTCGAACCTTATACCTTCCGACTCTGCAACCATGTTGTTTATAGTGAAGTGCTATAAAATGCCTGGAATAAAAACAATCACCCAAACTTTGTTCATCTTTAGCATATGTTGACTCTTGCTTGTCATTGAGTACTTATGAACAACAATAAATACTTCTAATTCACCATCTTAAACACTTTCGTGCAGCCATATTGATTTCTATAAGTAACAAAAACTTCCTCATTTTTATATGACAACAGATGATGCGACTATCACAATATAACAACCCTGAATGAAAAAGTCCGGTGTGGTCTTGCGTTAGCAGGATTAATCTTAAATTATGTTGAAAAACAGGAAACATTTCAGACAAGGGGTCATAAAGAGTTTAAACATTTGACCTTTCTTGTTTAAGTTAGTATTCGTGAGGAAGGAAGTCAATTTTTAGTCAGATATGACAGATCATAGTGGGTGAAATTATCAATAGTTTGGAGGAAATGGCTGAATTGAGAACACGCACTTAAGAAATTTTAACAGACCGTTAAATAATTAGCAGTCTCAGTTGAGACAAAACGCATTAATTATGCTGCTAATCTAACAAAGATATAATGAAGCAATGAGCTTAAAAGTAATTGTCTCTTTATCTGTAGCCCCCACTTTTGACTTTTCAGTCTACTGGACGATCAATGGCTGAATAAATCATTCATCTCATTGAATTAATTGAATGATAATGTAAAAATCATGTCAGATGTTTGATCACAGTTAACGGAACTGACTCAGTTCTTAGAGGAAACAACACACCTACACATGAGAACATGGCAATTAGCAATGTAAGGCATTATTCTAACTTGATTGAAATATTAATGATTAAACTAATTTAAGTAAATAATTGCATCAGATGAGCTCAGTGAAGATCCCTGGGCTATGTAATAGTCATAGTTCAAGAACTCCTTAGGGTTTTGCAGATGAACCTAACGATAGATATTCTTAAAATACATTACCCAGAGTACTTGGGTAAGTAGATTTAATTTTCATGAAATAGGGGTACAACATTATCGTGGGGTTTGCTCGACATCCATGAAACGGGTGTATGTTTTACATTTTATAATTTGAAAATTATAAAAATAAAAAGATAACAAAAAGGATAGTCGGGGTTCAGTTATTGGAGATGGACAAGACAGGGGTCCTCATTAATTCTCAGTTAAACACTGAGTACACCCGAGGGTGTTAAAGTCAGTAAATTTACTGAAATTTATTTCAATTCATTTAACTTCATTGATACATCTTGCCACCCAATCTATGCCGAGTACATCCTTGGGCCCCACCCCAAAAATTGAATCATTTAAGTGTAAAACCTAAGAATAAAGATGATAGTATGGTGTTAGGGGCAGATAAGACATATGGTTCTTCATGTAACCCCAGACAATGCTGGATTTGTTTTCCTACTGATGTGTAATATATATATATATATATATATATATATTTATTTAATAAAAAAAATATTCATAGTAATGCCCCCCCCCCCTTTAAGATAAATCTTAATTGCCGAGCACTGTCTGAAATTATAAAAATCTGAGGTCAATAATCTATGGAAGCAAAGCTTACACACCCACGTGTTTAAGCACTCTTTGATCTCGGAACGCTTGAACCCTGCCACTGACTTTAAATGTATCTTAATTTCAGTAATGTATGTGTCGATTTCCGTTGGCCTAATGGATTAGGATCATGATTCTCTTCTGAATCTACGAACTCGTCTGAAACCACCACTTCCTGCACTGATGAGAATGTAAGTCCGAAACAGCGTTGTCTGTAGATAAATACACTAATATATATATATATATATATATATATATATACACACACACACACATTAACAGAATACACGTCCCAGGACGGGTAAAATTAATTCCCTGAACAAAAGTTTTGCCCATATTTTATGTCCCCTTACGAAGATTAAAATCAAGATATGATACTAAAACTTATGTCTAGAATCCTTATTCAAATTTTGATCAAAATACATTACATGATTTTGATTCTAAAAACGTCTAGAATTTAAGGTTTTAAACTTAAGGTGTCTTAAGTATTTGATATTCATGGAATCTTGTTTAATGACAATGGATCAAATTTGATGCAACGCAAATCTGATATTTTAATTTTCACGTGTAGGTTGTGCCCAAATACCATCTAAAAAAAAAAAACCCTTTAAAATACCCCAAACAAACTGCAATTTGGAGAATATTAATTCATGTCTAATACCTATTGTTAATAGTTTACAAAAACCAAATAAATCTGAATTATTACGCAGGTCTTCTGTCCTCTCTCTTTGCTCCCTTTGCATAAAAGTCTATTAAACTACATATAGCCCACACCCCTTACGCAAGCAGCTGTGTTCCAAAATTCATAATGATCAGTTAATTAGTTTAGGAGCGAGTCCTGTATATACAAATATATAAACATCTCTAACATATGAAATAGAAAAAGACTATATACCAAAACGATACAATCAAATTCATGGTGAGATTTTAATATTTTGTATTTATTAATTAAAAGCCTTTATCGGAAATGAGTAAAAAGATGGTTTTATTTTTTTTATATTTACAATTGAAAACAGAAGAGATAAAAAGGTGGGTAGAAGGGATTGGCAATAGATTTCAGTTTCCTCTCCTTTTCACTCCTATCTCTCAGCCACTAAATTCCAGGAGGGTGGGAGGTAATATTCACACCCACCTTTTTCTTAGTTACTTGGCCTTTTGGCCAAGATCAAAGTGTAGTATCTGTTCAGATGGATACTGCACCCCATAGACTGGTATTGTCTTGACCTTCGGGGCTTGATTTACGCCGGTCTATGGGTCTGTCCTGTGCAGTTCTAAGAGGTCCACCCTCCCAGGCTTCGCCTCCCCTCTTTGGGGAGGAGTAAGTTTATTGCTTACTGCCTGAGGCGCCCCTACCGGGGAATGGCGACGAAGCTGCCCAGGCAATTTTTAAACCCCACTTTCCCGACCCGACCTTGGGTCACATCTTACTTGTGGGAGTAAGATAAAAACTGGCCCTTGTGCCTAACTCCTGGAGAGGAGTAAATCAATACTCAAACACTTAGAACTTTTTGAAATTCCCCGTTGCCTTTTTATCTCATGTATACGTTTTAAATTGTAAATAAATATTAAAATCTTACGATACAAGACAATCTGATTGTAATGTTTCGATATATGCACTTTTCCATTTCAAGGTTGCTGGAAAAATGATTGGATCATTTTACCGCTCCAGAAAATACCCGACTCATGCGTGATCAAGCTAGACTGTTGGTCCCTGATTGGCCGGAATCTTCAACCAACGTGTTTTCACGAGATAACCTCCTCTTCTCTATCTCGGAGACGAAGAAGGGTTGATCACACAGAGAAAGAAAGGAGTTGCAACAAATATCCACTTTGCCGGTAGTAGCGTCTGCTACAGGTCCTCTACCTATATAAGAGTCAAATACGTCCTAAGATCGTATATTGAGTGTTTTGTTTTTTTCTTAGAAGTCGCTGCAGACAGGGCATGATATTAGGAGCTAAATAAAATTAAATTAAATTTAAAAAAAAATTTTTTTAAATACTACTTCAAGGTCAAAAACTAGCTAACGATAAGTGTTAGATGGATAGATTCCGACTTAGAAAACAGCAATTCTTCCCCCTTTGTCGGAAACATCGCTCATGAAATGTGAGGACTAAAAGGACCAAATAAGGGAAGCGAGAGTTACGAGGCTGCCGAAAGTAAACCCAAGGTTTACTTTCTACTCCGAGTTGTTGGTGAGGGTTGAATGTAGAGACGGGAGATCGCCATTTTGTCAAGTCGGCCATGTCAGCTGTATGTATCTGACGGAGCTGGCTTGAAATGAAGAAAAGGTAAACAAGTTCCCAAATAAAATACCAACATCTTCACTATAATAAAATCAACTTTATCTAACGTTTCGTTAAAGCAGGAACATAAACATGTAAGACAAGTTTGTTCGGCAGGCAGGCAGGCTTAGACTAAAGACAGAATAATGAATTCTGAAGTTCCATCTCATCTTGACGTTGTCTGGCAAAGAACAAAATGTTTTTACCATCTCCACGGCATCTCGTTCAGAAACTTTTTTTTTCTTCCCGCCAACAAGGTGGGCAGAAACGGATGTTTGCTGAAAGTCGCACACATGTGCAGAAATGTTTGAATTGCCCAGTGTATTCCTACACGAGTCTTAACCTGCCTGTTTTAGCTAACCAAACTGCAACTAAATATTACGCAAGAGATTGCGTGTACATGCAAAAAAGAAAGACATTCGTCATGTAACTGCTACAATGAATACTGCTGCCACATCTGGGGAGGTGCCACTTAGAGCACTCTTTCTTGCCTGGAGTACAAAATCGACTTCGAAATCTAGTGAGGCATCTATTTTTCCACGGCCCTTTTATTTACAGAAGAAACAAGTCTCTATTCTTATTTTCATGGAAAGTGCTCGACTGAGCTCCAAACTTTTGGTTCCTCCTTGTAAGACATTTACAGTAAGAACAAATCTTGCTACCACAACGGAAAAAAAAAAAAGTCTTCCTTTCTTCCTCCATGTGCTTGGAGTTCGGCAGAATTTCCATGGACAGAGTTTCTTTGCTTGTGCTTTCAATCTGTGGAACACATTCCCTGTTGATGACAACATGGTCGTCTTCAAATACAATGTCATCAAATACTAGTCATACACCCCCCCCCTTAAGTAATCGAACTTTGTTCAGGTCATTGATTGTTCCTCATCTTCCGGCTGACAATCTTTCCATCTCATTAACTCTTATCCCCCAGTGGCTCTTGGCAATAGTAAAAATAAATAAAACTTTGGGTTTTTTTTTATATATACATATATATACATATACACACACACACACATACACACATTACATACACACACATATACATATACATACACACGCACACACACATATACATACATACATATATATATACATATACACACACTGGCACGGTGACTAAGTGGTTAACGATGCGGACTGAGGAATTGGGTGTACCGGGTTCGAATCCAGTTCGTTCCACAGAAACACTTTCATCAAAACCCACACCTGACCTTGTGTCTAACCTCCTGGAGAGGAGGTAAATAAAATACATCCGCACGTGCAGTTTTGCATTTTCTCACCTGGCATACAAGCAGGTCGGGTACGTAAAATCTCGTTAAATTAAATGGATAGATTGTTAAAATTAAACGAGAAAGAAAGGGAAAAAAAAAAGGTATAAAATAGGTCCAAGTAGGTAGGTAGGTCTCTTCCTCTCAGAAATAAAAAGGTCCCAAATGATTAGGGGTAGGATAAAGAAAATAGGGCCCTTGACGTAAAAACGGTGACACAGCTGCATAAAATGAAAGTGATCGGATGTCAAAAAAGTCAAAAATTGAATAGTCTGGAAAAAATTCACAAAAATAATCAAAAACATGTCGGCTTCCTTAACTAGGATTACAAGAGAAAAGAGAACGAAAAAAAAAAAGGAAAAAAAGAGGGGGTGAGGACAATGAAAGACACATGCCTGGCTGCTGTCAAGGGGTTATTTAAGTAGGAAGGGGTGAAGGGTGGGCACTATAATACCCCCACGGGTAGGGGTGGGGTGGGGATGGGGATTAAAATGGCACCCGCATCTTTTTACAAGCACACTTAACATTCGCACAAGCAGACCCCAGTCAGTGTCGTCGCGAAAGATGAGGAACGAGACGTCGGCTTAGTTTTCACACAATCACAAGAGTAGAATCTTATTTGCTTACGTTGGAAGCGTAAACTCGGCTAACGAAAACAAAAACAACCATTTATTTTTTTAGCGACCACAGTTGGAGGTGGCATTTTCAATCACATTAAGAAGAATTCTTGCGAAAAACAAGTAACTCAGGAGACGACTGCTGTCGATTAAACAATTTTATATACAGGAGCGAGTGGAAAGTGACTATTATTAGGAGCTCATAATTTATTACTGAAATTGAATTCTTACAAGAATTACACATAAGAAAGCGTATAGCATGAAGCTTTTAGAATTCAATATGGGCACCAGCATTCGCCACTAGCTTCAAGCCGCCTGGGAACCGAATCAACAGGTTTGTTTGTTTTTAAACTAGCTTAATGCTGTATATTATGTGAGGATTGAAAATCTCCACACCTCTTACTCAAGACAATCGACTCAGAAAACGACAAGTCCTCACATCCCATGAGCTATGTTTCTGACAAAGAGGGAAGAATTGCTGTTTTCTACTGTCAATCTATCAAGCCCATTCACCCTTATCCTCGAGTGTGGTGTTGCCTTGATAAGTGGTGACTCATTAGTAAAAAAACAAATAAAAAATAGACAAATAAAAAAGGAGTTACTTGTGAAATCAGCTGATGCGCTTCCCCAGGCTCAAGAAACTAGTGGTGAATGTTGGCAGCCATTACGAGCACTTAATATGGGGTTACTTTCCGCACACCCCATTATATACTAACACAAAGACGAGGCATTGTCAGGGATTGAATCATATGACCATAATACCATATTCATCATCAGAGTTTATGAGCACTCCTGGATGAATAACCCCTTCCTGGTTTCCTTCCACCTTGTTTTGTATCTAAGAATCGGGTTGCCCGTCGCGGCCACCTAGGACTACGGGTGGCCCGTCGCGGCCACCTAGGACTACGGGTGGCCCGTCGCGGCCACCTAGGACTACGGGTTGCCCGTCGCGGCCACCTAGGACTACGGGTTGCCCGTCGCGGCCACCTAGGACTACGGGTTGCCCGTCGCAGCCACCTAGGACTACGGGTTGGCTTTCAAGATAGTCTTTCTACCAAGTTTTGGGGGTTTCCTCTAGGTCTTTTCCATTGCCTCAGGATTAGGGTTAATTCTGTCGCTCTAGATGGCCACCTGTTGTCCGTATATTTCGAAAGGCGACCTGCCCATCTATGTTTTGTACGGTGGTGATTTTTTTTTTTTTTTTAACTAGAGTTCACCCAAGACATGGCCTACTGCCACTGAGATGTAAGGGGCTACTGTGGATTGGGTGTCAGAAATTAAAGGGGGGGGGGCATCCTAAGAGAAGAGTTGTGCGTCGAGATGTTTGTTTACATTACATTTAAATTTCTGCGTGTCGGTAGAGTCAGGGAACAGGGAGGGAGTTCCAAAGGCTGGCAGCTATTGGAGTAGAAAACTCTCCGGTATCTAAGGACCTCCACAGTGAATGGATAGGATTTAACTGATTGTCAGGTTGGTCGGATGTATTTACGTCGAGTGGGGGCCAGAGCAGCAAATTCATCGGAACACATTCCATTGAAGTACTTGCAAAACAAGTACAGAGGCAACATCGCAGCGATAAGACAAGGACTGGAGCTTTGTAGATAGTGAGGGACCTATTAGATACTCTTTTTTTGGACTTTGTCTAAGATGGGAGGATGCCATTTACTCCAGTTTGATGTCTGATGCAGCCGTTTCTCACTTTCACTCTATGCGATGCCGAGATACATAATACCATATTATTAGTTTATTATTAATTTTCCCATTTTATAACATTCAATTTTGGAGGTGGGGCCCAAGGATGTACTCGGTATCGATTTGGTGGGAAGGTATAAGTAAAGTGATATTTATTAAAATAATTTACCGTAAATTTTTAGTCCTTGACTCCTCGAGGCACACCCGGCGTTTCCCACAGAATCAACGAGGAACATTATGTACTACTGTACAAGCCCTAAATCCCATATACCTCTCTTAATTTTATTTTGGGAGAGGGGCTGGAGCTTGGTGGATAGTGAGGGACCTATTAGATTAGCATCTCTTTTTCGGACCCTGTCTACTGGATGGTGCACCAGCCCAAATGTGACGGTACTCCATACATGGGCAGATGGTGGCCTTGTAGAGATATGGGATACTGGTCAGTGTGAGAAGTTTTCTAGCATGGTAGAGGGAGCCCACTTTCCTTGCAGCAACCCTGGCAATGTCTTCTATATATTTGTTTCAATTAATGTTACTTGTGAATTTTAGGCTGAAGAGTTTGAACGTTTGACTCTCGGGTAGGGTGTAATTATCCATGGTAATCGGTGGTTGAAAAGGTTTCTTGTAGTTGTTAAAGGACTTTGTGTCCCCATTTAATTACAGACTGGAAGTCATTTTCTAAGGATTCAGCCATTGCCTTGGATATGCACGCATCTTTTTTTCCCCCCACATGTAGAGAGTAAAGTGTGGTGTCATCAGCAAATATACCCATCTCAGACTCAATTTCATCAGGGAGGTCATTTATGAAAATCAGGAACAATAAAAGCCAAAAGATCGATCCCTGGGGTACACCAGAATTTATGTATGTTACTTGGATGAACAGCCATCAAGGACACCCTGAATCTTTCTTTTGGATAGGAAGGATCGAATTATATTAAGTATATGTCCAAGTATTACCATACGAATTGATTTTCATAAGACCTTCATGGCAGACCTTATCAATATATATCATGGATATATAAACGGCTACCACACTAACTCCACCTGCCTTGTCCAGTGTATGGTATATGCATTCAGAGATGCCCGTGAGGATATCCGCAGTAGAACGTGCCTGCCTAAATCCATACTGATGGTCAGAAAGAAGTTTAGCAGTAACGAGATGGCGGACTATTGCTAGATTGATTAAAGATTCAAAAGTTTTAGCGAAGAGCGGGAGTAGACTGATAGGACGATAATTATGAGAGTCAGTTCTATCACCAGAGTTCTTGAAGACTTGTACCACAAATGCAATTTTCCAGCTATCAGGGAAGCAAGATTTCCAGAGGACAGGGGCTAGCTCAGCAGAGCATTTCTTTGCTATATTAGATTAATGTTTCTGAGAAATATTGCATATGTTTGGTTTGAGAGCAAAAATGAAACCAGAAATTACTTTCTATTCGTTCAAAGCCCCTATAAAAAAATAAAAAATTTTTTTTAATAAATAAATAAAAATTCAAATGTGATCCTGAAACCTTTCTGGCTAAAAACAAGTATTTTGGTTTATTTACTTTCCTAAAAACCAAAGATAAGTATTTCTCAAAGGAACCACCATTCTAGAAGGGAATCGAATGAATTTCAATTTTTCTGACCAACAATTGAAATAAGTTCTTGTAAACCATTATTGGACTCGGAGATATTTTCGACATTCAATGAAGAAAGAAAATCGATAAATCTATTGATAACATTTCAATGAATTATTCAAAAGGAAGATTTGGTTAAGTCAAAACGTTTAACTGATGGGGTAGTAGAAAATCAGCCATGGAAATCGATTTGTTTTTACGTTTGGCGGAACGTAGGAATAGAGTCCGCATCGTCCCCACCCCCATTTCATCTAATATATATAAGAAAACTTACTCAGCTTGGGTCTTATGTTTAAAAGTTTAGTATGTTTCTGCTCGGCCTCAAGAGGTCATACTCCCAGGCATTACATCCTTCTTGGGGGGGGGGGGGTATTGCCGATGCGATCTGACCTTCTGGAGTGCTCCCACGGGGAGCTGGATTAATCCTCACATTAAACTAATTTTATGTGTACTCACACTACAGTGGATAAATGACTACTGCAAGCTGTCCCTACCCGGCATTACCCGGGAATCTTTACTTGCATTTTTGTTTCGTCTTTTTCTGCTAATAAAAAATTTTTTTTTAAAGCCATTTTTTTTTGTGGCAGGAATATTTTTTTTTCTCAATCGGATTTGACAGCTAAATTTAATTTTTACAATATCGTTTGGACACTAAATTATGAATTGAACTAAATTGTTATAAAAATATAACTAATTGTTTTAATCTATTCATAAAATTATTGGATGCATTAAAGCCAGAAATTATAGGAGCTAATCTTCACATCAAACTGTAAGACCAACTCCTATAATCTCTAATAAAAGGGTCGTCACAGAAAGGAACACAGGCGCCTTCTTTAAACAGAAAATGATACAGTGACCTAAACCGTTGGATATAGGTTACCAGAAGTTAAAACAGTGAAGAAAGGAATAATAATAATACAGGTTGGCTGTCGAAAGTCTTTTCTCAGAGCAGTATAACTTCAGTGAAAATAGCTGTGCTCGGTTGGGCAGGAGAGAGGACGTCTTTCTTAGTGGGTGCCTGGAAGCTCTCTGTCTAGAATTCTCGAAAGGACTGGATGCAGTCCTTCAAAATTAATACGCCCTAGAGACTGATTGGTCCTCGTGTGACCAAACCACCTCACTAGGACTGCTCTCCGCAAGAGGAAAACAATGTCAATGTTTATGACTGCTACAAAATTATTTTCTACTCAGAAAGTTTACAAATTCCTTTAAAATTTTGAAAGTTCAAATTCATTTTTTTTCTTTCAATTATCAACGAAATATTAAAATAACTGATGTGTTTTTACGAAGAAATCGAAATGCACTATGATGAATTTAATTTCCTAATTAAATGATTTGTTTTAATTGGAATTTTTTTTTTTTTTTTTTTTTTAATTCGTTTTTATACCGGCAGCACTTTACGCTCCCTACGGGCATTCACCAATCACAAAGATTTGTTTCCTGTGACTCAAATTAACCAATCAAGGGCAATCATTTGAAATTGAAGAAAAATCGTCTGCTTGAATATTTTAACCGGTGTTGTTGATGTTTTGTTTTTTTCACTGGCTGAAGACAGAAAAGATAATGTACAGTACCAAAACCGATACTAAAAAAATATTGTAAAATCGGCAAATATTTAAATTGTAAAAAAAGAGGGGTTAAATATTCAGAGCAGGCGATTTTTCTTTAATTTCAAATGATTGCCCTGGAGTGGTTGAGTCACGTGAGACAAATCCTTGATTGTGATTGGTGGTGAGCATAAAAAGTACCGCCCTTTTTATTTCAATATATAATCGATCAATAGTAAATAAGAAATAAGTCATGTAGATGCAAGACAAACACTGAAATTGTGGAGTGTAAAATAGACACTTACTTTATAGCCGGTCTAACTGAAATCCTTCCCTTCCCCAAAAATACGAGATTTCGGTTGTACCGGCCAGTGTTCAATAGCGAAGACAGGAAAATCATTTTAAATCTTTTCTCTTCACGTAATAGACAATAAACGGGAGGGGGGGGGGGGTAAATAAAATAAAAAATGTAAAAATAGATGCGGCCTAATTTTTTTTTTTTTTTTTTTTTTTTTTTTTTAACTCCTATGGCTCATCTCAATATACAACATTTTAAGTAAAAGAAGAAAAAAAATGACCGCCACGCCAGACATTAAAAAACATTGAATTAAAATTACATTTTTCAACATCGTTAAAAGAAAATTTTAATTTTATTTCCCGGCGGCCTGAAATACAATTAATTCATGACCAATAATCAATTGTTGAATAAATGCTTTGTAAAAAATTAGATATTTCTATCCCTATGCTAAAATTGAAAAAAAACAAAACATGATGTATTCAATTGTAACAGGATATTTTTTTTTATTTGAACTTTGATTTGAAACTAAAGATTTTTAGGTTGGGTAGCGGGGGGGGGGGGGTCTTGACTTTCATTTTATTCAGCATTAAAAGTTAAATATTTTAGAATTAATGTATAAACTGATTATTTCCTAATTTAGTCACGTTATGTAGAGGAGATAAATGGGTGTCGACATGGTTTACCAGAGAACTTGTTTTTACTTTAACCATGGTTCAGTAAAAATAAAGTAACATTTCTAAAAAAAACTAAAAAACATTAAATCATAATAGCAAGTTTTATCATACACATGAAACGCCGAAATGAAATCGAGAAATTCTAGTCAAAGAAAAAAATTATAAGCTTAAATTATCGCCCTTCCTTGGCTAGCCTCATTTTCGGCTGGTTTATAAAGACAGCGTTTCACGTGTAACCAAAAACTCGGGTGCTTCTGCTGTTTCACAATGACATTAAAATATTTAAAGAAATGTAGAAACTTTAAATTCTCAAAATATAAGAAAAAAAAAATGGTGACAGATAAAATCGTTTTATTTATTTTTAATTTAATAAATACTGGATGAATTTTCGTAATTTTTTCAGCCACCACGTAAGTACATAAAATTTATACATTTCTTTAGCTGTGTTTTTTTTTTTAAAGAGAGGCCTAACATGTCATTGTGAAACAGCAGAAGCACCAACACTTGTTATAGTTTTATTATAATAAAAAAACGTGGTTCAAGTGAAAAGCTGTTTGGTAATGCCAAAACGCATTTTTTCACTTTATATTATTTACGTGACTAAAATAGGAATTAACCCATGAATTGTCCCACCCCCCTCCCAATCACATTTCAAGGCTAAGGCAATACAATATATTCTAACAATGCATTTAACTCAACCTTTTGCTTGCTTAGGCTTCCGAGTCCCAAAGGAATTTGAACAACTACGTCTTAAGAATTCAACATGTTGCATTTGATAGGTTTTGTTTTCAAAAGCGAAATGTTCTTGCGAAACATTGGTTTCTAGGCCATTATTCTCTTAAAGGAACAAAACCAGCATGGTCTATGAAATTAGCAGGGTCGAATTTCTCAGTGTAGTCGCTGTCCAGTTTCTTAATGCTCGCCTCGACACAGCCAAACTATGAAGTCTAACGAACACTTTATTGTTGGGTTAGGGTTAGCCGGCGTTGCCAAGGAAGTGTTTACTTTTAATAGGATTTTGAAAGTATCATTTATTCATTAAATTATTAATTAAACGAAATTGTTATAAAATTAATGGAATTCGGTGCCTTTCTCTACAAGAGCACCAAATGTGTTGCATTTTTTATTTCAGTAAATAATCGAATAATAGTAATTAATAATTTTTTTAAAAAAATAAGTCTTGTAAAAGACAGACAGACAGACAGGCGAAGTAACCAGTTTTATTAATATAAAAATTTAAATTAACGATTTTTGTCAAAGAAGAAAAAACAAAAACATCAGAGATGGATTTATTTGACAGTTAGTGCAAACTGCAAACGATCGGGAGGTTTGAAAACGTTCTTGCCTTTTTTTTCTTTTTCTTTTTTACCGATAAAAAACAACTTGGAATAATATAGACAGGTGTTGCGAGTAATAATTTTAAACCGATGCAAAAACTTTAGCTAAAAGTACTCAACACTCGTGACAAATAACACACAGTAATCTCGGAATAAATAAATAAATAAATAATGAGTATGACCAGTGATGAATAAAAGAACGGCTCAAATGTCGGGTTCGTAAAAGTCATTCGGTAAAGTCTGCAATTCCAAGGATTCGGTTTGAGTTTCCTTCGCAGAACGAAGTTAAAGAAACGGGTACATTTCAATTTTTTTTTAACTTTAAAACCAAACCAGCAAGTAAAGTCCTTATTTAATTGCCTCCCCACGAGAGCAGAATTAGACACATGGTTGGGTTTTAATGTTGGGAAAATCCGGCTCCCCAAAAAGGCACTGAATTGGGAGAAAAATAAAAATTGCCTCAGTCTAGAAGGAGGACAGAATAGATGAAATGTATCAGAACAAAGTGTAGTATATTTGTTCTTATAACAGATACTACACTTTTAAATATTTATTGGCAGAAAATATAAAAAGTTTACATTAAAGAAAAAAAAGCACAAGGCCATCAAAAGTGTGGGAAAATTGGTGTCGTTGGTCATTCTTGGTCTATAGTGATAACAATGTCTATCCTACTCTTAATAGGCTCAAAGGTCAAAATCACTTAATCACCGCAATACCACATTTACACAAGGGGCCCTCTTAAGATGTCCCCAAATTGATTTGGAAATTTTATACTACACTTTGATCGCAAGTCAAATATTAATTTGACAAATAATCAAAAAGAGAAAGGTGTTTCTATTCACCCACCCACCCACCCCCCTTTAATATGTTCGGGAGGTAGGGGGGGGGCAGCTAAGGATCACTCTGGGTCGGAACAAAAAAATACCTGTATCGTCCCATCGATTATCACAAACGAACTAAGGCACCAGGCAATAAATCTGACCCCACCCTCGAAATTAGGAGATGTCTATATATATATAACTTCTTTGTAGTATAGTAGGAAAAATCCCAGCAGAGTGCTCTATTAATTAAGAATTAAAGTAGCGTAATATTTATTTAGGCACAGAAAAATGAGTACAACATTCGTACCGTCGGTTTCAAGCACGGAAGGACTTAGCCATCCGGCTCTCTTCAACTTCTGTTGTCATATATATATATACATATATATATATGACTCACTGAGAAGTCATAGTATCTGCTCTCAGAGCTCTGATACTACACTTCATCTGCTCTATCATCGGTCAGCGAAGAAATCATTCTAGACTGAGGCAATTTTTTTGTTCCAAACCTTGATGAAGGGGGGTGTAAGATTTTCCACGCCACATTAAAAACCGACCGTGTGTCAAATTGCCCTCGTGAGTAGCCAAATAAATATGAACACAAGAAGTTAAGAAATACATGGTTTAAATAAACTCCCACACCTTTCGCTGAATATGCAAAACACGTTATGTACACAAGACATCAGGGAGTGACAAACAGGTAAATTTTTTAAATATTAAAGCAAATTATTTTCTGTCATCAAATCAATGAACCGGATACCGTGTTGAGGAAAAAATGTGTACCCGATACAATACATTAAAGTTTCGAATTTTAGATGAGGTATTCGGACTACTGTTCTTATCTTTGTCGTTATAATATTCACAATACAACGTTTCGGCCGATGTACCCTCCAACCTTCTTTAGATGCATGTTTTCTAACTCGGGAATCTTCTAGTCGAACTCGGCAGCCTGGACGGAATTTCGAACTGAACCCTTTATTTAATCCACGGTGAGAGATTATTCTTATTCCGTCGGAGGTTACATCGGCCGAAACGTTGTAAATATTCAACCAAGATGAGAATGGTAGTCCAAGTCTTTTCGAATATTTTGCTTTTTCATTGATTTCTAATTCCATGCATTAAAATATTTTCTCCCGTCTCATATTACGAATTTTGGCGCTAGCATTTTATGTGAATATTTTTGAAGTCATGGAAAATACTCTTTGGAAACAGGCAGTTTTTACGGTACCACATGAACTATGGACCATTTAACGCGACAAAGAAAAGGAAATAGATGCTGAAAAAATAAAAAATAAAACGTACGAAAAATAGAAAAGATGATTGAAAGAATTTCATTGAAGATACATTTTACTTGGAAGCAATTCGCCAAACATCGCGAAAACGGTTGCATTTATTTTTAGTGTAGTATTGTTCACGATTTGAAAACTGGTATGGGAAAAATGGTAAAAAAATATATATTGAATGAAAAATAGTGCTACAATTTAACTAATATCAAATTGAAGAGCCAATTTTACAAATAAAATGACAAAATATCTTCAAAATGAAAATATTTAAAAGAATTTCATAAAAAAAATCAAATAAATAAAAAAAAACTTACATGTTTTTATGAATGACATTTCTGAATGACGGCGATAAATTAAAAAAAAAAAAAAAAGTTTCCAACGTCATATCAACATATTCCAAAAATAAAAGCAACTCTTCTTCATCGATAGTATTGTTTTTTCCCCCGTTTTTACATCAGTAGTAAAAGTATGACATACCAAGTCAGTCAGTTCCTGTTTGAAATTCAAGAAAAAAATCCACTGTTGTTATTATCGGGACAAAGTCAACAGTTGTGCGTGTGTGAAACAGACATTTCAATCTCTTGTGCGTGTCGAGTGAAAGCGAGCACTTGTAAACTGTAGTAGTCGCGACGCACGCTGTCTTAATATTTTTACTTACTATTACTTAAGACTGGTAACAGGAGCAGTCATAGTAGCTTTTATTTATTTCACACACACGTACGCGTATTATTATATTTTATTTGAAAAAAAAAAATGATTTTACTTTTCTTTTTTGTTTTCCTTTCTTTTTTTTCTTTCTTTTTTTACGGATTGGGCAATAATGGAAATAAATGAATGGAGGAAAGGATACCGTGTTCGTGTCGCGTACGCTTTTTACAAGCGATACGGATTCTAATACGGTTTTGGTCCCCGACCGGAATAACGTACATGGCATTTAACATTCGTTTCTTTTGACTGCTTTTACTACGACTAAATGAATACCTTTCTACAGATGTCTTTATTTTTCTTTCCTTTTCGGTATAATCTATCTCTATCTCTCTATCTCTCTCTCTCCCTCTCTCTCTCTCTCTCTCCGTCTCTCTCTCTCTCTCTCTTTTCTCTCTCTCTCTCTCTTTTCTCTCTCTCTTTCTCTCTTTCTCTTACTCTCCCCTTCTCTCTCCCCTTCTCTCTCGCTTTCTCTCTCTCTCGCTCGCTTTCTCTCGCTTTCTCTTTCTCTCTCTCTATAAAATCTCTCTCTCTTTCTCTCTCTCTATAAAATCTCTCTCTCTTTCTCTCTCGCTTTCTTTCTCTCTTGCTTTTTCTTTCTCTCTCTCTCGTTTTCTTTCTGTTTTTCTCTTTTTTCTCTCTCTTTCTCTTTCTCTTACTCTCCCCTTCTCTCTCTCGCTCACTTTCTCTCTCTCTCTCTCTCTCTCTCTCTCTCTCTGCTACTTTAAATGTCTTCAATGCACTACGATTCATATTACGATCTTCTGACAAATCGTTTCTATTTCATTAAAAGACCGTCCTGTATATGCCAAAACCCCCAATTTGAGAACTTTGGCGACTGTGGTATTACTCTTTAGTTTTCACTACTCCCAGGTCCACTATCACCCGAAGTGGTAGTACCCGTCAGTCTCTCATCTATGGGTTAAATAGAAACTATCGTTTAAAAAACTATTTGTTTACGAAATATTGACAGAAATTTGGGGTCGTTACTAAAATTTCTCTTTTGTTAACAAAAAAAAAGTGGAAATCAAGGGAGGCGCGAGAGCGCTCTATCCCTTAATAGACTCACGAATGGCCTATGCTGGAAATCTCATTTCTTTGATCAATCATAACTCAAAAACCAATAAACCAAATTAGTTAAAACTTTGCACAAAATTTTTTATTTGATAGGTTCTATAAGTGTGTAGAATTTCAGCATCATTAGTCAAGGCAACCCAGAGATCCAGAAAGTTCAATCATGAAATCAGGTTATCTGTGTGTACGTACGTGCCACCCTGTATCTCATCAACTATTTGATGGATTCAGCTGATTTTTGGCAGAGATAGGGGTTCTAGGGTCTAGTTGATGGAATTTTAATTTCAGTTTACCATATACCTTAGTTTTCCAGAAAATTCTAAAAAACCTTATGAGAAGGCATTGTATTGAGGCATAGCCTTTACAAAAGTAGTGACATTCCATGAAAAATGCCAGTATACTGAAATCATATGCCCTTAATAGGGTTAAGATGAAAATTCATATACACTAAATGTACAAAAGCAAGGAAATTCCCAAATTTTTACACTTTTATTGTCATTAAGGGTATGACTACATATCAACCAAACCATTTCATTATCACATCACTACAGTATAAATCTCTATGCATGAGTGGATGAAGTTTGTGAGGTGCGTTGAAGAAAAATTCCTACCAGTAAAATACATAGCCCTGTTGTGCTCGCATACCTTTAATAACAATAAAAGTGTAAAAATTTGGGAATTTCCTTGCTTTTGTACATTTAGTGTATATGAATTTTCATCTTAACCCTATTAAGGGCACATGATTTCAGTATACTGGCATTTATCATGGAATTAATGAAGAGACAAAAAGGAGCAAGTAAAGAAAACAAACCCCAAAATGTAACTCAACACAGTTTATTAATAATACAAACAAAAATAGTTATTTTCTGCTTTTAATTCCCGAAGCAGGGTTAACCACGTTAACCTAAGGTAACAATAAAAATTTAGTAAAATTTTAAAATAGCTCCACAAATTTAGAATTAGATTGAGCTAAAGATAACATTCATAAAATATGGAATCTTTACTCAAGAGATTATTCGTTTCAGACGATAAATGGAAATAACCAAGTTATTCCAGTTCATATTATCGTCTCAAACGACACCGAAAAATGGACAGATAGGACCAAAACAGATCCATTCTAAAACAATAGTTATCGCCTCAGGCAATAACGAAAAATGGCTTTTCCACCAAATCAAAACAAACAACAAAAAAAGATATCTTACTTGAAAGGGATGAAAAGAAGAATAAAACTAATGCAATAAAACATTTTCTAAAACGATTTCAAAGGTCTCTCTCCTCAGTCTTTCGATATCTTTCAAAAATTCGATCAGACCTAATCTCTTTTAAATAAAACCCCAAAAAAGGTCAAAGTCTTTGGGTTTTCTCGCCCAAAAATTCTGACAAAGCTTCTATCCCTCATCAACTACAAGAAACCTTTTCAACCACCGATTTTCATGGCAAACAATACCCTACCTGAGTCCAACGTTCAAACTCCTCGGCCTAACATTCACAGGTAACATGAATTGGAACAAATACATAGAAGACATTGTCAAGGCTGCTGCAAAAAAAGTGGGCTCCCTCTACCGTGCTAGAAAACTTCTCACACCTGACAGTATCCTGTATCTCTACAAAGCCACCATCCGCCCATGCATGGAGTATTGTTGCCACATCTTGACTGGTGCACCATGATCTTGTCTCTTCCTTCCTAGACAAGGTCCCCAAAAAAGAGTATCTGACCTAATAGGTCTCTCACTATCCACCAAGCTCTAGCCCCTGTCCAATCGCCGCAATGTTGTATCCTTGTGCTTGTTTTACAAGTACTTCAATGGAATGTGCTCCGATGAACTTGCTGCTTTGGTTTCCCCCTCAACATAAATACACTCGACAAATCCAACAATCAGCTAAATCCCATCCATTCACTATGGAGGTGTAGCAGTCACCAATAGGGACTACTTTTGAATGCGTAATCACTGTCCCTGTAAGCTGGCTTGTCCAATCAAATCACAAGGCGCAGTAATATCGTTAGTTCCCTAAGGGACTATTTATGTCCCCTTAGGGTTCGAAGAAAAAGATCAGACGACCTCCTGGCACCAGCTTGAACACATCGCAGAGAGCACCAGCGAGGAACGGAGAAACGCTCTCTCTCCCGCCGCCGTCGCCACTTGACGACTACTACCATTTTCACCTGAAGAAAACCACGGGCAGCCCTAAGAACTCTTATATTCTTCCTCTTCCTCAGACGGACACCGTCCCACTCTCTTCTACCTATACCAAACGGTATAGGTAACCTTGAGTTAATAAAACCCCTTTTTGTTATAGTTACAGAAATACTTTTCATTGTTCCGTTTCTTTACGAGAAGATAAAAGGATAACCCCTAACATCCTCTCCTCATCACCCCCTTACAGAGGTACCTAGATGCCGGAGAACCTTCTACTCCAATAGCTTCTTTCCTCGAGCTGCCAGCTTTTGGAACTCCCTCTTTGCTCCTTGTTTCCCCGACTGTACTGACATGCAGAAATTTTAAACTAATGTGAACAAGCATCTTGCTGCACAGCTCCCAATTTAGGATAATCCCGAAAACTTTCACGCTAATTCTCAGTAGCCCCTTACGTCTACAGTGGCAACTTGGCTTGTTTGGGGTTAACTAAGTTAAAATAAAATAAATAAATAAATAAAATATCCTTTTAAAAAGATAATTGTCAGTCTTCAAATGACAGGGTCCGACAAATTATGTCCGGAAAAACTTTTAAAACTCCCCTTTATTAGAGCCAATTTGCTCTGTACATAAAAAGGGGAATTCTTCTTAAAGACGCTCTGTCCTTGTACAAAAAACTTTTCTTCTTAAAGATGCTCTGTCCTTGTACAAAAAACTTTTCTTCTTAAAGACGCTCTGTCCTTGTACAAAAAACTTTTCTTCTTAAAGATGCTCTGACCTTGTACAAAAAACTTTTCTTCTTAAAGACGTTCTGTCCTTGTACAAAAAACTTTTCTTCTTAAAGACGCTCTGTCCTTGTACAAAAAACTTTTCTTCTTAAAGACGCTCTGTCCTTGTACAAAAAACTTTTCTTCTTAAAGATGCTCTGACCTTGTACAAAAAACTTTTCTTCTTAAAGACGTTCTGTCCTTGTACAAAAAACTTTTCTTCTTAAAGATGCTCTGACCTTGTACAAAAAACTTTTCTTCTTAAAGACGCTCTGTCCTTGTACAAAAAACTTTTCTTCTTAAAGACGCTCTGTCCTTGTACATGAAAAAGTTTTAACGGAACCCAGCGAAAACCGTCTTGTCTTCAGGTTGAATTGGCTGATACTTACGAGAGAAACGTAATAAAAGGGCGCCAAATTTTCAAAGGGGAAAGGAATCTCTATCTGCCAATCAAAGGTCAGTTCCTTCCTTCTGCTTGCTTGTCTAAGGACTACCATTGCCACCGCTGTCAGCCAAGCATCACACACATGACAACAAAGATAATGATGCTGAAAACGAGAGACGAAGAGGGACAGGCAGATACATGTCACTGATGATCATAGGTCATAGAGTGCAAAGGACAGCGAGCTTAAAAATCAGCAAGAAATGTTGACTCCCACCACCACCTCCAGCACTGCTTAATGGGAAAGGAAATAAAATTGTTTCTATCTCATTAGAAGACTTTGGGAGCTTTGGAGACTGTGGTGTTACTTTTTAGTTATCACTACTCCCAGGTCCACTCTTACCTGAAGTGGTAGTACCCGTCAGTTTCCGATCTATGGGTTGAATCGAAGCTATCGTTTGCAGAATATTTGTTTCCGAAACATGCGCCTACAAAACAAATTGATCTACAATATTCAATAGTTATTTCTCTTGAATTATCATTTCCCAACCAGAATATGCGCTCTTCTATCTGGAAGTACAGACTACAAAAAAGACTTGCTCCACACATGTGTGAGATTCAAAACGAAGCTTTTCCTCTTTCTTGCTTTGGCTTAAAACTAGTCAAACGTGTATGGCTAGTGCTCCAGCATAGTATTGATGAATCTGATGCATTTCTTGTCAAATGTTCTATTTACGGGTCGCAGCCATCGTTCACTAATATATATTAAACCATTATCCTTTTCTACTGGTCGTAGCTATTTTTCCGAGATATCAAAATAAGTCGTATTTACTTTACACCGACCATGAGACATTTCTCTGTAAATTGTTTGCCCTGGCAATACATGGCTGCTCCGATTGCGTTTGAGATTATTATATAGGCTTTTATGTTAGTAACTACGTCTGTGATACTGTTCAGTAGACGATTGTGAGAACAGGGGAGTGTAACTTGATGTGTCCATGCCGTGGGGACGCCTTTAAAAGGGATGTTAACGTTCTGAAACAGTACCACACCAATCCCAGAGAAACCATATGCACACCCCTTCAGTGAAGGGGTTAATTTCGTCCGTAGGATTGACGAGTCTTAGGTGGCGTAATTAATTTTCTCCTGAGAATGAATTATCTGGGTGGGATCATCGGTTGCTGAAATTCAACGCTTGCAGGAAAAGAGCGAACAACACATTTTTATATATAAAAAATATATTTAATTTATTCATTTCAGCTTCCGAAAAGAACATTTAAAAACTAGAAGTCGAGTTGGCAAGCTGGCTCGGGACCATCATGCGTCCTGTACGAAAAATAAATTCCAACTGTACAGTCCCCCTTGCTGTGATAAAATAGAGAAAGAGAGATATTGTAATCAGACAGGAGAAAGAAAAAAATATGAATGACTATTGCAAATAGAAAGACAGACAGAGGGGACGACTACAGCGACTGACGTTCTCAATCCACAAGTCTTGGCAATAGGTGAGTTGACCTTTTAGTCCCATCCGATGCACTTGTCAACTTGATTGCTTTGACACTGCAGTTGATTTTCTAAACAACCTGGTCTTCTTTTTTCTTTTTTTTTTTTAACATAGTTCACCCCAAACAAGGCAGGATGCCACTGTAGACGTAAGGGGCTACTGAGAAAAAAGGGAGAAGGTTTGCGGGGGTCAACCTAAATTGGGAGCTGCGCAGCGAGATGTCTGTTTACATTAGTTTTAAATTTCTGCATGTCAGTACCGTCGGGAAAACAGAGGGCAGGGAGGGAGTTCCAGAGGCCAGCAACACGAGGAAAGAAGCTATTGGAGTAGAAAGCTCTCCGGCATCTGGGGACCTCCACAGTGAATGGATGGGATTTAGCTGATTGTCGAGTTGGTCTAGTGAATTTACGTCGAGGGGGCACCAGAGTAGCCAGTTCAGCGGAGCATAATCAATTTGTGGATTTGGTTAATTTTTTACTTTTTAATTCAGGGTAGCAGAGTTTCAAAATACCATTAGGTCAACACAGGCTGACATTTGAAGTGCAGTGTTGTCGATTTTAATGCCTCCCCACGAGAACACTAATAGTCAGGCTCAACACTTCTAAATGTGGGGAAGTCCAGCTGCGCTAAAAAGGTTCTCTGTCGTTGTGCCACAATCGTCCTCCCCTTTTTGTGACCGTTGCTCAAATTAGCAAATCTCATAACGTCTTATGTTTTCCTGGCACAACGATATAATTTGTGCAGTCCTCATTTTCTCTTGTCATTAGTAATAGTCATTTTTAACTTTCGACTTGAGTATTTCTTTCTTTTATTCACTCCCTCTTGTTCTCTCCTGAAACACAAGTTTATTTGATTTTTTTTTCGAAAAAAACATTAATTGTCCTTTTTTTTCGGAAAAAAACATTAATTGTTTTCTTTTCGAAAAAACATCAAGTGTCCTTTTTTTTTCGGAAAAAAACATTAATTGTCCTTTTTTTTCGAAAAAAAACATTAATTGTCCTTTTTTTTCAAAAAAAAACATTAATTGTTTTCTTTTCGAAAAAACATTAAGTGTCCTTTTTTTTCGGAAAAAAACATTAATTGTTTTTTTTTTATTTGGTTTTAACTTTCTCAGCCTTGACCAGTGATAAGTCGGTGACCTTTTACCTCTGTCCCCAGTGTACTCTTACACGAATTTCTCGGCCGTATCAAGAAGCTTTCTCTTTTTTTTTGCCTGTTGCTGGTAATTTTATATTGGGTGGTAATTTCGGAAATCTTTTAAATTAGAGTTTTCTTAAATATTCTATCCGGTTTTGAGAATGATTGACTTCCTGTGAGGGCGGATTGGTCATTTTAAGTCTTCCTTTGGCCTATTGAAAGGTGACAGTGTTTCTGAGGCTTCTCCGGTCCACAGGCATTTCTGGTGTGGATAGATGGCGAGATACCTTAATTGCCTCTATCACAGGTTTCCATTTTTGGACTGGGGTCCTTAGATGATGGGGTAGATCCTTTCTTGGCTGTTTGTTAGAAACCGATCTGACAGTGTAAGAAATGGCGATGCATGGCGGAAACTCCACTTTCTCCCTTGAGGATTCATCGATTTTACCACTGGTATTACTACCAAGTGGTATATTTACCCCTCTTACCATTAATTGGTTAGGGTTAAAGGTTATTTGGTCTTGGTTCTTTTTTAATGAGTCTGCGCCCAATATCAACTTCCAATCCAAGTCTGGAGTGATATATAGCCTCGACGAAGCTTTTGTTTTCCTCATTTTAATGAGTAAATGGGCCATGCTATTTAACAGCATCTTTTGCCCGTTTGCCAGAGTAACTGTTAGTTCCCCTATTTCCGTTTTTAACTTCTCATATTTCCCTGAGGTCCTTTCTTTGAGGACTTGACATGGTTACATGTACATGTAATCAGCGTCTGATTGAGCCAGTGTTGAGTGGGCTTCGAAGCTACTTAGTTCTTTCCTTTTCCTGGGGTGAAGTCATTTACTTCTTCCTCAGGTGACCATGGGCAGTCCCTTTTTAGCCTCTTATGGTTAAAATGCTCTCGCTGCGGTCGCTTTGATTTTGCCAAAGTGTACCTACAAAACTTTCTCTTTACAGCTTTGGTTAATTTGCTACAACTGTAGCAACCATGGTCCTTCTCTGACCATTTTCCACTGTAGAATTCAGTTTTGTGTACCCTAAATCTAGTATGGGCCCCTGATGACATTGTGTCTGAGATGGGTATATGTGCTAATGACACCACGCTACTCTCGTCATGTGGACAAAATGGACCCGCGCATATCCGAGGCAATGGCTGAATCCTTAGAAAGTGACCTCCAGTCTGTAGTGGAATGGGGTCATAAATCGATGGTAATATTTAATGCTGCTAAGACAAAGCTCCTTTGTTTCAACAACTACAAGAAACCTCTTCAACCACCGATTGCCATGGCAAATAACACCTTACCTGAGAGTCTAACGTTCACTCTCCTCGGCCTAACATTCACAGGTAACATGAATTAGAACAAATACATAGAAGACATTGGCAAGGCTGCTGCAAAGAAAGTGGGATCCCTCTACCATGCTAGAAAACTTCTCACACCTGACAGTAACGTCTTCACAAAATAAGACAAAAAAACACTAATAATACTTTCAGTTTGTTCGGTGAAGTTCGTTAACGTTCGCCAGTCTCGGAAATCTCTGGTGAAACTCGGAATTGATGACGTGAGTACTGAAATTTTCTTGGATACTTATTCCTAAA
>OY744531.1:18461924-18539424 GCA_963556195.1 Sepiola atlantica | reverse complement strand
ATTGAAGACATTGCCAAGGCTGCCGCAAAGAAGGTTGGCTCCCTCTACCGTGCTAGTAAACTCCTCACACCTGACATTATCCTTTATCTCTACAAAGCCACCATCCGCCCATGCATGGAGTATTGTTGCCACATCTGGGCTGGTGCATCATCTACTAGTCTCTCTCTCCTTGACAAGGTCCAGAAAAGAGTCGCCAACCTAATAGGTCCCTAAATGTCAACCAAGCTCCAGTCTCTGTCCCATCGCCGCAATGTAGCATCCTTATGTTTGTTTTACAAATACTTCAATGGATTATGCTCCGATGAATTGGCTATTCTGGTGCCCCCTCGACGTAAATTCACTAGACTAACTTGACAATCAACTAAATATCATTCATTCACTGTGGAGGTCCCCAGATGCCGGAGAGCCTTCTACTTCAATAGCTTCTTTCCTCGTGCTGCTGGCCTCTGGAACTCCCTCCCTGCCTCCTGTTTCCCCGACAGTACTGACATGCAGAAATTTAAAACTAATGTAAACAGACATCTCGCTGCGCAGATCCCAATTTAGATTGACCCCCCCCCCCCTCAATCTTCTCTCCTTTTCTTTTTTCTCAGTAGCCCCTTACGTCTACAGTGGCGGCCTGCCTTGTTTGGGGTGAACTATGTTAAAAAAAAAGATTTTTTAAAAAGATAATTCTAGTAAAAAGAGAATTGTGTACATGAACCCATGGCATAACGGTTAATAACGTTAGTTAACAGTCAGTTAACATGCATCAACACTTCTATCCCGTCATGTCTGATGGAACGAGGACAATCTACCTCCGTTGATTAAATAAAGGGTTTAGTTTAAAATTCCGTCCAGGTTCCTGAGTTTGACATAAAGATTCTCAAATCCAACTCCAAGATTCCTAAGTTTGAAAAGAAGAAGGTTGGAGGTCACATCGGCTGAAACGTTGTGAATATAACAACCAAGATGAGGATAGTAGTGCTAATAATCTGAAGAATATGTTTCGCTACGTGTATTAAATTGGTTTGGTGTTTCTTGAAAATAATCATATTGCTAACCCGAACAACAAAGAAAGGAACATTTTCCTAAATAGAAAAAAAGAAAGAAACAAAAAAACTTGATATTTACAAGGAGGGGTTTGACATAAGGTCAATTTAAAGTTGATTGCCCAGCACCTTGTAGCAATAAGGATAGCCCCAAAACGAGAGCATGATTCCTGCAGCTCTTCTCATTAAGTAAAAATATTATGGGTATCTGAGACTGATTCTGACCCCCACTCTACTCCCTCTTAGTGCAATGAGGGTAGAAGCAGGACCTACATGGACACGGTAGGAGCCGATGCCAACTGTTTATCTCTTTCTTTTTTTTAAATTTTCTTATTTTTTCCTTTTTGCTATTTTTTGTGTGTGTGTGTGTGTGTGTGTGTGCGTGCGTAAAACAATCGACGTGCTCACAAGTCAAAGGGCGATAACTCTTTAAACTGTTAAAAACTGGTTAAAAACTGAAAAAAGTTTCCAAGAAGTTGAAACAATTTCAACAACCTCGTTCTTTTTTTTTCTTTGAAGACTACAGGCTGAATACAAAGTAGAACCATTGTTTTGTTTTTTTAAGAATAATTATTATAATAACAATAATGGAGCTTATTTAGACGAATTCAATAGTATATTAATTTTAATCGAGCTGAGAATAACTGGGTAAATATATAAGAAAAAATAATACACTCCACCCTCTAAAAAAAAATAATACACCCCACCCTCAAAAAAAAAAAATAATACGCTCCACCCTGTAAAAAAATAATACACCCCCCTGTAAAAAAATTAATACACCCTTCTAAAAAAAATAATACACCCCCTTCTAAAAAAAAAAAGAAATACACCCCACCCTCTAAAAAAAAAAATACCCCCCCCCCTAAAAAAATAATACACCCCACCCTCTAAAAAAAAACAATACACCCCACCCTCTAAAAAAATAATACACCCCTCTCTAAAGAAAATGCAGTGGTAACTATATCGGTTGGTATCACGGAATACTAGAATCTTGGGGAGGCTTAATGTCAATCAAATTCCAAAGACAATCATCGATGAGAAATTACTCATAAACGGCTGGTGCGAAAAACACAAAGTGAGTTTCAATAATGATGGAAAGAAGTGAAGAGTACTGAGGAAACTTACTTTCACTCAGACTCCAGGGAGAACAACATGAGATCACTGACAACAAGTGATGTTAGAACTCCAAGAAAGTCGGAAATTATAATAGCAATAAATGTTCTGTCTGCTTTTTATTGGTGTTTGGTGTCACCTATGCAAATTAGGTTCTATAGGTTGTTAGAAAAGGGTATCGTGTTTGCTTCCAATAGGAACCGGTGGCTACAGATCTTTCTTTTAAGTAGTAAATTTTCTGAATTAAATTTATTTAGAGCGCTTCATAGATTTTTTTTATAACAAAAATAATCCCACAATGCAATTTTCAACCGGAAGTTTGCAGATATTTACACAATTTAAAAAAATTGCTACTCGGACTTAAGATTAGAGGTAGGGTTAAGGGAGGTTTTCTTTTGGGGAGAAAGCTTGCCACTCCTACCTAAGGTTAGAGGTAGGTTAAAGAAGTTTTTATGGGGATGGGAGCTTGCCACTCGGACCTAGGGTTGGTGGTACCTGAAGTAATTATTTCATATTTTGACTAACTTTTCACTATGAAAAAGATCCTACAGAATTTATAGCAAAGAAAGTTTTGGCTAAGTGCCCGGGAAAAAGCTAGAATGGCCCGGAAATTGAGGATCATTTTACATTAAATATATATTAAAAATTGATCCCACACTCTATATTAATAAATAATTGTTGTTTTTTTTTCCCCCTTCTTTTCTGCCAAGTTTTTCAGGGTGGTCACATGGAATCACGTAAAATAAGTTAAATCTCATTTTTCTTTTTAGCAGGTGGGGGAGTATTCAGCGGTGTGTGTTAATCTATATTTAACTTTTTAAAATTATTTTATTGTGATTGAAAAATATTTTTTTTATATTTGAACTGACATGCAGAAGAGAAAGGTTTGAGAAACCCAACGTTGACATGTACTTCAGCTGATATATATTTAATATAAGTGGAACTCGACCAGTGAGGATTGAGGACATGCGTTGCATGGAGAGAAATGATATGAGAATGATACAATAGATGTGTAATGTGAGTCTTGAAAACAGGCTTAGATCCGATGACCTAAGAGGAAGATTAAATCTAAACAGTATAGGGAGATGTGCAGAGTGCAGAGTGCAGAAGAGAAGACTTCGATGGCATGGCCATGTTGAAAGAATGGATGAGAGTTCTTGGGTTAGTAGATGTAGAACAGTTGAGATAGCAGGATCAGTTCACAGGGGAAGACCAAGGAAAAAAATGGAGGAAATGAGATGGATGTCTATTGAAACTCTGATGATGCTGTTTGTTATCTTTCTTGCTTGTCACCGTGCACACTCTACATCTGTACATGAATGTATGGTGAAAGGAAGGGGGAATAAGATAAATAAAGGGTGGATGTAAATAATTAAAATAGTGAGAAAGGGTAGAGAGAGGAAAAAGAGAGGTGAAGAAAAAGTGAGAAAAAGTGAGAAAGAGAGAGAGATAGGAGGGAGAGAAGAGAGAAAGGGGAAAAGAGAGATAGTTTATTATGATATCACAATGTATCCTGATTTTGTGAAATCCTTTGACTTTGTAATCATTGTAAAATCTTCATTATCAACCATGGTCTAGTATAAAACAACAGGGGTTAACATGACGTAAAACAGACATCATCCTCATCATCATCATCATCGTCATCGTCATCATCATCATCGTCATCATCATCGTCATCATCATCATCATCATGATCATCATCATCATCTGATTTATTTTTAACAGGCCTTTGATTAGATCTCTATAAGAGGTTGGTCTGTCAGTCCTGATCGAAGTCTTCCTCTCCAGGCTCAGTGGTCGCGAGGATCAAAGTTCGCAATCCCCAGGGCTGCACGGTCGCATTTACACAGCTCATTTCTAGAGCTTTGATTTTCCAGCCTACTGACTTGATGCGATGGACATATCTCTGACCCGGGAGATCCAGCTGGAGCTTCACTCGATATGGCCAAGCCATCTCATCCTGTCCAGTTTAAGGACATCAGATATATCTTTTATACCAAACTTGGAGAGAAGAGTCTGCGGTAAGTGTCGTCTTCCGGCTTGACATGGAACATCCATCTAATCATGGCTCTTTCGTTGCGCTGCAGTCTCTTGAGAGTGCTCGCCGATGCAGCCCATGTCTCGGAGCCGTAAAGCATGACACTCCTCACACAGCTAATGCACACCTGTCCTCTAATCGTGACGGCCAGATGCTTATTTGTTAAGATGGGCAGGAGTTCTCTAACGTCCTTCCAGGCAGATTTGCATCAAGTAATGGCAGCAGTCTCACAGCCACCATCGGCTGAAAGGAAGTTGCCCAGATAGCAGAACTCAGCTACAGCTTCCAGTTTGCTATCCCGAACCGCAACCTCTTTCACTGGCCTGCCATCGATTGGTCTAGCTGTACCCACACAGCGAGGACACCTGTATTGCTGATTTGGTCAGAGTAGGCCATTGATTCCACTGCATCTTTTGTGGACCCAGTAGGAACGCACGGGGCAGAAGATGGAGTTTTCTCCTGTACCACTCCGGCAGAATGCGCAAGGAAACTGTTGTGATGGGATACCTGATTCCCCTCAAGGCTGATAAGTGTACTAGTCTGTAGTATATATATATATATATATATATAGTCTCGGAAGTTTCTCAACCATTAAAACTATATAAAAAAAAAATATATAAAAAAAAAAAAAAATAAAAAAAAAAACTTATAGTCTCAAGTCTTCCAGTGGAAAATCACTCATGTAAGTCAATTTATTTTTTACAGTTATTATATTAGTTAGTTTCTAACACCATTTTAAGGGATCATCAGTTGTTTACCATGAAAAACTGTTTCGGGAATTTAAAAACAAGACAGTATTTAATTTCATGGCTTCCCAGCAGAGTTTATCAGACCCCACTTCCCTTAAAAGACAAAAACATAAACGTTCCTTATACTAAATCTACGTTTTGTTCCATATAAATGTTTTGCTAACTTATATTAGTTATTTAAGACACAAAAAAAAAAAAAAAAATATTATTTACCTGTGCTGTTCGTCTGTCTAATAAAATTTATCCGTTACTTACAAAAATGTTGCTGCATTTTAAAGTGTTTGGACGAATCCATGACACTATTATTTAAGTGATTAATGTATTATTTTTAGTTTTATATTATAAATATAAAAAACATCAACACATCAAAAAATAAAAGATAAATAAATATGTATATACATATATATATATATATATATATATACATACACAGATACACATATATACCTTTAGTTCCTCCTTTTCTCCCTCGTCCTACTTTGTTGTCCATCTCCCCGTTGTTGTCAACCTCAAATAAATATTAATCTTCCTTGTTCACTTTAGTTTTTCTAATCTGCGTTCACAACTGTCGACTTTTTTCTTTTCTCATTGTTTCAAATCTGTGTCTATAAGTTAACCGTTAATTTGTTCTCTTTTTTTTTTTTCTTTTTCTTCTTCTTCTTTGCCAACTCCCGGTGTTTAAAATCGGCGTTCATAACTGTCGATTTTCTTCTTCTTCTTCTTCTTTTTTAACATTTCTTTCTTTCTACTGTATTTTTATTGTTTTTCTTATTATAATTAGCAGATGTGTTATATATACGTTTATACATATTATACATTATTTCTATTTATATATACTATGATTTGTTCTATCAGTTTATTTTGATTAATTTGATAAGATTTAAAAGCATCAGGATGGCGAGTAATTGTATATATATATATACTACGAACAGTAGTATGTATGGTGGACTGTATTCGACGGTATTCGAGTGTATTGGGTTAATCCTATTGGATTACTGGTAGTGCTATTATTTTGTACAAGATATACGTTGTAATAAACCATCCTCTTTTAAAGACCTTACACTCTGGTTATTTTTTGTTATAACTTCTTCTTATATCAGAAACTTTCCTGATCTTCTCATAGAGTTCAGGTTGGGACCAGAAATCATTATGTTTGTCTTTGCCATATTGACTCGGAGGCCCTTGTCTTTCATACTATTCTTCCAGGGGTTGATTTTCTCAACTAGAGCTTCGAGTGAGACGAATCTGTTAATGTATCATTTGCAATACTAATTTGTATTTTAGCATTAAATTACCCAAGAAAAAAAGGGTTGATATGCCGTAAAAAGAGATAAGCCAAATACATGCTGCTTTCATTTACAATAGTTATTATACTTTAGCATTACATCATCTAAAAAGGGTTGATATGCCGTAACACAAACCAAACAAAACAAAACCACAAATAAAATAACAAGTTTGAAATAATAAGATCGAATACATTTTTACTTATCGAATAATCATTTAACTTATATGCAAGTTGATATGCTCATAAATTATATTCATGTTCCTTCTGGTCACATATTTTTTATAAAATATATGACAAATGAACATGTACTACACTGCTCCCAAAAGAGGAAGGGTGGATAACGTAAATAAAGGGCGAATGATAAGAGAAGTGGTGAGAGGAATGGAATGATGTAAATAATTAAGAGAAAGAGAGGGGGAGGAGAGAGGCCGAGAAAGGAGAAGGGAGGGAGAGAGAGGTGGGAGAAAGAGAGGGGGGGGGAGAAAGAGAGGGGGGAGAAAGAGAAAGGGGGAAAGAAAGGGTCTAGTATGACATCACAATGTATTCTGAATGTGTGAAATCTTTTGACTTTGCAATCCGTATAAAACATTATTATCAACCAATTTCAAAGTTAAAGAATTATATATTTAATATGTATATCAAATACTGATCCAACGGGTCACGGGTGGTCTAGGAATAAATAATATTAGATATACTAGCAAGAAATGCGCCCAGAGGTCGCATATTTTTGCTAGTATTGTGGTGAACCGAGATGCAATCCGAACGAATGGCAAAAAAGCAAATGGCTCGAATTGCTATCCTCTTTCTTTCCCTGCTTCGTTGGGATACGCTCTCCTCTTCAATTCCAAATGGCAAGTAAAAGATTAGTAAAAAATGGCATCAACAATTTTTCGGTTCTTATACAACAATTGTTCAGAATTGCCAATCTGCAAAATAAGGAAACTAAAAGGCTGAAGTCAGAAAAAAAAAAATTTTTGCAACAATGTACTGCCTGTCAGCTCTGCTTACTCATGGGGGACTATTGTGGTGAACCGAGACAAACGGCAAAAAGCAAATGGCACGAATTGCTACCCTCTTTCTTTCCCTGCTTCATTGGGATGTGCTCTCCTCTTAAATTCCAAATGGCAAGGGAGTTCTCATAGAAACGTTAACTCAGTATAGTCCAACCAATGAAAATCGTTTCTAAGTCGAAGTCTATCACGTCGATGTTAAGTTGGCAAGCCGACACGAACTTCATGATTCCTATAAGAACGAGAGTTTTGCAGAGTTTGGCAGACAAACCCAAAAGATGCACCATGAAAGAAACACACAGGAAGTACGCCTTCCACTCTACCCCCCCCCCTCCGCCCAACAGTCCAGGGCGACAAGATGAAGCGAACACTTCAAAACTTAACAAGCATTTCTTGCCTCGCACACAGCTACTTACATATAGACAAGAAGTCAGGTGAATAGAAGCAAACCGCTATGAATCACACACAGTAACACCATAAGGTAAATCTGCCCACACACACAGTATCACACGTACTAACAAATATAGACATACACATCTTAGCCCTTGTGTCATGCTTATTCGCTGAACAATTTCTAACAAAGAACACAAGTTGTATAAACTTTACAGTGAACATTTATTCACTAAAACTAACTTTTATATTCATGTGAAATTGTTGTTCTATAAATGTTTTGTTGATTAATCATGTTTTATTTCATTTTTCATTCACAAAACGCAATCCATGTTGAATCAGCACTTGCTAGCTGGTGACCCTAATATTTCTCCTCTCAAATCTCCATTTCCTTTGCCCATGCCAAAAATCCTATTCATGTTAACAAGTCACAGTATATCACTACCCCCAAAAAAACAATAAAAGGAGGAGGTAATGCCTGTGTAGCAGTTACATGAAAAAACGGAAGTGCACTCTTCACTGAACGAGATTCACCGTGATCACTGGGGCCAGATCACGTGATCAGTAGAACATCCTCAGTTCGTGACTTACAGCCAACAAGGAAAGATGTGATCTTGTGTTCTCTGCCAGGCCAATGGCAGAGAATCTACGAACTCCGGGAAAAGGTTATTTCGCCTTATCAATGTATATTCAACCTCATGTATAACTAGTTCGAGCCAGGATTCTGAGAGACAAGATGTACGTTCCTGCACTCTCTATCAGGTCTACTGTAGAGTTGTGGACGAATTCCAGGAAAAAGTCTACTACATGTTGTCTGCCATATTCAACCCCCATGTATAAAGAATGTGCTATTCCTTTGTTCCGGCAAATAAATCTATATATCCCTTTAGTTGATGTATCTCCTTTATTCGGTAAACATACAAAAGCTAAAGAAGTAACGATTTTTGCTATAATTTTGTTTTGTTAACGTTTGGCTTGAATTTTATATATAACTAGCTGAACCCGTTCCCCGGCGTTACCCGGTAGAAATATAAAAGAATGAATTAAAATTTGTCAACATCTGATCGGTAAACATACAACAGCTAAACCTGGAAGGATGGTCTCATAACCACAGAATAGATGCTATACTACCCCCATCTTAATAAAAAAAGGAAGCGATAATGCCTGGGAGGATGGTCTCATCACAACAGAACAGATACTACACTATGCCCCCCCCCCTTATTGAGCATTGAAAAATAGTACATTAGTCTGAAATAGTATAGTAAACTAAATTGAGCATTAAAAGTAAAAAATAGTACAATTGATAGAAGTAATAGTATAGGTTCGGCTTCAGACAGACAGATACCAAATCTCCATTAGTAATAAAGATGTTTATTTACTCCTCGCGGAGTTAGGCACAAGGCCAGTTTTATCTTACTCCCACAAGTAAGATGTGACCCAAGATCGGGTCGAGCAAGTGGGGTTAAAAGCCAGCGCTCGAGAGGTGAGCACTCTGGCCATTTAAAAATTGCCTGGGCAGCCCCATCGGCATTCCCCGGTAGGGGCGCCTCAGACAGTAAGCAATAAACTTACTCCTCCCCAAAGAGGGGAGGCGAAGCCTGGGAGGGTGGACCTCCTAGAACTGCACAGAACAGGCGTGCAGTATCCATCGGAACAGATACTACACTTTGATCTTAGCCAAAATAATAGTAATAAAGATGTTTATTTACTCCTCGCGGAGTTAGATATTTTATTTACCTCCCCAGGAGGTTAGGCACAAGGCCAGGTTTATCTTACTCCCACAAGTAAGATGTGACCCAAGCTCGGGTCGAGAAAATGGGGTTTTAAAAGCCAGCGCCCGAGAAGGTGAGCACTCTGGCCATTAAAAATTGCCTGGGCAGCCCCGTCGGCATTCCCCGGTAGGGGCGCCTCAGGCAGTAAGCAACAAACTTACTCCTCCCCAAAGAGGGGAGGCAAAGCCTGGGAGGGTGGACCTCCTAGAACTGCACAGAACAGGCGTGCAGTATCCATCGGAACAGATACTACACTTTGATCTTAGCCAAAATAATAGTAATAAAGATGTTTATTTACTCCTCCCGGAGTTAGATATTTTATTTACCTCCCCAGGAGGTTAGGCACAAGGCCAGGTTTATCTTACTCCCACAAGTAAGATGTGACCCAAGCTCGGGTCGAGAAAATGGGGTTTTAAAAGCCAGCGCCCGAGAAGGTGAGCACTCTGGCCATTAAAAATTGCCTGGGCAGCCCCGTCGGCATTCCCCGGTAGGGGCGCCTCAGGCAGTAAGCAACAAACTTACTCCTCCCCAAAGAGGGGAGGCAAAGCCTGGGAGGGTGGACCTCCTAGAACTGCACAGAACAGGCGTGCAGTATCCATCGGAACAGATACTACACTTTGATCTTAGCCAAAATAATAGTAATAAAGATGTTTATTTACTCTTCGCGGAGTTAGATATGACATCGCCCTGAGAAAGTTGACATAAGGATCCAAACAACGCTATGATTCTCACCGATTCAATGTCGTCATTTAAGTAAACGGTCATTTTGAACTCTTCAGCCATTGAAACAACGTTATCTTAACCAAATTAGTTCTAGTTTTATAAGAATTTGGTTCAATTAATAATTTAATAACCAAACAATACTGTAATAATTAGGTTATATTATTACACATACATATATCATTAAATTATTAATTGAACCAAATTGTTATAAAACTAAAACTAATTTGATTAAAATACCGTTGTTTCTACGACAGACATCTTAAAGCTGAAAAGTTCAAAATAACCAAGTAAACATTTTAAAAAAAGAATTGCCTTTGTGAATCCCTAAAGCAAACGAACCTCATAAAAAATAATTTCAGTTTTATGCATTTAACGTTGGTATCACTTAGATCAGTTCAGTATGTTTTAAGTCAAATGAAGAAAAGGTAAAAGTGAACGAATGAAACACCGGTCTTTCTTTTCAGCGGGGACTGGCTTGCTCTTCACCGCCCTTGAAACGGACGCTCTTTCCGCAGTGCCATGGCAATCATCGTTCATATTTGTTTTGTGATCGGACTTGGGCTCCGTTTTTGGCTTTTTAAGACCAGCTTACCCGGCTGGTTGGCCTCAAGGGTGGAAATATCCACCCCACTCACATCATGGAAACGGGGTAAGTATTTCATAAAAAACTCAATGAGAAGAAGTCAATGTAAATTTAACAGTTTTTTCAGGAGTCGAAGTAGTGTATTGAACCGGCAAATAAAGTTAGATGTTTGTTTCTTTTTTTATTTGAAATATTTATTATTATCATTTATTTATTTATTGTTTTCTAAATAAGATTTAAAAAGTTAAATTTAATTTTTATGGTATCGTTTGGTCATTTAATTATTAATTGAAGCAAATTATTAAAAAAATTAAAGCTAATTCTGCTACGTTAATGGTTTTACTTTCATATTTTTAAAAAGTAAGATTTGGTGGTAATAGTTCTTATTTACTTGCCTCCCCACGAGGGCAGAGTTAGACATAAGGTCGGTTTTTAATGTGAGGAAAATTCAGCTCCCCAAAAAGGGACACATTCAGAAAGAAAAAAAAATTGCTTCAGTCTAGAAGAATTGATCCTCCACTGATCAAGGACAGAAAAGATCGAGTCTCCTAGCCAAATGGTAAAAAGCCAGAAATTACCTTCTATTCGACAGTTTAAATGCTTCTAAATTCCTTTCAAGTTTCGAAGGATCACGAAGTAATTAATTTTTTATTCTAACTATTAACCAAAGATTAAAATGGCTGACTTATTTACAAAGAAACGGAAATGCATTCCGGTAGATTTAATTTCATAATTAAATTTTTGGTACTTCTACAGTAAGTTTTTTTTTACCCAAACTCTAACCTTTCGTTCGGCAAAAGTCGGTTCAAGTTCTCTAGAAGCACCAATTTTTTAAAAAATGTTGTTTTATTTTACGCTATTGCATTTTTTGGGGTACTTATCCAGATTAGGATCCAAGCTAAAATCGACTTGGCGTCGGTTAGGGTTAGATTGGGTCCTAATCTGGATAAATACCCATTTTTTTTTTCAATAAATATTCCATAAATAGTAAATAATACAAATAATGTGTAAATCACGTAGAGGCGAGAAACACACATGAGAAATGGTCACACAATTTTATTGATAGAGATTATCCTTTTCAAATTAAAAAGCTGACCCTTTCTGATTTTCTCAACAAATAAACATTTTAAGTTTTGATTTTGATAAATAAACTAAAAAAAAAAAAAATGAATCCATTACAAGCAGAAAATCAAACGATTTCTTTCTTATTCTATGTTTTTCTGATCTGCTCATGTGGAGGGAAAAATTAATTCCGTTGATATATATTTTTTAATAAATGATCAAATGGAAATGAAATATATGATTTCACAAAATTAATTAATAATTAGATTTTTTTTAAAAAATGGAAGTTACCGTTCTATAGTTCTTTTAACCAAGTTTTAAAAATAAACATTGAACAAACATCAACACTAAAACCCGAGGAAAAAACAAAAAAACAAAAAACAATTGTATCCTTAAGTTATTATGTTTATTGTTTAGCTTAAAGAAGGATTATGGTTAATTCCTATTTTAGTCACGTAAATTATTAGTACAGATGCAGAATAATCATCTAAGAATTTAACGGAGATTACAGAATTTCGCCGACAAATGACGGACTTTGCCGAGATATGCAGACGATAAATTGTGGAGACAAACATTTGGAAAACCCGACCTTTTCACCAGTTTACGTTCGCAGATTTCGAATTTGTGTCCGTTTTCACATAAAAAAAAAAATCACCCTTTTTTTCTTCTTCTTTTAATATTTCGAAAATATGCCTAATTAAGTAAACGCGACATAAAAGATTTTAAAGGAAATAAGATTGGAAAAAACTTATCTGGCACAGCTTGAGTAGGTGTGTTCGTAAGATACGTCCTCAACAATCCGTCCTACAGAAGATGGGTAATTGTGGTTTCTTCTGACTCTGCTCTGTTCAGTCTTTATCTACTCTATGAGAAGGGGGTAGTTTATTGCTAAATCGCCTGCGGCGCCCCAACCAGGAATGCCGACGGGGCTGCTCGGGTATTGTTGTTGGTCAGAACGTGCTGACCTTGTGTCTAACCTCCTTCAGCTGGGGGGGGGGGGGTAAATCATACTTGTCTGGCATTTAAAAGAATGCCCCATCCCTATGATAGCGAAAAAAGAAATCAGAAAAATTAATAAAAAGGGTATTACGACTTTCCTTTATAGAATAGAAGATTACTTTATTATTTTCTTGGTTCTTTGATACAACAGAAGCGCGTGAGAAAATGTTTCCTTTTAGTTTAGAAGCACAAATGAAGCATAATACTTGACTCTAAACTTTAATTCAAGCCAAAGAGATTACCATGAAAAGTTTCTATTTTTTATTTTGATACAATCTGACGTGCAAAATAATAGGTAATATATTGTCACACACAGTCTTCATCTGGACCACGGCGGCGAGCGCGTGACAATGATAACTATAAAAAAATGTTAAAAGTGTCCGTAAGTGAGGTGTAGGGCGCGAATATTATCAACAGAATACAGGAGAAAGAGGATTCTCCAATTCAAGACATCACATAGAAAACAAGGAAGAATAACAAGCCGGTAAAAGACGACTCAAACACTGAGTTAAGATTCAAACAATATTTATTTATAGAATAATAAGAGAAGGGATAAGCATATATAAAACAAACATCAAGAAAAACAAATTAATATTTTAGGGGAGAGGGATAATGTTTAACGTTAACTAATGGCGAGCAAAATCTATGAACAAAATAGTATCCCAAACAAATCACATAAGAAAAAAATATTACTCACTCACAGAATGGGGAAGGTTGTTACAAGACTCCCCACGGGAGTTGAAAAGTTCAAGTATCCAGGGGTGTCACAAGTCACACTAATCTTTGGATAGAAAAGTAATCAGCAAATATCAAAATGTAAATGTTCAGGAATCATATACAGGTATAATCATGGGATTCTCAGTTTGCGCTATGCAATCTTCACATTGGATTTGTATTCATTTTATCGACAACAATGTAATATATTTACAGTCAATGGCAGGTTTACTGAAGTACTCTCAAAAACTTTTTTCCATCAAATTAACTTTCGGCATAGAAGAAATCTCAGGGTCATTCACCCGGTTATGGAGTCAGATTTGTTTTCTGCTTCGTTCTTTTTTTCTTTTTCATAGTTCACAGCGCGCACGCTGGTGGTGACTGGGTCCTCGACTGGCAACAGCTTACTCTTCGGCTGACAGGAACTCTCTGGTCGATTCGCGAACTCCTTTTTTATATCTATTCTCTGCTGAGAAGGTTTTGAGTTATCAGGCGACAATACTTTGCACTAACTTGGGGTCTCAGCATTTGTGAACGTTAAGAGATGACACCAGATGTTTGGCCGACGTTTGACTTATCTTTGGCTAAGGGTTTAGGATGGGGGAGGGGGTGATGCTAACTGGAAATAAGAGTTAAAAGGTGACAATACTTTTCCCTTTGATATGAGGTCAGGACGTTTGTAAATGTTTTAAGAGTCGACCGGCTGTGTCGTCTGATTTCCTCTAAGTTAGGTTCAGGGCGTGGTTTCGCTAATTGGACATACAATTCGCTTCTCTTGAGTGCAAGGTTAGGGGATGGGTTGACTGCATCGGTCCAACAGGAATAACATTTCTTCCTTTATAACTTGTTTGGGTTCAAATATGAAAAACACAGTACAAGATAAGATTTGTTTGTGAAATACATTTTATTTCTCTGATAATTTTGATTCAACTATTCTTTATTTGTAACAATATGAAAACATTAAATTTCTATGTCAATTCAAGTCACGTGACAAAAGATTCACGACCGACACCCAGTTGTTAGTCCACAATGTTCAACCTTGTTTTGTTGTAATTAGTGATGGGACGATTAATTAGAAATCAGAACTTTTTGGGCTGCTGGAATCAGAAAAATTTTAGCATTATTTCGGATTCCAAAAACGATTCTTTCAATTTCTTTTCTTGACAATAAAAAAAAACACGATTTATTTATTTATTAGAAGATTATTTATTTACAACATAAGACTAAGGGCCACAGGACCGCAGGTTAGGAATCCCATTCCCAGATTTAGCATTGATTAATTTAATTTTTTTTATTGGTAAATTATGGTAAACAAAGTAAATATTCTAGAGTTCACTCACCTATTCCCTTATCAAACCTTTTGAAATGTTTAATTTTTTTTTTTTTTCGCACCTATTTGCTAAACGTCTATATGACGCTGCCTCTCGGAGAGTTCAGTGTAATATTAAAAGATTTAAGTTTTATTTATTTTGCTGGCACTGCTCTGACCTTGGTCATTGTCTGGTCACCGGTATATCTCCTCTAAAATAATTTGTTTTATTGTATTTTTTTTTCGGTTTTGGCACAAGTGAAAAATATAGATGGAAATCTGACAGTGAGTTTATCAAAATCTTGGATCAATACATAAAGGGTAAAACATTTAGAAGTTTGTCAAATTAAAGAAAAAATAATATCTAGGGGGGGGGGCATGAGATTTTACTTTTTTAGGCGATTATGTGTGAACACATAAAAAAAACAATTATTCTAGAATTTAGAGTGGCGAGGGTGTAGTTACGCATATAAATTTAACATAAAATGTTCCCCATTTTCGGACCATTCGAACTTTTTAGGGCAGTTGATTAAATTTTTTATCACTAACCCTAAGTCCGACTGGCAAAGTCATAAAACCACACGTAATTGCTTTATTTTTCGTATTACCACCCAGACTTAGGGTTAGTACTAGTTTTTTATGACTTTTAACAATGACGTATTTTATACTAAAGTTTGAGCAGGAACTTAAACATGGCCAATATTTAAAACAAACAAAATTGGTTACATGTCCTTAAAACAGTGTCTTATTAAGCGATTATGCATGGTTTTACAGCCTTGCCAGTCGGACTTAGGGTTAATGGTAAAAACATTTAGTGGACATATCTAAAAAGTTAGAATGGCCTGGAAATGAGGATCATTTTACGTTAAATTTATATACGGAACTGATCTCCCACTCTAAATTCTAAAATAATTGTTTTTTTCTTTCTGCCAAGTTTTTCAAGGTGTTCACACGTAATCACCTACAAAACGTAGAATCTCATTTTTAAAGAGGGGGGGGGCTTAGCCAAGGGTGTTAATCTACAAATTTGCCATTATTGTTATTAGTAGTATTACTATTATTATTATATGTATCTTGTTTTTCTTTTTACAGTAAAACAAATCAATCTAATAACCGACCAAATCTGAACCCTATCACAGTAGTTTTTAATGCTTCTGTGACAATATGTCTTGCCGTATTTGGGTGAACAAAAGTGTTTAAAAAAAAAACAACTTTTTAAAGACGTTCTTTTTTCTTTTAAGTTCACACCTTCACTCTGCACTTACATCTTAAAAGGAAAAACATTCTTTTTGTTTCAATCAATGTCATCGAGCGAAAATCAATGAAGTTATTTTTGTCTATTGATCTGCGTGTATTAAATTGACCCGTTTAAACGTGCGCGGCCGTTTTGTTTTCACATCTCCGTTTAATCACAACATTATTTATAGAGCTGGTTCGTTTCGTCTCGAGCTGAATTTTAATCTTTTTTAAAGCTAATATATAGTCAGATCTGAGATTAACTACCTTCAAACCATCTTGATTGGGGGGGGGGCACAGTTTTGCTCTGGCGACCTCTTACATTTTATTGTCTTTTCCCTTAAATAGAATTACACTTTTAACGGTAAAAACATAAACCATGTAAAAAAAACAAAACAAAAAAAAAACTTTACTGTGAAAATACATTAATCTGGCTGAAACTTCAATTCTGATAGACTTTTTACTTCTTCTATTCGTTTAACGTGACTTGTCCCTTGTTCAGGGTTCAGATGTTTAATGAATTTACGCAAGCTCACTCTCCAGTTCTCACGCTTCAGCAGGTCAGCAGTCTCCAAATTTCACTCTGTGTCATCTTGTCTAATCACTTGCTTCTAAGTTTTCCATGGCCGGCTAACCTTCCTGCGATTTAAGACCTCCATGCTTCTGCAACAGTTTATCCAGGAGGATGAACGTTCTACATGACCATGCCAGCGTAATCGATTCATCCTTACGATTTTGAAATTTGAAGACTTTAAATGAACATTTGATTAACTTATGTGCATATTGCAGAGAACTTCACCATGTGCTTGAAAACAAAATTCTGTCACTTATCACGGTCTTGAGCCAGTCTTTCAGCTGTCAGGAGAGGCATTCAAGTCGTATATGGCTGGTCCATCTCTTTGGTAGTCTTCCTCTTGATTTTTCTTCAATTAAATTCTCTTTGATATGGTTTCTTTACATAGCTGGAGTCTGGTAGCCGAGGAAAAATGTCCAAACTACATTAATTTTTTTTTCGTCGAATAACACTGTTGATATTAAGCCTCCTTTTGATATTTGCATTTCTTCGTCTATCTCGGAAGATAATTCTTAAAAATTTAATTTTAAACACATTGAGCTTCCCCCCCTCATGCTCTGCCAGTATAATCCACGTTTCACTTGCAGATACAGAAATAGGAACTATCAATGCATTGTAAAGTCTTCACTTCGGAGGCGTTGATATGTCCTTCCTATTCTATATCTGTTTTTAGACGTCCAAATACAAAAGTGTCTATACCCATCCTTCTGCTAATGTCAGATGAGGATTCTGGAAGCACTGAGCCAAGAAACACAAAACATTGTTAGAATTGGATAATTCTTTGATCTCTCTCCCTCTCTCTCAACTGGTTCAATATAAAAAAAAAAGGTCATCAGCAGCTGACTGACCGACTGACCTAGTTTCAGTGTTTTGGGAACAACTACCAGTAAGAATGAAAGTAATTTTTTGTCTGATATCCTCTTGCACTCGATTGGTCTCTGGTGAACCCAAACGAATGCATATTACTAGTATTTATTTATTCATTTATTTTTTACCATAACCAGCTTGGGGTTATACTGGATGAGAATTCTGTATAAGGTTTGTAAGGATATGTTTGTAAGTTTCTGAGTTTTAACTGGACACAAACACACATACGACTTTATGCCATTCTTGTCCTGGAATCCGGCCAAACCAAGAAGAGACCGCAAGAAAGATAAACTATAGCATAGTTAAGTGGTCAAGTCGGGACAGGAAAATTGGTGTTACTCACTGCTTTTCTAACTCAACATTTGAGACGTAGAGGAGAATCTTGATTGAACAGTCGGATATCTACGTATCTAAGATAGAAATTCAAGTGTTAGCCCAGGGAAGGGGGCCCTTTATTTTTGAGAACTGATACTGAAATAAAATGGAAAAAAAATGAAAAGAAAACGACTGTTCTTTATATAATAGATACGCTATCAGGTTTGAGATAAATCAGATCCATGAATTCACTCTATCCCCCTCCCCAATCCTCCCCACACACACTTCCTTGGACGATCAATCAAAATAAATAATTAAAAAAAAACAGTAACTGAATTATTAATTACTTCCATTATTTTATATTCCAAGATTTGAAAGATATAAGAAATGCAATATGAAAGAAAAAATGTGTCGTCAATTTTTAGATGTTTTTTTAGATGTTTTTTAAGATGCTTTTTTAGATTCTTTTTAGATGTTTTGTATGAAAAAATATTTTTTCTTTCTCTGTTCGAAAGCTTTCTGTTCTGTTAATCTCCAATGAACACCCTGCAAACACCCGAAACCTCTTTCAAGCTGCTTGGTTACTTCAAGCCTTCAGTTATAAATTCTGTTCGTCCTCTATTCACTTAACTTTCTTATTTCACCAGACGTGTTTGCCATTTCTTACGCGACTCTTTACGTCGCTCCATCTAACAAGCATTTCTTTATCTAATTTTATGAATCGTAATTTGTTGAATTCCTGCAGACCAAAAGATAAAAATGCCCTCTTGAAAATCTGATGGCATCATATTTCGTTGCCTACACAACAAATATACACATATTCATCTGAAACCCTTTCTTAGGGGTGCACACTTTTTTAAATTGCAATATACAAATACATTAAAACAAGAGTTAAACAATACATATATAACCAAAATTATTTATATATTCATCAACGTTTCGTCTTTATTTCAAGACTTTCTCAAGATGACTGATTCGAAAAAATAACAAAGAAGTACAATATTCGAAAAAATATGGTGCGTTTGTGACGTGAAAAGAATGTTTTTTTTCAAACAAAACAGTCGTTATAAGTAAATGAATAAATAATAATAATACTATTAAAACCCTACACTTAAAAACCACTCTGCGATATAGTAGGTAGCATATAAAATTATATAAGAATAAAAGATGCATTAAAAAAAAAAGCTTAAGTACTTTTGGTGGTACCATATAGACAAATAGATAAGAGGAAGGAAACCTAGCCATACAGATCTAAATACCCAATATATATATATATATATATATATATATATATATATAATGTAAACTTTAGTTATTCAGAGAAAACATTCCATATATTCTTCAAAGACATTATTTACAAAAAATTGTTGCTGCTCATTTCAAGAACATATATTTTCATGATATACATGTTATAGAATATAAATAGTAAATATAGATATAACCCTATAAATATAATAACCCTAACTATATATAAATATATAACCCTAACTATAAACCCTAATTATATGTAAAAACCTTAATTATATTAATAAATATTAATTATATATAACTACCAAATACTTAACCAAAACCTTATAAATACCTAACCAAAATCTTAATTATATTAAATATAACCCTAACTATATATAAATATATAACCCTATAAATATAAATATATATAATAGAATATATTTTCATGATATACAAAATATCAATATTCATGAGGCTTCATCAGTGTATAAAAAATTGCACATTCAGGCGGAAAAAATTTAAATGCATCCAGCACTCATTTAACTTATACATATTAGCTTTTTACACTTACAATTTTAAGAGGGAAACCTTATTTAACTCTAGTTTTGCATATAATGGTTCATGTTGTATTATGTTTATGATATGTGCTTTCCTCTCTCGTTTACAGTGTTCATATTCTATCGATAAAAAACATACTCCAAAGTTAGGGTTGACATAGAACTAATAGTTATTTTTCACCAACCGCAAGTATTCGAATTCAAGCATTTTCTCTCCTTCTCTTCATTCTTACTCCTTTTCGGTTTTCTCTCACGGAAGGGTACCAAAATTCACAACATAGCTGTTCGTCAATCTCATATATATATATATATATATATATATATATGATGAGCTGTGATACAGCGAAACAGTCTGTATGTGGATGACTATATGAAGCTCCCTCCCTGGGTAGAGCTTATTTTTAAGGATATCGCCAACTGCCATTAGCTTTAAGGCATAGCTCATTAGGTAAAACTAATTCGAGCTCCCGACACTTGCAATGTTTACATTGAGATATTACTTACATTCAGTCAGTGTCGTATGATAGCGCAGGGGTAGGATCGCCGACTCAGCTCGACGGTTGAGTTTCAATCCCGGCTTGAAGCACTAACTGGTCTAGCCGCACTGATTAGCTGTGATACAGCGAAACAGTCTGTATGTGGATGACTATATTATATATATATATATATATATATATATATATATATATCTCATTCTATGATTTAATGACAATTTTGGAACAAAATAACTTTTACACATGTTTCTGGAGGAGTTATAACTAACTCCTTCATCAGAAAGATGAAGAGACGACAAATCCGAGGATAATCCAGAGAATACTTTATTTATTACTTGCTCTGTTGGATATTTTAAACTTAAATATTCAATATTGAGCTTCATCTTTGCTTTGGAAATTGATTCCTAGTCGAATTGATCTGAAGTATATAAATTTACTTTTATATTATTCCTTATATATATATGTGTGTATATATATATATGTATAATGTGTGTGTGTGCTTTATAAACATGATATTCGCTGAGTTATAGTGTCCCTCCCGTTATGGGTAAATGGTATCCAATAAATCTTTCACAATGAGATAGTGTCTTGGCATTAAATAACCTCAAAAGAGTTGATATGCCATATTAAAACAGATAAACCAAACCCAAATTGAGGCATCGTGTCCTCGGATGAAAACACTGTGTTATTATCATAAGACAAAGATTGTTTCTGTTCTCCCATTCTTAAAAGTCCCTATACATTTTTAAAAAGCTTTTTGATTGAAGAACTGCTTCCATGAGAAATGGCATCTTTTGACTTTTCATGGCATAGGAGGCTGTTTGTATGCCAAGTTTGGTTGAAATTCATTCAGTAGTTTCTGAATCTACAGCAAACACACATTTAATTTTATTTGTATATAAAAAAAATTCCAAATTTGATTTTCTTTATTTTCAGTCATAGAAGGAATTTACCTGACAAGAGAACATCTTTCTCCATATTCAGGGGATCTGTTTCATGAGGTAAGATACAAAAGATACATTTCCTCTTTTTCTTTTCCCAAAACTTTAAATACGTTATCAAAATGATAAAGAAACACCCACCCACAAGTGTTGGAAGATAATTGTTAATACTTATTTATTTCATATGGACTCATCAGTGGAAATATGCAATCAAGATTCTCTGTTTCACGTTAAATGGGCCAAGTTATCAGACTGTTCTCCACATGCTTGAGCGCAACTGTGCATCATGCTGTCTCATGATTGTAATCGTGCATACAGTAATTATTCTTACGTCATTTTTCATTACATTTTCATTCAATGCTTAAAAAAAAAAAGAACGAACAATATCTAAAGAATTATAACTCCCGGCATGCTCTGGCTTCCTCGTTCTTATCCCCACTTCCGCCCATTACATCTTGGCGGAGAGCGTCAAACCAACACAAGATGTTATACTTATAAACAAAAGTAAAGTTTGTTTATTTTATAAAAAAAAAAAAAAAAAAATATCTCTGATGATGGAGGTTGTATCCTTCGAAATTAATTGGAAAAAAAGAAAAAAAGAAATAAATCTTTCACGCATTGTTAAAAGGGCTTCTTACGTCATTTTTTATTACATTTTCATTCAATGCTTAAAAAAAAAAAAGAACGAACAATATCTAAAGAAATATATATATATATGCTAGCAGGACCCGTGCTCCGGCATTGCCCAAGATAGATATAAATAAAAAATTTTTTAAATATAAGTATTAGAGTATTAATATTCAAAATGGCGTACTAGTGGGTTCCCCCACGTGTGAGTTTGCTCTTTTCTTTTGTTATTTTGTTTGGTTTCACCCAAAAATAAACCACTGTATAGTGTAGGTTTTTTCAAGACACTTTAATCAAAGAACTTTTTATTCTTTGTGAATTTTTCTGATGATTTTGTAATGTTGCAGAGACGATATTAACATAAAAATGTTGTTTGGCACAAGACAAATGAAACGGACCGTAAAAAATATATCTCACAGAAATGTTATGGTTTTTGGAAATGTGAAAAAATAAAAAAATAATAAAATAAAAACATGGTTATTGGAATATAATATGAACCTGTTTTGGGTGAGTGCCCCCACCCCATCACAATTTTTAGTAGCAGTTTATTCAAGAAAATCCCCCCCCAGTAAATATGATCCAAGAATATGCGTGAATCTTTCCAAGATCAGTGAAGGAAAAATACTTCTAGATTGAGGCAATTTTTATCTCAATTTGGACTGCCCATTTTGGTGGGATATTGAATTTACCAACATTGTAAATCGACCTTTTGTCTAACTCTTTTGTTGCTATTTCGTTGCCTCTCCATGAGGGGAGAATTATACAATGATGATGTTTAATGTGTTGAAAATCCATCTCTTGGGGGAAAAAAATTGCTGCAGTGTAGAAGGATTTCTTCTAAAATTGACAAATAGTTAAATAGAGGGATAGTAATAAAAAAAATTGTCGCAGTCTAGAAAGATTTCTCCTTCACTGACTGAGAAGAGAAAAGACAAAGTAACGGATACAGCACTTTAAGTTGAAGTATATTTAAAAAAGTAGAAATTAATTTTTTTTTTTGAATATCAGTAGCAGTTTTAGCGTCAAAGAAAGTATGCGAAAAAGTTATGAAATAAATTTGAATAATGTTCGGTATGAAGTAATATCAAATAATGTTCGATGAATAGGAAAATGTAGATGAAAATAATGATTTTAAATGTTATGCCGATCTATGTTTGAAATTGATTTCGGAGCCTTTTAACAGTCGTGAATTGAACAAAGAAACGCTATTCGTAACTAGCGTATAATCATGATAATAAAAATATACTTTTACTTAAAGCAAGCAAAGATTGCTAAAGGATTGAGTACATATAAATTGTCGTCTGGTACAAATCGGTTCATCAACTCTTGGGCGTTTGCGTAGGACAGCCGAACGCTTCCGAGTCGAACCTCACGAAAACTGGGTCAGGATCGATATCAGTACCAATATGTCTATCTATTTATATATCTTTTTATATGATTTTCCTACTTAAACAATCTTGCATTATTATTATTATTAGTAGTAGTAGTACATACAGTCTATTAATCAATTTCTTATATTTCCATTCATTCACTTTTTTTACCCTTTATTCAATTTTTTATTTTTATTTGTATTTTTATTTCGTTTCTCTTCTATTCCATTCAATTCAATTACTTAGTATCATTTAAACTATATATATTTGAAAATCAGTTGCCCTTAATTGTAATGCGTAACGGTACGGACGCACACGCGTTCCTTTTTTTTTTTTTTTTTTTAAGACAACGGATTTCTTAGAGAGAGAAAAAATGTAAATAAATAAATCATTTAGTTTGATAACTAAAGTGACATTTTTAAAGTTATTTGAATTTTAGCATATTATTTTTAGCTATTTTGTCTGATATATCCATAAATTTTTCATTATTTTAAAATATATGATTGGTCCGGTTTGAAGTCGGGTATAACATCACATGACACACTATAGTAAAGAATAAGGAAAGTGTTCTTTAATATTAGATGATTCTTTTTTTATCACATGATATTCAATCTGTGTGATTTGATATTCACCAATAAATATTTGTAATATAAAAGAAATGCTAATCTGTGTGAGGAAAGGAGCGTGTAAATTCCGTTTTCCATTTCAAATTTTCCTTCGTTATATTTCCAATTTTGGTAAATTCCGTTTCTTTTTTCTTTTTTTTTTTTCACTTTACGAAATTTCATTTTTTTTTCTCCATTTTTCGAGGAAATTATAAGAAGATTTGCTGTAGTTTTTTTTTATTAAAACTGAAAACAAAATCATAATTTAAAGTTTTGTTTTATTTAAAGAAAGAAATAACAAATATTTACCTTTTTTTTTTGCCTTTTTTTTTGTGTGTTAAAAACAAAATCCATGTCCAAAAATAAAAATGAAAATAAGTCTAACAAGACTAGACAAAAATTGTCTCCTAAAAATGTGTGGTTTTTACTGTGACCTTCAAGTGCGGTTTCGCCTTCATTTTAAATGTAACTAAAAGACAGCCAGCATTGGTGTACATTAGTGGCCTTAATCGATCATAAAAGTAAATAGATGTACATTTATTTATTAGTAGTTTATCGAACATTAGTATTAGATTCGAAGAAATTACAAAACATTCTTATTTACAAGATTTTTTACACGTTTCCTTTCATTATTAAAAAATGTTAACATTTTGCTGCCTTTGATCTCAACACTCAATCCATTTAAGACTAAGAATTATTTTGAGTGTGATTGAAGATAAAATGATAATATACTGCCGATACAGGGATTGAACTGACAACCTTCAACTGATGAGACTTTGTGTTTGATCCATATTCCTACACTTCTTGTCTGATTCTCCCCTCCTACCATCGAATACATTCAGTGTGCAAACAAGCAAGCAAGATTATCAGAGGTTTAGTATTATATAGATACTAGACTAACCCGTGATCCATTGGGTTACAACCACTTCCACTATTTGGTCCACTTTGATTTCATTTGAAAATTCATAAACTGTCATATATCCGTTAAGAAATTTGGTGTTTCTGCTGTTTCACGGCGACATGTTAGGCCTCTTTTTAAAAAAAATAGCTAAAGAAATGTATAAATTTTATGTACTAACGTGGTAGCTGAAAAGAAGACTGTACACCAAAAATTACGCAAATTCATCTAGTATTTATTATTTAAAAAAAACATGATTTTATCTATGGGTCGCCAAGGAAGATAATTCAAATTTATTTGTTTTCCAGAAAATGACATAACTCAAAATTTCAACATTTTTATTTTTACTTTAGTTAAATAAAATGTTATGTTTTTATATTATATCTTACTTATAAGTTGTTTTCCCGAAATTGGTAAAAAAAAAAAAATTTGAGTTATCTCCCGCGCCAAAATCGTTAAAATAATGGCGTACGATAGATAAAATCGTGTTTAATCATGTGTTTTTTTTTTTTAATTTAATAAATACTGGATGAATTTGCATAAGTTTTGGTGTACAGTCTTCTTTTCAGCTACCACATAAGTACATAACAAAGTTTATACATTTCTTTAGCTATTTTTATTTTTTGTAAGAGATGCCTAACATGTCTGAGCGAAACTAAAAAAGCAACTAAATATAATAAGTCTCTTTCGTTCTATATTATCCTTATGGATAATATAGAATTAAAGAGATTTATTATTTTGCTATCTAGTTTACATACGTGTTTACGGTGTGTACAGACGAAGTATGTAAATTAGCTAGAAATGGAGTTATTCTTTCGCTAAATACTTATAGACATTAAAAACTATTAGAGTAATTAAATCAGCATAGAGTGAGAGAAATACATAAGTAGTTAAGTGAGAGGTCGGTAACTTTCAGTTAATTACAAATTATGCCTAATGAGAACAATTAAAATGGATTTTTTTGTTTCTAAACATAACTCAATCCTAAAACTAAGGTATATTTTAGCATGTATTTTGTGTTATTAAAGTATATAGGAAAAAATCCTTAGGAAAACAAACATTGATTAAGTCAGTTTTAGTATAATAGATTGTAAAAAAAAATAAAAAAACATTTGTATTTGTTAGGTGGTTACATACCACCAAAAAGTAATAATTAAACAATTTATATTTAAAAGGGAAGTAACTCTTTACCTTTTGTTATCACCCTTGAGATTATCTGTATTTTGGAAAGCAGAGTTATGTCCTTTGCATTCTCCCAGCCGACATTTTGGAATAACATTCAATGGACGTGTTGCACGGCGACTACATACCACATTGCACAGTCGCTACATACCACCTAAAAGTAATAATTAAACAATTTAGATTTAAAAGGGAAGTAACTCTTTGCCCTTTGTTATCACCCTTGAGATTATCCATATTTTGAAAAGCAGAGTTATGTCCTTTGCATTATCCCAGCCGACGTTTTGGAATAACATTCAATGGACGTGTTGCACAGTGACTACGATTAATTACATCCTCATCATTATTACATCAAGTTATTTTCACTTGTAATTATATAATAAATAATTATATTTGTTGATCTATACAGAAGTGTTCTCATTCAATTTGTTGATCTATACAGAAGTGTTCTCATTCAATTTGTTGATCTATACAGAAGTGTTCTCATTCAATTTGTTGATCTATACAGAAGTGTTCTCATTCAATTTGTTGATCTATACAGAAGTGTTCTCATTCAATTTGTTGATCTATACAGAAGTGTTCTCATTCAATTTGTTGATCTATACAGAAGTGTTCTCATTCAATTTGTTGATCTATACAGAAGTGTTCTCATTCAATTTGTTGATCTATACAGAAGTGTTCTCATTCAATTTGTTGATCTATACAGAAGTGTTCTCATTCAATTTGTTGATCTATACAGAAGTGTTCTCATTCAATTTGTTGATCTATACAGAAGTGTTCTCATTCAATTTGTTGATCTATACAGAAGTGTTCTCATTCAATTTGTTGATCTATACAGAAGTGTTCTCATTCAATTTGTTGATCTATACAGAAGTGTTCTCATTCAATTTGTTGATCTATACAGAAGTGTTCTCATTCAATTTGTTGATCTATACAGAAGTGTTCTCATTCAATTTGTTGATCTATACAGAAGTGTTCTCATTCAATTTGTTGATCTATACAGAAGTGTTCTCATTCAATTTGTTGATCTATACAGAAGTGTTCTCATTCAATTTGTTGATCTATACAGAAGTGTTCTCATTCAATTTGTTGATCTATACAGAAGTGTTCTCATTCAATTTGTTGATCTATACAGAAGTGTTCTCATTCAATTTGTTCTTCATATTTGTGTCTTACCACTCACAAAGACCACATTATTTCAATTTCTAACTTCAATTCTCTTGTGTTTTTCTTTCTTTTCAGACTCCTATTATGTTAAAATGGTTGGATTTAGTATTAAAAATATTCGGCAAATATTATTACGTAATATTTCTGGTGAGTTTTGTTTTATTTTATTTTTTTGCTCTGTTTTTATTTTCTTCGTAACAATTGTTTTTCGTTGTTTGTTTTGTAAATATATTATTACACTCTTTCTTCTTTCTGCTGTTCGGTTGACTTACCATAAAATTAATTTTTATAGCAATCATTTATTTAGTGATATACTATATGCAACACAATTGATTCCCATCGGAAAACTGATATCCACTGCATGTAGAGTCTTCAGGCAAAATTCAACAAAACTCAGAGATCGCATCATATGCAAGAGAAGCAGCGTACAACATGCATGTCTGACCTGTACTCTTGTATGACTACATGATGTGGTCATCGACAAAACGTGAAAATAATGCAATCCTGGTTACAGTGCATCGGATGGAAAAAAATTACTGGTCTCACTGTAAAGGTTTCCATGAGAAATTGCATTGCACAACAATGTCTAAACAGGTACTGCCACATCACATGCCATCAGTCATCCGAAATGCTCAAAAGTATGTCCCACTTCGATGTTGATGGCCTAAAGCTACGCGGTAGGCCGCTTAAGACATGAAGGAGATCAGTTGATGATGTCCTGATCCTAGCGGACAGCACAAGCGAAATGGTAACAAACAGAAGTCATTCCCAAAATGTCTAACCTCAGTATGAGACATAAAGACAAAAAATGAAAATGAAAAAAAAATAATAGTTGATGGAAATAAATTTAATATTTTTTTAACTGCATTTGTTATTCAAATAATTTTTCATTTAACAAGTAAGTACAAGTATAATAACATCTGTTGTAATTTATTATTTTTATTATTTTAGTAATAACAATTTTTAAATATTGAGTGCTTTATTGTAAAACAACAAAATAAATGTTAAAAAAAGATCTAGCCAAATGTTTCTGTCCGTATATCTATTTTTTTTTCTTGTAAAAAGTGTGAGAGGACTCCCTTTTTTTCATTTATTCGGCTTCACATTTCAATCTGTGACCTTCACGTTGATGTAACTGATACATTTAAATGCCTGATATTAATTTTGTCATTTTGACATTAATTTCTTTTCTCCGTCTTTTCAGGGTGTGGATACTTTGATAGGAATTTTGCTTTTGAAAATTGCCAACCTCTTTTCCAAATATATGGTCAGTTCAATTTTTCTTTCATGATTCTTTTTCTCTTTTTGTGCGACACAACTGTTCATAGAATTTATTTATTTATTTTTTTATAATGAGTCACTTATCAATGCTAAAAGTCATTTGAGGATAAGGTAAATGAGATGGGTAGATTGGCGGTTGAATGATTATGAATATTGAGAGAATTGAAAATGAACAAAATTTTGTTTTGTTCACTTCATCATCATCATCATCGTTTGATGTCTATTTTACATGATAGCATGTATTAAACGGCTTTAAGAAAGTGACTTTCAAGCTAACTTATCTCCGACCAGGTCTTTAATTATCCCTCTTTCTCTCAAGTCCATCCTTATCACTTCCTCTCATTTTTTCCTTGGTTTTCCCCTGTGAACTAAACCTGCTACCACAACTGTTCTACATCTACTAACCTCATTCATTCTTTCAACGTGACCATACCAACGAAATCTCCTGTTCTGCACACATCACTCAATACTGTTTAGATTTAATCTTTCTCGGAGGTCATCAGATGAACATTATAAATCGTTTTTAAAACAAATTTTTAAAATGTTTTGCTCGTCTTTTTTTTTTAAAAATAAACTTTTGCCACATGGAATGTATATGTATGTTCTACTACCATCATGAACGGACTCAAACATGTTATTCTTTGAATTGAGGCTTGGCAGTCGGTAGCTAAAACACTCAATTCAGATTGCAACTCTGACGTAAGATATCTTTTTCCACTGGTAATGATATATATATATATATATGTATATATATATAAATGGAAAAAAAATTTTGCATTTATTCATTTAGATTATTATTATATATATATATATATATATATATATATATATATATATATATATATAATAATCTAAATGAATAAATGCAAAAAAAAATTTCCACCTATCCTAACTATATTAACATCAAAACAGCTTATGCTTATTAAATTCTATGATACAACATATGATTTTGAAATACCGTATATATAGTAATCAGCAAACTTAATTAGCTTACATATTTTATATGGTTTCCCATAAATTAATATTTTGTAATATACATTTGTAATTTGCATTGTCATATTTTCTTATATATATGCAATGGTTTCATTGATAGTAAAACGTCTGATGTTGCTGGAATGCTGAGAACAGATACTACACTTTGATCTAAATAGAAAGGCTACAGAACCATAAAAAATAATGTTTTTTATGACTAGTCATTTTTAAATGAATGAAAAGCTGTTATTGTATTATCTTTTAATGGGGGTGGGTAGTGTAGTATCAGTTCTGTTGTCATAAGACCGTCCTCCCAGGTTTGACCTCCTCCTTTTTAAGGGGATGGGGTTAATCCTCCCAGGTATTACATACTCCTTTGGGGGAGGGGATTATGTAGTATCTGTTCTGTTGTCATGAGTTTAACGTCCGTTTCACATGCTGGCATGTGTTGGACGACTTTTAGAAATTGAATTTCAAACTAACCTATCTTTGGCCGGGTCTTTATTTATCCCTCTTTCTCTTAAATTAACCCTTATCACTTCCTCCAATGTTTCCTTGGCCTTCACCTGCCAACAAACCCTGCTGCCTCAACTGATCTTCATCTACTAACCCAAAAACTCTCGTCCATTCTTTCAATGTGATCATACCAACAAAGTCTTCTGCTCTTTACACATCACCCATACTGTACAGATTTAATCTTCCTCTGAGGTCATCAGATCTTAGCACATCTTCAAGATGTGCATTACGCATCCATTGTATCATTCTCATATAATTTCTATCCATGCAACACATATCCTCAATCCTTACTGGCCAGGTTTCACTTCCATACATCATCACACGTGCCTGACAGACTCTTTCCTTGGGCGACAACGATAACACTCTGCTGATTAGCAATGGCGGAAGTGCCCTGAACTAACTCCATCTAAGCACTTGCTCTGCCCTGTGAGCGAATAGCTATTTATTTGACTACACATAACTACAATACTTTACGTTTCTCCAACTCTCCTGCAAACTAGCTCAGTCTAATAATACTGAAATAGCAGCAACAATAGCGTAGTCGTTTTTTTACTTGTTCCTTTTTTGCCCTTCTTTCGCTTCGTTCCTTCTGTTGACTTCTTCCCAACATTTTTTTTTCTTTCTGTTCTTATATCTTACATTTATAGACGTCTGTCTTAGCATCATTTATTTAAATCTTTATTTTATATTCTACATGTATAATCCAATTATCACTGCTGCATTAATATTAATAGATTGGACTATTGTTCAGGAGAGACATAGAAACATAAGTTATTCGGGCCATCCACAACTATAAAAGTCTGATTTTCATAAATAAATGCTTGTACGGAACCATATCTGATGCCAACTATCTTTGATTTAATCAGCATTATTATATGAATTGATACGAACGTCTGATAGAGGATTTTTTAAAAACTTTAGCCAAATTCATTCCTTTGTGACCGCAGCTTTCTTCAATACGTCTTTGCAATTAATTAACAATATAAAACTAATCGATAACATTTAATATTGATTTGTCTTTTTGCTACCAGCTCATGAAACAGGCGGCTGATGCCCCTAATTATTCCCCAGATGCCTCCTCTCTTTTATTACGAAAAGAGAATTTGCGGAAACTTGAGATTTTTGTTGTAGCTGCGTAAGTATTTCGCTTTCAAATTGCTTTTTTTTCCTCTTTTTTCTCTTTTTCCCTCTTTTTTTCCTTTTTTCTTTCTTTTTTCCCCTCTTTTTTCCTCTTTTTTTCTTTTCTCTTTTTTTCCCTCTTCCCCCCCCCACCTCTTTTTTTTTGTTTTTCTTGTATTTGTTTTTATTTTTATACTTGCAATCACATCCTCCAGTATTGCCCTGGAATTAAATCAGAACTACTATGCACTACTGCTCCCAGCCCTTAACTTCAATATTACAATTTTAATTTTTTTTTAATTTAATTTAAATTTAATTGAAATTTTCAAGTGAAAAATAAAATACAATAAAAGTTGTCTTTGCTGTTTATCGATATCCGACCTTACACCTCCACCCAACCACCACCATCAGATCAATGCATTACTTCCAGTTTGTAAAAAAAAATATTTCAAAAACTTTTTGGAGTAAGAAAGACATTTTGTATCTTGAAGAAAAAATAAAATGTCTATTTTCCTCATGTTAATTGTTGCCATTTTAACAGCATTTTAGGCCGTTGTATTATCCAGCCTTCTTAAAGTGTCTTTTTCATATGGATAAAGGTGTTTGTTACAAGATATTCTTGATGTTGTGAGTTCAATCTCTGCTGAAGGAATCTGCTATTAAACGATTTATGTATTAAAATTAATTAAAGTTCTACTTAAATTTGTGTTTAAAGTATTTTAAAGGATACAAAGGGCTTTCTTTATTCATGATGACCGGTTCAACATAATCTTGGACTCTTTCAAATACGAAATGACTATTTTGATGCCTTAAACTGTCTGTATTTTTAAAATGTCTTTGTTTCATAAGTTTTTTTTTCTACCTATACATTTATTTGATTTCAATAATAATAAAAAAAAAGACTGCTGTTTTTTTCTAAAAACATATTCTTAAAGATTAAAGGGAAGCAATCATGTAATGAGTTATTTCCCTTGACTTCTGCAAAAATATCTAAAAACATGTTATATTTTATTGTGCAATTATACTGAGTTCTCTCCCTTGAGGTCTTCAAAACTCAATATATATTTATAATCAATTAAATTATGTGACTTCAAGTATGTGTGCGCGTTTATTGCTTCCACATTAATTATACATTATTATTTCTTCTTTATTATTAATCAATTAACATCAAATACTAAAACTAATATTTTCAAAATTCCTGTTTCATAAAATAATTTGATTACGAAATTAATGTCCCCCCCCCCCCCCAAAAAAAATTATTTCCGTTTCTTTGTAAACAAGTCAAATATAGTCATTCACAGACAGCTGTTTCATCATTTCACAGCTCATCAGTGTGGACAGATGTTGCGAGCGCATCAACTTTAACCCTGAGATTCGCAAGTCACTACTAATTATAGCCACTAGTGTTGTCTGATGCTCTACCATTGAAGCTAACGAACCTGTAATGTAAGCGGTCGGGGGCGGGGGCTTGGGTGTGGCCACACTCTACTCACACTTTCACATGCAGTCAACATATGTCATTATTACGGGATTGAGTAACGTTTTCATTTAGATCAGTCGAATTGCATCGTTGGGACCTTCGCCAGGGGGATCGTGGTCACTTGGCTAATATTACATTCAAAGTGCCTCACGTCGTATAAGACTTTGTACACAGGCGAACGTACACATTAGCACACCTGCGAATTCATTACAGAGACACATATACATTCTATACACGCATGCACAGATGCAGGAGGAGAGATAAAAGCACATACAATAGACAGGAAAATTACACCGACTTACACACACGCACACTATCCAAAATATGACTTAAAACTGTATCCGCTGTTGGGGTCCTAATTTGTGAGAATGGAAGAAATTATATCGTTTTTTTTTTTTGGTGGGGGGCGGTAAATGAATTCATTTAGTTATAAATTTTAGGATCCTGATAACTGAGATATTGTGTTTGTGTGGATTTTTTTTTTCTTATTATGCATTGAGAAGGGATGGACATGCCATGTGATGCCTATTGAGGTTGGGTGTTGTGGATTTCTGGGACACTCTGTCATTTCCTTACTTTCAAAAACAGGCATCACTGGTAGCGACTTCAAAAGTGCTTCACATTGCCTTCAGACCATGGTTCAACAGGCATCAATCTGGATTTGGGTGATATCAAGAAATCTGAATCGTATACCAAATGCGCGTTATTTCATCAATTCCCGCGTGCAATGATTACGATAATTACGTATGATTACGTCATATCAAGTGACAATAGTGACGAGCGCGTAATATCATTAACGGACGAAAGTAAATGCGTTTTGTTAAGAACATCCAATTTGTATCTATACTGAAACTGTAAAGATGAATGTATGTTTATTATTATTCATATTTTTTTAATATCCTGTCTGTGTACGGAAAAGTACAGCGGGATTACCGTCTTAGCCACCATAACTGTGTTACCCCACCTGCTTGGCGGCGGATGATGAGAACAGGGCATCGTATGTGCTATCAGACCTATGTTAAAAATTTAAGGTACCTAAATTTATTTTTTCGGTTTTTAATTTATTTTCATTTTCTGATTTCAGGCACATGTTAAATCCTTACAGCATTGCCGTTTGCCTCGCGTGTTCGACTGGAATCTTCCACAACCTTTTGGTGCTTCTTGCGTTCTTTTTCACAATGAAAGGTGATATGAACGGCTACACATTATTATTATTATAAAAACTTCTTTGTTTGACCGAACTGTTTTGCATGAAATCGATCTATTTTCTTTGAATGATATTGAAGAAGGGAATGAATGAAGACACCCCTCCAACACACATGCATGTGCAGGACCGGCGGGACAGTTATAAAAGTGGAGGGTTCTCCTAAAAAGTGGGGGAGGCCCGGTTAAACACATGCATATATAACTTCATCATTGATGACCGTAAAGTGGGAGGGGCTTGAGCCCCCCCCCCCCTGCTTCCCGGTGCTGCCGTCCATGATGTGCACTCCTGCTCTAGATTTACTAGAAGGTACCCCCCCCCCAACCTCCACCCACATGTGTACTCCTGATCTCAGCCCTCGACCTCATATTTTATTTTTATTTATTGCTCTAATTTTTTATTTCTAATTAAAATGAAATTTTGTCGTTGAATGTCTGGCGTGAATGTAGACCACACAATATAAATATTGAATTCCTTGTACAATTTTACTCTTGTTTTATCTTGGTCTTGGATTTGAATTGTATCCTTGGACAGAGAGCGATATCACAAAGATAGTATAGATAATTTCAAATCACCACAAACACATTCTTGATGATGAACAACAGCAACAACACTTATGGTTTCCAAAACTATTGGATAGAATTGCGCCAAATTTTGCATGAAGAGCCCTAGAGACGCCAGATTTAATAAAATTAAGAATACTAATTCTTATGCAGGAGCCAGGCTAAAAGTTGCCTTTTGGACATTTTTTTTACTAATATACTAAAAAAAATCTCCTATTATTATATATGGAATATGGCTGTGGAGATCAAAAACATTATACCTTAATATCTGTTCTTGATGATGGTTATTACCTGATTGTCGAGGGACTTCTGGGACCGATATGTGAGGATGAACTGCTGGAGAAGCTGAAATATCAATCATTTGAAGCAAGTTTTTTTTAAAAAACTCAATCGCACTTTTAAATGAATATTGCTAATTCCAAGATGATGGTTATTACCTGATTGTCGAGGGACTTCTGGGACTGATATGTGAGGATGAACTGCTGGAGAAGCTGAAATATCAATCATTTGAAGCAAGTTTTTAAAAAAAAAACTCAATCGCACTTTTAAATGAATATTGCTAATTCCAAGATGATGGTTATTACCTGATTGTCGAGGGACTTCTGGGACTGATATGTGAGGATGAACTGCTGGAGAAGCTGAAATATCAATCATTTGAAGCAAGTTTTAAAAAAAAAAACTCAATCGCACTTTTAAATGAATATTGCTAATTCCAAGATGATGGTTATTACCTGATTGTCGAGGGACTTCTGGGACTGATATGTGAGGATGAACTGCTGGAGAAGCTGAAATATCAATCATTTGAAGCAAGTTTTAAAAAAAAAAACTCAATCGCACTTTTAAATGAATATTGCTAATTCCAAGATGATGGTTATTACCTGATTGTCGAGGGACTTCTGGGACTGATATGTGAGGATGAACTGCTGGAGAAGCTGAAATATCAATCATTTGAAGCAAGTTTTAAAAAAAAAAACTCAATCGCACTTTTAAATGAATATTGCTAATTCCAAGATGATGGTTATTACCTGATTGTCGAGGGACTTCTGGGACTGATATGTGAGGATGAACTGCTGGAGAAGCTGAAATATCAATCATTTGAAGCAAGTTTTAAAAAAAAAAACTCAATCGCACTTTTAAATGAATATTGCTAATTCCAAGATGATTCGTCACTTGATAGTTGTTCCTTTTATTCCTACATACAACCCACACAGTTAGGGGGAGAACAGAGAGACTCTTACTTATTCTGGTTCAAGAGCCCATCTCCATACATGTTTTCAACTTGCTCCTTTGTCGCTGACTGATTTAGAAATTCTCTTCTCCCTTCCCTGGAGACATCATTTTTTCTGTTCCCATGTTTTGCTAATCTGACCTTTTAACCCTGCCAGACAGCCACACAAAACACAACCATTATTTACAACTAGTTAACCTACCTGACATTCAGTATATAACATTTGGAGATCATCATCATCGTCATCATTTTCAGTTCTTTTATATTAACGTGCATGTTGATTGGCATCATCCACACTGGTGGGCCCCCTACCCAGGTGGTTGGAAAGCTGCACACATGACAGATCTCACTCAACACCTCCAAGAAACTCGATCATGAGGATCAACTGCAGAAAGCTTCCATGCTTTGTAACCTCTTTGCAGCAGTTCTGTCCGAGGCAATCTAGATCGGCCTCTCCCCCACCTACCGGGGACTTCCAAATCTCAAAGTTATCTTGATGGCACCACTCGAGCATTCCACGTCTCCATACGAATGGAGCCTTTCTTCTCTATTAACGACATCAATGTCCATGACGCCGAGTTGTTCCAGCAGATCTTGCGATTGTACAGTTGCCACATCTTTTGGCTTCACATTGCAAATCTGTCTAATCATTACTCTGTCGTTGCGTTGCAATTGTTGCAAGTCTGCTTTGGCCAAAGGCTAGGTTTCACTTGCATGTAGTAATGCACTGCAAACGTAGGAGCTATAAGCATGGCCACAAGTCTTGAACGTGAGGTGAGTAGAGATTGTAGTTCACGGAACTTCTTCCAAGCAGTTTTGACTCGTGTTTTGGTGGCCAGTTTACAGCCTGAGAACATGCCTCTTAAATCGCAATAGATGAGGATTGATACTTTGTATTTTTGGACTACGATTCTCATCTTTGATATTATTCTCAACATTTTGGCCAATGTAACTTCCGACCTTCTTCAGGTGTTCTTGCCGAACTCGGGAATCTGTACAGAATCTCGAACTGAACCCTTTATTTAATTCATATATTTTTACTATCGCCTGTACTGACGATTCAACCGTCAGAAGACTCAGAACTGATTATTACTTAAGGATTCTACCCGGTTACGGGTGACGGAACAAGACCAATCTACCCCCCCCCCAGCCCCGTGAATTAAATATACGGTTCAGTTTGAAATTCCATACAGATTCCCAAGTTTGACAGAACTAAGCATATTTTTAAGACTCGCATTACACATTCTCTCCATGCAACGCATGTCCTCAACCCTCGCTGGTCAGGTTTCACTTTCATACATCATCACACTTTGTACACATGCCTGATAGACTCTTCCCTTTGTTTGACAGTGGTAACGCTTTGCTGGTTAGTGATGGTAGAAGTTCCTTGAACTTACTCCATCCACTTCTAAGTCTTGCAATCACACTAGCACCCTACTCCACCCTGTGCTCCAATGTTATCACCCAGGTAACTAAACTTCTTCAGCAGGTGAACTTTTCTCTTTCTGGGGAGCATTCCAACACTACAACAACTGATCATCACTTTGGTCTTGGTAACATTCACTTTCAGACCTTTACTTTCTATAGCATTCCTTATCAAGTCTTTAACTTAACAAGTAGGTATTTCATTGTTTCACAGGAAAGTACTAAATCATCAGCATGCAGCATCTCTTCCGAACAACCTGTACAAAACTCCCTAATAAATGTTTCTAAGACACAAATGAAAAGCAACAGACTCAATACAGAATCCTGATGTACTCCTACTTGAACATTAAAGCTGTCACTAAATGTGCTGCTAATTCTAACACAAACAGTAGTCGGCATAATACAAAGAAATTATATATCAGATTTGTACCCCCCCCCCCCCCCCGATCAAATGCATTGCAAATTGTTTATTTTCTCTGAGATTTTTCCGAAAGATACTAATAAGAGAATAAAAGCACCTTTCAGCGTGGAAAAGTCTGAAGAAAAAAAATTAATAAGACTCAAAAATAGTTAATAAGTGCTGGTACCTCTCAAGAAAAACAATGTTGTACGATTGTCGAAATAATCAGTTGGGCCTGGAATTAGCAATTTCCAAATGATTACCATCTAATATATAAAGTAAGATAGGCCTGTTTATCATTTCTTTGTCATCGATAGCTTTCTTCCTACAAAATCAATATTTGATTCTGGTTTGTCAGTTTTTCTTGGGAATCACTGCAGCATGTTGTTAAAAAGAATAAAATGTAATTTAATTCCTTCCAGAAAATACGTTGTCTGGGTCAGAATTATTTTTAAATGGCCACCTGACCAACATCTTTAAAAAAAAAAAAACAGACGTTCCTCTGTATTCATCAATATTGAGTTACTTTCCTTTGATTGGAACAAAAAATATTGAGGAGGGGAGCATAGTTTAAAACAACAACAACAAACAAAACAAATTGCAAGTAAATGAGCACCTCCGGGCAAAACTGAGGAGGTACAACTAGTTGTTTATAAAAGTCAGCAGCAGCAACAGTTATTTTTTTGTTCTTTGATCAGCAGAGTTTTTTTTTGTTTTTTGGTTTTTTTTCTTACTCAGAAATAAAACATAAATTACTTTATCACCTCGGAACAATTATGATTATGTCCCATTAAAATAATCTTTTTTTTTTTTTAGTTTTTTTTTTTAATATTTATAATTTTTTTTTTTTTTTTTTTTTCCAGCTCAAGCAATTCCTGCAACAATTTGTCTTGCCTTGGCGACTTTTGAATCCTTTTATCCTTTGGTGCTTTGTGTCCCTGCAGCTTTGTTCTTCCACCAGGTTAGTAATTGATCTTTCTGACGCTTGGAATTCTCTTCTCTAACAATTTTCTCCATACAATGATTGCATTTGCTATACCCTGTCCTTATCAGCGACCAACCAGGGGTGATAGCACAGTTTTGGCGGTTACGATAATATTAGCGTCATCAAACAAGGTTTTATTTTGTCTTGTTTATATGCTGTGTTTCCCCATCTCTTTTATTTCTATTGGTGTTTTTTTATTTTATTGAGTTTTTTGCTAATAATATTTTCTTCTCTCATAATCGTCAAGTTCTCATTCAGTCACTTTTATTCGAGAGTGTCTTCAAAATTTCTGTGCATTACAAATATATATATATATATATATATATATATATATACACACACAGATAATAGACACCCTCTTTATTATCATTAATAATGACGACTGCTGTCTGGGGGTCCTGATTAACCTAGGTGAAATGATGTTGACTATTTTCGTTCTCTGATGAATTAGACAAACACTTGGTTAACAATGTAAAGTGGAATTGTTCCTGACTAACTACATAGCCATTCTTTTATTTAATTCTCATTTCAACGTATGTAACATAATTCTTGTTTCTTTTATTTAATTCTCATTTCAACGTATGCAACATAATTCTTGTTTCTTTTATTTAATTCTCATTTCAACGTATGTAACATAATTCTGGTTTCTCTAAAGACACAAATGAAATTTTTAAAGTCATCATTTTTAGACTCCTGGTCAAAGAAATACAATCAAAATTCTATTGTTCAATTATATTTTCCTTTTGAAAGAAAATGACTGAACATTTGTCGAAAACTAAATATATTCTCGTTTTTCAATTCTGTTAAATGTCGACCTAACATCCCTATCTACCTCACATTGATACAAATAAGAAATACTTAACCAATGTATGCCGCATTCTTTCATTCTTTTCGAATCTGCAACTGATACGCTAAAAGGAGAGATTATTTCAGCCAACACTTGAAATATATATAAGTAACAAAATCTAAGTTGTTTGAACCATAAATAAATTCGGCACCACCGTCATGGTGGTAACTGAAAGGAATGGGCTAATCCTGCCATTGTGTCTGGCGTGAAAATTTTCATCCTTAATTGATTGTGAGATGAGTCCTTTGTCGCAAATCAGCAAGAGTAAAAAGTCAATTGATACGACGAAATCATACAAATTTACGCTTGTATAGTTGAGCTGATGTGAAAAATGAATTGCCCACTGTCTTCAATGTTGACAGTCGTCCTCATTGGATGAAGCGCTGCCACCTTTTATGTTGTAGTTGCGGTGGAAGTGGGACAGTTTCCTTCATCAAAACGAGCGGAGTCGACACGAACCTAAAAACACTTTGGTGTAAACAAATAAACGAAAGCATTGACTAATCCATGTCACTGGCTATGCAGATGAGTTGTTTCGCCAGCCAATCACTGACAGTATCTGATTAATATGAGCGGACAAAATTTGGCTCGTTCTCCACTGTTGTCTTCTGCATATGTTACATTGACGTGCTGGTGTTTCTCTTCATTTCCATGTTTTTTGTGTAACTCGACCTTTGAAGTGAAATGTTTGGAAGACCCTGATTCATGGCCTGCAAGTAAAGGGATCATTTTACAATAAATTAACATTGGAACGTCTCCAAACGGTGAGAAGTAAAATTTCATTGTATACGACAATCTCTTGCTCTCGCTTTCTTCCTCGCATCTTTTGACTGTTTTTTTTTTTGTTTGTTTTTCTCTCTCGTAGTATTCCGTGCTGTCGCAGAAGTCTACAAAGAATGAAAAAAATACGCTGCTTGTTCATTTCGTCACAACGCTGGGTTTATTCTCCCTCTGGATTTTTCTGCTGCTCGCAGTCTCCTATCACATGGAGGAATCCACGCAGTTCATCTCCTCCATTTACGGTTTTATGTAAGTAAACTCTACTCTATATTTGAAACTGTACTACGACTGATCAGTTTTTTACATACTAACATCGCAGATATTGAAATCTATATATTACTAATATTGTTTGCTACCTTATCTTTGCACCGTGCACACTTCACACCTATACGTGAATGTTTTGGATGGTGGGAGGAAAGTGAATAATGTAAATAAAGGGTGAATGACAAAAGAAGTAAAGAGAGGAATGGAATGATGTAAATAGTTAAAGAGAGGAAGAGAGAAGGTCTATTATGATATCCAAATGGTGTAACATTATAGGGAGTGGCTAAAATTATTAGAAACCCTGACGAAGACATATCAGCTTGAAACCGTGTATGGAAAAATAATAATTGAAGACAAAATAAAAAAGAAAACCAAAAAGTTATTTTGCTAGGAAATCGGAACGTTCTTTTTTGTCCATGACATCAATAGGTCAGAAACAATGGATAAAAGAATAAATATTGTTTTGAAAAGAGATGTGGTTGACAAAATACGTCTAATGTAACTAGTAAGTAAATCAGTCAGCAGTACTTACGTCAATCCACGCAAGCAATTGTTATTTAAGAGAGGGGACTATGGGTCCTGGAAGCAAGAGATTCTGTCAGTTATCCGGTCCTGAGGTGAGAGGTCAAAGATCCTGAGGACTGTTTGTTCATTTGTGAAAGAAATCAACAAAAAAATAAAATCACTATTTTTATGGAAAAAAAAAATCATTTGTCTTATCTCTGTCAAGAGGACTAACTCATGCCCCAACAAAAAAAAAAACGAAAAGGTAAATTGGATTACATTCCTTACATCAGGAACTTGGAGTTGAGGTAGACAGAATGGTAAAATTGGTTTTGATTGTGTTACATTCTGAAAGCTTTTGAGTTTGTGAAAATTGAACGTGTCAAAAACTGGATGTTTCGTCTATTTATTCTGTTACAGTGACTTAAAACATTGTGACTGTTGAACCTGTCTAAACTTTAACTTTTTTTTCCCTTTTTATCTAATGTACAATGTACCAACTCTCTCTTCCCCTCTCTGTATATTTACATATATATTATTTTATTAGTATATAGATATAACAAATACTGACCCAATGGGTCACCGGTGGTCTAGTAATTAATAAAAAGTTTATTTGCGTAAAATTTGAAACTGCGGCTGTCTTAGCACTCTATCTACGTATTGCTGCAAGTGCAATTCTTTTTGCTTCTTTTAGGATTCAAACGCACAAATTAGACAATACAAATGAGCTAGCTCGATCAAACTTTTGAGACGTAAAAAAATTTAAATAAAAATAAATCTAAGCCATGGGCATCGTGTAACAACGTTTAATGTGATAAAGGTTACACAAAATATCGTTTATCGAATGATGTGTGTGTGGGGGGGGGGGGTGTTACATCTGAAATTAAAGGGATGCTGTTTTGACAGGTTGTGATTTAGGAAATTTTGTAATTAAATTATTAAAATGAAGATCTGTGTTTTATTTGGAAAAGAATGTGTAAAAATAAAAACAGAGTTTGATAAATATGGGAAGCTGACTGAAAGACAGCGGAGAATAAACTTGAATTTAACAAACAAGAACGTCCTGTGCTTTGCTCCCCGAGTGCGGCCTCCCCATTAGGAAGCTTGTTGTACATAAAGAATTGAGTGTGAGAGTAAGCAATACAAGTTAAGCAATGTAAGATCCTTTTAATCTGAGTCTTCATTTTGTTCTAACCTGCTGGAGAAAATATGGTGCTTTTGCTTGTTTTGGCCCGACATTAAAATATTAAAAGAAATGTATAAACTTTGTGTTGTACTTACGTGTTAGCTGAAAATAAGATTGTACAGAAAAAATTACGCAAATTCATCCAGTATTTATTAAATTCTAAGAAAAAGAAAGAAAAAAAACTTGCGTAACTGTAGACATTTATACTTACTTATTAGGCAAGGGAGATAACTCAAATTTTGTTTACTGGTTTAACAAAAATGACTACCGAAAGATAGTCATTTTTTATTTTTAATTTAATAAATACTGGATGAATTTACGTAATCTTTGGTGTACATTCTTCTTTGAAGCTACCACGTAAGTACATAACAAAGTTTATACAATTCTTTAGCTATTTTTTCTTGAAGAGAGGCCTAACATGTCGGGGCGAAAAAGCAGAAGGACCGAAAATTCTGCCCGAAATGGACTAGACGATCGACGAGCTACACAGCCACTCAACACTTCTTAGAATCTATATCCGTATAAGACTGCTGTCTTTATGTTGACTAAAGAACTTTCTCTTTTCATTCTTTGAAGCTGTTTAAAGACTTTTACTGTTCTAACACTATTTACACAACTTAATATTTTATCCTTTTTTTCTTCTTTTTTTTTAAAGTTTGTCTACAGTCTTTTTTTTTTAAAGTTTGTCTACAGTCTTTTTTTTTTAAAGTTTGTCTACAGTCTTTTTTTTTTAAGTTTGTCTACAGTCTTTTTTTTTTAAAGTTTGTCTACAGTCTTTTTTTTTAAAGTTTGTCTACAATCTTTTTTTTTTAAGTTTGTCTACAATCTTTTTTTTTTTAAGTTTGTCTACAGTCTCTTTGCACATTAACTTCAACAGATTTTTTATCAGCAGCAGCTCTTCAAATGTTAATTTTAAACTTTTGAGATGTGCAACCAAGCAAATACCCTTTATCAGACGCCTGCCATACTCTGAACGCCATGCTTCCGTGGACTTGGATTCATTGAAGCTCGAACGTTTAGCAACTGACTTAGTAAACGCACTCAAAATTATTAACCATCTTGCCAACAACAACCCGGAGCACCTTTTTGATCTCCATGTGTCTAACACACGTGGACATCCCTAACCCTAATCCCCACAAGGTCAGAAAACAGCACAGCTCCCATGACTTTCAGTAAATATTTTTTTCACTTGTGGGAGGAAGATAAATAGAACCGTCCATCAGACGCCAGCCATACTCTGAACGCTTTGGACTTAGATTCATTGACACTCCGACGTTTAGCAACTGACTTGGTAAACACAAAAAAAATTATTAACCATCTCGCCAACAACATCAAGCCGGAGCACCTTTTTGGTCTCCATGTGTCTAACACACGTGGACATGCCTACAAAGTCAGAAAACCGCACAGCTCCCATGATTTTCGAAACACTTTTTCATGCTCGGAATTGCTAAAGCATGGAACAAACCGCTTGTATCAGTTGTCGGCTGCATCCTTTAAAAACCTTCACGCTTCACGAAATTCACCCAAACTTCCATCTAATGTCTTCCTGTTAGATAACGAAGGTCAGAAAATGGCGGATTGGTCGAAAGCAACAAACTGGGAATAATTGTCAGCTTTGGAATCAGAAGTGTGACTGCAGTGATAAGTGGAAGTTAATAATCTGACATAATTTCCTTCAAAGTGTTTTGTGGCCTCTGGTTTCTGTCAGCCTCAAAGCAAGTCGACACATAAGTCATGCAGGTGGGGGAGGAAACGTCATGAATTGAATCCTGTGTATCAAGTTTCTCTTTCTCTCTCAAATCTATAATTATACACACATATATATATGCATGTTTGGTTAAACAGTAGCAATAGCTTCTGTTTATTTATTTTTTTATTCGGCACACGACCGATTTGGTATTGTCGTCCATGTTGTATAAAAAATCGCCATATTTTCGCGAACGTTTTCGACCGACGTCGGTCATCTTCAGGCGGATGAATGAGTATGGGGAACCATCCACATTTATTTCATTCCATGCTACTGACTTCACCAAACCCGGACCTTGGTCCTGCGCCCCCAGCAGTGGCTACTACTTCTCATCAACCCATCATGTCAACCCAATATTTTCACGTACTTGCATGACATTTTTCTTAAAATTATCATCCTGAGGAAGTCTTATAAATAAAGACGAAACGTTGATGAATATATAAAAAACATCCTTTTTTGGTTTTTCCTTTTTCATTTCCCATATATATATATATGTATCTTTGTTGTCTGAATAGGTTTCTCGCGTGAATAAAAGCTTCTATCCAAAATGAAGACCAGGTCCTGTGATTTGACGCAGACGAGGCAACATGTGGGTTCCATTAACTAGGGTGTATAATGAGATTAAACCAGCTTCAGTCATTATGCAACCTCTGCCCTCTCCATACAGATGCACAACTGCATATCATGACTTGCACACACTGACAATTGCACATTATCCTATGTACTACACATGCACCTTTGATGAGGTCTAATGCCCCTCCTGAGCACTGTACACAAAGATTTCATTATTATTATTATTATTAAATGTTAAGTTTAAACTTTGTACTTTTTTCTTCGCTGTTCATGAAGAACAGCAAAGAAATTTGCCTGTTTTTCTTTTTTGGGATTTAACTGTTTTTTGGATGTATTCTTCGCTGAAGGTCCAGGAAAGAAATTTTTTACAAGTTTATAAATTTATTTTAAAAAAAATCTTGCCGTGGTTTAAGATTATTTTTAAATAGTGAAATCATTGTGGATAATGTGTGCATGTGTATGGAGGGAGAGGGGGCATCGGGTGTAGTTCCGGTGAATTGTGTGAAGCCTGAGGGTTTTAAAGAAGGCAGTGTCTCAACAAGCGATGCAGGCGATTCCATGCTTCAACAATCCTAACCATGAAGAATATTTCCAAAAGTCATGGTAGCTGTGCTATTTTTTGACTTTGTAGTCATGTCAACGTGTTTTAAAATCCCAAAACATAGAAAAATTCTTTGAAATAAGTATTTATATTTCTCTCTCTCTCTTTTTTTTTTTTTTTTTTAGATATGACCCCAAATTTCCTTAAGATGTGCAAATAACTTTGTTTTTATTTCGGCCTAATCTTTTTCAAAGAATTATCTTTTTTTTTTCGTTTTTCAGACTGACTGTTCCAGACTTGAGTCCGAACATTGGCATTTTCTGGTATTTCTTCACAGAAATGTTCGAACACTTCCGCATCTTTTTCTTGTTTGTATTCCAAATTAACGCCGTCATCTACACAGTGCCTTTAGCTGTCCGACTCCGCGAGCAGCCAATATTTCTCATGTACATTCTTACATTCCTCACGGGGGTTTTTAAATCGTACCCCAGTTATTCAGATGTCTCGATACTTTTGGCCCTCCTACCCTTGTGGAAACACCTATTTGCATGTAAGTTAAAATCAACTCCTACTTTTTTGGAGGGAGAAGGGTATAGGTAAAAAAAAATATATATTCCATAGCCCGTGTGAAACGAACTGACAGATTTATGATTCCATGAACAAATTTGTTAATGGAAGAGTTGGCGGTGTGTGTGGGGTTGGGGGAGGGGGGGGGGGTAATCGATATGGAGGAAGTTAAGTTATCCAGAGTAGAAGATTTAATTAGTTCGGTCATGGGCAAAGGATGTCTTTAGAAGATCTAGGGAAATTAGTTTTAACGGATAGGTGGTTCTCAAAAAGTGGATAGACCTGGAAGGCGTTGGAAACAGTTGGTGGCTGAATACATGAGAGAATTGGGATTGATGAACAAAAATGCAAGTGATGGAAAAAGGAAAAAAGGACTTCTATCAAAGCTAAAAAATCTAGATGGGAATCCAGTTTTCATTATGGATTTCAGTATTCGGACTGACTTCCTCATCTTGGCGGCCATGCTCATAACATTTCGGCCGTTCTACCCTCCGGCCTTCATCAGGTATCCTGTATCAAACTCGGGAACCGTCTGTCTGGACTCTCGAACCCAATACTTTTATTGTCACGGGGGTACCACACTTTGCACGGGGGTACGCACTCGTTAATTGTCCGTTGCTTTCAGTTCTGCTGCTTATCGCCATATTGCTGCTGTTACTTTTACTGCCTTCGCCCAGGATTGAACTTAGCACCTCGAGATAACTTGCAACTTTTATTTTTGACTAAACTTCAATTTTGAAAACTCTTGGAATTTTATAAAAATAAAAACAAAGAAAAAACATTTCTTTCTAAGCAATTAGTGTACCTACCCAACATTGTCTGAGAGTATTTTTATTTGCATTTTCATTTTTATATATCAATGCCATTTTCTTACTTTTTACCAAATAATTTTTTAAAATAGAATTTTGAAAGCTGAATTTAATTATCACGGTATCGTTTGGTCATTAAATTATTAATTGAACCAAATTGTTATAAAACTATAATTAATTTTGTTGGGGTAATGTTTTAATTTTGATTTACAAAATTATGGAATATAAATAGCTTCCGAAAATTCTAATTTTTTAGAATTTTAAAGCCAGAAATGACTTTCTATTCGACAGTTAAAATTATTAAGTAATTCATTTTTTTTTTCTCAACTATTAACAATAGCTGACTTGTTTACTAAGAGACCAAAATGCATTCTGGTGGATTTAATTTTGTAATTCTGTTTATAAAAATAAGATTTTTAAGGTTTGTTTTTATTCCAATAAATAATCACTTAATATGAAATAAATAAAAATAATAATGTGTAATGAAAAAAGTGCCATATTATTTTGTCTTTAAATAGTTCAGCTCAAAATATTTATGCATTTCACTTGTAACTTTTAAATTTTCAAATTTGATAAAACACAAGATAGCATTATGAGTGTCAGCCATCTTGTATGCTTCTACACAAAACATTATTTTTCACGTTTGGTTACTTCGAGAACATAATTTTCAGAGTTTCTCTAATTTAGAAAATTTCAAAGTTTTAGAAAACAGAAAATAAAATTATAAAAATAAAGTTTAAAATAAAATTATAAAATAAAAAATTAAAATAAAATTATAAAAATAAAATTATAAAAATAAAATTTAAAATAAAATTATAAAAATAAAATTTAAAATAAAATTATAAAAATAAAATTTAAAATAAAATTATAAAAATAAAATTTAAAATAAAATTATAAAAATAAAATTTAAAATAAAATTATAAAAATAAAGTTAAAAATAAAATTATAAAATAAAAAATTAAAATAAAATTATAAAAATAAAGTTTAAAATAAAATTATAAAAATAAAGTTTAAAATAAAATTATGAAATAAAAATTAAATAAAATAAAATTATGAAATGAAAATTAAATAAAATAAAATTATGAAATAAAATTAAATAAAATAAAAAATTAAAATAAAATTATAAAAATAAAGTTTAAAATAAAATTATAAAAATAAAGTTTAAAATAAAATTATAAAATAAAAAAATTAAAATAAAATTAAAAAAATAAAGTTTAAAATAAAATTTAAAAAATAAAGTTTAAAATAAAATTTAAAAAATAAAGTTTAAAATAAAATTATAAAAATAAAGTTTAAAATAAAATTATAAAATAAAAAATTAAAATAAAATAATAAAAATAAAGTTTAAAATAAAATTATAAAAATAAAGTTTAAAATAAAATAAAAAATTAAAATAAAATTATAAAAATAAAGTTTAAAATAAAATTAAATAAAATAAAAAATTAAAATAAAATTATAAAAATAAAGTTTAAAATAAAGTTTAAAATAAAATTATAAAATTAAAGTTTAAAATAAAATTATAAAAATAAAGTTTAAAATAAAATTAAATAAAATAAAAAATTAAAATAAAATTATAAAAATAAAGTTTAAAATAAAATTATAAAAATAAAGTTTAAAATAAAATTATAAAATAAAAATTAAACAAAATAAAAAATTAAAATAAAATTATAAAAATAAAGTTTAAAATTAAATATAATAAAAAATTAAAATAAAATTATAAAAACAAAGTTTAAAATAATTTTAAATTCGAAAAAAAAGTTTCTTTTATGCTCCTAAAGCAAAGGCAAAAAACAGAGTCATTTTCAGACAAGTTTCTATGGTAAAAAAAAAAAAAAGAACAGATCTTTTTTTTGTCTAAAAAGAGATGTTCATTGATAACTAAATTAAAATCAAGTTCGTTTTCTTTTCAAGCTGTCTTTGGGTGATTTTAAATAAACATTTTTATTAAATTATTCGTTATTTAAGTAATTAAACAATTTGAAACTTTTCTGTTTCATTTTCTTTCCAGATTTACGTAACAGTTTCATTGTTACGTATATGTTTATCTGCTGCACAGTTTTCTCGCCACTTTTATGGCATCTCTGGTTGTACGCAGGCAGTGCGAATGCAAATTTCTACTTTGCTATCACTTTAGTATTTACAACAGCAGAGGTAAGTCTCTCTCTCTCTCTCTATTTGTCTCTCTCTATCCGTCCTTCTCTCTCTCTCTCTCCGTCCTTCTCTTTCTACGTCCTTCTCTCTCTCTCTCTTTCTCTCTCTCTCTCTCTCTCCATTCGTCCGTCCTTCTCTCTCTCTCTCTCTCTCTCTCTCTCCGTCCTTCTCTCTCTCTCTCTGTCCTTCCCTCTCTCTCTATCTCTTTCCGTCCTTCTCTCTCTCTATCTCTTTCCGTCCTTCTCTATCTCTTTCCGTCCTTCTCTATCTCTTTCCGTCCTTCTCTATCTCTTTCCGTCCTTCTCTCTCTCTATCTCTTTCCGTCCTTCTCTCTCTCTATCTCTTTCCGTCCTTCTCTCTCTCTATCTCTTTCCGTCCTTCTCTCTCTCTATCTCTTTCCGTCCTTCTCTCTCTCTATCTCTTTCCGTCCTTCTCTCTCTCTATCTCTTTCCGTCCTTCTCTCTCTCTATCTCTCTCCGTCCTTCTCTCTCTCTATCTCTTTCCGTCCTCTCTCTCTATCTCTTTCCGTCCTTCTCTCTCTCTATCTCTTTCCGTCCTTCTCTCTCTCTGTCTCCGTCCGTCCTTCTCTCTCTCTGTCTCCGTCCCTCTCTCTCTCTCTCTCTCTCTCTTTCTCCTTTTCTCTCTCTCTCTCTCTCTAACATTATTAACCAAACGATTTTGATTCCTAATTGTTATATTTGATTCTCTTACTCAATGCTGATTCATATATGTCTTCGTCTGCATGACATATTCACCGAATATGATTTTATAAGGAGAAAGTATAACTTTTCATTATGTCTTTAGTTTTTATGTTGACTCATTTATAGAAACTATGAAATAATTCTTCATATTTTTTTAGGCTTTTCATTTACAAACTCGATTTAAATGCTATTATAAATCTATGAATACATATTACTAAGCTCTATTCAGTGTATATTGAATGCTGAACTTTCACACAGCAATTGTGAATGGATTCGCATAGCTAACTCTAAACAGGATTTTCTTAAATTAATTAAACTTTAAGCATAAAATTTCCGTTTAAAAGAAGACTAGCAGTATAAATAAAATGTGTAACATATTTCTCAAACTTTCTCGATCCTTCCCCTCCCTCCAGTCAAGAAAAATTTCCCCTCCGACCGATGACAGAACAGATACTACACTTTGATTCCAGCATGAAGGCCTAGATAGTGTATTTTAGTTTGAGTTCTAGACTAAAGGTTGATGAAAAATTCTCCCCCCCCCTCACATGCCCCTCAACTAATTCTGTTCCTAATGACCCGCAAAAGAATGGATAAAAAAAAAAGATGCCCGTATTCTGTCCGAGGCAATGCTGAAAAAGAATACATCATCTTTGTGGGTGTGTCTTGTGTAGTGTTTTACTTTTAGCTGAACATACACAGACAACTGCCCTTTATATAATAGATTACTTATGTGAAAAATTCAAAATGGCGTATTAGTGGGTTCCCCCACGTGTGAGTTCTTTCCTTTGTTTTTTATTTGGTTTCACTCAAAAATAAACCCCTGTATAGTGTAGTTTTTTTCAAGACACTTTAATCCAAATACTTTTTGCTCTTTGTGAATTTTTCTGATGATTTTGTAATGTTGCAGAGACGATATTAACATAAAAATGTTGTTTGGCACAAGGCAAATGAAACGGACCGTAAAAAATATATCACAGAAATGTTATGTTTTTTGGAAATGTGAAAAAATAAAAATAATAAATAAAAACATGGTTATTGGAATATAATATGAACCTAACCTATATATATATATATATAAAACCCATATATAAAAAATACCCGTCCCAGGATGGATAAAATTAATTCCCTGAACAGTTTTGCACCACTTTATATTCCTTCTAAAAGATTAAAATCAAGATATAATGATACTAAACTTTATGTCTATAATCCCTATTCCAATTTTGATCAAAATCCGTTCCATGATTTTGATTCTAAAAATGTCTCAAATTTAAGGCTTAAGCTTCAAGGACCTTAAGAAAAAATTTTAATTCAGGGAATCTTGTTTAATTGGTGTCTAATTATAGTCTTTAGATCAAATTTAATGCAAATCTGAAATATTTGAATTTTTACACCCATGAAAATATTCCAAAAAAACTGAAATCTGGCGAATATTTATTAATTGATGTTTAATACCTATTAAAATTTCACAAAAATCAGAGGTTTTATCTGAATTTTCAGGAAGGGCTTCCAACCACTCTTTTCCCCCTTTGCTTAAAACTAAATTGAACTAAATATAGCCCACAATACCTACCCTTACATCTAGCAGCTGTGTTCCAAGATTGTTCTCATTCTGTCAGCCATGACCGAGTAGAAGTGTTAAGTAATTTAAATTTTTATTCTTAATGTCATGAGAATTGAACCTTCAACCTCCAGAAGACTTAAAACTGTCCAACACATACCAGTATGTAAAATGGACATTAAACCGAATATGATAATGACAAAATTAGTTGAAAACACTGGCAATTTGTTTGTGTTACCCTTTTTTTGTTACCTATTTTTATGTTACCCTTTTTGTGTTACCCTTTTTTTGTTACCTATTTTTTGTTACCTTTTTTGTATTACCTTTTTTTGTTACCTTTTTTTTGTTACCTTTTTTTTGTTACCTTTTTTGTGTCACCTTTTTTTTGTTACCTTTTTGTGTCACCTTTTTGTGTTACCTTTTTTTGTTACCTTTTTTGTGTTACCTTTTTTTGTTACCTTTTTTGTGTTACCTTTTTTTGTTACCTTTTTTGTGTTACCTATTTTTATGTTACCTATTTTTATGTTACCCTTTTTTTGTTACCTTTTTTGTATTACCTTTTTTTGTTACCTTTTTTTTGTTACCTTTTTTTTGTTACCTTTTTTGTGTTACCTTTTTTTTGTTACCTTTTTTGTGTCACCTTTTTGTGTTACCTTTTTTTGTTACCTTTTTTGTGTTACCTTTTTTTGTTACCTTTTTTGTGTTACCTTTTTTTGTTACCTATTTTTATGTTACCCTTTTTTTGTTACCTTTTTTGTATTACCTTTTTTTTGTTACCTTTTTTTTGTTACCTTTTTTGTGTTACCTTTTTTTTGTTACCTTTTTTGTGTCACCTTTTTGTGTTACCTTTTTTTGTTACCTTTTTTGTGTTACCTTTTTTGTGTTACCTTTTTTTGTTACCTTTTTTGTGTTACCTTTTTTTGTTACCTTTTTTGTGTTACCTTTTTTTGTTACCTATTTTTATGTTACCCTTTTTTTGTTACCTTTTTTGTTACCTTTTTTGTATTACCTTTTTTTGTTACCTTTTTTTTGTTACCTTTTTTGTGTTACCTTTTTTTGTGTCACCTTTTTTGTGTCACCTTTTTGTGTTACCTTTTTGTGTTACCTTTTTTGTGTTACCTTTTTTGTGTTACCTTTTTTTGTTACCTTTTTTTTGTTACCTTTATTGTGTTACCTTTTTTTTGTTACCTTTTTTTTTGTTACCTTTTTTGTGTTACCTTTTTTGTGTTACCTTTTTTGTGTTACCTTTTTTGTGTTACCTTTTTTGTGTTACCTTTTTTTTGTTACCTTTTTTGTGTTACCTTTTTTGTTACCTTTTTCATTTTGCTTATTTATTTAGTACTTTCACTGTTTTTTTTTTTTTCCAGATCTTTCTTGTGACGGACTTGCTGTATGCCAATTTACGCTGGGAGTATGACCTCACATATGGTTTAAACCGAAAACTTGAAGATGGCAAAGAAGGACAAGTTGTTTTAGAATAGATATTTTACATTTTTTGTAAATCTTTAATATTTTTTTTCATTTAAGAGTAATTCATATCAAATCGTCCAGAAAAATCGGAAATTGTCACCGACATTCTTAAAATTTTAATCAGTTGTGGCCATCCTGAAAATATGACATTTTAAAATTTTGTGTGAAACATATTCGCAAGAAAACCGCAGCATTATAAAATCCCTTTTTCACCAATAAAATTCCGTCCAATCATGATAACTTTCACAAGAATGGTCTTGATGATGAGAAATCCAAAAAAACACATCAAAAACACCTGAAACTCAACCATTTTTAAGCTATACACTCATTTGAGTAAATTTTGGCATCTGCGTAAAAAATGGAAAGAAAAAAAATGCTGTGGTAAATGTAAAGAAATGAAACTTTATTTCTTGAAAGTGTTTGCCGCACTACAATGATGAATGGAATCGAAAATGAAGTCATGTTCTCTCAACGTTGGCTCACAACAATCGCAAATGAGAATTTCTTTTTCCGGACATTGGTATATTGACCTTATACTTAATGTCCAGAATACACTCTGAAGAAGTCCAATAACAATGAATTTTTATTTCTCACCCTTAAAAACTTACCTGTGCAAATTCCCGTGACAGATTTATGTTTGAATAAAATTTTACTGAAGAAAACGTGATTTTATAATGCTGCAGTTTTTTTGCGAATCATATTTCATAGAAAATCTTCAAAATGTCATATTTTCATTATCTTTTAAAAAATTTTTTTAATGATATCTAACAGTGGTTAAAATCTTCAGAAAATCCATGAGGTAAGAGTGACATGGTCGAAATGATTTGATATGGTATTATCCTTAATTTAAAAATTATTTTTATTTTTTTTTTTATTTTTTTTTTTTTTTTTACACTTCTCATTCCTTTTTCCATATCATGTGATAAAAAAAAAAAATAAATAAATACCCGTACTTAAAACATCCTCAAAAATATTGACTCCAATGTAAAAACTATTGACGACAACAATGGCCGTCACTGCTAATAAATCCATCTTTCGTATAAAACCTGTTCGGTATGAATAAGGAATGTTTTGTCACGATACATTCCGCGCGAGAAGCTGATTTCAGTTTTTCTTCAATTCTAGATGGTTATGCAATCTCTGAGTCATCAGCATTTTCTTCTCCCGCGTTTCACACGCACGCACATATGCACACCCATACACATGCATGCACACATATACGCATACATACACGTACATATGCACACACATATCTATAGATGACGATGGGTGTCTCTTTATTAGACAAGCATGACCATTGCTGATGAATTGAAGATGTTAATTAATGCCTGTTTTAAGTCAAATACAGCTTGCACAACACCATAGCAACAACAACAACAACTCTCACACTAGCAATAACAAGAAGCCCAGAAACGAACAGAGCACAAGATGTCTGTCTCAGTAGAACAGTGGGTTTCATATAATAGTTAACCTTCTCCTAGATGTATGCTTTGACAAAGACTAGTGGGCTTACGGATACCAACCTGAGTATTTCTATTCCCCTCCCCCTTTATGCCCCTCCTCTTTCTCTTTCTATCCCTCCCCATCTCTATACTCCCCCCTCTCTCTTGTATCATGAAAATTAAATTCAATGAGTTCTCGTACAAAGAACCGTTTAATTTATGGAGAATTCATATTTGAGACGACCATTTCGTCATGAGTAAAAATCAATTTAAATTTTGCCATTCGCTTTGGCAGAACAGCTAAAAATCAAATGCTTCTACTAAGATGGCGGTGCTTCAAATATTTTGTTCTCCATAAAAAAAATCACATTTCTTTTTGAAATATGCATAGAAGGTGATTCCAAATGTTTTGAATCGAACAAACTCTGAATAATGCAATAAACATTCACTTGAAATCATCGTCAAAGGGAATTCTAGTCCAGCTCAGAAAAGTTTATATCTTCTTCTTCTTCATCCGATTTATTTTTGAACAGGCCTTCGATTAGTCCTCTATGGGGCCTGCCTGTCAGTCTTGATTGAGGTCTTCCACTTCAGGATCGGCAGTCGTGCGGATCTAAGTTTGTAATCCCCAGGGCTGCACGGTCACATTTACACAGCTCATCCCAAGGAAGCTTTGGTCTTCCAGCCTGCCGACCTGATCTGATGCGATGGACATGTTTCTGACCCAGGAGATCCAGCTGGAGCTTTGCTTGACATGGCAAAGCCTTCTCATCCCGCCCAGCTTAAGGACATCAGTTATTTCCCATATACCAAGCCTAGAAAAAAGAGTCTCGAAGAGAGTGTTGTCTTCCGGCCTAACATGACAGATCCATCTAATCATGGCTCTTTCTTTATGCTGCAGTCTTTGATAGTGCTCACCAGTATATATATATATATATATATATATATATATATATATATATTAGATAAATGAAGGAAGAGAGATAAAGATGTGCGGATGACAAATATATTTCATTTTCGATTGTTCAATACAAGGTGTACTCGATAAAAACATGTTTATTTTTCTCTCCTTAAGCCAGGTTTTTTCAAAGATTAAAATCTTATCATCAGAGGAATTACATAGATGGATAAGTTGGCAGGGAAACAAACATGTTTTTTATCGAGTACACCTTGCATTGAACAATCGAAGTTGAAATAGATTTGTCATCCGCACATCTTTATCTCTCTTCCTTCATTTATCTTTATAATTGCTCTCTCGTATATTGAGCTTAAACCTTTTCACTATAGGTTCAATTCTCTAAAAGTATACTTTTAGTCTCATACTAAGTGGAGAACTAAAAGCGAACTTTTAGGAAAGGTAAAACCTATTGTGAAAAGTATACAGCTCAATATACAGGATAGAGCAGATAGATAGGTAGAAAGATAAAAAGAAATTAGAAAAGCGACAGAGGCAAATCTTTTTTCAATTTCTGCCTTGTTTTTTTCCCCACAATCTTTATTTTACTTTTTCAAATTTTAAATCTTGGCCTTTGCCAACTTATCTATCCCAGCAATTTCCTCTGATAAGATTTTGATCTTTGAAAAGCCTGGCTTAAGGAAAAAATTAATTGAATAAATTGCCTTTTTGCGGAATATACCTTGCATTGAGAAACTGAATTGAAAAAAGATCTGCCTCCGTCGCTTTTCTAATTTCTTTTCATCTTTCTACCAATATATATATATATATATATACTTGCCCAATGTATACTTTTTTCGGGAGCATTACGTCCGAATTCCTGAGAATAGCTCACATTATCTTAAGATTAACAGATTTTATACCTGAAATTTCTACTTTAATAGTAAGAATGATAAAACAAGGTATGAATCAGAATAAAATATTTAGGCTGCAAAATATGGCAATAACGCACCATCTGGAAGCTTTTAAGCTAGAGCAAATTAATCAAAGTAGACTGGTGGAGCAAATCCAAAGTTATATGAGAAATTTAGTAGGGAGGAGTAGGGCATAATGGGTCAACTTGTAAATTTCTTTTATTTTCTCCAACCCCAAAGAATTAATGGCTGATGCGATACTGACTTTAAGTTGTACCATCCTTATTCTGAATGTCTAAAACTGTAAAGCATTCTTCTTATGCTCTCGTTTCTCGAGTTACCAACTTTGGAAAATGCTACTGGTTCACTTGCTGAATTTTTGTTGATAAAATTGTCTCATCTCCTACTTCTGAAAATAAAAAGAACTTTGACTTGGAAAGAATCAACAAAAAGTAGTAGACTCAAGTGTTATAAAGTTTGATTTGAGACATTACTGACAGTTAGAAAAAAATCAATTACTTCCTAAGGTGGGGCATAATGAGTCACCTTAGATTTTTATTGAAGAGGGCACTGATTCGGCTCCCTGTAGGCGAGAATAGTCAGTAATTTGAATAAGTTTGTACTAAAATGCTTGTGTTTATGACATTTGTGTGCTATTCTATATTTTGCTTAGTTATTGTTTTATGGGGATGTTCTGTATTTTTCTTGTTAAAGTTTTTTTATAGTAGCTGTAGCTAAAAATGAAAAGTTGTAGCTAAAAATGAAAAGTTGTAGCTAAAAAATAAAAAGCTGTAGCTAAAAATAAAAAGTTGTAGCTAAAAATAAAAATCTCTCCAAGAACCCATTGCTGTTATATTGCATGTTTGAACTTTTTATCACCTTTTGTTTTGACAAAAATGGAGATTTGTTGAAGAGACAAAATGGTGACCCATTATGCCCCACCACCTAAAGAATTTTACCAATTTTACCAATTTTCATACCGTTGACTAGAACCCATTATATTTCTGCACAATGCGATAATATTTCAGAAAACAACCCCAACATAAACTCATTGTATATGTTGCACATTTACTCCAAAAAAAAACTTACTTTTCATAAATATTAATAAAAAAATTTTCTTTCTTCCTTCAAAATCCTCCAAAATTGACTCATTATGTTCCACCTCATAAAATGTATAGGGTATCTAAATAGTGCACATGATATAATTTTTTTTTAAATATATAAAATAAAATAAAAATAACACAGTGAGGTTTATAAATAATGTTAATGGATTCGTTTAAACGAAGAAACAAAACAATGGGGAATTTACCTTTGGCGGATTGAACCGGTTTCCTACGACGGAGGAAATTTCATGGGAGTATCAAATTAACAAGCGGTCCCCAGTCGCATGTATATCACGGTCAAGGGAGATGACGATAGCTTTTTGCAGTTCTTGCAGGGAGGTGTCAAGGTCATCCTACATACGGCGCCTGGTATTCCCAAATGGTCACCCATCTGGTACTGACCAGACTCAACATTGCTTAACGAGGACCGGTTTGTCAACGCGATTATGTCGTATATAACTTTTAAACGCTATAAAATTAGTTTTGCAAAAAATAATACATTTTTCTTAAGCTTAGAGCAAGGACGAACAACACGGGTAAGGAAAAAAATTTAATTACAAAATATGTTAGGTAATTATCAATCTAAAACTAGATCTGGTATCTGGACCGTTAGCGTTTTCGTTTTGAGGGAGGTGGTGTCTGATCAACACTGCTGGGAGGCTATGAGAAAAATTAGTTTTATTTTTAAATCCCTGAAACAGTTTTTCATGTTAAAACACAGTTGATCCCTGCAAAAATATTAATATTTTAGTTCAGCGTAAATTCTTGGGAGCAAACTAATACTGCAGTTACAAGAGATTGACTAACTCACAAAACAATGAAGGGCTTCGGACTAAAAGTTTTTTTGTTTTTTTTTCATAACATCTTATAGTTTTACGGTTAAAAATCTTCCAAGACATATATATGTATATGTGTGTGTGTGTGTAGAAGATAAATGGATAAAGCAGATATACCAATACAATCAAATGAACTCATGTGAAGAACTTCATATTTTGTGTTTATTACTCAAAAGGCTTTGTCGGAAATGAGTTAAAATTTGAATATTTACACATAAATATGAGACGATAAAGTTGAGGAAATAGACAGGAACAAAAAGAGACAAGGATAGAATGAAGATGGACGGAGATGTTTTAAACAGTTTTAAAAATTGTTTTCATTTTGCCATTTTCTCTTTCTTTCTCTTTACCCCCCCCCTTTTTTTATCTTTTTATGTCTGTTTTTTCAAATATTTAACTCATTTCTGACAGTCTTTTGAGTAATAAAGATGAAATATTAAGCCCTCCACTTGAGTTAAATTGATTGTATTGTGTTTGTATATCTACTTTCTCATTTATCTTTTTAAAATTTTATCCAAGCTGTTTTGTTTACACACACATATATGCAAATGTATTTACTTTTCTTTGATGTTTATTGCTTATTCACATCTATTTAAATATCAGTTATAAACATTGAAAATTCTTTTAAAAGGTAAAAAAAAAAAAAATTTTTATATATAAAATTTTTCATGAAAAATTTTATACGAGAAAGAGGAGGCTACTATGGAATTTCTGCAACACATGAAAAGGCAATTTTCTTTTCTTAGCTTCAAAAATCTTCACTTTTTCTTTCTTTATTTTTTTTTTCAGACTTATTACTTGCATAATAATGACATTGAACAATGGCAAGGTTTTTACAATATCTTAAAATTTTTGAGAAATTTCTTTCCTGGACCCTCATCAGAGAAAAATGTTTCCAATAGATCCGGAAAAAAAAAGACAAACCCAAAATTATAATGAAGGCCAGCAAAAGGAAGGAAAGCCGATTTTAAAGTTAACAGATGAAGAGATGCACGTAAAAACGTTAGTCAGCATGAAAATGTCGCTAAAATGTTATGAAAGAATGGAGGCGAGGGCAACAATATTGAGTTCTGTAAATAGTCTTTGCCTGAATCTAAATTCAATGGTTTAGAAGAAGGTTCATGTCCCTCCCTCTCACACACACATGATTGCGTGTGTCTCGCTCTATGCATAAGTATTCATTAATTTAATCATCAACATCATCAACATCATCAACATCATCGATTTAAGTAAAGAAAGGTCAGCAATACACAAATACTCCAATAGTAATTGCATTTAAGTACAGGGAAAAACATTACCGTGAATGATGAATACACCTGAAAAAGTCCTGATGGCATATTGGCCAAAACGTAGAAATAGAAATATTGACGAGGACAATAGTCCAAGGATAAACAATGTAAATAAATTTATGTAAATAATGTTAAATTATAAAAATATTTTAAGCAGCCTCATAACATTTAATTAACAACTTCTTTTTGCACATTAACTCTAAACTTTGTTTTTGTTTTCTTAATAATATTTTGACTTGTCCTTTTTTTACTTTCTCTGATTAAACTGATTATTGGACATATTTTTCTTTGAGGTCAATGAACAAAATTTTTCTGAAGTTATATATATATATATATATATATATATATATATATATATATATATATATATATATAGCCAGCCAGCCTTTAAGGTTGTTAGTTGTCTTTTGGGGTCCAGTTTGCAAGATGTTTTGTACGATATGGTCACATTCTAAAAATCTCAGGCTTGACATTTAAACATGTGGCTGGTGAAGTAGTAATATATATAGAGAGAAAGACATGTCCACGCATCTTTGAGAGGTTTTGTCAGTTTGTCCATCTGCCTGTCATAAATAGCTAAAAACACATTGAATGGACACATCTTAGGAATGGATCTGTTCTTGTTAAATGTTGCCATTATGTAACCTCATTCTACAATTTTGTACTTATAAACACTTACATGATTCTTATTTGTTTTACCACCATTACTTTTGATCCTATTGTACAATTTGCTGAAAACCTGATGGCTTTGATAATTTTTTTGTTGTTTGTTTTTGTTACGATAAAGCAAGTTTTCAAAACCGAGAAATAAAATAAAATTTTAAAAATAAATGGTAAATAAATACATTTTTATCTTGTATTCTTTACATCGTCATTTTCAACAGAGACTTTTTGTCAATTATTACACGATAATTTAAAAATAATAAGTGCAGATGTGAGAGCTGTATATAAAGAAGATAAAAAAATTACTTGAAAGGATCGATGAAATCAACGAGTGAAGCTGTGAGTTCAGCTGTGTCAGTTGTTGGCAGATAACTGATGAAATTCAAAGAAACAGATTGGACAGATAATTCAAGAGATTTCCAGATGTGAATTTTACTTCCAAGGTTTTAACAATAAAACAATATTGAAGGAAAAGTGTCCCTTTTTACTCTTGTTTTTCTTTCTTGCTTTTCTTTTTTTTTTTTCGTCTATTCTGCCACTGTGACACCTTTTCCAGGCCTTGTGTAGTTTCACTCAGAGTTGTGGAGTTACAGGTTTTGGAAGGAGTCGGAGTCGTAAGAATGCTAAGAGTCTGAGTCAGATTTCTTAAATCTCTGAAGAATCAACAGTCTGAGTTGACGTTTTTGAATCCTAGGAGTCGGAATGTTTGGAATCGTAAGAGTCGAAGTCGGACCATATATCATCCAACTCCGCAACTCTGGTTTCACTAGCAACTGAGCGTCCCACGTTGTGACTTGCCAGTTTGTTGAAAATGAAGTAGCTTTCATCTTGGTTCAACAAGAAAAGATAATGAAAACTTTCAACAATCGAACTAATTCCTAGCAGATTATCCGGACGGCAGCAAATTTGTGTGATGAAAAAATTCTAACTCCCGAGTTATCTCCTAGCTAACTTGTTTCGAGCATATGTTCAGATCAATTGTTGCAGCTAAAAAAATGTTTTGAATTGGTTTCTCGATGGACACCCAAATTGGTATTATCCCACCACAGATCTCATTCATTACTAATACATAAAAATATTTCTGGACAGAGTCGCTACAACCTATCCCCCCCAAAAATACTAAAATAAAAAGACAACTTCTAAAGCTGAGCTTGTTGAAGGCTGGACATTAAAACATTGTCTACTGACAGTAAATTCATCATATTCTACCCCTACTCGTGTGACATTCATCCTGGTTGAACCGACTTCTACTGAAGGGAATCAAATTCAGAAGCGGACCCAATCGCATGTATATCCCACTTAAAAGAGATGACGACATTGGTTTTTTGAAGGAAGGTGTCGCCATCCTCCTACAAATAGCACCTGGTATTCTCAGGCTCAATGTCGCTTAACATCAGTGATCAAATGGGAACTGGTATTCTCAGGCTCAATGTCGCTTAACATCAGTGATCAAATGGGAACTGGTATTCTCAGGCTCAATGTCGCTTAACATCAGTGATCAAATGGGAACTGGTATTCTCAGGCTCAATGTCGCTTAACATCAGTGATCAAATGGGAACTGGTATTCTCAGGCTCAATGTCGCTTAACATCAGTGATCAAATGGGAACTGGTATTCTCAGGCTCAATGTCGCTTAACATCAGTGATCAAATGGGAACTGGTATTCTCAGGCTCAATGTCGCTTAACATCAGTGATCAAATGGGAACTGGTATTCTCAGGCTCAATGTCGCTTAACATCAGTGATCAAATGGGAACTGGTATTCTCAGGCTCAATGTCGCTTAACATCAGTGATCAAATGGGAACTGGTATTCTCAGGCTCAATGTCGCTTAACATCAGTGATCAAATGGGAACTGGTATTCTCAGGCTCAATGTCGCTTAACATCAGTGATCAAATGGGAACTGGTATTCTCAGGCTCAATGTCGCTTAACATCAGTGATCAAATGGGAACTGGTATTCTCAGGCTCAATGTCGCTTAACATCAGTGATCAAATGGGAACTGGTATTCTCAGGCTCAATGTCGCTTAACATCAGTGATCAAATGGGAACTGGTATTCTCAGGCTCAATGTCGCTTAACATCAGTGATCAAATGGGAACTGGTATTCTCAGGCTCAATGTCGCTTAACATCAGTGATCAAATGGGAACTGGTATTCTCAGGCTCAATGTCGCTTAACATCAGTGATCAAATGGGAACTGGTATTCTCAGGCTCAATGTCGCTTAACATCAGTGATCAAATGGGAACTGGTATTCTCAGGCTCAATGTCGCTTAACATCAGTGATCAAATGGGAACTGGTATTCTCAGGCTCAATGTCGCTTAACATCAGTGATCAAATGGGAACTGGTATTCTCAGGCTCAATGTCGCTTAACATCAGTGATCAAATGGGAACTGGTATTCTCAGGCTCAATGTCGCTTAACATCAGTGATCAAATGGGAACTGGTATTCTCAGGCTCAATGTCGCTTAACATCAGTGATCAAATGGGAACTGGTATTCTCAGGCTCAATGTCGCTTAACATCAGTGATCAAATGGGAACTGGTATTCTCAGGCTCAATGTCGCTTAACATCAATGATCAAATGGGAACTGGTATTCTCAGGCTCAATGTCGCTTAACATCAGTGATCAAATGGGAACTGGTATTCTCAGGCTCAATGTCGCTTAACATCAGTGATCAAATGGGAACTGGTATTCTCAGGCTCAATGTCGCTTAACATCAGTGATCAAATGGGAACTGGTATTCTCAGGCTCAATGTCGCTTAACATCAGTGATCAAATGGGAACTGGTATTCTCAGGCTCAATGTCGCTTAACATCAGGGATCAAATGGGAACTGGTATTCTCAGGCTCAATGTCGCTTAACATCAGTGATCAAATGGGAACTGGTGCGACAACATGATTCTACCGTATATCGTATTCTTCTGAGACTTGATAACTTTTAAAACACGAGACGTAAATACTTTTCTGTTTTTTTAATCAATTTTCTTTATCTATCTCAGGGGCGGTCAACCTCCGGCCCGTGGGCCACATCCGGCCCGCGAAGGCTTAGTGTCTGGCCCACCACCCTGCTATGCTTTATTATTACAATCCAGCCCGCGGACCTTCCAGTAAAACTCATCATTTTGTGACATAGACGTAAAAGTAGGTTGCAATTAAGATTTACAATGTGATGAAAATGTATAAATATCAGCGAGCGATGATGCATGTATATTTCATTCTTCTTTAACTATTAATTTCAAATCCTTGGCCTGAGATTAAAATATAAAAAGAAAAAGAGAGAGGCAAAGAGGAAACGAGAGACGAGGAAAGGGCATGAAACAGAACTTATATGAGGTGTGTCAAAACGAATGCTGGATCAACTTGCTACTTTCCCCATCATTATTTTTTATGATTCTAAAATGGTACTTCGTCGGCGCCTTTTATAACATCACATACAGAAGTCTCTTGAGAAAGAATATCAGAGTTGTAGAGTGTTCAATGCAATTTTTGTACAATTTATTCATGTAAACAAAATATAGTAATCCTGAGATTTCGTTTTCCACTCCGGCCCGCAATCTCCTTCCAAAAGTCTCATCTGGCTCTCACTCTGAAAAGGTTGCCCGCCCCTGCTCTAAATGAATTTCTGTGTGTGTTCGCTACAGAAAAAAAGGTTAGAGAATCTACATAAAAACATTGTGTGTATTTATATGTAAAATTTCCCAAGGAAGGTAATGGAAGTTGTCTCAAATCTCTAAGTGCCCCCCCTCCCCAGGGAAGCTATGAGGGCAGAACTCCTCTTAAAACTTCGAATATATCCTATTTTAATGAAATTTAAATCATATGTATAAAATGCTCCTGGATAGACAATGGTAGTTGTCCTTAATCTCCACGTGCTCCTCAATGTGCCGAATCTCTATGTGCTCCCTCTACGGGACCTATGGGGGCAGAACCCCTTTTAAAATTTTAAATACATATATCCGATTTTAATGAAATTTGAACCATCTTTATAAAACTAATTCAGTACGTTTTCCAAAACTTCGGTTTCTTCCGACTAAATGGGGGGGGGGGGTTTAAGAAAGTAATATGGTGTTATGGGAATATAAAAAAAGGACAACGCGGTTGTCATAAAATGCGAGCAACATCAGGTCTTCCTGCTTGTATATTCTAATGTCGGCTTAATACTATTGATGATTTACTTACAAATATGTTGGTCATGCAACATATGTCGCATAGGTGAGGATAGCCACGTGTAAGTGTGGGTTAGGTCCATGTTTTGACTCGACTTTCATCTGATGATGATGGTCACTTTCTGGTTGTCCAGTAGTTCTTGGTTCTCCTGGCCATCCATCTTGAAACAAGAAGTCACACGTGCATAGACCTGCAACAAAATCTTATCAAAGAAACAACAACATCTCTCTCATGGTTCACACGTTTATTTGTATTTCTGGAAAATGAAAGCAATGAACCGTGATTTCCCAGCTTTTCCAATGGAGTTGGGAAGGGGATGTTCCTTTAAACATAAAGGCACGTCTGCCTCGAGCAATATCCAGCAGAAAGAGAGGATACGGAAGTGACTTCATTCTCTCTTCCAGTCCTGACGTCAATTGCTATCGGATGGCTGAAAATATTTTTTTAAACATTTTTTTTCAAAAAATATTTCAAAAATTTTTTTATTCACTTTACTTGAATATTTTAATTCAAAATATCTTTGTAAATAAAAATAGATATTTTTAATATTAAATATTAATGTCATTGGGTTGTCGTTTGGGTAGCCGATGCAAAACAGGTGCACGGCTCCCAAAACAACTCTCTGAAAAGAAGATGTAATTCACAGATCGCGGCAGGTAATAGGTCATAAGTTTTAGTAGAGATAACCCGATTCCGATATGGAATAAGAAAATTGTTTCTATGAATGCACAATTTGTCAATTCTAACACCAGACATATTTCTATACATCAATTCCATTGTACAAGTTTGGTTTTTCCTTCCCAAAAGAAATTGCGTGAGTGACACAAGGTTGGTACAAGGTCTGGATTTTGGAAGGTCTTATTTCGAGCGACGTAGAGATGGCGTGTGGTCAAGTCTCTCTGCTGGGCGCTTAAAACGCTCGGGTTTAAATAATTATTCTGCTTGACTGGGGGTAGGTGCGATCAGCTAATTCCTTCAAGAAATTTTCATAAAAATTTCTTCTCACAATTTGTTTAACTCCAAATAAAGTTAATTCTTCCAACATTATTTCTAATCGCGGATTTCAACCCTGGATTCTCAACATTTTTCTTTACCCTTTCCTTTTCGGGCGTTAGAAATGCTGACAGACAGAACCCAACAACAAGTATTTACAACTGTCTCGCTTGGTGGCCATTGTCTAGTCAACAACCAGAGCTATCACACATCGCGCATACACTGATTGATCAAAACTGTGTGATACCTTCAATTTAGAAAACAATTCGGTACTTTGTGAGATTGGGACCCACGCTAAAAGTCCCTCGGCATCGGTGCTTTAAGGCGTTTTACGTAAAACGCCGGAAAGCCCCGAAGTGGTTAGTCAATGAAACTGCGAGAAAATGAATAAGTGATTGAAATGAATAAGCAGACGACATCTAAACTTGATAATTGAATTTTTTACATCTGCAAACGAGCCTGCCCAAACCCTAATTCCTAACCTAACCCAAACCCTAACTAAAGCAACAATAATAATCAGTAAAAACAAAAACAAAACATAATTTTCGTAAATTAAAAAAAACAAAAAAAACATTTGATTAACTATTTAATGTAAACACTTATTTGAATCACTGTTATTTCTTCGCTAAAACTTCTTAATTTAAACACTTATTTGAATCACTGTTATTTCTTTGCTAAAACTTCTTAACTTAAACACTTATTTGAATCACTGTTATTTCTTTGCTAAAACTTCTTAACTTAAACACTTATTTGAATCACTGTTATTTCTTTGCTAAAACTTCTTAACTTAAACACTTATTTGAATCACTGTTATTTCTTTGCTAAAACTTCTTAACTTAAACACTTATTTGAATCACTGTTATTTCTTCGCGAAAACTTCTTAATTTAAACACTTATTTGAATCACTGTTATTTCTTTGCGAAAACTTTTTAATTTAAACACTTATTTGAATCACTGTTATTTCTTCGCGAAAACTTCTTACTTTAAACACTTATTTGAATCACTGTTATTTCTTTGCTAAAACTTATAATTTAAACACTTATTTGAATCACATATTTCTTTGTTAAAAAATAAATATTTATTTCGTACAAAATATTTTGCTTGTTTTTTCCCCCCGCTTGTAAATTCTGCCTCGTTTCTGTATTTTTTGGACGCAGGTAATCCAACGGATTTTTAATTCGGCACTGTCCGTTAACTTTGACCACGTCATTAGGGTTAGGGTCAAAGTGGGAGTTGGGGTTAGGTTTAGGGTCATGGTCAAAGTTACCGCGGGTCCCAATGTAAAAATTATTACCAAATAATCTAAATGTGTACATTAGGATTACATATAAGGTTATAGTTTTTGCTAAGTTTTCAACAAATAGTGAGAGGAGGGGAGCAGCTTGTATTTGAATCCACTTATACACAATTTATATTAGATTGGGTTGGATGAAACTTTCGACAATTTATATATTAAATGGAAAAACAATATTCAAATTGTTAAAAAATTGTTTTTTTTTCATTTTAAAATTGTCTGCTTGCTGGAAGTAAATAAAATTGAGAGACTTGCTGAAACCTTACGAAATGATACAAAAATAATTATTTGCTTGTTGTAAAGGGAAGGAATTGAGCACTGAATACGGCATGACAATATTTTCACTGTGAGAATATTAAGATTTCAACAAAATATCTAGTCAAAAAAAAAATCCCATAATCAGAGGATGACGGCTTGGGGATTTCTTTACTATGACACGAATTTAGATTTCATCGCAAAATTGAGTAATCATTATTATTACCGACATAAATTATTTTTAAATAAATGCAGTTGAGAAATTATTCAAAAAGAATTTAGGTGCTTGTACAGAGAAGTGTCCGTATTAAATTATCAATACCACACACAAAAAAAAAAACAGTATTATATACTTACGCAGCAGATTTAAATAAGTATCCTCACCAAAAAGTAGAAAAAATGATCAAGTAGAATTTTAATTAAAAATAAAAATCAGTTTCATCGTATTTTGATGAATGTCATTAATTTATTACTTGTTAATATGACAGACTGGGTTATCTCCCCCTGAATTTCGTGTTTTTCGCTTGATCAATGGCCGAACCCGATTAAACGATATAACGGATTTTTATTGTTTATTACAATTCTACTCGATAGTTTTTGCTAATTTTTGATATACAAACCTATTTTTGCTGGATACATAAGTATATCAAGGAGTTTTCCGGTTCATTTAATTGGAACTGCGATTTTCAGCGTTTTTCATATGTACGCTAATCTGTACAAGCACCAGAATTTATTTTGCTTTACCGACTCATTTGTGCACGTATTTGCGTTAAAAATATTTAAAAGAAGTTTTAAGCCAATTTAATCTACTGTAAATTCGGAGTGAGTAAGGGTTGAAAAGTATTTGGCCCTTACTCGCTTCTGCTCCAGTTATGTACTTACTTCCTGTTCAGAATCAAAATGGTTACACGGATTATTTTACTCAGTCACTATTTACAGTTAAGTAAATTGGCTTCAAGCTGCTTTTTTTATTAATTTCTTTTAATGTCACAAATGTGAGGTAAACCAAAGTAAATTGTTTTTGACTAATTTCCCAACTATATTTTCTTTCAAAATAATTTATGTCGGTAATAGTAATGTTACCCAAAATTAATGTTTTTTTAAAAAATTATTTTAGAAAATTTATTCTTCAGTTTAATTTTCAGTTCTCACCAAAAAAAAAAAGTGCGAATGCTTCGACGGCGAATAAATGCCAAAATAAGACGCAGAAGTAAATAGTTTCAAAACATTTATCCAACGAATTAGATGGACGATACGACTACCACAAGAATCTAATAAGAACATACAGAAAAAAAAAAAATTTCGTATTAAAATCCAGCAAATGTCATCCAATACAAAAATAATTAGTGCCGTTTGATAACGAAATTATGAACTTAGTCAAAAAATTAGAATTTAGAAAAGTGAAAACTAATTTCAAGAAAAATTACACAACGACATAAAAAAAAATAAGCAGAAAAAACAAACTATGCATAAACGCAGCCAAATCAAAGAAAATATATAAAATAGACTGCAAAACGAACAAATAACAAAATTCTATGAAGAAATCTTACAAGCAACAACAAAAATAACAACTAAATTAAACAGACAACAGAATTTTAAAAATAGCTAAAAAGAACCATTCATTAGTAAATTCGTATGAATCAGAATGGTACAACTTTGTTGACCGGTTTGATTTTGTTGTCGGCATTCTTGCAGGAGGGACCACGTGATGGTTACCAAGATCCCTAAGTGAAAGTGGTATTATGGAATCTACTGGATTCGAACTTGGAACACCCAGGTCGTCAGTCCGTGTCGTTATCCACTTAACCACCGTCACCTCCTTGTCAGACATGAAAGAAGTAAATACATATCCCACAAAAATAAGTCATACATGTTTAAAGTTTATGCTTCCTTCGCCGACGGCCAGCACTTGGTGCCATACAAAGTAGCAGTAAAAGTTTAGAATATCAATATTTTATGCTAACTGACATTTTTTTTGTGTTTCAAATATCAATATATCTATTAGATATTACCATATAAGTATGATGCCGGCCAAAAAAGCAATAACATTCTCAGAATTTCAGACGAGCCATATTATATGTCAGTATGAAGGTGTACCTAATCAGTGTCAAATCGCTGCGAACCTTTGGATTCAATTTTCTACTGTTAACTGAATGATTTTCTGATTGATCAGCGAGGGAAAATAATTAATATTATCTTTCCTATGTCCATCGGTACTTTCTGACAGTAGATGTCTATTTACTTCTTTCATGGTTGTGTATAAGAACACAATTGGATACATTTTATCATTATTGGACATATCAGTATAATTCAAAATTGTGTGATCTATTCCCTGCTTCTTTTGTTCCAGCTCATTTGACTCGTTGGTCTAGTGGTCTCCATCAATTTGCTGTTTTGATACCTCATTGTAATACAGCTTCCTATTCCAGTAGCTTCTTTCCAAGAACTGCAGGCTTGTGGAACTCTCTTCCTGTTGACTGTTTTCCTCCTATCTATAGCCTTGGTCTTTTCAAGACTAAGGCCAATAAGCATCTGTCTTTGCGATAATCATATCTCGTTCTTGTTAGCTCCTTACATCAAGTGGCTTCATGCCTTGTCTAGAGCGATTTCCATAAAAAAACTCCCAGTATGTTCAGATTTTTTAAAACTATCTAATGCAATACATTCTTTGTACCAAAACTACAACATCGCTAAAATGTAGAATTATAACAATGACTTATAACAATATTCTGAATGTTCTATACTAGTCTTTTTCACTCATTCATTTTCGCAATGTAATTCCTTCTGTTCTTGCTGCCGGCTTATTCTTAACATATATTGTTTTTCTTTTGTTGTACTTTTGCTTTTTACCTAACGAATTTACAGACGTATGCGATCAGGTAGCTCGTTGACTTGTGCGCCTGTAACCAAATGTTACATATATAAATCTATATTTTATAATCTAGGGTGATAGCACCATTGTCACTGTATAACATATTTCAAAGTGAACGGCGAAACAGCTGTATGTGCTGTGATTGACTATATATATATATATATATATATATATATGAAGCAATCCAACAAAAGATATAAGCGTCAACTAATATCTTATAATTAGTGAAACATCCTGATAAAAACTGAAGCTCAATATACTGGATAGAGCATTAATATTATAATATAAAATGAAGTATAAAAATAAGGTGTCAATCAAATTTTATTAGAATTCAAAGTTCAAGCAAAGTATCCTTAAGTCCTTAGCTCATGAGTTTTCAAAGATAATTCTTCTCTTCAGAGGACCATTACCGCAGTTATACCACTACAGGTAATAAAATTAAACTTTGAAAATATATAAAAATATATACACAAATACATAAAAATTCATAACATCAAATATATCAACCCAAAAACATACTTTTTTGTTGAATCTATACAATCCATAAGCAATCCATGAGCTAAGGATAAGCAATCCATGACCTAAGGACTTTAAGATACTTTGCTTGAACTTTGAATTCTAATAAAATTTGATTGACACCTTATTTTATTACTTCATTTTATATTATATTATAATATATATATATATATATATATATATGTATGTATGTATGTATGTATAGTGTAGGTTTTAGAACTTTTTACTCTTTGTGAATTTTTCTGATGATTTTGTAATGTTGCACAGACGATATTAACATAAAAATGTTGTTTGGCACAAGACAAATGAAACGGACCGTAAAAAAAATATATATCTCACAAAAATGTTATGTTTTTTGGAAATGTGAAAAACTAAAAATAATAAAATAAAAACATGGTTATTGGAATATAATATGAACCTGACTTATATATATAATATATGTATACACACAGACATGAAAAAAGTAAATAGACACCGCATAAAAATAATTCATGCACGTTTAAAGTTTTTGCTTCCTTTGCCGACGGCTATCACTTGGGGGTATACAAAGCCACAGTACAAGTTTGGAATATCGCTATTTTATGTTAATTGACATTTTTTTTGTGTTTCAGATATTAATATATCTATGATATATCACCTTTTAAGTATGACACAAGGCCAAAGAAGCATTAGAAGTTTCAGAGGAGCCAAATTATACATTGATATGAAGGTGGACTTAATCAGCGTCAAATCGCTGCAAACCTCAGGATTCTACTTTCCACTTTCCACTGTTAACAGAGTGATTTTCCAATTCATCAGCGAGGGAAAATAATCAATATTACTATGCCTAAGTCAATCAGGTTCCTCTGACAGCAGTCTTCATTATTAATGATAAGAAGAGTGTTTATTTACTTCTTTCATGTCTGTGTATACTTAAAGTAAAACAAAAGTTGTTTTTTTTATACACGTTAAAAAGTTAACGTAAATATTTGATTTCTCATTTTACTTTTAAACCCATCAGAAATTACATTGAGAATGTTTGTTTTTTTAAATAATTGTTAATTTAAAATGGGTGATAATTGATGTGCTTAAAAAATCAGGGGGAGGAGGGAGGGGGCTAAGTAAAAGATGCACATGGAGACAGATAACCTAATAGGGGGAGGGTAAGTGAAGGAAAACAAAAAAGATATGACGTTGAGCAACATTAAGAATAATCATTCTTGCAAAAATTCACTACGACGGATCAATTGACGTTAAATTTAAATAGCAAACTTCCCTCCCTTGAATGAGATTTAAAAAAAAAATTTTTTTTTTTTTTTTTAAAGTAATTTTCTAACCTGTTTGAAGTGAAAATTTGTTCAAAATCATTAAAACCTAAAGAACAGGAAAAACCGCAATTTCTCGGTAGAAATAGAGACAAGTCTGATAATAAAGACACAAGTTTTCCTCATTTTTCAGATAATAAAGACACAAGTTTTCCTCATTTTTCAGATGTAAATTAAAATGTTTAACTTTTATTTTAATCGGCTTTTTACACGAGTATATATAAAGTACTTCTTTTATATTAATGGACGCAAATATTCTTCACTGAATTACAGAGGCTTAAGTTAATGGATCAGGTCCTGAAAGTGATTGAAAGAATAATTGAGAAGCAAATAAGAAGTCAGATAAACAGAGATGAAATACAGTTTGGTTTTATGACTGAGCAAATTACTACTGGTGCTATATTTATCCTGAGACAAATGCAAGAGAAGTATCTTGGTAAGAAGAAGAACCTGTATTTTGCTTTTGTGGATCTGGAGAAGGTTTTTGACACATTGCCAAGAGATGTTGTCTGGTGGACTTTTGTGTAAACTAGGGGCAAATAAGTAGTTGAAGTTTGTTCAGAAATGCTAAAAACGGTGTTAGTATTAACAGCACATATAGTGACAGCTTTAATATTAAAGTAGGACTATACATCAGGGTTCTGTACTGAGTCCGTTCCTTTTCATTTGTGTCTTAGAAGCATTGTTCAGGGAGTTTTGTACAGGTTGTCCGGAAGCGATGCTGTATGCTGATGATTTAGTACTTGTTTGTGAAACAATGGATGACCTACTTGTTAAGTTAAAGACTTGCATGGAAATAAATGATATGAAAATGATATGATGGATGTGCAACATGAGTTTTAAAGACAAGCTTAGATCTGATGACCTCAGGGGGGAGAATAAATCTGGACAGTATAGAGAGATGTGTGCAGAACGGGATTTCGATGGTATGGCATTGTTGAAGGGATGGATAAGAGTTCTTGGGTTAGTAGATGTAGAACAGTTAAGGTAGCAGGGTCAGTTCATAGGGATAGGTCAAAGAAAACATGGGAGGAAGTGATAAGGATGTACTTGAGAGAAGGAGGGCTAAATAAAGACCTGGTCAGAGATAGGTTAGTTTGGAAGCAAATTTCTAAAAACTGTCCATCACTTGTCAGCATGTAAAATGTAGGTTAAACCGAATATGATGATGATAATTGTGACTGATTTTTTGTCAGTTTACAGGAAAACCAAAAAAGATGTCTTTCTTGAATTTCTCTGCTGAAAGAAATGCCAGAGAATTGATAACTTTTTTTTTTTCGTTTTAAACGCCTGCGTGATCTGCTCCCCCCATTTTTTGAGACACTCATTGTGACGTGTCGTTTTATACCATTTTCTCTTAAAATAAGGAAACCGGACGAGATTAGAATTAACCTCGATTTCATGATAACGTGAAATCTGTGTTTTCCCTGGACACTTTGACTCGTCAAAGACATTGTGTAAAAGGAACAGAAAATGTGTTTATTTATTTCCTATAGGAAAGCAAACGCTTGAAGTTCGACATTTTGAAGATTACTTAAAATAGGGACAATAAATTAAAAGGTGTCGAAAAGAAAGTAAGAAATGTGGGAGAAAAAAATGGCCCAAACTTTCATGTCATTGTTCCCAGGCAACGCGAGGTGTCTTTGCTAGTTTAAGAATCAGAGGTTGAGAAGCAGAAGGTAGCAGTTTTTTGTAAGAGTTGGGAGTCAGAGTCGGGTTTCTAAAACGAACTCTGGAGGGAATCAGATTTCTTTTAGAGGAAGATTAAATCTGAACAGTATAAGAAGATGCATGCAGAACAGGAGACTTTGTTGGTTTGATCACATTGAAAGAATGGATGAGAGTTCTTGGGTTAGTAGATGTAGAACAGTTGAGGTAGCAGAGGCAGTTGGCAGGAGAAGACCAAGGAAAACATGGGAGGAAGTGATAAACATAGACCTTAGAAAAAGAGGGATAAATAAAGACCTGACCAGAGATAGGTTAGTTTTGAAGTCAATTTTTAAAAGCTGTCCAACACATGCCAGCATGTAAAACAGACGTTAAACCAAATATGATGGTGAGAGGTGAAAACAATTCGGCTGTCAGCTTCAGGGGTTAAAAATCTTAACTCTGACTCCTCACTTCTGATCATTATATGAGCAAAGAAATCCGGTATTGCCCGGGAGTAAAATCTTTGGGGAAATTCAGGAGTTTGCAATTCTTGCAGTAGTCGGGATTTTTGTTGTCGACTACCTCATCTGATAATAATAACAGATTAGATTGGTTCATCTTTGCCGTAAAATTCAAATTAAAAAAAAACGAACAAACACATGGTATTCATATAAGTTATAACCCAACTAATTCTTTTAATTCACTCCAATCCGTATAATCCAAAATATCGAGATCTTTCAAAGATTTTTTCGCAATTGCATCCCATCCTTTATTTGCGGCCGGATTAATTGGACTCGGATGCATGATCGATACGACCTTCATATTGGCGCATCCAAAGGACGGGTGCACGCTCTTCAGTGCTTCGGCAGCGGTGACAGCTGCAAACTTGCCGACTCCGATGATCAGTTTGACGTTGAGTAACTTGAGCGCCTCGCAGAAGGACTTGTTGCAGACAGTCGTCAGCTGTTTGCGTTCTTCAGCTTTCAGTTCAGGTGGGGTGATGTTTTTCGAGGACTTCCTCATGAACATAAGCGGACAAACGTTGTGAACGAAGCAGTCCTTAAAGAAATTTTCAGGGGTTTTGCAAATTGACTTGAACAGGGACCAAAATCTGTTACCACTAACCTGGGGAAAAAAAAAATAAATAAATAAATAAAAATTATATACAAGGTTTGATGGAAAAGTAACAGACTCCTTTTGGTTTCTTTATTTTATGTAAACTAACATCTCAAAATCGGAACCAAGCCAAAGCAAGACAGCAGACTTTCTACAGATAAAAGGTTCAATATATTTTCAGTTAGAGCTTTATAACAATAATGATAAAGATAAGCCACATTTATTATATATATATATATATATATATATATATATATATATATATATATATATATATATATATATATATGTATATATATATATAGAGATAGATTGAAAAGGAATTAGAAAAGCGACGGAGGCAGATCTTTTTCCAATTCAGTTGCTCAATGCAAGGTATATTCCGCAAAAAGGCAATTTATTCAATTAATTTTTTCCTTAAGCCAGACTTTTCAAAGATCAAAATCTTATCATCAGAGGAAATTGCTGGGATAGATAAGTTGGCAAAGGCCAAGATTTAAAATTTGAAAAAGTAAAATAAAGATTGTGGGGAAAAATACAAGGCAAAACGCTGCCCGAATGCAAGCAAATGTCCGATTGCAAAAAAATCCGGTGTCAAAAAGTCCAGCGGAGAAAGTGATTTGTAGGTAGGTAGGTCATTAGAAGGCACGAGAAATAGATTGAGAGGTTTCAAAGTTAAACTCCAGAAACCACATCTTCAGGTGCAGCGAAAATAGATAGAATCCAGAGGGTATCTATCTGCTCTATCCTGTATATTGAGCTGTATACTTTTCGCAATAGGTTTCACCTTTCCTAAAAGTTCGCTTTTAGTTCTCCACTTTATATATATTTATATATATAATAATGGATTAAATGAAAGAATAAAATTAGAGATTAATCAAACTTTATTACATATCAAAGTTCAAGCAAAAAGTACTGTAAAGCCCTTAATCCATGGATTTTCAAAGAAACTTGGATACATTGTAAAGATTTAACATCAAATCAGCCCGTACCTTGATGGGGTATGTTAACATAAGAGTGTGCTTTTTGCCATTATATTTTATGTTTTATATATTTTTATATATTTTCAAAGCAAAATTTTTTACTCGCAGTGATGTCATTGTGGTAATAGTTCTCTGAGGAGAAGATTTTCTTTGAAAATCCATGGATTAAGGACTTTACAGTACTTTTTGCTTGAACTTTGATATGTAATAAAGTTTGAGTAATTTCTCATTTTATTCATTCATTTAATCCATTATAATTAATGCTCTATCCAATATATTGAGTTTTGTCTTTATCCTGATAGTTCACTAATTAAAAATATTAGATATTATTTATATCTTTGAAGTATCATTTTAATCTCTCTCTTTCTCTCTCTCTCTCTATATATATATATATAATATATATATATATATAATATATATATATATATATATATATATATTGTGTGTATTTAGGCAGCATTCTTTCATTCAAGCAAACATTGTTAAACATAAGAGAGTTTTTCTGCCCAATTATAACTTTTTCTTATTTTAAAAATTTTTCTAATAATCTTTTTTGTGTGAAAATCAAAAAAAATTAATAAATGTTCCATATGTATCACTAGCACTTTCGATTCTTCGTCGAATCATCTTCAGGTGACAAAAACTTGATTCTTGATTTAAATACAAAAACGATTATTAGAAAAATTAAAAAGATAAAAAAAAGGTTATAATTAAGCAGTATAATTCTGTTATATTTAACAATGTTTGCTATATATATAAAGAAAATAAACTAAACACACATTAGGGCTGTTCGCATTATAAATTATTTCGACATAGATGGGTCTCATCAGATGCGTAAACAGCCACATTTCTGAATGTGGCTGTTTACGTGTCTGATGAGACCCATCTAGGTCGAAATAATTTATAATGCCGACAGCCCTAATGTGTGTTTAGTTTATTTACTTTAAAATTATTCCTGCTCTGTACATTGAGCTCTATTACTCAGATTCCCATCGAAACCATTTAACTCTGCACACACACACACTATATATATATATATATATATATATATATATTTATTTATTTTGGTACAGAAAAATTAGTACAACATTCGTACCGTCGGTTTCAAGCACGGAAGGACTTAGCCATCCGGCTCTCTTCAGCTTCTGTTGTAAACTTAGCCGGATGGCTAAGTCCCTCCGTGCTTGAAACCGACGGTACGAATGTTGTACTAATTTTTCTGTACCAAATTAAATAAATATTATGCTCTTAATTTTTAACTATAATTCTTAATTAATCGAGCACTCTGCTGGGATTTTTTTCCTACCATATTACAAAGAAGTATATATATATATATATATATATATATATATATATAAAGTTAGGTATGTGTATATGTTTATATATTTGTATGTCCAGGATTCACTGTTAAACTAATTAACCGATCATTATGAATTTTGGAACACAGCTGCTAGTTATAAGAGGTCATAGTGTGGGCTATATATTATTTTTTTTTTTTTTTACTAAAGAGTCACCACTTATCAAGGCCCAAACGCCACTCGAGGTCAAGGGTTAATAAGAATTTGTTTACATTGGACTTGGAAAAAACAATGTTGCAGTCAGCTTGGAAGCAGTCCTGCAGTATTGAGTTCCACAGACGGGTCGTTCTAGGAAAGAAACTTTGCTCATGGAAGTTTCGTTTAGTTTTAGGCACAGAGAGGGAGAAAGGGAAATTTTTGACAGTGGTTGTAGGTAGACGAGTTTTTGTTGTAAATTTAGTTTAACGCAAAAGAAGTAAAAAGGGGGTGGAAGTCATCTCGTGAAAATTCAGATGCCTCCGATTTTTGTGAAATTTTAACATTTATTATTAAATATTCCTTGAATTTCAGTTTCTTTGGAATATTTTCAAGGATTTTAGGGGGCATAATATGGGCACATCCTCCCATTTGAAAATTCAAATATTTCAGATTTGCATTAAATTTGATCCATAGTTATTAGACACCAATTAAGCAATTTCTTCTGAAATCCCCTTACACCTTTAATTTTAGACATTTTCTAGAATCAAATCATGTAATGGATTTTTATCAAAATTGGAATAAAGATTCTAGATATAAGGTTTAGATGAGACAATTCCAATATTTCTTCCGATACCGATACAAGTACCGATTCTGTTCTAAATATCCAATTCCGACACAATTATCGATTCCGATTCTTTTTAAATTTGTAAATATTTAGTTAAAGAGTTGTTGTTTTGTTTTTTAATTTTTCAGATTACCGTAAAACTCTGTGTAATGTGTCCATATATTTTCGAAAAAGTTTTTTAAAAAAAAGGGGGGAGGGGTACATTTAAAGCAAAGCCGACTTGCCGTAGTGTGTTGTAAGTTTTATTTACTCCTCCCCAGGAGTTAGGCACAAGGCCAGTTTTATCTTACTCCCACAAGTAAGATGTGACCCAAGATCGGGTCGAGAAAGTGGGGTTTGAAAAGCCAGCGCTCGAGAGGTGAGCACTCTGGCCATTTAAAAATTGCCTGGGCAGCCCCGTCGGCATTCCCCGGTAGGGGCGCCTCAGACAGTAAGCAATAAACTTACTCCTCCCCAAAGAGGGGAGGCGAAGCCTGGGAGGGTGGACCTCCTAGAACTGCACAGGACAGGCGTGCAGTATCCATCGGAACAGATACTACACTTTGATCTTAGCCAAAAGGCCAAGAAGCCCAATTTATTTAGGCAGGTTGTAAGTTGACGAAAATGTTATTTGAAGTTTTTCATAAACAATTGAACACAGTCGACCAGCAGCCTTTGTAGCAAAATTAATTAAAAAAGTAGACTAGTAAAAGTGAAAATAGTGCGAAAAAGAAAAAAAAAAACTGTCAATTTTTTTATCTTGTATCTTCAAAGATTACAAACTTTACCGCTTTGATGTTCATTTGTAACAAACAACTCGTAGAGATAATGTGGTGTCAGAATTACTGACAAATCTAACCAGCACAATTTTTTCCGATTTTGATACCGATTCTGATTAATCGTCTCAACACTGACTAATATATATATATATATATATATATATATATATATATATATATATATATATATATATATATATATATACCTTCTTTGTAAAGTTTGCTACTTAAAATACTTGAAACCAAAAATTTTAAATACTAAATATTTCATTCATAAGTTTCTTGTAAACACGAGACTAAAAGTTTCGCATTTATTCATATAAATAGATAAACATTAAAATGTTGGTAATTTTGATACAAATTTATTTATCTTTTAAATAAGACCGTGATGAAATGAAAAGAAAGAAGAAATCAATTCGCCTGAGTGATGGTGTGGGTAAAGGGCTCTTTTTTTAACTTACAATTTAGAAATGGATGGCAACTTGTTGAAAATCAAGTAAGGCCCCTAAAGGCTGGAAAAATCATTTCAACACAAATGCAAAACGTTTTGTCTACAGGATCATTTTGTCTACGCTCATTGAATTTAAAAACCATCAAAAGAAAATGTAGCGTCGCTCACAG
>OY744531.1:18436924-18456924 GCA_963556195.1 Sepiola atlantica | reverse complement strand
AAGAGTTATTGACAATTTTGCATGTCGAATCCAGGTTTGCTAATCATTGAATGGCGATAAAACAAAGACTGTTGGACATTCATGGCCGAAACTTGGTGGACAAGTCAGGCATATATTGAAGGTTATTTGGATTGCAAAAAGGATTGTGAATTTTATTAACAATTCCATGAGCAGCATTTTTTAGGTTGGGGGTGGGAGTACCCTGTTTTATGTCATATTTTTTTTATAATATCCACAAATTTAAATGTAAAAAAAATTACTCGGTACGTTTTGATATTAATAAAACAGTCTTTTATTTCTTTTAGAATATAATTTATTATTTGATAACATTGGGAATGTTGCCATGACGTTTTTGTCTATTAAAAGTATGAAAGCACAGAATAGTCACTATATTCAATTTTTGGTGCATTAATCATTGGAAATAATTTTTAGGTGCACTAATCATCATGGATAATCTTTACATGCACTAATCATCATTGATAATTTTTACATTCACTAATCATCGGAAATAATTTTTACATGCACTAATCATCGGAAATAATTTTTAGGTGCACAAATCATCGGAAATAATTTTTAGGTGTACTAATCATCGGAAATAATTTTTAGGTGCACTAATCATCGGAATTTTTAGGTGCAGTAATCATCAGAAATAATTTTTAGGTGCACTAATCATCATGGATAATTTTTACATGCACTAATCATCGGAAATAATTTTTAGGTGCACTAATCATCAGAAATAATTTTTAGGTGCAGTAATCATCGGAAATAATTTTTGGGTGCACTAATCATCATGGATAATCTTTACATGCACTAATAATCATGGATAATTTTTACATTCACTAACCATCGGAAATAATTTTTACATGCACTAATCATCGGAAATAATTTTTAGGTGCACTAACAATCGGAAATAATTTTTAGGTGCACTAATCATCGGAAATAATTTTTAGGTGCACTAATCATCGGAATTTTTAGGTGCAGTAATCATCGGAAATAATTTTTAGGTGCACTAATCATCATGGATAATTTTTACATGCACTAATCATCGGAAATAATTTTTAGGTGCACTAATCATCATGGATAATTTTTACATGCACTAATCATCGGAAATAATTTTTAGGTGCACAAATCATCGGAAATAATTTTTAGGTGCACAAATCATCGGAAATAATTTTTATGTGCACTAATCATCGGAAATAATTTTTAGGTGCACTAATCATCGGAAATAATTTTTAGGTGCACTAATCATCGGAAATAATTTTTAGGTGCACTAATCATCAGAAATAATTTTTAGGTGCACTAATCATCGGAAATAATTTTTAGGTGCACTAATCATCAGAAATAATTTTTAGGTGCACTAATCATCATGGATAATTTTTACATGCACTAATCATCGGAAATAATTTTTAGGTGCACTAATCATCATGGATAATTTTTAGGTGCAGTAATCATCGGAAATAATTTTTGGGTGCACTAATCATCATGGATAATCTTTACATGCACTAATCATCATGGATAATTTTTACATTCACTAATCATCGGAAATAATTTTTAGGTGCACTAATCATCGGAAATAATTTTTAGGTGCACAAATCATCGGAAATAATTTTTATGTGCACTAATCATCGGAAATAATTTTTAGGTGCACTAATCATCGGAAATAATTTTTAGGTGCACTAATCATCAGAAATAATTTTTAGGTGCACTAATCATCAGAAATAATTTTTAGGTGCACTAATCATCAGAAATAATTTTTAGGTGCACTAATCATCGGAAATAATTTTTAGGTGCACTAATCATCGGAAATAATTTTTAGGTGCACTAATCATCGGAAATAATTTTTAGGTGCACTAATCATCGGAAATAATTTTTAGGTGCACAAATCATCGGAAATAATTTTTAGGTGAACTAATCATCGGAAATAATTTTTAGGTGCACTAATCATCGGAAATAATTTTTAGGTACACTTATCATCGGAAATAATTTTTAGGTGCACTAATCATCGGAAATAATTTTTAGGTGAACTAATCATCAGAAATAATTTTTAGGTGCACTAATCATCGGAAATAATTTTTAGGTGCACTAATCATCAGAAATAATTTTTAGGTGCACTAATCATCGGAAATAATTTTTAGGTGAACTAATCATCAGAAATAATTTTTAGGTGAACTAATCATCGGAAATAATTTTTAGGTGCACTAATCATTAGAAATAATTTTTAGGTGCACTAATCATCGGAAATAATTTTTAGGTGCACTAATCATCGGAAATAATTTTTAGGTGCACAAATCATCGGAAATAATTTTTAGGTACACTTATCATCGGAAATAAGTTTTAGGTACACTTATCATCGGAAATAATTTTTAGGTGCACTAACCATCATGGATAATTTCTACATGCACTAATCATCGGAAATAATTTTTAGGTGCACAAATCATCGGAAATAATTTTTAGGTGAACTAATCATCAGAAATAATTTTTAGGTGAACTAATCATCGGAAATAATTTTTAGGTGAACTAATCATCAGAAATAATTTTTAGGTGTCCTAACCATCGGAAATATTTTCAGGTGCACTAATCATCGGAAATAATTTTTAGGTGCACTAATCATCAGAAATAAGGTTCATGAAGAAAAAGAACCGAAACGTTGTCATAGGATATAAATTGCTTCCAAAAGTGTAAATTTGCTAAGAACTTGGTGCCTAGTATTCTAATTCTTTTGTATATTTACAACGTGATGGCTTATAGCACTTTCGTCTGTTAAATGACATGTAAGTCTACAGGATAGGGTGGCAGTTGTATCGCTTATATAAGATGTTTTAAATTTATAATCTCCGAGTTAACTCATAAATTTTTTGCGTTTTATATAATGGATTAGTAAAAATAAAGTGAGATTACAGATGTATAGATGACAGTAGTAAATAGATACCCTTATCATCATTAATCGACCCAGGTGATATATTGATTAGTTTCCCTCACTGATGAATTTGACGATCACTTGGTTAACAATAGAAAGTTGAATACCGAGGTTTGCAGTGATTCCACTCTCATATTAACCTATAATATGGCTCCTCTGAAACTCTAACAACTTCTTTGACCCTAACGATGTCATACTTAAATGGTAATATGTGATAGATATATTGATATTTGAAACACAAAAAATGTCAATTCTTATAAAATATCGATGTTTCAAACTTTTACTGCTGTTTTATTTTACAGCTCCAAGTGCTGCCCGTCAACGAAGGATGCTGAAACTTTACACGTGTATGAATTATTGTTTGTGGGGTGCATATTTACATCTGTCACATTTTTTTTTTAAATTTTTTTTTTTTAATAAAATCCAGAGAATGCATGAAGTCACTTGATGTAAGGAGATAATCATAATAATAAAAAGGGAGAGGAAGGTAAAATTCACTTCAAGATAAACCACGCCTGAAAGAAACCCCACCACCAGCATTCAATCTCCTAGACTCCAAACAGAATAACCAAAAGGTAAGCCCTTCAAGAGCTCAATAGGGAAGGATGGAGTTACAAGGCTGGCTAACACAAAAGTCGGTGCTTGTATAATAAAAAGCCGAAAAAAAGTTTTTTTTGTCTTTTAGTGTTGGAGAGGTAAATAAGGGGCAGGTAACTCTTACAACGAATTTTAAACAGGATTTTCCAGTAATCAAAACTGATGGCTTTAATTGGCGTTGCACATGTGGCTACTGTGCAAGGAGAACGTCGATTAGACATAAAAAGGGTTAGGGTTTAGGGTAAGGGTTAGGGTTTAGGGTTAGGGTTTACGGTTAGAAAAATATTGTTCGAAAGCTAGAGCTGTTGTGAAGAGTTACCTGCCCCTTTATTTACCTCTCCAACACTAAAAGCCAAAAAAACTTTTTTTCGGCTTTTTATTATACAAGCACCCAAAAGTCTACACCTAAGATGATTTAGTGGCTGACCAGAAACCACTATTTTTATTCTGACACTATTACCAAAATGTAAGGTTGGATTTTTTTTAAATCCTTGAAGAAGCAGCAGGAGCAATATACTGTTTTCTTATATTGTCCAATATTAATGGAAGGGGGGGGGGTGTCTTTTTTTTAAACTTACAATTTAGAAATGGATGGCAACTTGTTGAAAAAGAATTTCCAAGAAGATTTCTTTGTTAACGGTGAGTAAATAATGGAACTGCTGTAATACTTACTCCGTTTTGTGCCATTCCAAATGGACCCGGGTTCATTCCAAGAAAGAGAACTTTCTTCTCTGAGTTGCAAAATCGGTAAATGAAATCTGCGTGCGTTTCAAACGCATATTCCAGAGGATTGTAAATGTAATCGACGGGGTCCGTGAATTGAATCCTCTGTAGATTCTGGCATTGGACCTGTTCTATCAAAAGAAAATGTTCAGGAATCGACAGGGGAACCGAACGGGGCACAAAAGTGAAAATATCTGTGGGGAGGCAGATCTGCTTGGGGCTGGAAGAGTCGTCGTCGCTGTCATCAAAGTCGTCTTCAAGAAGATTAGAGTTCCGTTTCCTCTGAGGTAGATCCTCGTCTGACATCCTTTGAGGCTAGTAAAGAAGCAGCAAGAATTCAATTTAAATAGATTAGTAATGAAACCGAAACATTTCGAAATCAATTATATTCAATGTATTATATTAATATATAAAATTAAGTCAGTCGGATTCTCAAAGTTATACAGCAATAGCTTACATCCTCAATATTTACATTGTCTATGCATGTAAAAACAGTTCCATCTTAAAGCAAAAAGGCAACTCATCAATATGATCGGCTTAATATCGGGTTTTAAGTGTGCTTTCACAAAAACATCCAAGTTGAAAACTTTAATGAATTAAATTCTTGCCTTATTTTCAAATTGTGTTTCCGTCTGTTTTTTTTTACCAAATCTGAGCTATTTTTATTGATTTACTATTAAACGAAAAATCTAGCTTTATCTCTACTGTGCTATGAATCATATTACGAAGATTTAATGTGTAAGCTATTAAAATGACTCTTATAATTATGAACAGTCAAATATGGTGTCATTTTGAGTCAAGCAGTCAGTCAGCCACTCGCTCCCTTCACTTTTCCCTTCTCGCTTTTGTCTGTCGGTAAGAACTCTCAGGAGCGATGTTAGAAGAAAGGTTTTTAGTAAGTTATTCATTTTTTTTATTAAGCCATTTGAATTAATTACTGTGAATATCGACTGAATTATTGCATATATATTGACAAAATGGGACGTTAAAATTACAAATGAATAACACCAAACATTAATTTATTATGAACTGTTTAAAAAATAGTTATCCTAATTAACAAATAATAATTGTCTTTTGATCGTTCGTCCGTACTATATATAGAGTATTTTAAAATATTATGTTGAATTATTGATTTAAATAATAGTAGCCTGTTTTGGTGGTAATATAGGTGTGACAAATGAAAAAAACTTTTGCATTTATTCATTTATATATATATATATATATATATATATATATATATATATATATATATATATATATATATATATACTAATGATAATAGAATTAACGATAAGTGAAATATCGTAGAGTGATCTATCTCGATAAAATAAAGCTCAATACGTTGAGTAGAGCAATTAATTTTAAAGAAAGAAAGATGAAGATAAAAAATTGTACAAAATTACATAAAGTCACATAAATTAATACAAATTTTATTACATCGAAAGTTCAGATGCAAGGAGTTACATTAATCCTTAAACCATGGTTTTTCAAAGATAAAACTCTTCTCGTCAGAGAATAAAATCTGGTAATATGATATTTATAACAATTAAATATTACCTAGTTCCATTTCACTTTGAAAAATTGAAGAATAAAAAACAAAAAAGGTTGGGGATAAAGAAATAAAAGGCCGGGAAGTAAAAAATTAGCAGTATTGCGAAGTAATTTTCGAAGACGAAAGGGACGTTATGGTGTAGATAGTTAATAGTAAAAGTAACAGTTTGTAGAATTGAAGAAAGTTTTTTAACAATTTACAAGTAAAAGGTGGAGGGTTCAAAATATCTTACTTGGTCCGTATGGATTCGTACTCCGTTATATGTATATTTCCATAGAGTTACAAGTAAAAATCCTTGCATCTGAACTTTCGATGTAATAAAATTTGTATTAATTTATGTAACTTTATGTAATTTTGTACAATTTTTTATCTTCATCTTTCTTTCTTTAAAATATATATATATATATATATATATATATATATATATATATATATATATATATATATATATAAAATGCTTAACGTAATGCGATTTTGTTCTGTGATACCATCCAGCGTTGCTGAATTTAAATCAGCAACTACTTCCTGGAACAATGCGGAAACGTTCTCTGCACGTTTCTCCGCTGTCTTTTTAAAAATTCTCTTCTTTCTCCAGCTTTTTTGTCCATTTGCTTTTGACACCTGAGGATGATTCGACGAAGAATCGAAACCGTTCGTGAAACCTGTGAAGTCTATGGAACATTTATTAATTTTTTTGATTTTAATACAAAAAAAACCGTCAGAAAAATTGAAAAAATAAAAAAGGTATAATTAAACAGACAAATTATGTTATTTTTAACAATGTTTGCATAAATATATGTTTCCCCCTTCCCTCCTCTTTCCCCAGCCTCTCAAAATCCATGCCACACCTCACCATGACAAAAATCTCAGCCCCCCCCCCCTTTCATCCCTCTAAGACAAGTTCAATTATATTCTCACCTCTCCCTATTTCACTGCTGCCTTAATGGTACCCACTCAAAGCTTTCCATATTCATTTCATTCTTCGCCACCACTGACTTATCACAGCCTGGACTCTCCTCCAGCGCTCACAGTAGCCACGGCTACTACTTTCCTGTCAACCCAAAATTTCGATGTACTTGCATGACATTTTTCTTCAAATTATCATCATGAGGAAGTCTTACTATAAAGACGAAACGTTGATGAATATATAAAAAATATATCTTGGTTCTTTTCCTTTTTCATTTCCCATATATATATATATATATATATATATATATATATATATATATATATATATATATATAAAGAGAGAGAGAGAGAGAGAGAGACTATATTATTATTATATTAGTACATAGAAACCCTGTTATAAATTGGTATATTCGATCTTTCAATTCATGTATGATAATTCATACCCTTTCTAGGGATACATTGCTACAAACAGTAAAATATCTGAGGTAGTTAGACTGCTTAGAAATTGACTGCTTCATTGTTTTTTGGAGATTACACTATTTTTTTATTTGATAAAAGTTGCCTTTCAAGTTTCTGAAGATGAGGCATTGCTTTAACCCAATTCACTCTTGAACGCCGTTATAAGCAATATTACAAAAAATAATTTTTTATTAATGTTACATACTGCATGCACTGAGGAGTACGAAGGCTCAAAGCAAACAGCCTTTTTACAGACGGGTGCAATGTGAAAACATAAAACAACACAAAAATGACCTTTAAAACAGGATCTACATAATAATACGCTAAGGCATTTCATATTCATAGGTACGTTATCACCTTTCACACATATTTAATCTGGTGCTATCAGATCAGACTGTCTTAAGATATCGGCTTCCTGGCCCAAAATGCACCAAACATTGATGTTTTATTGTTCTTTTATTCTCTTTGCAAAACTCAATCATGCTCGGCAAAGACAAAAACAAAAAAAACAAAAATTCTCTAAAATGACCGGAAAGGGTTGATATGCCATAAAACAAAACAACTAAGCCAAATATCATGAATAAACATTTGAAGATATAAAGAACTTGAAGCATAAAAACTTTTACCAAAATGACCAGATTCGGCGATGGGACAAGGGATGGAGCTTGGTAGACAGTGCAAGACCTATGTGGTTAGAGACATATGTATCATGGATGACAAAAAAAAATGACCACCACCACCACCACCACCACTACTACTACTACGACACAAGAAAGAAATAGAAGTAGAGAGGGGGGAGGCAGACCTTTAGTAGTATTTATACTACTAATGTTAGAATTAACAGCACATTTAGTGACAGCTTTAATGTTAAATTAGGAGTACATCAGAGTTCTGTATGAGTCCGTTGCTTTTCATTTGTGTTTTAGAAGCAATGTCCAAGGAATTTTGTACGGGTTGCCCGGAAGAGATGATGTATGCTGATGATTTAGTACTTATCTGTGAAACAATGGATGACCTACTTGTTAAGTTAAAGACTTGGAGGAATGCTATGGAAAATAAAGGTCTGAGAGTATTATTTACCTCCTCTTCAGGAGGTTAGGCACAAGGCCATTTTTATCTTACTCCCACAAGGTAAGATGTGACTCAAGGTCGGGTTGGGAAAGTGGGGCTTGAAAAGCCAGCGCTCGAGAAGGTGAGCACTTTGCCTGGGCAGCCCCGTCGGCATTCCCCGGTAGGGGCACCTCAGGCAGCAAGCAATAAACTTACTCCTCCCCAAAGAGGGGAGGCAAAACCTGGGAGGGTGGATCTCCTAGAACTGCACAGAACAAACCCATAGACCGGCGTAAATCAAGCCCCGAAGGCCAAGACAATACCGGTATATGGGGTGCAGTATCCATCGGAACAGATACTACACTTTGATCCCGGCCAAAAGATGTTACCAATACCAAAGTGATGATCAATGGTTGCAGTGTTGGAAAGCTTCACAGTTTGTGGAAAGGCAGTCAAGTGCAACTCAATTTTTTGTGCATTGGGTACACAAGAAGTGTAGTGAAATTACTCGCAGGTTGAGAGAGGATAACCAATTGTGTGCAAGAAGTGGAAGACAATGGAGATGGATGAGAAGTCAGATGTGGAGAAAGTAGATCTGGATGACGAAGCTATTGAAGTTGTTCAAAAGTTTTGTTACCTTGGTGATACCATTGGAGCACAGGGTGGAGCGGGTGCTAGTGTGATTGCAAGAATTAGGAGTGGATGGAGTAAGTTCAGGGAAATTCTGCCATTACTAACTAGCAGAGCGTTACCACTGTCAACCAAGAGAAGAGTCTATCAGACATGTGTATGCAATGTGATGATGTATGGAATTGAAACATGGTCAGTGAGGGTTGAGGACATGCGTTGCATGAAGAGAAATTATATGAGAATAATATGATGGATGTGTAATGTGAGTCTTAAAGATAGGCTTTCTGATGACCTCAGGGGAAGATAAAATCTGGACAGTACAGGGAGATGTCTGCAGAAGAGAAGACTTTGACGTTATGGCCACGTTGAAAGAATGGATGAGAGTTCTTGGGTTAGTAGATGTAAAACAGTTGAGGTAGCAGGTTCAGTTCACAGGGGAAGGCCAAGGAAAATATAGAAATAATAAAAATAGACCTGAGGGAAAGAAGGATAAATAAAGACCTGGTCAAAGATAGGATAGTTTAGAAATCAATTTCTTAAAGCCGCCCAACACATACCAGCATTTAAATGGATGTTAAACCAATGATGATGATGATGATGATGATGATGATGATGATGATGATGATGATGATACTTATGTAATAGATCATCAAGTACAATTGTCAATTGAATGATGAACAATATTATGAGAGGATCGAAAACGATGGACGGAATGGACAAAATTTGATTTTTTTAAAAGGACAAATATTTGTTGACATTGGACTTGAAAACGACCATGTTGTAGTTTGCAGGGAAACAGTCCCATGTATCAAGTTCTTGAAAGTTCCGTTTGATTTTATAAAGACAGAGGTAGAAAGGAAAGATTGGAGCTGAGGGAAGCAGTCCCATGTAACAAGTTCCTACTTACAATCTTAGAAATAATAAAGTAAAATATTTATATTTTAGAGTAAACGATAAGAAAATAATTACAATTAGGCATACAGATAATTAATTCTTCCTCCGATGAAGATTTAAAACAAAACCGAGTTTAATTTATCGGTGATAAAGTCAGAAAACTGTCCATTTCATGAATAATTAACAGATGAAGCGTTTACATTTTTTGTTCGATTTGTCGCCGAGCAAAGATTGAACGTTGGAAAGATCGATCTATCGTAAAGTCTTCAGCATTTTTTTATTTTTTTTATGGAAGTCGCTCCAGACAAGGCATGAAGCCACTTGATGAATTGGCTACTCTGGTGCCCCCTCGATGTAAATTCACTAGACTAACTCGACAATCAACTAAATCTCATTCATTCACTGTGGAGGTCCCCAGATGCCGGAGAGCCTTCTACTCAAATAGCTTCTTTCCTCGTGCTGCTGGCCTCTGGAACTCCCTCCCTGCCCCCTGTTTCCCCGACAGTACTGACATGCAGAAATTTAAAATTAATGTAAACAGACATCTCGCTGTGCAGATCCCAATTTAGGTTGACCGCCCCCCCCCCCTTCAACCTTCTCCCCTTTTCTTTTTTCTCAGTAGCCCCTTACGTCTACAGTGGCGGCCTGCCTTGTCTGGGGTGAACTATGTTAAAAAAAATTTTTTTAAATAAAAAGGAGCTAAAAAAAATACTACTTCAAGGTCAAAAACTAGTCAATTCTTCCTCCTTTGTCAGAAACATCGCTCATGGAATGTGAGAAGTAAACGACAAAATAAGGGAAGCAAAAGTTACGAGGCTGCCGAAAGTAAACCCAAGGTTTACTTTCTACTCTCCTTTTAGTGCCCGTGTTAAAAAGAATCCAAATAGAGTAATCTTCCTTGGTCCGCAAAACACATAACAACACAATAGCCAATCAAAATGCTTTAAATAATGGTGTTGCGAAAAAAATCTCTTACTAAATTTGTTCCCAGGCTTCATGCATGTTAGTGGGAGTAGTTAAATATTAGTGAGTGAAAACTCCTCCTACTGTCACTGGATTATCACTACGCAAAATGAAAATATTGATTTGGATATCCAATCGAAGAAATCAATCGGAAATGCAATTTTTTTACAAGAACTTACTCGGCTGAAAACCATGTTTATATCAAAACAGAATTAAGTATCTACCTCGTATTAAAAATCTTTTAACGTCAAAGCAATGGTGAACAGACTAGCTCTACTTTATATATAAGATATATAAAAGCAAAATTTAAAAATACAATAACTTTACCAGATTCTTGAAAATGATACTAAACTCCTTCATAAAACCAATTGCAAATAAAGTCTTATACGATTTTAGATAAGACATTCTTAAATGCCTCTGATCTATTTATATCGTGTAGCTGGCCTGTACCTAGTACGGCATTCACCTTGGTCAGGTCAAGCCGGCTTCCTCCAAAGGAGGAAGTTTCCAGGGAATATTAAATTGACAAGCAGTTCTCAGTTGCATGGTCAGGGAAGATAACAATATTGATTTTGCAGTTTTTCTTTTAGAAGGGGAGTGCAGGGAGGTATTGCCGTCCTCCCTCATAGAGTGCCTGATATTCTCAAATGGCCACTCATTTGGTAAAAAAGTAAAGTGGTCGATCATAGTCAAGGGTGACTCGAAGGCTCCTTTTTCATTATCTAATACACCGTGATGTAGGGGAGGACGCCACTCCTTTCCGAGAATTACTCCACTTACCCTTGATCCTCACCTTATAATGCTGACTATTTCTTTAAGCAAGGGGGTATCAAGTACCAGTTTTTAGGTCTTCGGTATGACTCGACTGAGGATTGAACCCTGGCCTCCCGGCTCATTAGCCAACACTCTAATCATGATGCTAAATGGGCCAATCAAACCCATCTGGTACATGGATAAATCTTAACGGAAAGAAATAAAATAAATAGAGAAATAACTATCATTTTATTATTTACTTATTTAGTTAAATTAAGTACATTTTACAATAAAATAGGGGTGAATGGAGAGTCAAGCACATCACCCCAAGATATTACCCTATTTCTTACACATTCTGTGTTTTACATAAGTTTAATGTAATAAATTTTGAATAATTTTAAATATCATTTATTTTATTTGATTAATATTATTTTTTTAATATTTGCATGCAAAAAAAAACAACTTTTTTTAAAGAACAAAATAATTGTATTAACTTCTTTCTCGTGTGATTGTAGTGGTTACTATGGCAGTTAATTTAACTGAACGCCATGCAAGATTTTGATTTGCTCAGATAAGTAGTTTTGAGATATCAACATTTCCATGGTATAACTTCAGGAATACTTCATAGAATATGGAGAAGTAAGGCCAAAAAAAATGTAGAAGCTGAAGAAGAACACACTTTTTTTGGGGGGGGGGGGGGAGTAATTTAACTTAAAATTACATAGTAAACCGACCCCCACACCCACACTCACACACAAACCACCACCTGAAAAAAAAAAATTTAATTTATGATATAAAAATGTGAAAAAAAATTTTTTTTTTAATTGAATAACAAATTTCTTTCTAATAGAATACTTAGTGTAATGAACAATTACGAATAACTTTCCATATTTTTAATTATCTCCCCTTTGGAGAACTCTCCTGCTTTTACTAAACAATATAAATAGCAACACTAATGTTGTACCGACATTGTATGCTTTCTCAGGCCTTTGGCTAAGATCAAAGTGTAGTATCTGTTCCGATGGATACTGCACCCCATACTGGTATTGTCTGGATCTTCGGGTCTGGATTTACGCCGGTCAATGGGTCTGTCCTGTGCAGTTCTGGGAAGTGGCGCTCCCAGGCTTTGCCTCCCCTCTTTGGGGAGGATTGAGTTTAGTGCTTAATGTCTGAGGCACTCTGCCCAGGCAATTTTTTAAAAGCCCCTAGCACTCCTCCTCTGGAGTGCATTCCCACTTTCCGACCTTGTGTCACATTCTACTGTGTGGGACGTAGATAAATAGGTGTATGCCGAATAAAGCTTTCTTAAGTTACGTCTGTTCTCGTTTGTCATTACACTTAGTATATGCTGAAATCTGAAAAATTCTCAGGTCTTAAACCCCTTTCTCTACTGTTGTTCTCTACTGTTGAGGCCCAACCTGAACATGGATAAAATATTTTAGTTACCTCCATCTCCAGGAGGTAAGACACAAGGTCAGGTGTGATTTTGAAAAGCCAGCGCGCTAGGATTAGAACGCTCTGGCCTACAAAAGTGCCTGAGCAGCCCCATCGGCATTCTCCGGTAGGGGTGCCTCAGGCGATTAGCAATAAACTAACCCTTTCTCAAAGAGAAGGTAAAGCCTGGGAGGGTGGACCTCCTGAGACTGGACAGAACCATACCACAGCCCGAGAGCAACAAAGCCTGATTGTCGAGGATGTATCCCCCGAGTGGTACGAACATGCCTACTCAAGCTATGCCAGATAAGAATAAGTATTGTACAGTCAGTCCTGCTTTAGGAGAGGGTGAATAAGATAAAGAGATATAAAAGAAAAAAAATGATGGAATAGAGACCCAGCCAAGCAGGCATGCCGGCCAGAAACATTGGATAAAGTTTAAAGGGCCGGTTGAGGAGGGGTGGTAGGGCAGCGCCGCCACCGAGAAATATGGGGAAGTCTGGTTTATGACAGCTGTGTATCCTAAAAGTGGGTCATGTTTCATTTCTTTGATATGGGCTGAACACTGCTATGAAGATTTAGGTTAGTAGTTGGATATATAGAGACCGTTTTCTTCTTTGATTAAACCACTTCATGTCAGGGGGGGGGGGCTGTATCCTTTTCTGGAGCAATTAAACCATTTGTAGTTTAAAAGTTTTGAATATATTAATGAGTTCCTTTCCAAAGACACACAATTTCATTTATTCTCAGGTCTCCAAGATTTCTTAATACCAAATTACTGTTATTTTTTGTGTGAGAATAATTAAAAAGGGGGAAATATTTGCAATATTTTTGCAGACTCTCTCCCCCTCTTCTCCTCTCTCAAAAGGTTATCTTTATACTTATAAAGGGATGGCACCGTGACTAAGTGGTTAATAACACGGACTGAGGACCCAGGTGTGCCAGGTTCGAATCCAGTTCGTTCCACAGAAACACTTTCATCAAAACCCACACCTGACCTTGTGTCTAACCTCCGGGAGAAGAGGTAAATAAAATATTTATAAAGGGGAGTTGAACGGAAGAGTACCTTTTGTATTTGGAAAACTATTAAATAAAGACATTTATTTATTTATTATTTATATATTTATTTATATATTTATTTATATATTATTATTATTATTATTATAATATTATTATTATTATTATGTTGTTTTTTTAAATTTATTTTTTTAAGTTGTGCTATTCCCTGGTCTGACAATGAGATTAAAATGCCGATTTCAACTTCACACAATAGAAAAATACCTTTCTAATATGCTGATCATGTGTCTGCGATTGAAGTCATAAGGCTAACTAATTTGCATATTGCTTGGCAAAAGGGCATCTCATTAATTAACTATTCGTTTCTATTGTTTTCAATTTCAATGATTGTTTTCATTTTAATAAAACACAAAGTTCTATTTACAAATATTTTTGGTGAAAACAACTTTTCTGGTGCTTTATAGTCAATTTATTTCTGGGTGGACTTAAAGAAACTTGAGTTCCAACAAATCTAAAAAAAAACAATATATATATATATATATATATATATATATATATATAAATCATACTAGCAAAAATATGCTCACTCTGGTCACATATTTTTGATAGTATATATATGACGAACGAACATATACTATGCTGCCCCTTCCTCGAGGAGCAGGTAATGCCTGGGAGGATGCTTTCATGACGAACGAACATATGCTACTACCCACCCTCCAAATGAGGAAGTAATGCCTGGGAGGATGGTTTTATGACAACAGAACATATTACTACACCCCAGTCCTTCAAATGAGGAGGTAATTCTTGGGATGATAGTATCATGACAGCAGAACAGATACTACACTATTCTCCTATCCCCGCAAAAGGAGAAAGTAATTTTTGGGAGGATGGTTTCCTGACCATAGAACAGATACTAAATTACCGTCCTCATAAAAGAAAGAGGTAATGCCTGGGAGAATTGTATTATGACAACAGAACAAATATTACACTACCCAAGATAGTAAAAGTATAGTTTCGGCTTCAGACTGACATACTAAATCTCAATTATTAATAGAAATAATAGTATAGTTTCGGCTTCAGACAGATAGATACCAAATCTCCATTAGTAATAAATAATTGACAACATATAAATGAAACATTTAATAATCTAATTTTTATTAAATATTATAGTGTCAGATATGTTAAGTAGTTTTAAATAATTTTTAATTTTGGTGCTTCTGCTGTTTAGCCCCGAAATTAAAATATTTAAAGAAATGTATAAACTTTGTTATGTATTTATGTGTTAGCTAAAAATAAGATTGTACAGAAAAAATTACGCAAATTCATCCAGTATTTATTAAATTATAAGAAAAAGAGAAAAAAAACATGATCTTATGTTTCGTTAGACATTTTCACTATATTATATAGACAAGGGAGATAACTTAAATTTGGTTTACTGGTTTAACAAAAATGGCTACCGAATGATAAAATCGTTTTTAAAATTTTTTATTTAATAAATACTGGATGAATTTTCGTAATTTTTAGATGCACAGTCTTCTTTTAAGCTACCATGTAAGTACATAACAAAGTTTATACATTTCTTTAGCTATTTTTTTTTTTTAAGAGAGGCTTAACATGTCGGGGCTAGACAGCAGAAGCACCTTAATTTTTCCTTTTGTAATATATTTAGTGTCATTAAAGGAATTCAAGAATAAGTTAAAAGAATACATGGAGGTTATGGAGGGTCGATGAGTAGGATCAGACAGAAGTACGTCTGCGGGTGTGAGAAAATGCAGCGTGAGAAAAATGGCAGTTTGAATGGGATTCGTGACTCTTGAATAATGGATCTTAAACCAACTGAAATAGATCCGTTTACTTCGAGAAATTCTGGTTCATCAGAATTTAAAAAAACCCCAGCAACAAACATTAGAAACATTAAAATCGCTGAAAATCTGTTTGAAATCAGAACAATTGATTCGACTTTTTCTGCTGGTGATTCGATAAATTTATTTTAGAAAATTTTATTTATTTATCGTATTGATTTTCTGAAAATTTGAAAAGGTTTCGAATCATAAGTTTTTTTTAAAGTTTAAAATGCAAAAAAAGACATACAATTTCTTTTTCTTATGCGTTAATATCGAGCTATGGCGGCTAGCGGGTCTGCAAGCAAAAAGACTTCCATTTTTTTTGTAATGCAAACGATTACATGTTTATTTCCAAATAATGTTTTTTATAGATTAACATATATATACATGGTACTACTCCAGGGGTTGTGCCTAATTTCCGTGATATATGGAAATTGAAAAAGGAAAACCAAAAAATATTATTTATGTATTCATAAACGTATTGTCTTTATTATAAGACTTCCTCAGGATGATTGTCTGAAGAAAAACAAACACAAGTACCAAATGTTTGTTTTTCTTCAGACAATTTTTTTTTATTTTGCAAATATTAATTTGTTTTCTGATTTTTAAATTTCAGTAGTCACCTTAAGGAATTTCTCTGGTGCCGTCGTAAAAAGAATTTCTTCGCCAATATTCTATATTGGATACGCCATTATTATGGTGCTTAATTTGTAATATATTTCAATTTCATTTTTAATAAACACTGTTTTTATTATTTGTTTCTTACAAACAAAACATATCCTCCCTTAACCCTACCCCAAATCCTAACATATCCTCCCTTAACCCTACTATAAACCCTAACATATCCTCCCTTAACCCTACCCAAAACCTTAACATATCCTTCCTTAACCCTACTATAAACCCTAACATATCATCCCTTAACCCTACCCAAAACCCTAACATTTGGTAGCCATTTGAAAAAAAAAGATAAAATAATAATAATAATAAAATAAAATAATAATAATAATAAAATAAAAAAGTAATAATAATAAAATAATAAAAAATAACAATAATAATAATAATAAATAAAAATAAAATTAAATAATAAAATAATAAAAATAAAATAAAAAAGTAATAATAATAAAATAGAATAATAATAATAATAAAAATAAAATAAAAAAGTAATAACAATAAATAATAATAAAAAATAATAATAATAATAATAATAATAATAATAATAATAATAATAATGATCGGTTTAACGTTCGTTTTATATGCTGGCATGCATTGGACAGCTTTAAAGAAATTGACTTCCAAACTAACCTATCTCTGGCCATGTCTTTATTTATCCCGCTGTCCCCAAAGTCCATCATTATCCCTTCCTCTCAACATGTTTTCCTTGGCCTTCCCCTGTGAACTGAACCGGCTACCTCAACTGTTCTACATCTACTAACCCAAGAACTCATCCATTCTTTCAACGTGGTCATACCATCAAAGACTCCTGTTCTGCACACATCTCCTTATACTGTCTAGATTTACTCTTCCTTTGAACTCATCAGATCTAATCCTGTCTTTAACACTCACATTACTCATCCATTTTATCATTCTCATATCATTTCTCTCCATGCAACGCATGTCCTCAACCCTCACTAGCCAGGTTTCACTTCCATGTATCATCATACTGTTTATATGCCTTATTACAAGACAAAGTTCTGTAACCTTCGATAAACTTAATTGACCGATTCAGGACTTCACTATTAGTATACATTTTTAAGAATGTTGTGGAATATTTGATTACTGCTGCTTCATCCAACTGACAATCTCATTAACCCTTATGTTCGAGTGGCTTTTGGCCTTGGTAAGCGGTTATTGATTAGTATTAAAAAACAATTCAATCATTTTAAGACTCTTTATTTGAGTGAGAGGGCTTAACTTCAGAGGTGTTTGACCTGCCCACAAACTGATATTTCAGCTTGAATAAATATAAAACCATGGTAACACCTGTGCTTCCTAAATCTGTAAAAATTACTTTTGGGTAGGAGCAAAGTGTAGTTTCTGTTCTGATACTACACTTCATCTTTTCAGTCCTCGGTCAGTGAAGAAAAAAAATCCTTCTAGACCGAGGCAATTAAAAAAAATTTTGTCCTAATCCAGAGTGACTCTTTTTTTTGGGGGGGGGGGGGGGGGGGAAGGGGCTGCATTTTCCTCACATAAAAAAAAAAAAAAAAAAAACGACCTTGTGTCTAACCTTGCCCTCGTGGGGAGGCAAGTAAATAGAGACTCAAAAATGTCGCTCAGTTCGGATGGACCTGAACGCAGAATCGGTTCAACTTTGAAAATGTTTTCCCACACGCATCACGTGTAAAATGTTGAAATTAATGATGATTCGTGGATAGAAAGATCGGTCACCTGGGTGGTAGCATTTCTAAAAGTCACTTCACCCCCCCCCCCCCGATAAATTCGTTCGTCTTCCAACAAAGCATTTATTTGTTATCGTTCTCACATCTTTTATAACCTTTTAAATAAATAACTGCATAAAATCCATACATTTTTTGTGACCAACTTTCAAGAAGACAGCGATTAACACCCGAACCTCTCAATTTCAATCTCAATATCTACATTATCTTTAAGCATTTCCTCGGTGTGTGAGTTGGTTTCCAACTTTTTTTCAATTTTCTTTTCTCTTTGTTTTGGTCTGAGATGGAGTATCCTTCCGGATGCCAGACATTCACCCACTATTTCAGAAACTCTGAGAGACATTTTTAGAATTCTAACTTCTAACTGCAATTATTTGGATCTCTCTTGCACTTAGTTCACCGGGTATATTTGCCAAGTAATATTTAAAGTTGTTTTTCATGATCCAGGTGCTTCTATGATTACCGGAATGATTGAAATCTTCCTAACGGTTCCAGTTTTTTTTTTTTGTGCCGTACATAAGACCTTGGTATTTAGTTCTTTTCTCCCTCTCAGCTCTGTTTAGGCCGGCATCAGTGAGAACAACTAGAGTTGCTACTCTCTCCCTCTTCTGGGGAGGAGTAAATAAAACACCTCGCTCTTTGTCCTTTTGGCTAAGATCAAAGTGTAGTATCTGTTCCGATGGATACTGCACGCCTGTCCTGTGCAGTTCTAGGAGGTCCACCCTCCCAGGCTTCCCCTCCCCTCTTTGGGGAGGAGTAAGTTTATTGCTTACTGTCTGAGGCGCCCCTACCGGGGAATGCCGACGGGGCTGCCCAGGCAATTTTTAAATGGCCAGAGTGCTCACCTCTCGAGCGCTGGCTTTTCAAACCCCACTTTCTCGACCCGATCTTGGGTCACATCTTACTTGTGGGAGTAAGATAAAACTGGCCTTGTGCCTAACTCCTGGAGAGGAGTAAATAAAACTCTCTCCCTCTTCTCGGCATTTTGGCTAAGATCAAAGTGTAGTATCTGTTCCGATGGATACTGCACTTCATAGATCGGTATTGTCTTGGCCTTCGGGGCTTGATTTCCGCCGGTCTATGGGTCTGATCTGTCCTGTGCAGTTCTAGGAGGTCCACCCTCCCAGGCTTCCCCTCCCCTCTTTGGGGAGGAGTAAGTTTATTGCTTACTGCTTGAGGCGCCCCTACCGGGGAATGCCGACGGGGCTGCCCAGGCAATTTTTAAACCCCACTTTCCCGACCCGACCTTGGGTCACATCTTACTTGTGGGAGTAAGATAAAAACTGGCCTTGTGCCTAACTCCTGGAGAGGAGTAAATCAATACTCTCTCCCTCTTGTCCCATATCACTATGTAAGGTTTAACAGCTGTGTTTTCTAAGTACGTAGGGATCGCATAGTCATAATTGGTCACTTATACACTCCAAAACTATTGTCAGAATTACACAAAATTTGGCATGAATCACCCTTGACATGCGAAATATGTCACCGCAGGGGTAAACCTTATACTACTAATGCATCTGTTGGTATCACAAAAAATGGTTGTGAAGGTTCAAAGAGGATGGAAAGACTGAAAGGGGAGAGCACCATCCAGACCTCCACTAGAAAGGCGCAGAGCGTACTGGAATCCTAGGGAAACTCATTGTCACTCAAATTTCAGAGAAAACCAATGGCCGTTATCGGCAAGAAACCAATGGTAAATTGCTTTTGCGAAAATAAAAGTGCAATGGTTATCAAAAGAAGCGGAGAGGACTGGAAATCTCGGGGGACTTATTGTCACTCATACTCCAGAGAACACCATTTGTTGTTGCCAGTGAGCAATCACCGATAATGACTCGTGTTAAAACTACTAGTGAGTAAATAAT
>OY744531.1:18286924-18431924 GCA_963556195.1 Sepiola atlantica | reverse complement strand
ACCTTGTGTCTAACTTTACCCTTGTGGGGAGACAAGTAAAAAGGGACATATTTTTAGTAAAATGTAAATACAAATTCTAAAGTTTATATAATTCTGTTCTACTGATCGAATAAATATAATTTTTGCATTATATTATTTACCTCCTCTCCAAAGGAGGTTAGACACAAGGTCAAGTGTGGTTTTGAGAAGCCAGCACACTAAAATGCCTGAGCAACCCCGTCGGCATTCCCCGGCAATTAAAAATAAACTAACCTCTTCTCTGAGAGAAAGTAAAGCCTGGGAGGGTGGACCTCCTAGTACTGAACAGAACCATACACCTCAGCCCGACAGAAATAACGTTTGGTTCTTTGATATGACAGGGACGCATCAGAAAATTAATGTTATCTTTCACTTTAGGAGCGCAAAGGAACCATAATATTTGACTTTTTAGTTTAAAACTTTAATTTAAGCCAGAAATTACTTTCTAAAAGGCATGAAGGGATCAATTGATTCTAGCTTGCTATAAGTGAAGTCATTCACGAAACGTCTAACCTCATAATGAGACCAGAAGATGAAAAATTAAAATAATAATAATATTAATAGATGAAAAAGAAGTTGCCGGCATCTGTTTATTAGTAAAAATTAAGTTTAAAGACAGGTATTATGGTTTATTTGTGCTACTGAATCAAAGGAAAACATTCATTTTTTTTAATGTATCCCTGTCATATTAAAGTTCTTGATATTTTGTGTAAAAAAAAAAAAGGTATGCATACTTACTACATCAGAGTAGAAAGTTGAACTTGGGTTTCCTTTTGGCAGCTTTATAACTTTTGCCCCACCCCTCCTATTTTGTCCTTTAGTCCTCACATTCCATGAGCAATTTTTCTGACAAAGGGGGAAGAATTGCTGTTTTTTGTGTCGGCTGTTGATATGGAAGGGATCAATTGATGACGACCTGATCTTAGCCCTAACCCTAACCCCAATCTAGCTTGCGGCATAAGCGAAATGGCAACAGGCAGAAGTTAGAAGTCATTCACAAAACCCTAACCCTAACTCTAACTCTAACCCTAACCCTAACTCTAACCCTAACTCTAACCCTAACCTCATCTCTAAAGAAGCAAATCCACTGTCAAACTAATTAGTATCGTAATTCTTGTTGCATACTTTATTTTATTATAATCTCTTTTCTTGTGAATGCAACCCAAAATTTTAAGAACAACATTTTTAATTGAAGTTTCACATATTTTTCTTCATATGACGGACATAGTGCTGTCCCTATTAAGTTCAATTAAAAAATATTTTTTCGTTTAAATTACTAGCAAATATTTGCCAGGCTACCACGTCACCCCCTTCTCTCTCGCTGTCTGCGAGAGGTTGTTCCTATTTACTTGTCTAGAATTATATAATTGTTAAAAAAATACATACAATACATATTTCAAGCTAAATAAACTGTTTTGGGCTATTAAAATAATTTAAGTTTAAGTTTACCCATTTATTTATTTTTTTTTTTTATTATCGCTTGTGTCTGAATTCATGTTTTGAAACATGACGTAAATCATAAATCTATGACGTCACGCCAAAGCTATAATTATTTTGTTACGGAAATGTTTTAAGATTTTTTTATAAGAAAGTGAAAATAGCTCAGTTGGTAGAATATTTTATTGAAGAACTCAAGGTTTCGGGTTCGATTTCCGACCATGGCATCCGCTTTATTTGTTGGGAATTTATTATTTACTATTGATGCAATATTTTCCATTTCTAAAATTAGTTAAGATCTCTGATATTTGGAAATGAGACAAATTCCACAGTGTATTTATAACATTTAAAAAAATTGTGACTGACAGACAGAGACGAAGGACAAAATCCCTATTTATATAAGATAACAATTTTTTTTAAAATAATTTTAAAAATGGATCAATTCAATAATGATGAGCATGACTATGCATCTGAAAGATGATACTGACCGACTCTAATTACACTGTCCAGAAAGGCCACTATCGATGAGGACCACCTTCTCCACAAGCTAGCCACAGAGACCTCTCCACGAGCTTGCCTGAAGTCACGACGCCCATTCTCGGAGCATGCCCACCAGCTCCTGCTTTCAACACCCGGTGACGTCACAAAACGAATCTGGACGGAGGAATGGCAGGCAGCAGATAAATCAAGGTTGCACAGATTTGTGGAGGACCTGGATAACCTACCAGACATGGACCTCCCTCGCCGGCAGTGGACAATGCTCAACCGCCTCAGGACAGGTGTCGGCCGTTTTGCCGCGACCATGAAAGAATGGGGACTCAGGGACTCGGCTGTCTGCGACTGTGGTCACTCTGAACAGACAGTAGACCACATCATCGAGTCATGTCTTAAATATCGACCACCCAACGGCAAAGCCGGCATAGCTGCACTAGACAACAAAACATTAGCATGGCTTTTTTCAACCGAGCTGGTGATCTAACAGTGAGATGCTGTGAAGCAAACGAAAGAAGAAGAAGAAGAAGAAGAAGAAGAAGAAGAAGAAGAAGAAGAAGAAGAAGAAGAAGAAGGAAAAGGACTGGTAAGTATTGAAGATTGTCTGGACAATGCAACTAAAGGACGCAAAAAATATATCGGAAAAACACAGAGAGGCTGATTACTTCTGCCAAAAGCAGCAGCAAGATAAACAATATGGAGAGCAGCAAAACCGGAAATAAAAAGACGAGAAAAAAAAAGAAGAGGCAAAGCACCTACACGAATAATTTATAAGACTGACAAAAGAAATAACACACGAACACACATGACAGACGCACAAAACAATGCGAACAGCACGAACTACATAAAAGCCAAGATAGACAAAACTCAAGAAAACAGTGAATGTAGACTCTGTGAACAAAGAGACGAAACAGTAAACCACATAATTAATGAATACAGCAAACTAGCCTAAGAGGAATACAAAAACATATTGACTGCGTTGATAAGGCAGTCCACTGGGAACTATGCAAACGTCTGCATTTTGAATATGCACACAAATAGTACAGACACATGCCGGATCCAGAAGTGGAAAATGAAAATCACAAAATCTTTTAGTAGATGGAGACGGAGAAACTCATCAAAGAAATGAGAGAAAAAGTGATGATAACCAACAAGAAAAAAAAAAATCTGTCAAATCATAGATTTCACCATCCCAGCAGTTCACAGGGTGAAAATCATGGAGGCGGAATAACTAAGCAAATACATGCAGCTTGCTAAGAGCTGAAGGGAATATTGAGCATAAGGAAAAGTACAGTAATACCAATAATTGTAGAAGCACTAGGAACAGTCCTGAATAACCTGGACAAAAAACTAGGAGACATTGGAATCAAAAGGAGGATTGACACCATACAACGCACGGCACTGATGAAAGCAGCTGAATATTAAGGAAAATCCTTGTGTGTGGAAACCAATCGAGATAATCGGATAATGCCGACTAACCACAGGTGAGTTGAAATAGAAAAATAAAACAAGAAAGAAAGAACATTACACGAGCCCAAGGGAACTAAAACTGCCAGAAATCCCATAATATGCTCCCAACCCACCCCACTCCGCAAAAATGGTGGCACACAAAATGGTTGTGAAGGGCCTAGGAGGATGGAAAGAGAAAAGAGGAAGACCTCCACTGGAAGAACATAGAGGATACTGGAATCCTGGAGAGCCAATGAACCGTATCAGCAAGAAATCAATAGCAAACTGCTATTGTTATAAATACAAATTGACTTGTAACGGTTATTAAAAGCGGAGAGTGCTGAAAATCTGAGAAGACTTACTGTCACTCAGACTCCAGGGAACATCACTTGAGCAATCACTGATAATAACTCGTCTGAAAACTCCGAACTAATAATAATAATAATAATTGGAACAGCCAAGAGAAATCTGGAATTATTTATAATCTTAATAATCTTCTTCTTCTTCTTCTTCTTCTTCTTCTTCTTCTTCTTATTATATAAAGGCCAGTTGTCTGTATGTCTGTCTGTTTGTCTGTTTGTTTGTATGGCCAGCTACTCCTCAAAAACTACTCGGCAAACTGTCGACAAGTCGACATCTTTAGGACCGGACAACACCTGGGAGCATAATATCTCAAAATTACGAAAAAAAAAAATGTCCCCGGGGGTCAACGGGGCCAGTTTTCGGGGGCGGGTCTGGTTTTTTGAAACTTTTTCAATGTTATTTACTGGTGATTTTGAAATCAGCCAATGTATTCATGTAACAACTTGATAAAAATGCACTGTCCGGTTGTATCAAGTCATCCCATAACTTCTGTCCGGATCTATCAATAACAGTGAAACAAGGGTTGCTCAATCACATCCGCACCTAGCAACCTAAACTTATATCTTTTAAAATAAAAATAGTTCTTTGGGGGGAGGGGGGAGAATGTTTGGGACGCGGGTGGGGTGGGGGGAATTTTTGGGGGCGGGTGGTAGGGTTGGGGGGAATTATCAACATCTTCATCCTGCGGGGGTGCTTATACAATATAGGACCCGGAGGCTTCTGAAGTATATGGACCTGGGCGGGGGGTTCTTCTGCAGTATCCAGCACCGGGGGTGCGTATACAATATAGGACCCGGGTGCTTCTGCAGAATAGGGACCATGGGTTCTTATGCAGTATAGGGACCAGGGGTACTTCTACAGTATAGGATCCAGAGGCTTCTGCAGTACAGGCACGGGTTGGGGGGGCTACTGCAGTATAGCCACCGGGGCGCTTCTACAGTATAGGATCCAGAGGCTTCTGCAGTACAGGCACGGGGGGGTGCTTCTGCAGTATAGCCACCGGGGCGCTTCTACAGTATAGGACCCAGCACCGGGGGTGCTTTTACAGTATAGGACCCAGCACCGGGGGGGGGGGCTTCGTCAATTTAAGACCCAGAGGCTTCGGCGTTGTCCGGGAAAAAAGTGCTCAATATCCTATTTTGCTTGCGGAGAGGAGAGGAGGAGGAGGGAGAGCCCCGGGCAACGCCGGGTACCCCTGCTAGTCTATTATATAAAGGCCAGTTGTCTGTATGTCTGTTTGTCTGTCTGTTTGTATGTCCAGCTACTCCTCAAAAACTACTCGGCAAACTGTCAACAAGTTGACATCTTTAGGACCGGACAACACCTGGGAGCATAATATCTCAAAATTACAAAAAAAAAAATGTCCCCGGGGGTCAACGGGGCCAGTTTTCGGGAGCGGGTCTGTTTTTTTAAAACTTTTTCAATGTTATTTACTGGTGATTTTGAAATCAGCCAATGTATTCATGTAACAACTTGATAAAAATGCACTGTCCGGTTGTATCAAGTCATCCCATAACTTCTGTCCGGATGTATCAATAACAGTGAAACAAGGGTTGCTCAATCACATCCGCACCTAGCAACCTAAACTTCTATCTTTTAAAATAAAAATAGTTCTTTGGGGGGAGGGGGGAATGTTTAAGATGCGGGTGGGTGGGGAGTAGAATTTTTGGGGGTGGGGTGGGGGTGGGGGGAATTATCAACATCTTCATCCTGCGAGGTTGCTTATACAATATAGGACCCGGAGGCTTCTGAAGTATATGGACCTGGGCGGGGGGTTCTTCTGCAGTATAGGCACCAGGGGGGGGAGGAGGTGCTTCTACAGTATAGGACCCAAGGGCTTCTGCAGTATAGGAACCAGGGGTGCTTCTACAATATAAGACCCGGATGCTTCTGCAGAATAGGGACCATGGGGGCTTATGGAGTATAGGGACCAGGGCTGCTTCTACAATATAGGGACCAGGGGTGCGTCTACAGTATAGGACCCAGCACCGGGGGTGCTTCTACAATATAAGACCCGAATGCTTCTATAGAATAGGGACCATGGGTGCTTATGCAGTATAGGCACCGGGGGTGCTTCTACAGTATAAGATCCAGAGGCTTCTGCAGTACAGGGACGGGGGGGGGGGTGCTTCTGCAGTATAGCTACCGGGGCGCTTCTACAGTATAGGACCCAGCACCGTGAGGGTTTCGTCAATTTAGGACCCAGAGGCTTCGGCGTTGTCTGGGAGAAAAGTGCTAACTGTCCTAGATAGAGCTACTGTAGTGTTTCTCTTCGGACAATTGTGCAGATGAAAAGGAGGGGGGATCGGTAAGAGTGATTTTAGTAGTGCTCTGGAGGCCTTCTTGATTTCCTAAATTCTCGGCGTTGTCCGGGAGAAAAGTGCTCAATATCCTATTTTTCTTGCGGAGAGGAGGAGGGAGTGCCCCGGGCAACGCCGGGTACCCCTGCTAGTTATTTATAAATTTAAGAAAAAAAAATTGAAAGTATTTATGGGAGTTAAATTTCAACATTTTGTAAGACGTCTTATGAATTTTACTGCAAAACCGATTTTTGAAATAACATATTCTTTCATTGAATTGTCTTTCCAAAAATGTAAATATTTTCTTATAAGAAAGTAAATAAGATAAAAGTCAATGAATGAAACAAAAAACGAAAGTTAAAACCAAGACTCCCGGGCAACGCCAGGAAAGTACAACTGGAATTGAAAAATAGTAATTTAATTTGCTATGATTTTAGACTGAAGTGAAAAATTCCTGTTCACAACATAATGTTCTTCTTGACAAACTTAATAAGCCATGCTCAGATCTGCTAAAACCTCAAAATGCCATTGTAATCTCATGTCATGTAAATTTCTTATTTCATAGAACGACTGAAGTCAAGGAGAAGCTTCCCTAGCCATGTTGAACCTCTAACAACATCTCAGGAAGAGACCAGACTACAGCTGTGGACGAGACGGCTAGAAGATGGCCCCCTCATAATGACATGGAAATCTCTGCTTCTGAGGAACTCCCTCCCGGTTCAAAGACACCCTGGCTCCAGTGGAAAACACTAAACCACTTGAGAACGGAAATGGGGCGATCAAAAGTTGCTATGAATAGATGGGGCTACAAAACTGACCCAACCATCTGTGAATGTGGAGAGGAGGACCATACGATGCAACACTGCCTTGTCTTCCCTCTACTGCTCAACCGGTGCAGCTTGAAACATCTTGCAGAGTACAACACTATTGCAAAGGACTGCATAAAAAAGTGGGAAACTGTCATATGACCACATGCTTCAAAGACACACAAAGAAGAAGAATTTCATAGAAAAGTAATATTTCATATTAATTTAATGAAAACAAACAAGAAGTTGTTTTTTTTTATTGGAGATTTAAAAATGTTTTAGTGGTCGCCATTTTTTTTATTTTTTTTAGAAAAGGACAGAAACTGCCAAGAACGATAATTCGACTCAAACTCTTGACCAGGTTATCATCCTTGTAAGTTTCTGTCTTTTTCTAAGAAAAAATGGGGGCGTTAAGACCTCTAATTTACATGCTAAGAAAATTTTTTAAATCTTTAAAAAAAATACTTGGGCAATAGTGCATTACAGTTAATAAAAAAAAAGGGGGTTGAAAAAAAAAAATTTTAATACTTGTTTTCACTACAATTAGAAATATTATTTTTCTACAATATAACAAGTCTACATAACATGGAATTAGCATCGTATTTACAGGTTTTAGAGAAGGGTTCAGTCGTGGCCGTCATAAAAAAAAAGCAGACTCTTCCATTGAGTCTCGTTTTTCTGCTGACGTCACAATGGTTCGTATCAGCAGTTATTTCAGATTTGGACATGTGATATTAAAAGGGAAATTTACCCCAGCGAAACACAGATAAGTAAATGAAAATATTTGTATTTTTTAAAAGTGTATTTAATTAAAACTTGATTAAAGTAATTTTATAACCTTAATTTAGCCATTTTTAGGTTAAAAACTCACACGTTACTTTGATTTAAAGTTAGAAATTCACCCGTTTTCAAATACTTTTTTTAATGAGATTATTTTTACAATCCTTTAATTTCAATTTAATTTGTTTTTAAAACTGTAAAACAAATAATTTTTACACCAGATTTTTTTTCAGTGTGTTCTCTTAATAATAATATTTATTTGCAAAATATTACAAAATGTGGCACAAGGCCGAAAAAAGGAGGCTGGGGAGAATGTGGACCTAACTAACAATTATTAACTTAACTAGTCACAATCACCAAAACAAATTTACTCCATGATTAACCTACTTAACCCCCCAAAATGACAACATAAACGTGTTCTTTTAATAATAAATATAACTTTTCATTGACTATCTTTTATAAATTTGGGACGGTTTCATTTTTCGATACGAGGGTAGAAATTTTGGTACTTTCAACTGTATAAGCACCGACTAAGGTCTAGCTGAGAACTTATTTGACATAATCAAACGTTTAATAATTGGTTTAGAGGAGATAAGGCTTTAGAGTATTATCTGTTATAACAGATAATAACGCAATAAATAAAAAGGCTATGTCTTTCTTTTGTAGACCAGCAAAGTTTTCAATTGTATATTCACATCCAGTTTTTTTAGTTTTTTTAATGTAGTTCACCCCAAACAAGGCAGGCCGCCACTGTAGACGTAAGGGGCTACTGAGAAGAAAGAAAAGGGGAGAAGGTTGGGGGGGGGGCTGTCAACCTAAACTGGGATCTGCGCAGCGAGATGTCTGTTTACATTAGTTTTAAACTTCTGCATGTCAGTACTGTCTGGGAAACAGGGGGCAGGGAGGGAGTTCCAGAGGCCAGCAGCACGAGGAAAGAAGCTATTTGAGTAGAAAGCTCTCTGGCATCTGGGGACCTCCACAGTGAATGGATGAGATTTAGTTGATTGTCGAGTTGGTCTAGTGAATTTACGTCGAGGGGGCACCAGAGTAGCCAATTCATCAGAGCATAACCCATTGAAGTATTTGTAAAACAAGCACAAGGATGCTACATTGCGGCGATGGGACAGGGACTGGAGCTTGGTTGACAGTGAGGGACCTATTAGGTTGGCGACTTTTTTTTGGACTTTGTCAAGGAGGGAGAGACTAGTAGATGATGCACCAGTTATAAAGTCTCGACCTCTTTTCTTATTATTCGACTCAGTACACATATTAAAATGCATTAGAAACAACTAGCTTGGCCAAAAAGATGCATTTAAATGCATGATGTTCCCAAAGTTTTGTCATCATGGAAATCATGAATTAGATAACATCCAAAGTGCCCCCATTCCACAAACTTTATACTCTGGAATCTCAATCACTTTTGAAATATTGTTACAAATTGACTTCAAAGGTCCTTTCTCTCACTAATCTTGAAAGGCAAAATGTTAATTTGGTTCTGCAAATTTTGAGTGAATACACTATTCAGAAATTGCTGACCTTAGGAAAACAAATGTTTGGCCAACTTGGCAGAAAATGCAGAATACATAAAGGTATTTTATATGATGGACAATACACTTAAATTAAATGAAGAAAATTATAGATTTCTCTGTATTCTGTGAATGGTTAGAATGTTGGAATAGCATTCCTGGAAGAACTGGGAAATTAACAAAGGAAACATACACTGCTTTACATCATACCAAATATGTAATTCTTGAACCGACTAAGTATTGCATAAAAGAAATGAACATGGCGTATATATTACCTGGCAAATTTCAAACAGATCACCTTGAGGCAAGGTTTGGCCAGTACCGCAAGGTTTGGCCAGTACCGCAAGGTTTGGCCAGTACTGCAAGGTTTGGCCAGTACTGCAAGGTTTGGCCAGTACCGCAAGGTTTGGCCAGTACTGCAAGGTTTGGCCAGTACCGCAAGGTTTGGCCAGTACTGCAAGGTTTGGCCAGTACCGCAAGGTTTGGCCAGTACCGCAAGGTTTGGCCAGTACCGGAAACTTATTTATCGTTTGTTTTTATTTAAACTTATTTATTGTTTTTTTTAATTATTCAAAATTTTTAAAATTTTATCGTTTGTTTTCAATTTGTTTGTTTATTTAATTATTGTTTGTTTTTTTCTCTAAATTCATAATTCAGTTTTGCAGTATTTGATTGTATTCTGCTTAAAACATACATAGTTTGACATACATTGTAACAAACAATATTTTCTACACAACAAATAATAGGTTGATATTATTGTAACTTTAAACAATTAACTATTTTGCTTTCAGTATAAATCCAATCGTGTTCCTTCTTTTAAAGTTTTCTAATGCTTTTTTTAAAAGGCTCTCATTCATTACTGACAGTCTGACTGTTCAACAGATCTCACTTGCTACCTATTAGCATGACGTCACTTTTAAGTGCACAGGCCTTAGTTTACGACGGCCACGGTTCAGGTTTTTGATTTTCGATATAAAGATCCCCAACTTCGAATAGAAGGTTTTCAAAACGATGCACATGGCGACGGTCGGAGGTTACACCGGCCGAAACGTTGTAAATATAACAACCAAGATGAGAACAGTTGTCCAAATAATCCAAACTATATTTTTGTAGATTATTATATTACAAGTGTGCACCTTCCGTCAAAAATGACAGAAAAAATTATGCTTCGCCAGTGTTCACACTAAATATTCATATAGAATAACGTCTCAATCGGTGAAGTTAAAAGACGAAAGAAAGAAAAAGTTTTTAAAAAGAAAAACGTATAAATCGGTACATAAAGAAAAGAAAAAACGGAAGTAAACGTCTTATTGAGGAAATAGAATGAAGGATGTCTTACCGACTTCATTTCAGACGGTGTGTGTGTGGGGGGGGGGGGGAGCTGCCATGCTATTCGCTTTCTCTTTTCCCCTGATCACGTGAGACGTTTCGGTCGGCATGTTTTTTACTTGTGAGACGAGAAAGAAGTATATATATATATATATATATATATATATATCGTCACACACTCACATATATATATATATATATATATATATTTCTCTCTCGTCACACACATATATATATATATATATTTCTCTCTCGTCACACACACACATATATATATATATATATATATATATATTTCTCTCTCGTCACACACACACACATATATATATATATATATATATATATATATATTTCTCTCTCGTCACACACACACACACATATATATATATATATATATATATATATATTTCTCTCTCGTCACACACACACACATATATATATATATATATATATTTCTCTCTCGTCACACACACACACATATATATATATATATATATATATTTCTCTCTCGTCACACACACACACACATATATATATATATATATATATATATATATATATATATATATATATATATATATATATATATATATATATATACACACACACTAGTAGAATACCCGTCCCATAATGGGTACAAACAATAAATATAGCATTAGTTTTAGATTTTAATGTTTTTTTTCTTTTTTGGGAGAAGTATGGTACGGTTTCGGTGCCCCCCCCCCCCCCCAAATGGTATAGTTTAAAAAAACAAATAATGATAGGCCCACGTTACATACCCTGTTGCCTAGAATACATATTCCATAATGATAAGTTCAATAGTTTAGGATTTTACCAAGCACATACATAATATTGATGCTCACGCGCGCTCACCAATCCTTTCAAAATGGATTACTTAATATAACTAAAAATTTGATGTGGAGCAATTTTCTTCTCTATTAAATGTTTAGTATAGATACTTATTTGAAAAGGTTTTGTGTTTTAGAGCAGATGCATGTTTGGGTGCACCCCCCCCCCCCCCCAAAATGTTAAAGTTCACAACAAAAAATAATGTGCCCATGTTACTCACCGGGTTGCCAAATGTATATATCGCAAAATTCATAATAATCGGTTAATATTAATAAACAAAAATTAAAAAAAACTTTATACATATGCACCCCCTTAAATGTTAACATTACTTTCGGCAGCTTCGTAACTCTCGCATCCCTTATTTTGTCTTTTAGTCCTCACATTCCATGAGCAATGTTTCTGACAAAGGGGGAAGAATAGCTGTTTTCTGGGGGGGGGGGGATCTATCCATCTAACACTTATCGTTGGCTAGTTTTTGATCTTGAAGTAGTATTTTTATTTAGCTCCTTACATCAAGTGGCTTCTGGAGCGATTTCAAAAAAAAAAAATAAATAAAATAAAATAAAATAATAATAATAATAATAATAATAATAATAATAATGTGTCCATGTTAATCATTGTATTTTTCATAATATATATTCCAAAATTCATAATGATCCGTTCATTATTTTAGGAGATTAAAAGTTTTTGGGGAACGGGTTTGGGTGGGCCACGATGGCCGTGTGTGGATGCACCCCCTAAGCTGTAAAGTTTATAAAATAAAAACAAAAATTAAAAATGTGGCCATGTTTACTCACCGGGTTGCCGAGAATATATATTTCAAAATTCATAATGATTGGTTCATAAAAATAAATGAATAAATAAATTTAAAAAACTTTATATATGTGCACCCCCTTAAATGTTAACATAATGATCCGTTCATTAGTTTAGGAGATTATATATATATATTTCAGAGGAAACATTTTTTTTAATCAATGAAACGAGCGGGTGGAAAAAAAAAAGAAAATTGCTAAAATTTACCTTACGGCCTTATTGTCTGACCCTCTAAAAGGAAACGTAAGCAATGCAAAGAGCCGGATTGATGAGAAGCTGTAAAAAACAAAAATAAACAATCGAAGGAGACGACTTACGATTATCTATTTATTTTTCTTTTCAATCTTACATAAACAGCAAGTATGGTGTTAGCTGTATGTGATGCCCGGATGATGATTAGAAATCGTTTGATATTTCGGGTAAATCTTCCCCTTGTCAAAAAATGGGCATAAAAGAAAAGTCCGACTGCGTGGAATTCACTAAGATGGATGTTTTTTCCAGCTTCTCATCAATCCGGTTCTCTGCATTGCTTTCAGCCTTCTTAATACAATTATTACAATTCCCAGCAATGCTTCAAGCAAACTACCACACACACACACACACTCTCTCTCTCTCTCTCTCATATATATATATATATAAAGTACTGTGTGGTAGGTCAGGAAAAACCCATCAGAGTGCTCGATTAATTAAGAAATCCGAGATTTCGAAGGATTAAGAGCGTAAATATTTATTTATAAAATACAGAAATTCAATGTAACATCAGTACCGTCGGTTTCAAAGCGGGGGGTTAATCCCGATTATCGTCAGCTGATAAACATTATAATGTTTATCAGCTGACGATAATCGGGATTAACCTCCCGCTTTGAAACCGACGGTACTGATGTTACATTGAATTTCTGTATTCTATATATATATATATATATATATATATATATATATATATATATATATATATAGAGAGAGAGAGAGAGAGAGAGAGAGAGAGAGAGAGAGAGAGAGAGATTGGTCTTTATTATTGTGCGGAGGATTATTATATTCAGAATACTTTTATCGGCTCAGATATTATTTCAGAATCGAAAAATATTCACCTTGAATACTCAATCACATTGATAACGCGAGCAACTACTGTCAACTCTGTCATGTGTCAACGTTTCCAATGTGTTCAACGCATGGCGTCCTATACTACTATAGTATACAGAACGCCATGGTTCAGAGTCAATCTTAACGCAACGCCGATCAAATTAGGGAAGGTATGCACCATGCCCCCCCCCCCACACACACTCTTATCTTTCTCCCTCTCTAAAATCTACAGTTTTGAGATTTAAAAAAAAATTATTTTCATTACTAACGATTAAAAATTAAGATGATAGAAAACGAATTCCTCCTCTTATTTCACCTATCGTTCCCAACCGTCGCAAGGTGTTGTTTCGTCGTGCAACTGACAATTTTATTAACCCTTATCCTCGAGTGGCCTTTGGCCCTTGATACACAGTGACGCATTAGTATTAAAATAATAATAAAATAAAAACTTCCGAAGAAGGTTCAGCCGGTTCGCCATGTAGAATGGACCCTCGGTGATATTAATTTTCTTGCTCGCACGCCGCTATTCCGAATTCACAACAGCAAGCCGCCATCAATTGACTGTCTCTTCTGCACCAAACGGTCATGATTTATATATATATAAAAATTTAAGTGACATAAAATCTTTTCGAGGTAAAATTTTATAATTAAAATTTATTCAAATTTGCTGGAAAATTTTTTTTAAATAAAAATGAAAAAATCAAGTAAAAATTACTGAAAACCATCATCAGATAATTCGAATTAAAAAAAAATCGTTTCTTTTTAAATTAATTATTTTTAATGTGCAATCATTTGTATCGGTTTAAAACCGTCTAAATTACACTTAAAACGTTGTTATAACCGTTTGGTACGAGAGAAACCGTCCACTGATAGCGACCCACGGCCACGAATTCGGAATAGCGGCGTGTGAGCAACAAAAATTCAATATCGCCATTAACTCTTAACTTTCGGACACGAATTCATAATTGTAGCCATTTTGCTTGCCGTACGTCGCGATCTGTACACGAGGCGAAGCCGAATTTAGGGTCTCAATCGCCACCGCAATACGACTAATCACGAGTGACGATTCCCTGAAATTTATTTGACGATGATGCGATGTCGTTCATCAATACCAACACTAACTCTAAAGCTGGTGTGGCAGTCGAGAATGCTGAGTTCGGCGTCGAGATCCATAAATTCGGCTTCGCCTCATGTACAGATCGTACGGCAGTCAAAATGGCTACAATTATGAACTCGTGTCCGAAAATTAAGAGTGGTTTCATTTTTGATAAATGGCGTTTTGGGTTCATTTTATAAGACATTTTACATCGCAAACAGAACCCTTCTCGCAATATATATATATATATATATATATATATATATATATATATATATATATATATATATATTGATAATTCTATATAATCACTCAATCGGGTTTTTTTTGTGGTTTTATGCTGATGTACATAAGGGGGTTTACAGGAAGGTTTGAGATGTTATTTTTATTGATTATAAGCAAGTCACATGTCGATGTGAATAGTAGTGCCAGGGAGAATAAATTGCTGAATGAAAGAAAAACAAAAACACATGCCTTCCTTAACTCTAACACTAACCTTAAGTCCGGGTGGCAATACGACAAAGGAAAAGGGACGGAAATGGTGCGCACACAGTGAGCGTAACGTTTTGGATACGGGAGTGATTCTATAAAAATCTAATGACAAGCTTGTTTTGTCTTTTAAAGACTCATCAGTATAGATTCAAAGAACTGGACTACCCATCAACGGGTTCGAACTTACAACCCTGGCTTTTGTAGCCCAACGTTGTCAACCTTTTGGCTAGCAGAGCACATAATCCTTATTAATTAAATAAAATAAATTAAAAAAAAAATAATCTCAAACATATATATTTTAGAGAGAGGTCGAGGCGGCTACGGGCTTTTCTTTACAAACGCTACGCTTTGGTATTCTTTCTCCAAACATATTTGTTATTCAGTAAGAAAATAAATAATTAGACTGCTCAGCGGGGATTCGGAATAGAGGCCGCGTTTTTTTTTTGTTGCGATTTAAATGTTTTAAAATCCGCAAATCATTGTCGATTACGACGTTTAGATCAATATTATTGAAATATAAAATTATTTTTCACGCACCGATGCGAAGGGGGGGGCGCACTTCGCTATTACATTCATTGTAAAATGAACACTTCACTGACGTTATAGCCGGTGTAACCGAAATACTTAATCAATTTCCATGCAAAGGCAGCGGAAACGACGACGTTTTATATTCTAAACGATAAATTTACGACTATTATAAAACAAGTGCTCGTTTTAACAAAATGATTTGACAATAAACGTATCGCAGCGAACCCTATCTCCTTAACCAACCCCCAGGTACATGAAACCAACAAAAAAAATTTTTTTTTTTTCGATAATCGTAATTTAAACATGGTAATCGATAATAATATAGTCTTTAAAAAAAAAAAATAATTCCAAAGAAGGTCCACATAATAGCCCCCCCCCCACCACAATAGGTTTTAATTAATTTTTTTTTTATCATCAAGTTGTTTTTCTAAATATACAAATCGCGACTACATTTTTATTTTTTTAATTTAATAATTAATGGGGGCCAAATTATTTAATGTTTGTGACAAAAAGCGATTGTTGATGGATGTCGATCATGTTCATATGTTTATTGTTTGATATATATATATATATATATATATATATATATATATATATATATATATATATATATATATAGTTCAAATCTCTACAACAATAAAACTATATGAGAAGATCTCGTGTGTCTGTGTTTCTCGCCTATACGTAACTTTAATAAATACATATTTATTTATTTTTAATTATTTATTATTCATCGAATATTTATTGAAATCAAAATTAAAATCAGGAAAACCAAAATGAATTTTAAATTATCTTAAGAATAAAAATTTTTTTAAATTGTAAACATCCTTATATTTTGAATTAGGCATTCATGCAGTATAGTTAACACCCGGGCAACGCCGGGTAAATACATCTTGTATTACAATAAAATGTAAGTTTCGTTAACCAAATTAGTTGACTGCAATTGATTTTGATTTCTAACTGAAATTGATTAACCCTTTATCCTCGATTGGTTTTTGGCCTTGGTAAGTGGTTAACCCGATAGTTAAAAAAAAATACCATTTCTAAAATAAATAAATAAATAAATAAAAATTAATTCTTATTTTTAGCGGAAGGAAACCGCTCCCCCCACCCTCTCTCTAAAAATGTTGAGATTTTTTTTTTTTTAATTTGAAGTCTTTTGATTACTACAAATTAAAGACTAAACTACAATATTATTAAAAAAAAAAAAAAAATGATGAAAATTTTTTTCTTTTCGTACTTAAGGAGGAGGGATCGGTTCGCCATGTAAATGTCTTGTAAGATGGACCCCCAAGCGCCAATTACCGAAAAAAAACAAAAAACACTCTTAACATAGACCGTTAACATTGTCCAAAATGTCAAATTATTTTTATTTTCATAAAAATAATTGACTTGCATAAAAAATAAATAAATCTTGAATTTAAAGAATTTTGCACATTTTTGGCAATAGAATCACCATTTTACAAGAGTGGATTTATATTCGATAAATACCTTTCAGGGTCCACTTTATAAGACATGTAAATGGCGTATAGAACCTTACTCTTAGGTACGAAAAATAAATGAATTCTTATAATCATATATATATATATATATATATATATATATATATATATATATATATATATATATATTAAAATGGTTTAATGTTTAGCGATTAAAAGATTTTTTTTTTATTCTCTAAAATATAGATTTTAGCGTGTGTGGGGGCAGTAGCCTTTTTTTGACACAAAATAAGTTATTCCTTCAGATTATTAAAAATAAATACTTCCTTTAATTCAGACATTCTAAGAAATCACATCTTTAGATAAAAAAAATCATGCATTTGGGTGCAAGTGGTTCTCTGATCGTCTTCGATAAATTCGGTAAATGCTCGCAAATATCTAACTAGTCATTTTTTTTCAGTTTGTCACACGGTGGAGGACGAAAACAAAGGCGGAATTCGTATTTTCTGGGGTTTGTTTTCTTTTGTTTATTGTTAACTGATACAACACAACAGATATATATTTTTTTTTAACTTACCGTAAATATATTTCCTCGGAATTAAAGTCGATTAAAACCGAATTTTATCAAACTGAGAAAGAAAAAAAAAGTGTATTCCTTTTTAAAGAAAAGCAAAGATCAATTAATTAGTTCTACAAGAAGATGAATGTTTGACTTGGTGAGAAAATTGTATCTTGTGTCGAATACAAAACAAAAGGGTTCTTTTCGGCAAGAGTTGTCTCCCTTGATTATTCAATTTTTTTTCCCTCCTCAATTCTGATCAGTCGTCACTTGCTAAAAAAGATAAGGTTTTCCTATTAACGCAGGAGGTAGTTTGGTAGTTTGGTAGTTTTGTTTTACGGCATATCAACCCTTTTTGGGTTATTTAATGCCGAATCTGGTCATTATAGTAAAAGTTTTTATGCTTCAAGTTCTTTATATCTTCAAATGTTTAATCATCGTTTTTGGTTTGGTAGTTTTGTTTTACGGCATATCAACCCTTTTTGGGTTATTTAATGCCGAATCTGGTCATTATAGTAAAAGTTTTTATGCTTCAAGTTCTTTATATCTTCAAATGTTTAATCATCGTTTTTGGTTTGGTAGTTTTGTTTTACGGCATATCAACCTTAACGCAGGAGGAATTGCTATATATATATATATATATATATATATATATATATATATATATATATATATATATATATATATATATAAAAGTCTTCTTAATTACTAAAAATATACATTTCCTTTAATTCTTTAGTACAATGGGGAAAATTAATGTTTTTTCTTCGATTTAGGGATACAGATAAACTAATTTAATACAGAATTTCTATTCGGCAGTTTAAAGAGTTTAAAATTTATTTCGACTTTTCGCGGTAATAAACACGTTAGCCATAAAAAAAATAATAAATTATTAAAATCGCTGACTTGTTTTTACTTTCGTGAGAATTCGAAATTAATTTCGAAGCCTTTAACCTGCCGAACAGAAAGTAATTTCTGACTTGAATTAAAGTTTACAGGCAAGAGTCAAGTATTATGGTTCGGGTGTGCACCTAACCAAAAGAAAGGTATTAATTTTCTCACTCGCTCTTGGCCTATTAAAGAACATTAGGTTAGAAAATGTTTCATTTTAATTCATTAACAAATATTAAATTCAAAACGGTATAAACAAATACTTGTATTTTAAAAAAAAAATGTATTTCTTTAATTCACCCCAAACAAGGGGGCACATTGCCACTGAGACGTAAGGGGCTACTGTGAATTAGGGTTCATACCTACAGAGGCATCCTAAGTGGGGAGTTGTGCAGCGAGATGTTTGTTCACATTACATTTAAATTTCTGCGTGTTTTTTTTTTTTTTTTTTTTTTTAACATGATTCACCCCAAACAAGGCAGGTTGCCACTGTAGACGTAAGGGGCTACTGAGAAAAAAGAAAAGGGGAGAAGGTTGGGGGGGGGGGGTCAGCTTAAATTGGGATATGCGCAGCGAGATGTCTGTTTACATTAGTTTTAAATTTCTGCATGTCAGTACTGTCGGGGAAAAAGGGGGCAGGGAGGGAGTTCCAGAGGCCAGCAGCACGAGGAAAGAAGCTATTTGAGTAGAATGCTCTCCGGCATCTGGGGACCTCCACAGTGAATGAATGAGATTTAGTAGATTGTCGAGTTAGTCTAGTGAATTTACGTCGAGGGGGCACCAGAGTAGCCAACTCATCGGAGCATAATCCATTGAAGTATTTGTAAAACAAACACAAGGATGCTACATTGCGGCGATGGCACAGGGACTGGAGCTTAGCTGACAGTGAGGGACTTATTAGGTTGGCGACTCTTTTTTGGACCTTGTCAAGGAGGGAGAGACTAGTAGATGATGCACCAGCCCAGATGTGGCAACAATACTCCATGCATGGGCGAATGGTGGCTTTGTAGAGATACAGGATAATGTCAGGTGTAAGGAGTTTACTAGCACGGTAGAGGGAGCCAACCTTCTTTGCGACAGCCTTGGCAATGTTGTACAGTTAGGGAAATAGGGAGTGAATTTCAAAGGCTAGCCATTCAAGGAAAGAAGCTATTAGAGTAGAAAGCCTTCTGGCATCTGGGGACCTCTATAGTGAAGGGGTGGGATTTTGCTGATTGTCGGGTGGTCGGGGGTATTTATGTCGAAGGGGCACCAGTTCAGCAAGTTTGTCAGAACACATTCCATTGAAGTACTTGTAAAACAAGCACAGGTATGCAACATTGCGGTGATGAGACGAGGGGGGGGGGAATTGGTAGATAGTTTGGAGGCTCTTTTTTGGACCCTGTCTAAAAGGGAGAGGCTAGTGGTTGGTGCATCAACCCAGATGTGACAACAATACTCCATGCATGAGCGAATGGTGCCTTTGTAGAGATATAGGATATTGGCAGGTGTGAGAAATTTTCTAGCATGGTAGAGGGAGCCCACCTTCCTTGCAACAGCCTTGGCAATATCTTCAATGCATTTGTTCCAATTCATATTACGTGTGAATGTTAGGCCGAGGAGTTTCAATGATGGACTCTCAAGTAGGGTGTTATTTGCCATGACAATCGGTGGTTGAAGAAGTTTCTTGTAATTGTTAAAGGAAAATAGCTTTGTCTGAGTAGCATTAAATGTTATCATCCATTTGAGCATTGGAGAAGCCCTGCTGGAGCATTATGAAAGACTCCTTAATGTGGAATTTGATTGGGATCCTGATCACCTAAGTGATGCCAGTCCCAATCACGATTGATATGAGGAAGAAGACCATTTCCAAGATGAAGTTTGGTAAAGCAGCCGAGCTATCAGGTATAGCAGTAGAGAGGGTCTAAGCTGCCGGTGACACAGGTGCATCCATGATCTGTGACCTTGCATCCTAAATAGTCCATGATGACAGGATTCCTACCGACTGGGAGGAGAATTTCATTGTCTGTCTCTACAAGGGTAAGGGAGATGCTCTGGACAGGAGCAATTACCCAGGTTTCAAACTTACAGAGCAGGTAATGAAGATCATTGAGAGGATCGTTGAAAGTCTGATTAGACAATCCGTATCAATTGATGACTCCCACTTTGGCTCTGTCCCTGGCAGAGGTACGACTGATGCAATATTCGTTGTCCTGCAGTTGCAGTGTATTATGACGTTGACTAGACCTCTTTTGGGAAAAGGTCGGGTAACATATAATAGATATATATCGAGAGTCGTACACAGTTCAAACGGTGACTTGGATAACATCTCACTCTCTGTCGTGACGAGAATTGCCTCTCTCTTATTCCCTTGGAGCATCTCATTCTCCAACCTCAGGAAGGGGTTCTAGCTCACTCCACATCACAGGGGAAATTCCTTACAGTAAACAAATGTTTCTATATAGCGTTTGTGGACCTTGAAAAAGGTGTTTTATCATGTTCCCCGGAGGGGTGATCTGGTGGACACTATGATTGTGCGCTTGGTGCAGAGGATGTATGCAAATACTCACAGTCACGCCCGTATCAGTAACAGCCACAGTGATGAGTTTGCTGTGGGGGTTGGTGTCCATCAGGGATCGGCATTCAGTCCCGTCCTCTTCATTATCGTGTTTGAAGCTCTGTCACACGAGTTTCACATCAGTGTTCCCTGGGATCGTCTCTATGCTGACGACCTGGTTATCATTACTGATTTGCAGGATGAATGTGTCGGAAGGCTCCTGACATGGAAGGAAGTTATGGAAAGGAAAAGGTTGAGAGTGAATTCTGACAAAACAAAGATCATGATCCGCGGTACTGGACTCAACCAACTTCAGGATTCAGGCAACTTTCTGTATGCTGTTTATCGCACAGGTGTGGGTAGCAGCAGTATTTTGTGCAGTGGCTGCAAGCACTGGGTGCAAAAGAGGTGTAGTGGACTCAAGCGTCTGACCGAGGACCCTAACTTTAGGTGCTCTAGATGCCGGGAAACTGCTCGCCCACTTGATGGTTGACCGCTGAGGGAGGTCTAGGTTGGTCAGGACAAGTTGAAGGTAGTTGACTCTTTCTGTTATCTGAGAGATATGCTTTCAGCAGGTTGCGGCTGCAACCTTGCAACCACAATGCGTGTGAAGACTGCTTGGAAGAAGTTTAGGGAGCTGCTACCAGTTCTCACATCACGCCATCTATCATACAGAACCTGTGGTCAAGTGTATAGAACTTGTGTGTAGAGCACTATACTCCATGCCAGTGAAACCTGGGCACTGATAAGGCCAGACCTCCAACGTCTGCAGCACAATGACAGGGCAATGGTTAGACAGATTTGTAACATCAAGCCAAAAGATACTTCTACCGTGCGGACAAGTGAGTTGCTGGGGAAACTTGGTCTTGCAGACCTCGATCCCATCTTGATGGAGAGAAGACTCCGCTGATATGGCCATGTAGACAGATCCAGCAGTGCAGCCAACTGTGCACTAAACCTACAAGTTTCTGGTAGGCGTGGAGTTGACCAGCCAAAGTTGTCTTGAAGGGAGCTGACAGAGAGAGACTGCAGAGACTGGAGGCTCTTAAACGCTGACCATTAGGATCGACAAAAGTGGAGATCTGCGGTGAGGACTACCATGAGTGCAGCTAGCCAGCTGTCTGGACGGGAGTTCATTGGTGTGGACACTGCCCCTAATCCTGCATGATAATCAAAAGACCGATGATGATGATGATGATGATGATGATGATGATGATGATGATGATGATGATGATGATCACTTGTCATCTCAGAAGGCCATCCTTCCAGGCATAGTCTCCTCCATTCAGAGGGTGGGTGGGTTTATTGCCTTTCATCTAAGGTTACCTTATTTGTGAGGGAATGCCGATGGGATCTGTAGAAGGAAGGCAATATAAAACAAAAGAATGACAAAGTTGATCCATACAAAATTAAATTATGTTTTATTGACGACAGGCAACTAATTTAGAGGAATGGCCAAATCTACAATCACTGGTAAGAAACAGTCACATGATAAACCTAAAAAGGATCGCATAAACCAGAAATGATAACAGAAACGTTTTACTTTTAATTTCTGGTCATCCATACATCACATGACGCTGTATTTGTTTCAAAATTAAACAGGAAGTCACAAAAGCATAAAAATCTTGTAGATAACCGGTTCTTCATCTTTTTAATAGTAATCATTCTATCTCATTGACCCTCATCATTCCATCTCATTGACCCTTATCATTCCATCTCATTGACCCTCATCATTCCATCTCATTGACACTTATCATTCCATCTCATTGACCCTCATCATTCCATCTCATTGACACTTATCATTCCATCTCATTGACCCTCATCATTCCATCTCATTGACCCTCATCATTCCATCTCATTGACCCTCATCATTCCATCTCATTGACCCTCATCATTCCATCTCATTTACCCTTATCATTCCATCTCATTGACCCTCATCATTCCATCTCATTGACACTTATCATTCCATCTCATTGACCCTCATCATTCCATCTCATTGACCCTCATCATTCCATCTCATTGACCCTCATCATTCCATCTCATTGACCCTCATCATTCCATCTCATTGACACTTATCATTCCATCTCATTGACCCTCATCATTCCATCTCATTGACCCTCATCATTCCATCTCATTGACCCTCATCATTCCATCTCATTGACCCTCATCATTCCATCTCATTGACCCTCATCATTCCATCTCATTGACCCTCATCATTCCATCTCATTGACACTTATCATTCCATCTCATTGACCCTCATCATTCCATCTCATTGACACTTATCATTCCATCTCATTGACCCTCATCATTCCATCTCATTGACCCTCATCATTCCATCTCATTGACCCTCATCATTCCATCTCATTGACCCTCATCATTCCATCTCATTGACCCTCATCATTCCATCTCATTGACACTTATCATTCCATCTCATTGACCCTCATCATTCCATCTCATTGACCCTCATCATTCCATCTCATTGACCCTCATCATTCCATCTCATTAACCCTCATCCTCGAATGGTCTTCGGCCTTGATAAGTGATGATCCATTAATACAAAAGTCATGTTTACAATTTTTTTTAAATAGGAATTTTTAAAATTCCTTTTAGTTTTCACTTATTTTATTTTTGATTTCAATAAATATTCGATATATAGTAAAGAAAAAAATAAATACATGCATATTTATCAAAGTTACTTGAGGCGAGAAACACACACACAGGATCTTGTCTGATAGTTCTTTTGATACAGAGATTTACGGCACCCATAATTATTAAAGTGTTATTTCCATATATAAATGCATATAGAGCATATAAATGCATATAGAGCATATAAATGCATATAGAGCATATATTATGCATATAGAGCATATAAATGCATATAGAGCATATATTATGCATATAGAGCATATAAATGCATATAAAGCATATATTTTGCATATAGAGCATATAAATGCATATAGAGCATATATTCTGCATGTAGAGCATATAAATGCATATAGAGCATATAAATGCATATAGAGCATATAGTCTGCATATAGAGCATATAAATGCATATAGAGCATATATTTTGCATATAGAGCATATAAATGCATATAGAGCATATATTATGCATATAGAGCATATAAATGCATATAAAGCATATATTTTGCATATAGAGCATATAAATGCATATAGAGCATATATTCTGCATGTAGAGCATATAAATGCATATAGAGCATATAAATGCATATAGAGCATATAAATGCATATAGAGCATATAAATGCATATAGAGCATATATTATGCATATAGAGCATATAAATGCATATAGAGCATATAAATGCATATAAAGCATATATTTTGCATATAGAGCATATAAATGCATATAGAGCATATATTCTGCATGTAGAGCATATAAATGCATATAGAGCATATATTCTGCATGTAGAGCATATAAATGCATATAGAGCATATATTCTGCATATAGAGCATATAAATGCATATAGAGCATATATTCTGCATATAGAGCATATAAATGCATATAGAGCATATATTCTGCATGTAGAGCATATATTCTGCATATAGAGCATATACATGCATATAGAGCATATAAATGCATATAGAGCATATATTATGCATATAGAGCATATAAATGCATATAGAGCATATATTATGCATATAGAGCATATAAATGCATATAAAGCATATATTTTGCATATAGAGCATATAAATGCATATAGAGCATATATTCTGCATGTAGAGCATATAAATGCATATAGAGCATATAAATGCATATAGAGCATATAGTCTGCATATAGAGCATATAAATGCATATAGAGCATATATTTTGCATATAGAGCATATAAATGCATATAGAGCATATATTATGCATATAGAGCATATAAATGCATATAAAGCATATATTTTGCATATAGAGCATATAAATGCATATAGAGCATATATTCTGCATGTAGAGCATATAAATGCATATAGAGCATATAAATGCATATAGAGCATATAAATGCATATAGAGCATATAAATGCATATAGAGCATATATTCTGCATATAGAGCATATAAATGCATATAGAGCATATATTATGCATATAGAGCATATAAATGCATATAAAGCATATATTTTGCATATAGAGCATATAAATGCATATAGAGCATATATTCTGCATGTAGAGCATATAAATGCATATAGAGCATATATTCTGCATATAGAGCATATAAATGCATATAGAGCATATATTCTGCATGTAGAGCATATAAATGCATATAGAGCATATAAATGCATATAGAGCATATAAATGCATATAGAGCATATATTCTGCATATAGAGCATATAAATGCATATAGAGCATATATTCTGCATGTAGAGCATATATTCTGCATATAGAGCATATAAATACATATAGAGCATATATTTTGCATATAGAGCATATATTCTGCATATAGAGCATATATTTTGCATATAGAGCATATAAATGCATATAGAACATATATTTTGCATATAGAGCATATAAATGCATATAGAGCATATATTCTGCATATAAATGCATATAGAGCATATAGTCTGCATATAGAGCATAATAATGCATATAGAGCATATATTTTGCATATAGAGCATATGAATGCATATAGAGCATATATTTTGCATATAGAGCATATGAATGCGTATAGAGCATATATTCTTCATAGCGAGCACATAAATGCATATAGAGCATATATTCTGCATATAAAGCATATAAATGCATATAGAGCATATATTCTGCATGTAGAGCATATATTCTGCATATAGAGCATATAAATGCATATAGAGCATATATTTTGCATATAGAGCATATATTCTGCATATAGAGCATATATTTTGCATATAGAGCATATAAATGCATATAGAGCATATATTCTGCATATAGAGCATATATTCTGCATATAGAGCATATAAATGCATATAAGCATATATTCTGCATATAGAGCATATATTCTGCATATAGAGCATATAAATGCATATAGAGCATATATACTGCATATAGAGCATATATTCTGCATATAGAGCATATAAATGCATATAGAGCATATATTCTGCATATAGAGCATATATTCTGCATGTAGAGCATATAAATGCATATAGAGCATATATTCTGCATATAGAGCATATATTCTGCATATAGAGCATATAAATGCATATAGAGCATATATTCTGCATATAGAGCATATAAATGCATATAGAGCATATATTCTGCATATAGAGCATATATTCTGCATATAGAGCATATAAATGCATATAGAGCATATATACTGCATATAGAGCATATATTCTGCATATAGAGCATATAAATGCATATAGAGCATATATTCTGCATATAGAGCATATATTCTGCATGTAGAGCATATAAATGCATATAGAGCATATATTCTGCATATAGAGCATATATTCTGCATATAGAGCATATAAATGCATATACAGCATATATTCTGCATATAGAGCATATAAATGCATATAGAGCATATATTCTGCATATAGAGCATATAAATGCATATAGAGCATATATTCTGCATGTAGAGCATATAAATGTATATAGAGCATATATTTAGCATGTAGAGCATATAAATGCATATAGAGCATATATTCTGCATGTAGAGCATATAAATGCATATAGAGCATATATTCTGCAACCCCGGCACCAAAAAATAGAGGTCGTCTTCCTCTTGGAGGTCCAATACTATCTGTAATACCGTTCTGAATTTCATGTTGAGGAAGCTGCTGTTAATCCTTACATCTAGACACATTTCCTTTAAGATTAGGGGCAAAGTCTTTTCAGCCTGTGTCAGCTCTGCCATCTTGCACAGCAGTTAGACTTGGGCCTCAAACATTTCTGATCTGTAACGGCTTCGGCATAATTATCATGCCATGATCAGGTGGATGTGCAGTTGCAAACTATAAGAAACTTGATATTGGTGGGATTACAGATTCCTTACACGCTCGGCGTCCCAGATGGTTCAGCTTTGTATAGCATGCCACCTCTTGCATCAACTCCATAATGCGTCTGGATATCCCGGGCACTAGGGAGCATGGTAGACTGAGGAAGACCTGGCTCAAGTGTGTAAGAAGCGATATAACTGCAGGCAACCTGACTGATGTCAATCCTTTGGATCGGATTGCATGGGAAGCAGGCATGAAGCATTGCCTGGTGTTGCCCACCCTGGAGGCCAGGACACTCGCAGTACCCTAACTACTAAAACTGGAAGAAGAAGAAGAAGATCCTTTTTAGTTGTTGAGAGCATGCCATATTGTAAAAACTTTACAAGATATTCAATGAAATACTTGAAAATCAAAAAACCTAAATTCCCTATGTAGTTCATATTCTTTTAAAGCATCTTTTAAGAAATTTAGCATAAAATTGAGGCAAACTCCCAAAAGCACAGAGGATGCAGAATATATTAATAAAAATACAAATCAAGACAGATTTTTTATTTATTTTGCAAAACAAAAAATTAAATTCTTGAAAGTTTAAATGAAAAAAAAAAAAATCTGTCTTGATGTTTATTTTTATTAATATATTCTGCATTCTCTGTACTTTTGGGCGTTTGCCTCAATTTTATGTATATATAACACAAATAATATATAATTATATATATATAATATATAATTATTTCATGTATCCACATAAAATATTATAAAGAGATATACTATTTTATGTATCGATTTTCAGTATTTACTTCGTGAGTAGAGCTAGGTAGTTAGTTATGAAAATATATTTATGTCAATTAAGCTACACAGAGACTTCCACGTTTAATTCCCATAGGGAATCGTCAGGCTAAAATATATATATATATATATATATATATATATATATATATATATATATATATATATATATATATATATATATATATATAATGTCTATATGAATGGTGGTGTATGGAGGTGTTTTGGATATTAATACTACCACTAATAATAAAAAATGCTAGCTGTACCACTATGATGAAACCAAGGTAGCGATAAGTATAAAAGTTAAGGTGATGGATATTAGGAGGGGGGGGGGGGAGGGGCTGTAGTCCATGAATGCACATAGGGTATCCAATGGCAATGTTTCTGGGAGCAATCAAAGTATATATATCAAATAGTGAATTCTACCTAATCCTTCGACAGCTGACAGTCGGCGCCTCTACCCCTCTGCTATCACACGGCATTGACTGAATGTAAGTGATATCTCAATGTAAACATTGTCAAATGTCGAGAGCTCAAATTAGTTTTACCCTTATATATATATATATATATATATATATATATATATATATATATCAATTTTAAGTAAATAATATTAAATTATTTTTACCTACATATGCCAGCATTTCAAGCTTTCGCTCTCATCAGTGTAGGGAATGATAATATCAGACGGTCGCAAGGGACGACCCCCTGCTACAGAATAAACTTAGACTCTGCAAGCAAACGTCATAATCACTAACTTTTGTCGGACGGGACACACACACACATATATATATATATATATATATATATATATATATATATATATATATATATATATATATATATATATATGTCCTGTCAGATAAAAGTAGGAAAGTAAAAAAACTTATGAATGAATCCATTTCAATTATTTAGTGGAATTGAGAAAGTAAGTAAGACCCTCCCCCCGCCTTCACTCTATTTCCATGATGAGATGGTGGTTTTCTTTCTTTCTTTTGCCTTTCTGCTTTGTATACCGATTTATACATTTTTTGTTTCCTCGTTTCTTTTTTCAAATTTTCCAGTGTGAGATCTTTACTTTCTGTCATTCTTATTTCTTTTGTTTTTTAACTTCCCCGATATAGACGTTTTTTTATATGTATATTAGCGAAAACACTATCGAAAGATAATTTTTTTCCTGTCAATTTTAACGAAAGATGTACATTCGTTTCGTCATATTTAAGTAAAAGCAATAAAAACTATATGCGTAGAAAGAATTAGAAACTAAATTAAAACCAAATTTTATTAATTAACCTGGAATTTTCTACAGGCTTTACTTGTAGTAATATTAATGTAAAATGGCGACAGATGGTGCAACTCATTAGTCATAATATATCTGCCGCAATCAAACAAAGCTGGGGTTAAATGTTCTATTGCAGACTTCGATTTAGCAAGATAAATGCAGGAGAAAAAAGTTAATGTAGCAAAATGAAAATGCAGTAAAGCAACATTTTACTACATTATGTATGCTACATTATATATACTACATTATGTATACTACATTATGTTTACTACATTATATATACTACATTATGTATACTACATTATATATACTACATTATGTATACTACATTATGTATGCTACATTATATATGCTACATTATGTATACTACATTATGTATGCTACATTATATATGCTACATTATGTATACTACATTATGTATGCTACATTATATATACTACATTATGTATACTACATTATATATGCTACATTATGTATACTACATTATGTATACTACATTATGTTTACTACATTATGTATACTACATTATGTATACTACATTATATATACTACATTATGTATACTACATTATGTATGCTACATTATATATGCTACATTATGTATACTACATTATGTATACTACATTATATATGCTACATTATGTATACTACATTATGTATACTACATTATGTATACTACATTATATATGCTACATTATGTATACTACATTATGTATACTACATTATGTATAATACAGTATATATATACTACATTATGTATACTATATTATATATACTACATTATGTATACTACATTATGTGTACTACATTATGTATACTACATTATATATACTACATTATATATACTACATTATGTATACTACATTATGTATACTATTTTATATATACTACATTATGTATACTACATTATGTATACTACATTATGTATACTACATTATATATACGACATTATGTATACTACATTATGTATAGTACATTACTACATTATGTGTACTACATTATGTATACTACATTATGTATGCTACATTATGTATACTACATTATGTATACTACATTATGTATACTACATTATATATGCGACATTATATATGCTACATTATGTATACTACATTATGTATACTACATTATGTATAATACATTATATATATACTACATTATGTATACTATATTATATATACTACATTATGTATACTACATTATATATACTACATTATATATACTACATTATGTATACTACATTATGTATACTACATTATGTATACTACATTATATATACTACATTATATATACTACATTATGTATACTACATTATGTATACTACATTATATATACTACATTATGTATACTACATTATGTATACTACATTATGTATACTACATTATATATACGACATTATGTATACTACATTATGTATAGTACATTACTACATTATGTGTACTACATTATGTATACTACATTATATATGCTACATTATGTATACTACATTATGTATGCTACATTATGTATACTACATTATGTATACTACATTATGTATACTACATTATGTATAATACATTATATATATACTACATTATGTATACTATATTATATATACTACATTATGTATACTACATTATATATACTACATTATATATACTACATTATGTATACTACATTATGTACACTATTTTATATATACTACATTATGTATACTACATTATGTATACTACATTATGTATACTACATTATATATACGACATTATGTATACTACATTATGTATACTACATTACTGCATTATGTGTACTACATTATGTATACTACATTATATATGCTACATTATGTATACTACATTATGTATTCTACATTATGTATACTACATTACTGCATTGTGTGTCCTACATTATGTATTCTACATTATATATAATACATTATATATACTACATTATGTATACTACATTATATATACTACATTATGTATACTACATTATGTATACTACATTATATATACTACATTATGTATACTACATTATATATACTACATTGTGTATACTACATTATGTATGCTACATTATGTATGCTACATTATATATAGTACATTATGTATACTACATTATGTATACTACAATCAGTTTACTCTCCGAGTGTAAATATTTAATAATATATTTCTTTCAGAATGTATTTACAGGACGGCTACATTTTTTTTTGGCCTTTTGGTTCGGAGCGGAGTGTAGTATCTCTTCTGAGACTACACTTCATCTATCATCCCTCTGGTCAGTGAAGCAAAAATCCTTCCAGATTGAGGCAATTTTAATTTTTGTCTCAATCCAGACTGCCCATTTTTGGGGGAGCTGAGTTTTCCCCATATTAAAAACCGACCTTATCCATTTCTTCCATGAACACCCTCAAAATCAACAGAGGTCTATCCAACATGAGCATTCAAATCTGCTACAGCAAGAACTTCTTTCTCATCAACCTTACTAGTTACTGTAATAAGCCTGTCATAAGATTCATCTTTTTGCATCTTTACTCAAATCACATTATAATGCATAAACAGATATTGCTGTGAAAAATTTCTCCCCAACCATCAACGTCAACAGTATGATTCAATCACTTACACGATTAATTTCCAATCCAAAACGGCTTATATCTTGCATACTTTCCCACAAATCATTCTGGGAGAGTTACCTCCCCACCGTGTTTGCTTTTTAAAAAACATTATGCAAATAAAACAATAACATTTACTCTCTTAAAAGGCATCTTTTTTGTGTATATAGTAAATCAGTTGTTAATTCATACATCTGTACATGCACATGGGTCAGCGCTTTTGAGGAAAAGCAACTTAAAACAATAATTCTTAATCTTTGAGATTAAAAAAGAAACTTTCAAAATATGATGCAATTCTTAGGATTTATTTTGACATATAAGATTTAAAAAATAAAGTCATGGCTTGCCCATATATATTATTTTATACTTTTCTCCAGCTCTCCTCAACACTAGTCCAGTCTAAAAATAACATTAGCTGGTAACGATAACCAGGAACACAACTGCTTTAAAAAAATTTGATAACACGCATACCTTCATTGTTGTTGACACGAATATGTGTATGCGACGTTAGACACCTTCTCGACATCTCACAACTTTCTTTTTGCTTCTCTGTTTATCCACGTAACTTTTCCTACATCCGGGCACCTGAATCCAACCACATGTTCTACATCCGGGTTTAAATATTATTTTCTTTAACCCGAAGGACACGAGTTTGATCCAAACAGGCAAGACACAACTAGTTTCACTTACACTTCTGTATTGGTATATTATTATTCCTGCTACAAATACAAAACCAGCAGTGCTGACAATAGCAGCACATACTTATAGTCTCAATGTCTTATCCTAGTCTTTTTCACTCATTCCTTTTCTCACATTTTTCTCTTTGTTCCTTCGTCTGCTGGTTTAAGCTTAACACTCACTTCTTTTTCTAGCACATTTATAGACGCCTGTCTTAGCATCACTTATTTACATTTATATTTAATATTATATCCTTATACACCCATTCTCATTGCTGTTTTTCTTATTTTTAGACTAGTATTTTTTTAATTATTAGACTAGTGTTTGTTTATTATTAGACTAGTGTTTTTTTATTATTAAACTATTTTTTTTATTATTAGACTAGTATTTTTTATTAGACTGTTTTTATTATTAGACTAGTGTTTGTTTATTATTAGACTAGTGTTATTTTATTATTAGACTAGTGTTTTTTTATTATTAGACTAGTGTTTTTTTTATTATTAGACTAGTGTTTTTTATTATTAGACTAGTGTTTTTATTATTATTAGACTAGTGTTTTTATTATTAGACTAGTGTTTTTTTATTATTAGACTAGTGTTTTTTTTATTATTAGACTAGTTTTTTTATTATTAGACTAGTATTTTTTATTAGACTAGTATTTTTTATTAGACTAGTGTTTTTTTTATTATTAGACTGTTATTTTATTATTAGACTGTTATTTTATTATTAGACTAGTGTTTTTTTATTATTAGACTAGTGTTTTTTTATTATTAGACTAATGTTTTTTTATTATTAGACTAGTATTTTTTATTAGACTGTTATTTTATTATTAGACTATTATTTTAGTATTAGACTAGTGTTTTTTTATTATTAGACTAGTGTTTTTTATTATTAGACTAGTTTTTTTATTATTAGACTAGTATTTTTTATTAGACTGTTATTTTATTATTAGACTAGTGTTTTTTTTATTATTAGACTAGTTTTTTTTTATTATTAGACTAGTTTTTTTTATTATTAGACTAGTATTTTTTATTAGACTGTTTTTTATTATTAGACTAGTGTTTGTTTATTATTAGACTAGTGTTTTTTATTATTAGACTAGTGTTTTTTTATTATTAGACTAGTGTTTTTATTATTATTAGATTAGACTAGTGTTTGTTTATTATTAAACTAGTTTTTTTATTATTAGACTAGTATTTTTTATTAGACTGTTTTTATTATTAGACTAGTGTTTGTTTATTATTAGACTAGTGTTATTTTATTATTAGACCAGTGTTTTTTTTATTATTAGACTAGTGTTTTTATTATTAGACTAGTGTTTTTATTATTATTAGACTAGTGTTTTTTTATTATTAGACTAGTGTTTTTATTATTATTAGACTAGACTAGTGTTTTTTTATTATTAGACTAGTTTTTTTTATTATTAGACTAGTATTTTTTATTAGACTGTTATTTTATTATTAGACTAGTGTTTTTTTATTATTAGACTAGTTTTTTTTATTATTAGACTAGTTTTTTTATTATTAGACTAGTATTTTTTATTAGACTGTTTTTTATTATTAGACTAGTGTTTTTTATTATTAGACTAGTGTTTGTTTATTATTAGACTAGTGTTTTTTATTATTAGACTAGTGTTTTTTTATTATTAGACTAGTGTTTTTATTATTATTAGACTAGACTAGTGTTTATTTATTATTAGCCTAGTTTTTTTATTATTAGACTAGTATTTTTTATTAGACTGTTATTTTATTATTAGACTAGTGTTTTTTTTATTATTAGACTAGTTTCTTTTATTATTAGACTAGTTTTTTATTATTAGACTAGTATTTTTTATTAGACTGTTTTTTATTATTAGACTAGTGTTTGTTTATTATTAGACTAGTGTTTTCTATTATTAGACTAGTGTTTTTTTTATTATTAGACTAGTGTTTTTATTATTATTAGATTAGACTAGTGTTTGTTTATTATTAAACTAGTTTTTTTATTATTAGACTAGTATTTTTTATTAGACTGTTTTTATTATTAGACTAGTGTTTGTTTATTATTAGACTAGTGTTATTTTATTATTAGACTAGTGTTTTTTTATTATTAGACTAGTGTTTTTTTATTATTAGACTAGTGTTTTTATTATTATTAGACTAGACTAGTGTTTTTTTATTATTAGACTAGTTTTTTTTATTATTAGACTAGTATTTTTTTATTAGACTGTTTTTTATTATTAGACTAGTGTTTGTTTATTATTAGACTGATGTTTTTTATTTTTATTAGACTAGACTAGTGTTTTCTTTTATTATTAGACTAGTTTTTTTTATTATTAGACTGATGTTTTTTATTTTTATTAGACTAGACTAGTGTTTTCTTTTATTATTAGACTAGTGTTTTTTTTTATTATTAGACTGATGTTTTTTATTTTTATTAGACTAGACTAGTGTTTTCTTTTATTATTAGACTAGTTTTTTTTATTATTAGACTAGTATTTTTATTAGACTGTTTTTTTATTATTAGACTAGTGTGTTTTTAATTATTAGACTAGTGTTTTTTTATTATTAGACTAGTGTTTTTATTATTATTAGACTAGACTAGTGTTTTTTTATTATTAGACTAGTTTTTTTATTATTAGACTAGTATTTTTTATTATTAGACTAGTGTTTGTTTATTATTAGACTAGTGTTTTTTTATTATTAGACTAGTATTTTTTATTAGACTGTTTTTTATTATTACACTAGTGTTTTTTTATTATCAGACTAGTGTATTTTATTATTAGACTTGTGTTTTTATTATTATTAGACTAGACTAGTGTTTTTTTATTATTAGACTAGTTTTTTTATTATTAGACTAGTATTTTTTATTTGACTGTTTTTTATTATTAGACTAGTGTTTGTTTATTATTAGACTAGTGTTTTTTATTATTAGACTAGTGTTTGTTTATTATTAGACTAGTGTTTTTTTATTATTAGACTAGTGTTTTTTATTATTAGACTAGTGTTTTTTTTATTATCAGACTAGTGTTTTTTATTATTAGACTAGTGTTTTTATTATTAGTAGACTAGTGTTTTTTATTATTAGACTAGTGTTTTTTTAATTATTAGACTAGTGTTTGTTTATTATTAGACTAGTGTTTTTATTATTAGTAGACTAGTATTTTTTATTATTAGACTAGTGTTTTTTTATTATCAGACTAGTGTTTGTTTATTATTAGACTAGTGTTTTTTTATTATTAGACTAGTGTTTTTATTATTATTAGACTAGTTTTTTTTATTATTAGACTAGTGTGTTTATTATTATTAGACTAGACTAGTGTTTTTTATTATTAGACTTGTGTTTTTTTATTATTAGACTAGTGTTTTTTATTATTAGACTAGTGTTTTTTTTATTATTAGACTAGTGTTTTTTTATTATTAGACTAGTGTTTTTTATTATTAGACTAGTGTTTTTATTATTGGACTAGTGTTTTTTATTATTAGACTTGTGTTTTTATTATTATTAGACTCGTGTTTTTATTATTATTAGACTAGACTAGTGTTTTTTTTCAACCCATAAATGTTTATTGCTATTAATGGTAGTAGCAGCAGCTACGATAGTATTATAATTTTACTCTACTATAACACACTAGGAGTGCCCCGCCCTCTAAATTTCAACCTTTCATCACCGTGTGTTGAGGCAGTGGCAATGTGGCAGTGTCAGAGCTATGCTGTCTGGAACTCAGGTTCCTAGCAGGGTCACCCATGGCAGAAAATTTGGCATCAAGCGGTAAAAGGACTAACAAGGCTCTGGTGAAAATCCAGGAGAAGTGGCATCAGGATCAGACGTTATCTAATTGTCTCTTCATCTGTGTTTGGTAAGAAATGACGTGTCAGGCATGGAATCGCAAAACGATGGAGTGAAAGTGCCAATGTTGCTTCTGCACCATTCCTTTGTGTGTTCTGGGCAAAACCTTCCCCGACTTTGCATGCAACTACTGAGCCTTGATAATTCAATAATAGTCGGGAAATGATTATCAAAATCAGTTTTTAAAATTAATATGCAAGTAAATTAAGCACCCCACTCACTCTGTGAACCTTTATTTTGTTGTATGTATAAATTGAATAGGATATTAAGAGAAGGTAAATTAGGTCAAATTTTAAAATAACTCACGGTTAACGAGAAGTTAAAAACCTAGGGATATTGTCACGTAGCCAATGGCGTCGTTTCAGCTGCAGACATATTGTAATTTTTCATTGTTTATGACAATCTAAAGTAAAAACATTTTTTCCAGTTCAGTTAATGTTCAGATGAAGGCGTTTGATATATCCGGTGTAAATGAGCAATTCAGCTAATCTTTCTATACTGGAGCTATGGCGTCTGTAATTAAAACATCATAATTCTGAAAGCTATAAAATCATATTTTCAAATTAAAAAAATAATCACAAATATTGAGAATGATTCTTATATTGAAACTTATCCTCTTTTACATCATTGATTGATAATAAAATTAGCCATTTATACGTATTATTAGACTAGACTAGTGTTTTTTTTATTATTAGACTAGAATAGTGTTTTCTTTTTATTATTAGACTAGTGTTTTTTATTATTATTAGACTAGACTAGTGTGTTTTTTATTATTATTAGACTAGACTAGTGGGTTTTTAATTATTATTAGACTAGACTAGTGGTTTTTTTTTATTATTAGACTAAACTAGTGTTTTTTATTATTATTAGACTAGACTAGTGTTTTTTAAAAAATTATTATTAGACTAGACTAGTGTTTTTTAAATTATTATTAGACTAGACTAGTGTGTTTTTTATTATTATTAGACTAGACTAGGGTTTTTTTTAAAATTATTATTAGACTAGACTAGTGTGTTTTTTATTATTATTGGACTAGACTAGTGTTTTTTTTATTATTATTAGACTAGACTAGTGGGTTTTTTATTATTAGACTAGACTAGTGTTTTTTTATTATTAGACTACACTAGTGGGTTTTTATTATTAGACTAGACTAGTGTGTTTTTTATTATTATTAGACTAGACTAGTGTTTTTTTTATTATTATTAGACTAGACTAGTGGTTTTTTTTATTATTAGACTAGACTAGTGTTTTTTTCTTATTATTAGACTAGACTAGTGGTTTTTTAAAATTATTATTAGACTAGACTAGTGTGTTTTTTTATTATTATTAGACTAGACTAGTGTGTTTTTTTATTGTTAGACTAGACTAGTGTGTTTTTTATTAATATTAGACTAGACTAGTGTTTTTTTTTATTATTATTAGACTAGACTAGTGGGTTTTTTTATTATTATTAGACTAGACTAGTGTTTGTTTATTATTAAACTAGTTTTTTTATTATTAGACTAGTATTTTTTATTAGACTGTTTTTATTATTAGACTAGTGTTTGTTTATTATTAGACTAGTGTTATTTTATTATTAGACTAGTGTTTTTTATTATTAGACTAGTGTTTTTTTTATTATTAGACTAGTGTTTTTATTATTAGACTAGTGTTTTTATTATTATTAGACTAGTGTTTTTATTATTAGACTAGTGTTTTTTTATTATTAGACTAGTGTTTTTTTATTATTAGACAATTTTTTTTATTATTAGACTAGTATTTTTTATTAGACTAGTATTTTTTATTAGACTAGTGTTTTTTTTATTATTAGACTGTTATTTTATTATTGGACTGTTATTTTATTATTAGACTAGTGTTTTTTTATTATTAGACTAATGTTTTTTATTATTAGACTAGTATTTTTTATTAGACTGTTATTTTATTATTAGACTGTTATTTTATTATTAGACTAGTGTTTTTTTATTATTAGACTAGTTTTTTTTATTATTAGACTAGTTTTTTTATTATTAGACTATAATTTTTTATTAGACTAGAATTTTTTATTAGACTGTTTTTTATTATTAGACTAGTGTTTGTTTATTATTACACTAGTGTTTTTTATTATTAGACTAGTGTTTTTTTATTATTAGACTAGTGTTTTTATTATTATTAGATTAGACTAGTGTTTGTTTATTATTAAACTAGTTTTTTTATTATTAGACTAGTATTTTTTATTAGACTGTTTTTATTATTAGACTAGTGTTTGTTTATTATTACACTAGTGTTATTTTATTATTAGACTAGTGTTTTTTTATTATTAGACTAGTTTTTTTTTATTATAAGACTAGTTTTTTTATTATTAGACTAGTATTTTTTATTAGACTGTTTTTTATTATTTAGACTAGTGTTTGTTTATTATTAGACTAGTGTTATTTTATTATTAGACTAGTGTTTTTTTATTATTAGACTAGTGTTTTCTTATTATTAGACTAGTGTTTTTATTATTAGACTAGTGTTTTTATTATTATTAGACTAGACTAGTGTTTTTTTTATTATTAGACTAGTGTTTTTTATTATTAGACTAGTGTTTTTATTATTATTAGACTAGACTAGTGTTTTTTTATTATTAGACTAGTTTTTTTTATTATTAGACTAGTAATTTTTATTAGACTGTTATGTTATTATTAGACTAGTGTTTTTTATTATTAGACTAGTTTTTTTTATTATTAGACTAGTTTTTTTATTATTAGACTAGTATTTTTTATTAGACTGTTTTTTATTATTAGACTAGTGTTTTTTATTATTAGACTAGTGTTTGTTTATTATTAGACTAGTGTTTTTTATTATTAGACTAGTGTTTTTTATTATTAGACTAGTGTTTTTATTATTATTAGATTAGACTAGTGTTTGTTTATTATTAAACTAGTGTTTTTATTATTAGACTAGTATTTTTTATTAGACTGTTTTTATTATTAGACTAGTGTTTGTTTATTATTAGACTAGTGTTATTTTATTATTAGACTAGTGTTTTTTTATTATTAGACTAGTGTTTTTTTATTATTAGACTAGTGTTTTTATTATTAGACTAGTGTTTTTATTATTATTAGCCTAGACTAGTGTTTTTTTATTATTAGACTAGTGTTTTTTTATTATTAGACTAGTGTTTTTATTATTATTAGACTAGACCAGTGTTTTTTTATTATTAGACTAGTTTTTTTTTTATTATTAGACTAGTATTTTTTATTAGACTGTTATTTTATTATTAGACTAGTGTTTTTTTATTATTAGACTAGTTTCTTTTATTATTAGACTAGTTTTTTTATTATTAGACTAGTATTTTTTATTAGACTGTTTTTTATTATTAGACTAGTGTTTGTTTATTATTAGACTAGTGTTTTCTATTATTAGACTAGTGTTTTTTTTATTATTAGACTAGTGTTTTTATTATTATTAGATTAGACTAGTGTTTGTTTATTATTAAACTAGTTTTTTTATTATTAGACTAGTATTTTTTATTAGACTGTTTTATTATTATTAGACTAGACTAGTAGTTTTTTTAATTATTAGACTAGACTAGTGGGTTTTTTATTATTAGACTAGACTAGTGTTTTTTTATTATTAGACTACACTAGTGGGTTTTTATTATTAGACTAGACTAGTGTGTTTTTTATTATTATTAGACTAGACTAGTGTGTTTTTATTATTATTAGACTAGACTAGCGTGTTTTTTATTATTATTAGACTAGTGTGTTTTTTTATTATTAGACTAGACTAGTGGGTTTTTATTATTAGACTAGACTAGTGTGTTTTTTATTATTATTAGACTAGACTAGTGTTTTTTTTATTATTATTAGACTAGACTAGTGGGTTTTTTTTATTATTATTAGACTAGACTAGTAGTTTTTTTTATTATTAGACTAGACTAGTGGGTTTTTTTTATTATTAGACTAGACTAGTGGGTTTTTTTATTATTAGACTAGACTAGTGTTTTTTTATTATTAGACTACACTAGTGGGTTTTTATTATTAGACTAGACTAGTGTGTTTTTTATTATTATTAGACTAGACTAGTGTGTTTTTATTATTATTAGACTAGACAAGCGTGTTTTTTTATTATTATTAGACTAGACTAGTGTGTTTTTTTATTATTAGACTAGACTAGTGGGTTTTTTTATTATTAGTCTAGACTAGTGGGTTTTTTATTATTAGACTAGACTAGTGTTTTTTTATTATTAGACTACACTAGTGGGTTTTTATTATTAGACTAGACTAGTGTGTTTTTTATTATTATTAGACTAGACTAGTGTTTTTTTTTTATTATTATTAGACTAGACTAGTGGTTTTTTTTATTATTAGACTAGACTAGTGTTTTTTTATTATTATTAGACTAGACTAGTGGTTTTTAAAAATTATTATTAGACTAGACTAGTGTTTTTTTATTATTATTAGACTAGACTAGTGGGTTTTTTTTAATTATTATTAGACTAGACTAGTGTGTTTTTTTATTGTTAGACTAGACTAGTGTGTTTTTTATTATTATTACACTAGACTAGTGTTTTTTTTTATTATTATTAGACTAGACTAGTGTTTTTTTTTAATTATTATTAGACTAGACTAGTAGTTTTTTTTATTATTAGACTAGACTAGTGGGTTTTTTTTATTATTAGACTAGACTAGTGGGTTTTTTCATTATTAGACTAGACTAGTGTTTTTTTATTATTAGACTACACTAGTGGGTTTTTATTATTAGACTAGACTAGTGTGTTTTTTATTATTATTAGACTAGACTAGTGTGTTTTTTTTATTATTAGACTAGACAAGCGTGTTTTTTTATTATTATTAGACTAGACTAGTGTGTTTTTTTATTATTAGACTAGACTAGTGGGTTTTTATTATTAGACTAGACTAGTGTGTTTTTTATTATTATTAGACTAGACTAGTGTGTTTTTTTATTATTATTAGACTACACTAGTGGGTTTTTTATTATTAGACTAGACTAGTGTGTTTTTATTATTATTAGACTAGACTAGCGTGTTTTTTTTTAATTATTATTAGACTAGACTAGCGTGTTTTTATTATTATTAGACTAGACTAGTGTGTTTTTTTATTATTAGACTAGACTAGTGTGTTTTTTATTATTATTAGACTAGACTAGTGTTTTTTAAAATTATTATTAGACTAGACTAGTGGGGTTTTATTATTAGACTAGACTAGTGTGTTTTTTTATTATTATTAGACTAGACTAGTGTGTTTTTTTATTATTATTAGACTAGACTAGTCGGTTTTTTATTATTAGACTAGACTAGTGGGTTTTTTATTATTAGACTAGACTAGTGGGTTTTTTATTATTAGACTAGACTAGTGTGTGTTTTCATTATTATTAGACTAGACTAGTGTGTTTTTTTATTATTAGACTAGACTAGTGTGTTTTTATTATTATTAGACTAGACTAGCATGTTTTTTTATTATTATTAGACTAGACTAGTGTGTTTTTTACTCATTAGACTAGACTAGTGGGTTTTTATTATTATTAGACTAGACTAGTGTGCTTTTTATTACTATTAGACTAGACTAGTGTGTTTTTTATTATTATTAGACTAGACTAGTGTTTTTTTTAAATTATTAGACTAGACTAGTGTGCTTTTTATTATTATTAGACTAGACTAGTGTGCTTTTTATTATTATTAGACTAGACTAGTGTGTTTTTTATTATTATTATTAGACTAGACTAGTGTTTTTTTTAATTATTAGACTAGACTAGTGTGCTTTTTATTATTATTAGACTAGACTAGTGTTTTTTTTATTATTAGACTAGACTAGTGTGTTATTTATTATTATTAGACTAGACTAGTGTTTTTTTTATTATTATTAGACTAGACTAGCGTGTTTTTTATTATTAGACTAGACTAGTAGTTTTTTTAATTATTAGACTAGACTAGTGGGTTTTTTATTATTAGACTTGACTAGTGTTTTTTTATTATTAGACTACACTAGTGGGTTTTTATTATTAGACTAGACTAGTGTGTTTTTTATTATTATTAGACTAGACTAGTGTGTTTTTATTATTATTAGACTAGACTAGCGTGTTTTTTATTATTATTAGACTAGACTAGTGTGTTTTTTTATTATTAGACTAGACTAGTGGGTTTTTATTATTAGACTAGACTAGTGTGTTTTTTATTATTATTAGACTAGACTAGTGTTTTTTAATTATTATTAGACTAGACTAGCGTGTTTTTTTATTATTAGACTAGACTAGTCTGTTTTTATTATTATTAGACTAGACTAGCGTGTTTTTTTATTATTATTAGACTAGACTAGCATGTTTTTTTATTATTATTAGACTAGACTAGTGTGCTTTTTATTATTATTAGACTAGACTAGTGTGCTTTTTATTATTATTAGACTAGACTAGTGTGTTTTTTTATTATTATTAGACTAGACTAGTGTTTTTTATTATTATTATTAGACTAGACTAGTGGGTTTTTTATTATTATTAGACTAGACTAGTAGTTTTTTTTAATTATTAGACTAGACTAGTGGGTTTTTTTATTATTAGTCTAGACTAGTGGGTTTTTTATTATTAGACTAGACTAGTGTTTTTTTATTATTAGACTACACTAGTGGGTTTTTATTATTAGACTAGACTAGTGTGTTTTTTATTATTATTAGACTAGACTAGTGTGTTTTTATTATTATTAGACTAGACTAGCGTGTTTTTTATTATTATTAGACTAGACTAGTGTGTTTTTTATTATTAGACTAGACTAGTGGGTTTTTATTATTAGACTAGACTAGTGTGTTTTTTTATTATTATTAGACTAGACTAGTGTGTTTTTTTATTATTATTAGACTAGACTAGTGGGGTTTTTATTATTAGACTAGACTAGTGGGTTTTTTTATTATTAGACTAGACTAGTGGGTTTTTTATTATTAGACTAGTGGGTTTTTTATTATTATTAGACTAGACTAGTGTGTTTTTTTATTATTAGACTAGACTAGTGTGTTTTTGTATTCTTAGACTAGACTAGTGGGTTTTTATTATTAGACTAGACTAGTGTGTTTTTTTATTATTATTAGACTAGACTAGTGTGTTTTTTTATTATTATTAGACTAGACTAGTGGGTTTTTTATTATTAGACTAGACTAGTGGGTTTTTTATTATTAGACTAGACTAGTGGGTTTTTTATTATTAGACTAGACTAGTGGGTTTTTTATTATTAGACTAGACTAGTGTGTTTTTTCATTATTATTAGACTAGACTAGTGTGTTTTTTATTATTAGACTAGACTAGTGTGTTTTTATTATTATTAGACTAGACTAGTGTGTTTTTTTTATTATTAGACTAGACTAGTGGGTTTTTTATTATTATTAGACTAGACTAGTGTGCTTTTTATTATTATTAGACTAGACTAGTGTGTTTTTTATTATTATTAGACTAGACTAGTGTTTTTTTTTAATTATTAGACTAGACTAGTGGGTTTTTTATTATTATTAGACTAGACTAGTGTGCTTTTTATTATTATTAGACTAGACTAGTGTGTTTTTTTATTATTATTAGACTAGACTAGTGTTTTTTTTTAATTATTAGACTAGACTAGTTTGCTTTTTATTATTATTAGACTAGACTAGTGTGTTTTTTATTATTATTAGACTAGACTAGTGTTTTTTTTTAATTATTAGACTAGACTAGTGTGTTTTTTATTATTATTAGACTAGACTAGTGCAATGTTTTTTTCAGCCTGGTTGGGTGAAACCGGCTTCTTCTCTGACCCACATCCTGAATTATGGCGACCTGAGCAGGGTCACCCGAGATGGCTAACCAATCGCAATTCCACTGTCGAAGGCCGACCACCTGTAGACCTAAACAGTTCGCCTTAATGGTTATTCTCCAGGTCCTCATCTGTCCACTCATACGCCTGCACCATCCAGGCGGAGAGGATTTATATGCACATCTTATTAACTTACAAGTGTAAAACATTGAATGTCCCTCGCGTCAAACTAGGCTGGTCTGAACATGAGATCTTTTTTTTTTTTAATTATAGAGTCACGACTTGCCAAGGCCAAGATCCACTCGAGGATAAGGGTTAATGAGACGGAATGATTGTCAGCCGAAAGATGATGAACACTATGGGAGTACTAACGTTGATCAATGGTATGAATTGCATTTAATTACTTATTGGGTGGTTTATGACGAGAAATTGTTGACATTGGATTTGAAGATGAACAAGTTGTAATAAGCAGGGAATCGGTTCCACGGTAATGTGTTCCACAGGTGGGAAGCCCTTACGAAGAAGCTCTGCCCATGGAAATTCCTCTGACATTAGGCACACGGAAGGAAAAAACGGAAGTTTTGTGGTAGAAAACGAGTTCTTGCTGTGAATGTCTTACAAGTAGGAACCAGAGATTGGAGCTCAGTCGAGCATTTTCCATGGAAATTTTTTGTGGTGTATCTTCACCCAGGGATGTAATGTTCTGCTGCTTAGTAATGGCGGAAGTTTCTTGAAATTACATCCATTCCTAACTCTTGTAATCACACTAGCACCACCCTGTGTTCCAATTTTATTACCACGGTAACAAAATTTCTCAACAACTTTAATAGCTTCGCTATTCAGATATACTTTGTCGACATCTGAGTTCTCATCAATATCCATTGTCTTAGACTTCTTGCACATAAACTGGTTATCCTCTCTCAACCTGCCAGTAATTCCACTACACTTCTTATGTACCCAATACTTACAAGTACCACAAAAGATTGAATTGCACTCGACTCCACTTTCACAAAATGAGCAGGGGAACTTTCCTCTTTTTGGGGAGCTTTCCAACACTACAACCACTTATCATCATTTTGTTCTTGGTAATATTCACTCTCAGGCCTTTACTTTCCATAGAATTCCTCCAAGTCTTTAACTTAAAAAGTCGGTCTTCCATTGTTTCACAGGCAAGTATTAAATCACCAACATACAGCATCTCTTCCAGACAACCCATACAAAATTCCCTGGGCATTTCTTCTAAGACACAAATGAAAAGCAACTGACTCAGTTCCCTAATGTACTTCTACTTTAACATTAAAGCTGTCACGAAATGAATCAGTTGGAATTCATTACTGCCTATCATTATCATGATGATGATTATTATTAAATTACATGATTTATTTTATTTTTAATTGATTTAATTTTAATATATTAATTCGAAATTTTCTTAATCTATTCTTCTTTTATACATTTAATGTCATTTTCCTTGGGGTTAGGGGTCAAACGTTTTCTGATATTATGCAAGCTGACTCCCCAGTTCTAACGATTCAGCAGGTCAGCAGTCTCCAAATTCCACTCTGTGTGATCTTTCTAATCGTTTGCTTCAAATTTTTCTTTGGCCGGTCAACCTTCCTGCGATTTAGGACATTCATGCTTCTGCAACGGTTTATCCAGGAAGATAAACGTTCCGCATGACTATACCAGTCCTTGAAATCATTTTAGCATGTATTTTGTGTAATTAAAGAATATAGAAAAACAAAGTCGAGGAATTCAGCTTCAGTATAATAATAGACACACTAAACTTTGCATTTTGGCGTAAATGACAAAGCCTGCTCTCATCTCAGCCAGGACGTAGATAATAACAGCAGTATTAATATTAAAACTGACCCTGTGGAAATTCCATGGTGCTTTATGTTTGTATTCATTTTACGTCACTTTTCCCGTGTTCAGGGGTTCAGACGGTTTCTGATATTACACAAGCTAACTATTCAGTTCGCACCGTTCAGGGGATCAGTTGTCTCCAAATTCCACTGAGTCATCTTGTTTAATAACTTGTTTCCAAGTTTTCCTTAGCCGGTCAACCTTCCTGCGATTTTGGACATTCATGCTTTTGCAACGGTTTATCCAGGAGGATGAACGTTCTACATGACCATACCAGCATAATCGATTGATCCTTAGGATAACCTCCATGCTGGGTAAGTGTAGTGCTTTCAGCAAATCCTCTAACCTGATGTGTTGGGTTTGGTCAGATTTCAGATTCATCTGATCATGGATCAGTCATTGCGCTGCAGATGGGCTAGAGAGGGCTGGACAAGGGCCCAGTATTTATTGAAAACATTAAACCTTGTAGTCAACAATGACTCTTTTCAGGCACAAAACACGGTAGAAGAGAACAATGTTAAATATTAGTTTCAATGCCCTTAGGATAATGTATCTTTTGCAATAATAAAAAAAAATAATTGTTACATCGGTCTTACTACCACAACACTTTCCCATAGGCTCACCTTACATCTCTCTGATACTAGCTCAATTTGCCAACACCTAAAAAACATGACTGTCTCCCTTTTCAATATAGACACATTTTAGTTAATAATACAAAAACTATACACCACGATACCAACATCAAAAGATTAAAGATTTTTGAAGTCATTTACATAAAAACTAGACATCCCACAATTAATATTAATTACGAAACTAGTCACAAAATTTGAAAGTGTCTTGCATAATAATTAACAAATTCTTAGCCGTTAAACTATCACCCTTTTGAATTTTGCACATGCTTTGCACATAACCACGTTTATATGCAACATCTCATCACTACAGACGTCAATATTAAAGTTGTAAATTACTAGCCGTCAAAAAACTCAACGGTAGAGACATGTTGTAAACAAACTAAAACTAACCCCGTCTGATGATGATTTGATGAATCAAATCGAAAGTAGTCACAAAAAAAGAAAGAAAAATGGAACAAGAAACCCATGGAACTTATATACACCAATTTGACCGAAATACAAAATGGGCTATACGAAAAATTAAGAAAGTATAAAAAAGTCTCATAAAAAAACACACACTATATATATATATATATATATATATATATATATATATATATAATGTATCTAGTCTATTAGCCTGGGGCCGCAAGGCGCCCAGTTACCATAGTGTACCACGGGGAGGTCAGACTAGAGTCTTGTCTGGGGATAGGCTATATATCAGCAGGGGAGACTTACTCACTCGGCTCCCTTTTCGCTCAGCTAGTGGGCTATCTGGCGGCTAAGCAAAGAGTAAGAGTAGGAAGCACATGCAACTACAAGTACGCTCCACTGTAGCACTAGACGCATCACGCAGACCTGTGGATAACTCCACCACACCATAAGAGATCTCGGAGTAGGTTAAAACCCCAGAGGTGCAGTGTGCAGGGCCTGCAGATATGTCCCGGCGCTCACCAATCTAACCCCCTGCCACTGGGTAGTGGTCTGTATCTATATATGTATAGACATATATATATATGGTGCCGGGTTATGAAAATTCCCAGGATAGTGCCTGGGCGCACATTAATACCACTGGGCAAGATACCTCCCTTAGTCTTTGTTAAGACAGGTATCTAGGAGATGGAAAACTCTGATGTTAAACCTGAGGTCTTTTCTTGCTTAATCTGTGGCGATTTTTCTGCACTGACTTGGGTTTATGAAGAGGTCCAAAAAGTGTGGATAGTATTTACACAGGCTTTCACCACTATAAACAAATCTTTTGTGTGGGTTTCTTGACAACTGAAGTTTATACCAAAATCCTGCACACAAAAAAGTCCACAGACGATAGGGTAAGGCGACGGGAACAGGTAAAGGATATTACTGGAAGTTCTTAGCTCGATCTCTACACTTTGGCGACCGGTGGGTGATGGCCGTTCTGCCTAAACATTTAAGCAATTGTTCAGTTCGTGTCCTCTATCGGTGACAAAACAGCCATGTTTAGGGATAGCACTGCTTTGCCCATGCTGGGGAGGGGGAAATAAAAGGAGCCCTAAACATATGCTTGCTCATCATTACCCTTGGCAGCCAACTGCAGCTGTCTGGGTATCCAACATACAGTCCCAATAACAGAAGTAAAAACTTTCATTTTGGATCTTGAAATGTCCGTACTCTACTTGACAATGATACTCAGCCAGAATGTAGGACGACTCTTGTCGCACTTGAGCTTAAAAGGTTTGACATCGATCTTGCCGCCCTTAGTGAAACTCGCCTGGCTGGAAATTCACAACTGACAGAAGAAAAGGGTGGTTATACCTTTTTCTGGAGTGGCAAAGGCCCAGAGGAGCCTCGACATTCTGGAGTAGGATTTGCTATTAAGTCCAATCTTGCAAAGTCATTGCCGACCCTTCCAAAGGGGTTTTTGGATCGCTTAATGGCATTAACCCTTAATCTTGAATGTGATACCCGTGCTATTTTAATTAGTTGTTATGCTCCCACGTTGAACAGACCAGAGCAGGAGAAAAATGACTTTTACCAGCAACTAAGAGAAATTATCACTAATGTTCGACACAAGGACAAACTTGGCGTGGTGTTTTGGGTCATCATGGCGTTGGTCGTATGAATGGGAATGGTCTTCGTTTGTTGTCTCTTTGTGGAGAGCTTAATCTGTGCATTACCAACACTGTATTCCAACAGAAAAACTCCCACAAGACTACATGGATGCACCCTTGTTCTAGGGATTGGCACTTGATTGACTACATCATCACCAAGAGACGTGACCTTGGGGACTTTTGTATCACTCGTTCGTTCCATACAAGTTGCTATCTTTCAGATCATGCCTTGCTTCGAAGTAAAATGTCTTTTCGTTTACAGCACAGACGAGTGAAACGCTCCTCTGTCCCTAAACAGATAAACATTCTACCATTAAAGAATACCGTTCAGCGGGCAGCACTGTCGGCCCGTCTTGATCGCTCATTAGATTCTGTTGAGATAACCGATGATATCGAATCTTCCTGGAAATCCTTGCGGGACGTAATTCACACATCTGCATTGGAAGTTTTGGGGTTACCTGTCCATAGGCATCAGGACTGGTTCGATGACCAGAATGCTGAGGCCCAGGAGTTGATCAATGAAATGCATAAGGCTCATAAAACCTGGATTGATGATAAGAACTGAACACTAAGGAGGAAATTGTACAAGGAATGCAAAAGTAAAGTCCAGAAAGCATTACGGCAGATGAAAGAGGCATGGTGGTCCTCACATACCAAATTAATGCAAGAAGCATTTGACAGAAAAGACTTGAAAGTCTTTTATGAAGGTATTAAGAAAGTTTTTGGACCGCACGAATCTGGCATTTCCGGAAATGTCCCTCAGGATTTCAAAGATGCATTAATTCAACACTTGTATAAGAATAAAGGCAATAGAAACATCTGTGACAACCATCGAGGCATCTCACTTTTGTCAATTGCAGGGAAGGTCTTGGCAAGGCTTATTCTCAACAGAATAATTAAACACCTTGTTGATGATATCTATCCCGAATCTCAGTGCGGTTCCCGTGCTGGTCGGGGTTCTGTCGATATGATCTTTTCCCTCCGCCAGGTTGCCGAGAAAGTTCGGGAAAAGAACGAGGAGTTGTATATGGTTTTCATTGACTTTACAAAGGCCTTTGACACAGTAAACCGTGAAGCCCCCTGGAAAGTGTTGGACAAGCTGGGAATACCTGACAACATGCTGAATGTAATTATTTCTTTCCATGATGGAATGAAGGCATCGGTTGTTTCAAATGGAGAGTCTTCAGAAGCTTTCAATGTGACAAATGGTACCAAACAGGGTTGCGTAATGGCACCTGTGCTATTTGCTTTGTTCTTTTCAGTTATGCTGAAATATGCTTTCGCTGATATAGATACTGGGGTGGAGTTTAAATTTAGAACAAGTGGTGGTCTCTTCAACCAGCAACGTTTCAAAGCTAAGACCTTTCTTCGACAAACTGTCATCAGGGATCTTTTGTTTGCAGATGACGCTGCACTTTGTGCAACATCTCGGGAGGAAGCGCAACTGCTTGTGGACAGGTTTTTGGCTGCTTGCAAGGCTTTTGGTCTGACAGATTGATTCACCAACCTCGCCCCATGCCTAAACAAGTTCAGGGTGTGAAGCAACGGCCACCAGTAAAACAACGACCACCAGTACACAGTTTTCCAGATATTCCAATCTAAGTGGACGGTAAAGATCTGAAATATGTGAAAAACTTCACTTATCTTGGGAGTAAGTTAAATTGGAATGCCTCTCTTGATGACAAAATCTTTAACCGAATTGCGAAAGCAACCACTGCCTTTGGAAAACTGTGTCATCGGTTATGGAAGGACAGGGGGATAAGTTTGAGAACAAAAGTACTTGTGTATAGAGCAGTTGTGCTAACATCACTGCTTTATGAATCGGAATCATGGACAGTCTATCACAGCCACATTCAGAAGCTTGATGTCTTCCACAAAAATTGCCTTAGAACGATTTGTGGTGTCACCCTAAGAAATCGGATGTCTAATGCGGACCTATTTACATGCTGCAGTGTTGGCGGAATTGAAAGCTTTTTGATGCAATCACAACTGCGTTGGGCAGGACATGTCTTAAGTATGGAAGATGATAGAATACCAAAGCAACTGATGTACGGCGAGCTCAACAGTGGAAGGCGAAATGTGGGTCGACCGCTGCTTCGCTTTAAGGACAAGTTGAAGATACATTTGACATCTACCAATATTGCTTATCATGATTTTGAACAGCTTGCTTCTCGATGGAAGGAATGGCAATCTGACTGCCAGAGGGGCATCAGGTGGTTCTCTGTAACTGCCATTGATCAACAGCGTGAAAGACGCAAAAGAACAAAAACATCTACAAGTATCCCTTCCGATTTTTCTCAAGATCTTCCTTCTTGCATTCATTGTGGGCTGGTTTGCAAATCTCTCGCAGGACTCAAATGCCATTTATGATTGAGTAAATGTAAGCATGCTACATCCATCGAAGACTAAACAAATTTTAAGTTGTCAAGACCTCATACGTCGAAATCGATGGGAGAGTCCATGATATAATGTATATTTTGGCAGCAAGTCATTTCTTATACAAGCGTCGTTAAAAAACACAGAGTTTTCTCTCTTCACGATCTTTCTTGTTAATTTCTCGACGCGGCGAGCGATTCGTCGGTTTTCTGGTGTTAATTGGTGGAGAATGGCACCTAGCGTTGTAAATTACAACACACAATTAATAAAATAGCATCCCCCACTGGTACTAACGCCCTACCATTCTTTAACAATTAATACATAATAATAATAATAATAATAATAATAATAATAATATAATAATAATAATGGAAAAAATAAAAATAAATCATAAATAAAGATATATATATATTATATACATATGTATACATATGTAAATTAATAGATATATAACTAATAAAACTATAAATACGGCTCATAGAAACAATAAGACACAGCCTCCTGAAGACGGTCGAGAGAACGAAAGCGCTAAAGGAATGGCCCACGATACAGCGTTAGATGCCATACTCCACCAATTAACACCAGAAAACCGAAGAATCGCTCGCCGCATCGAGAAATCAACAAGAAAGATAGTGAAAAGAGGAAACTCTGTGGTCTTTAACGACGCTTATATATATATATATATATATATATATATATATATATATACACGCACACACACACACACATATACACACACAAATTCGATATACTTTTGTTTAAATATAATCTGTTTTGTAGGTGATTGTGTTCTTTTTTTTATCCATTCAAAATGTGAGAGATGTTCATGTCCCACCATGTATAAACCGTTGGATGAACAAACATAACAAAATTTTATGATAGATCAGGGGATTTTAGAAGAATATTGTGAAGTTGGCATTTGTGCCAGCCATCCTTTAAAAGCAAAAAAAGACGTTGTACTTTTAGTCAGGTAAATATAAAAAATATTCGATATGCCTATCACCCCCCTCCCACCAATTTAGACAAAAAAAAGAAAGATTTTTGTTTGTTTGTTTTTTGTTTTTTTTAGATATCTAATTGGGTTGTACTTGACCTAAAAATAAAAGTTTACCAAAATCCGAGCTTGGAAAGATGACTACTTAATTTCAAAATGGTGTTATTGGTCCCCCGATTTATAAAATCGGGGGACTTATGTTTTGAGGCATGTCCGTCCGTCTGTCCGGATTTTTCTCCGCAACCATCCATTGAATTTCTCTGAAATTTTGCATGAAGTTGTAACTTTGGTCAGGTTAGAAAGTGACATTCTCCGATTTTTGAAAAAAAATCTGGTTAGCCCCCCAGAGGGTCAAAAGGCCCCGAAATGGCAAAAAATGACATTTTTTGCCCCATAACTTTTCATCCATCCATTTAATTTCTCTGAAACTTGGCCAAAATGTGGAGGCAATTGTTCCTAATAGAAAATAAGTATCGCTGACCTTGGAAAAAATCTGGTTCGCGCCCCCAAGGGGTCAAAAGCCCCCAAAATGGCAAAAAATGACCCTTTTCTCCCATAACGTTTGATCCATCCATTCAATTTTTCTGAAACTTGGCCAAAATGTAGAGGCAATTGTTCTGGATATAAAATGAGCATCCTTGACCTCAGAAAAATTCTGGTTCGCGCCCCCAGGGGGTCAAAGGGGGGGGGGGTCAAAAATGCCCCAAATTGCCCAAATTTATTGCATTTTACACTCGCCACATCGAGTCACATACAAAGGGGGACCACGCACGCGCAGCTTGTTTTATTTTATTTTTTTCCATATTACAGTATATCTCTACAAAATTAGTTACTTGAGGCAAAGTATAAAGTAAAAGGTGAAATTTCCGCCAATATTTTACTTTCCTGCTAAATAGTCGCGACCTAGATTTTGGAATCTAAATGTTGATATACATGATAAATGTTTACAGCAAAATTGTAGTAGACTTCAGAGTTATGTACGGCAATTCTCTTTCAAGGTCTTTAATTGAGGGATAATTGTCTTGCGTCCTGTGATATTTTATTTTGTGTATGTGTAAATAATTGTATACGTGTATATCAGTATTCGATGTTACGATTAAATATTGTAAGTACAGTGGAAGCTTGTTAAGTTGAATTTGCATGAGTAGAATTCTTGGATGTATGGAAATCATGAGCCGAGTCCCGGCAGTTGCTTTTCTGACTATTTGGATTATTCAGATGATTATTTTCATCTTGGCTGATGAAGGTTGCGGATTACATCGTCCGAAACATTGTAAATATAACATTTACAATGTTTCGGACGATGTAATCCCGCAACCTTCATCAGCCACATCTTTTTAAACTGGTGAACCTTTGAGTTGAACTTGGGAATCTATATGGAATTTCGAACTGAACATGTTATTTAAGCCATGGGGATAGATTTTTATCATTCTGTCAGCCATGAGCGGACAGAAGTATTAATTCATGTTATTTTAGCCATTATCGTCTGTAATAAGAATTGAACATTCAACCTCCAAGAAGACTGTCATTTAGAAATGACTTAACTTTTGAGCCATATGTTCTTGTGGACAATTCTACTATGAATTTTGGGAGTCTTAAACCTAATTCTGTCTAGAAGTATAAGATTACTACTTATTACTATAGAATTAAAAAAAAAAAATTGTTTAGCTAGAATTGTCGAAGAATAACAAAAATTAACATTCTACCTGGTCATGGCCGACGGAATGAGAACAATCTACCCTGTGGATTAAAATAAAGGGTTCAGTTTGAAATTTCATATAGTTTCCCATGTTTGACAAAGATCCGCATGAATTACAAGGCCGAGGGTCATTTGATATGGTGTTATTTGCAGCTGACAATGTTGATCACAATATCTTAACTCTAAATGGAAAGGGAACTTTCCATGAAATATATTGATCAACATCAGGATTTTAAAAAAATTGCGAAGTAATGGTTGCATTCTGATAAACCCCGAAGGAGATGCTGACTTTCTCATAGTTCAGGTAGTAATAGCAAATTCTCAGTCTCCTTGTTTTTTTTTTAACATAGTTCACCCCAAACAAGGCAGGCCGCCACTGTAGACGTAAGGGGCTACTGAGAAAAAAGAAAAGGGGAGAAGGTTGGGGGGGGGGGGGGGTCAACCTAAATTGGGATCTGTGCAGCGAGATGTCTGTTTACATTAGTTTTAAATTTCTGCATGTCAGTACTGTCGGGGAAACAGGGGCAGGGAGGGAGTTCCAGAGGCCAGCAGCACGAGGGAAGGAGCTATTTGAGTAGAAGGCTCTCCGGCATCTGGGGACCTCCATAGTGAATGAATGGGATTTAGTTGATTGTCGAGTTGGTCTAGTGAATTTACGTAGAGGGGGCACCAGAGTAGCCAATTCATCGGAGCATAATCCATTGAAGTATTTGTAAGAGAAGATACAGATTTACTCATTTGCTTTTGGCTGCGGTAATATGGACGGTAAGAGAAAAACAAAAAAACTGTATTTTAGCTCTGACAACAAGTCTAACCGGCATCCAAAATTAAAAAATGAACAACTCAAAACAAGTTCTGGAGAGACAATAGTTATGTACACATTTGCTTCTTCTTTCGTGTGAATCAGGTGATTCTGGTGTTGGCATTAGTTTCCCCAATGTTTTTCTAGTTAGAAATCTTTCTGCAAAGACATCGGGTACTTATGGGAAGGACCACGAGAAGGTTGCCAACATCCCTAAGTGAAAGTGATACTGTGGAATCAACTGGATTCGAACTTGGAACACCCAGGTCTTCAGTCCGTGTCGATATCCACTTAACCACCGTCAACTCCCTACACATTTGCTATTTATTCACTTGTTTGCTGGATGTGACATGACTTCAAAGATTTTCCGAACAGGGGAAGAAAACATTTTTTCAGAAATTTGCGAAAGAGGACAATGAGTTGGTAACATGTACCCGCTCTTTCACTCAACCAGGCCAACAATCTAGAACGATAAAAACCTTGAAAATAAAGCAATGATGTCCATATGTGGCCAGTGATTCGCTTGCCTCATTGAGACAGTTTTAAAAAGGAAAGCCATGTGTTCAGCATCTTTTGTATCGCCACAGGGACTACCAGCACCAACATCTGCTGCCACAAAATACCATTCACCATGATCTCGTTGCCATATTCACAGAAAACGTTGGGAGGGGGGGAAGGCTCGAAGAGGTTAAAGAATATACATTTACTAAAATTTATTCCAATTAATGTCACCATACTTACACTCGTTCCAACCAATGCTCAATACATATTTTGGCCCCACTCCAACTATTTATCATAAAACTAGCTGTCCCTACCCAGCGTTGCCCGGGATTAAACAATGTATTTTCCAAAAAGAGAAAAAAAGAATCGATGGTGAGAGACGAGATAAAAAACGGGAGCTTATGATGTTCGATTTGTTCCTCTACCAGATGAGCTCTATTACAGCAGGTTGCTTACGTTATAAACCTCAGCCTTAATAAATGTAATATGCTACTGCTGCTATTATTTTGTCGGTCATTATTGAAAAATGTCACCATTGTAAAATACTTCAGAGTGGGATACAATTTATTTGATAGGAATTGAATAGAAATACATTTTTTTTTGTTTCTTAAGAACGTAGACCAAATTTCTGCAAAGGTTGTATGCCATATGCAAAAGACAGGGTTAGGGTTTAGGATTAGAACGTAGGCCAAGTTTTCAAAAAGGTTATATGCCATATACAAAATAGACAGGCTCTTCTTTATTAAAGAGATGTAAAAAATCGAATTAAAAAAAGGGTACTCTTATAGATGATGCACCATGTTTCCGTGACTTCGTGTCGTCAACATTCGGGCAGGTCTCGGATGCGCCCGAGAGTTGACGACGCGAAAACTGGCAAACGATAACTTAAAGACTGGCAGCCGATAAATTACAACGAAGAAAATCAAGGGCCCAACATTTATTGAAAACATTAAACCTTGTAGTCTACAATGACTCTTTTCAGGCACAAAACACAATAGAAGAGAACAATGTTGTATATTAGTTTCAATGCCCTTAGGATAATGTATCTTTTGCAATAATAAAAAAAACTAATTGTTACATCGGTCTTACTACCACAACACTTTCCCATAGACTCACCTTACATCTCTCTGATACTAGCTCAATTTGCCAACACCTAAAAAACATGACTGTCTCCCTTTTCAATATAGACACATTTTAGTTAATAATACAAAAACTATACATCACGATACCAACATCAAAAGATTAAAGATTTTTGAAGTCATTTACATAAAAACTAGACATCCCACAATTAATATTAATTACGAAACTAGTCACAAAATTTGAAAGTGTCTTGCGTAATAATTAACAAATTCTTAGCCGTTAAACTATCACCCTTTTGAATTTTGCACACGCTTTGCACATAACCACGTTTATATGCAACATCTCATCACTACAGACGTCAATATTAAAGTTGTAAATTACTAGCCGTCAAAAAACTCAACAGTAAAGACATGTTGTAAACAAACTAAGACTAACCCCGTCTGATACTAGCTCAATTTTCAACGTTCGGGCAGGTCTCGGAAGCACACGAGAGTTGACGAGGCGAAAACTGCCAAACGATAACTTAAAGACTGGCAGCCGATAAATTACGACGAAGAAAATCAAACTAAAATACATATATAAAAATATAGAGCGAACAAACCATATCTAAACAACTGTTATTAATTCGATGTTTATTTTTGTTTGTTTTTTTATTAAAGGAACCATTGTTAATCAAATGTTTTTAGATAAACTGTTTGTTTGTTTGTGCACCGGAAAGATTATACAAATTCTTTTTTTTGTTATTGAACGCGATTAATTTCTTTCAAAACTTATCGGCTGCTTGGTTAATAGTTTCGTCAACTCTCGGGCGTTTCCGAGACCTGCCCGAACGTTGACGATGTGAAGTCACGGAAACATGGTGCGTCATCTATAAGAGTACTAAAAAAAAAAAAAATATGATGATGTCATCATGGGTCGATCGCAAAAAGACAAAGGGTTTCTTATTCAATCCTGGGCAACGCTGTCTTCTGCTAGTTTTAAGATAAAGACAAACACAAGCACCTTGTATGACAAGATTCACGAGACGTGTGAAAATCAGGCTGATTTATGCAGTTAGTGCTGAAGTATAAATATATCTGAAAGTTTTCAATGTTCTTAATTAAACCCAAAATTAAGCCTAAGTCAGTGGTAGCAGCCACTAACCCTAAGTCCGGGTGACAATCAAAATAAAAAAACACTCTTCATTAACACAAGGTAAAATCGTAAAAACAAAAAAAAAGATTCTTTTTTATTGTGTGTTTATTTCATTAAATGAAAGTCAAATATCGTTTAAGGTACCAAAAATTAAAAAAAACTTTCTTTTTTTTTTTTAATATTTTGAATGATTCAATTACAATGTTTTACGAAAATAAATATAATAATTTTTTTCGTATTAGCATACAATTTTACCCAGCATATTTTTTTTTCAATCACCATTCCAGACTTAGGATTAGCAACTGCTATGCCTGACTTAGGATTAGTCTTAGTGTTAATAAAGGGTTGTTTTTTTTAATTATTTCTTTTTTAAAATTGGGTGAGGTCTTCATTTTATTTTTTTTCTTTGCTGCATGGTTTATTCATACAACAATATTTCATATAGTTAGGGTTAGGATTAGGGTTGTTTTGCAAATTCAGGCGTTTTTGTCAATTTTTTTGCATTTTATTCCCTAAAAATTTCCAATCATTTATTCTTTGGCACCAATTGTATAAATCATTGTGGTTTTTATATCTCGCAAATGTTATATTTGATACACGTGGCGTTAGCAATTTTTTCCATTTGTACGTTACTAGTATTAAAGGTGATGGATGGAGGGTTGTAGAAACTGGTCAACCCTTCGTTTTGTGTTAGACAGATGATACTGATTTTTGTACAATGACTAAGACTTCCTGCTCTGTAAGAGCACTGCCCCTATAGAAGGGAATTGCAAAGAACATCATGGTGAAACAAAATATTAAAATATCGAGAATAGAGAGCCATGATCATCGATGTCTGCAAACAGACCTGATACCTGAAGAAGAAGAAGGAGGAGAAGAATTAAAAACGTGTGCAAAGCGAAAAAAATTACAGGGGTTTTCTTTTAACTTAATCGGAAATAGGTAATTTTAGTGAAATCGCACCTGAAATTGTTGCCAAATGTACATTTGATTATAGATGTTACATCGATATCCTCATTGTAAGTCACTGTTGGTTTAGTATTATTAAAATGGGCTAGAGTTCAAGAGAAATGGAGAAAAATTATAGGGTTATGGTGCAGACGATATTTGTTCGCAATTTTCAACTGCTAATGTCAGTCTTGTTTTCATGAAAACAGTGACGATATTTCCATTCTTTTTTGGAAAAATTATAGGGTTATCGTGCAGACGATATTTGTTCACAATTTTCAACTGCTAATGTCAGTCTTGTTTTCATGAAAACAGTGACGATATTTCCATTCTTTTTTGGAAAAATTATAGGGTTATCGTGCAGACGATATTTGTTCGCAATTTTCAACTGCTAATGTCAGTCTTGTTTTCATGAAAACAGTGACGATATTTCCATTCTTTTTTGGAAAAATTATAGGGTTATCGTGCAGACGATATTTGTTCGCAATTTTCAACTGCTAATGTCAGTCTTGTTTTCATGAAAACAGTGACGATATTTCCATTCTTTTTTGGAAAAATTATAGGGTTATAATGCAGACGATATTTGTTCGCAATTTTCAACTGCTAATGTCAGTCTTGTCTTCATGAAAAAAATGACGATATTTCCATTCTTTTTTGGCAGAATAATTGATAATGGACAATTTTGAACCTCCATATTTGTGGAAGAGACACAGTTCTACTTGGAACAAGGTGAATAAGGAGATTTCAGACTTCCTCAGCGTCAGCAGGAGGATGGCAGAAAAGGTCATAAAGGAATGGAAAGATTCAGGATTCGACTACGAAGTGACATCAGAGAAATAAAATGTGTGATCGCCGATCTGATGCCATCAGAACCCCGGAGTACGTCGCTGAAGTTCAGGAGATTATCGAAAATGAACCCAGCAAGGACGTCAGACTGAACACCGATGGCTACATCTGCATTTTGAGCGAGATAGTGAAATCTTGGATTGACCAGGTAGTTGCATGTAGGCTGTACGTGCGGCAGCAAGACTCAGTGCCCTACGATACTAAAACACTCCAGTCTGGCTTCCTAGCTTGTCTTACTGTAACACCCTCGATTTCTTTGTGTGGTGCAGTGAAACAAGACACAAACAGATACAACTGCAACACGAAGGACAAGCTAAAGGCTAGGATCACCAGAGTCTTTGTGCGCTTAAGTCAAGAGAGAGTGACAAAGTCCCGTGGCCAGTTCAGAGGTCACCTTGAGGCTGTCCTCGAAGCTAAAGGCGGGTTTATCGACCGAAATAGAACAAGTGATGAAAATAAACTGAGAAGTTTGATCGATAAATCTAAAAGTTTTTTTAAATATGGTTTTATTTTTTTCCCTAAATCATAATTTTGCAAACAAATATCGTCCGCACTCTATATACGGCCACTTTGGGTGCAAATATTTAATAGTTTAAATATGATAATCCTTCCTTACAAATTTTATTCATACGACTTGCTTATATGTAATAAAAAAAAAACGAATTAGAAATAATAAGTATTTTTATGCACTTACTATATTAAATGGCTGACATGCATTTGCTATTGTGACACGTCATTTTTTGGTTTCAACAATGTAAGTTTTAAAGGAAAAATTAAGGATGGTTGTGCTCCTAAACCAAAGAAAACCCAGTTTGCTTGTGGTTTATAAAAAAATAAATAAAAATGCGTGAGTTAAAAATTTTACATGATTGAATCAGCATCTTTGAACATCATTTAAGAGAATTAAAGAGAATTGCTTATTCGGCCAACAGCAAAAATGGTGTAAAGTTGGCGCGATTCCACTTTATGGTACCCGATTCTAACATGGCTGCTGCAAGCTGAAAACGGGGGATGTCTTGTATCCAATCAGTGTTCTCTAACTATTTTTGCGTTTTGCATACGTTTTCAATACAAGCGCCCCCCCCCCAAAAAAAAACAACGGCATCAAATATGGCAACATTTAAAAAGATGAAATAAAACAAAAGAATGCACTTCATTAACTTCAAGACTAACCCTAAGTCCGAGTGGTGGTCAAGAAAAATAACATGGCTTCAATAAGCCCAATAATGAGTATAATCGTATGGCAATTCGAAAAAACAAAACAAAGTTGCATTTATTTAGGTTTATTTTTGGCACCTTACATGGAATTATTACCTTTACTTATTTCATAATTTATTCTCTTTGAAATAGTAGTTTGCCAAAAACAGTATGACTAGTGTAGTGACGACGTTCACACTTCGGTGCACAAAATGAAAATGCTTACACTCGTCTCTGCGCACATGGTGACGCATGCATTCGCCTGCATTAATAAAAACAAATAAAAACATTTTAAGCCAATCAGATGCATTTCTCTGAATTTAATCAAATTTGCTGTTTTGATCCACCCCGAGTAAATAAAAAGACAGATTTTTCCTTCAACAAACATGTTGAGCCGAAATTCACGAGGGAGCTAACATCAACATTTCTACAGCTCCCCTCGCCCCTTTGTAAGGCTTTGAGAAAGCTGAGAATGCATTTTCTAAACTCACGCACACAGTCATAACCATATGCACTGACACTAATGCACACACTTACACAATGCATTAATTCTTTCAACTTATCGTCTGCTGATTGAAAACAAATGTATAAACTTAACCACTTTAATATTTCTAGCATTTCTTCATAAACTTTCTACAATGAAAACAAATGAACATTGAATCTTATAAATAACTTTCAATGAAATGTAATTTATGTAATTGAGTGAGAAAGTTTTGATTACGATTTTTCAGACCCGTGGATAATTCACAGCCCTTAAATTACTGACTCAGACTTCCTCGATATCTCAGCTAATGAAGCCCCCCTTCATTGTTCTGCAAGGACTTTTAAAATATGAACAAAAATTCTGTTTTCCTATCTATGTAAACTTCCATTTTAAACATAAATTATCTCTTTTGTGAACTTATGCTTTTGAATTCATTATTTTGTTTGTGTTTATCATATAACATATTTCTCGATCTCTCACATTTGAGTATTGCCTAAAACGCTTTCTCTAAAACTAGTTCTTCCCAAAGATCTACCCCAAAACTGGAACCCTAAAGAGAGGTCCTCCAAACTAGTATAAAAGATAAATGGTGGTTGCCAAAAGCTGTGGACGTATGTTTGTTTGAAAGCAGCAGCAGTTTTAACTGCTGACTGCTTTATCAACTAATGTCAAAGTTAAGAAATTATATATTTAATAATCTATATAACAAATACTGACCCAATGGATTACGGGTGATCTAGTACAGAACTAAAACTGTGGATCTTGTTATCTCGCTTGTCACTGTGCACATTCAATGACGTAATAAAAGGCAAATGTAAAATACAAGTAGTGGGAGAAAGCTGTTACACAATCAGTGGCAATATCTCATTCCGATTTATTAAGTTTTTCTCCCAGACTATAGATAACGCCTAATTGATTAGAACCCTATTTCAAGCGAACAAAAATAGCAGCAGCAGCGAGCAACAAAAACAGTAGAAGCAGAAAAAAACCGTTTTCTCTAAAATACTCAATTTTGATTGGTTAAGGAGATTCCCTTCAACCAATCAGAAACAGTCGCTGTGAGAGCCGGGCCCATGTCAAATATTTCGATATAAGCAAAAATCCAAGCTCACCCAATAGAAGGTTCAGAGAAAGATCACAGCTCACCAGTCAAAAAAAAAACGACAACTCAGACACTAGCGATCAACTCAACTTGACCCTAGCCGTTTGGGTCAATGGTTCTCGACAATAAAGACAATTCATGGTCATCTATATCACAGCAAGAAACATTTCTTCACCTGCACTCATCAATCAAAGCTCAACTATTAACAATGGATAATCAACAATGCGCTATCTTCATAGACAATGAATCCATAACTACACCCAAGGCACATCAGCACTCGAAGCTCAACTATTAACAATGGATAATCCACAATGCGCTATCTTCATAGACAATGAATCCATAACTACACCCAAGGCACATCAGCACTCGAAGCTCAACTATTAACAATGGATAATCCACAATGCGCTATCTTCATAGACAATGAATCCATAACTACACCCAAGGCACATCAGCACTCGAAGCTCAACTATTAACAATGGATAATCCACAATGCGCTATCTTCATAGACAATGAATCCATAACTACACCCAAGGCACATCAGCACTCGAAGCTCAACTATTAACAATGGATAATCCACAATGCGCTATCTTCATAGACAATGAATCAATAACTACACCCAAGGCACATCAGCACTCGAAGCTCAGCTATTAACAATGGATAATCCACAATGCGCTATCTTCATAGACAATGAATCCATAACTACACCCAAGGCACATCAGCACTCGAAGCTCAACTATTAACAATGGATAATCCACAATGCGCTATCTTCATAGACAATGAATCCATAACTACACCCAAGGCACATCAGCACTCGAAGCTCAACTATTAACAATGGATAATCCACAATGCGCTATCTTCATAGACAATGAATCAATAACTACACCCAAGGCACATCAGCACTCGAAGCTCAGCTATTAACAATGGATAATCCACAATGCGCTATCTTCATAGACAATGAATCCATAACTACACCCAAGGCACATCAGCACTCGAAGCTCAACTATTAACAATGGATAATCCACAATGCGCTATCTTCATAGACAATGAATCCATAACTACACCCAAGGCACATCAGCACTCGAAGCTCAACTATTAACAATGGATAATCCACAATGCGCTATCTTCATAGACAATGAATCCATAACTACACCCAAGGCACATCAGCACTCGAAGCTCAACTATTAACAATGGATAATCCACAATGCGCTATCTTCATAGACAATGAATCCATAACTACACCCAAGGCACATCAGCACTCGAAGCTCAACTATTAACAATCCACAATGCGCTATCTTCATAGACAATGAATCCATAACTACACCCAAGGCACATCAGCACTCGAAGCTCAACTATTAACAATGGATAATCCACAATGTGCTATCTTCATAGACAATGAATCAATAACTACACCCAAGGCACATCAGCACTCGAAGCTCAACTATTAACAATGGATAATCCACAATGTGCTATCTTCATAGACAATGAATCCATAACTACACCCAAGGCACATCAGCACTCGAAGCTCAACTATTAACAATGGATAATCCACAATGCGCTATCTTCATAGACAATGAATCAATAACTACACCCAAGGCACATCAGCACTCGAAGCTCAACTATTAACAATGGATAATCCACAATGCGCTATCTTCATAGACAATGAATCAATAACTACACCCAAGGCACATCAGCACTCGAAGCTCAACTATTAACAATGGATAATCCACAATGCGCTATCTTCATAGACAATGAATCAATAACTACACCCAAGGCACATCAGCACTCGAAGCTCAACTATTAACAATGGATAATCCACAATGCGCTATCTTCATAGACAATGAATCCATAACTACACCCAAGGCACATCAGCACTCGAAGCTCAACTATTAACAATGGATAATCCACAATGCGCTATCTTCATAGACAATGAATCCATAACTACACCCAAGGCACATCAGCACTCGAAGCTCAACTATTAACAATGGATAATCCACAATGCGCTATCTTCATAGACAATGAATCCATAACTACACCCAAGGCACATCAGCACTCGAAGCTCAACTATTAACAATGGATAATCCACAATGCGCTATCTTCATAGACAATGAATCAATAACTACACCCAAGGCACATCAGCACTCGAAGCTCAACTATTAACAATGGATAATCCACAATGCGCTATCTTCATAGACAATGAATCCATAACTACACCCAAGGCACATCAGCACTCGAAGCTCAACTATTAACAATGGATAATCCACAATGCGCTATCTTCATAGACAATGAATCCATAACTACACCCAAGGCACATCAGCACTCGAAGCTCAGCTATTAACAATGGATAATCCACAATGCGCTATCTTCATAGACAATGAATCCATAACTACACCCAAGGCACATCAGCACTCGAAGCTCAACTATTAACAATGGATAATCCACAATGCGCTATCTTCATAGACAATGAATCCATAACTACACCCAAGGCACATCAGCACTCGAAGCTCAACTATTAACAATGGATAATCCACAATGCGCTATCTTCATAGACAATGAATCCATAACTACACCCAAGGCACATCAGCACTCGAAGCTCAACTATTAACAATGGATAATCCACAATGCGCTATCTTCATAGACAATGAATCCATAACTACACCCAAGGCACATCAGCACTCGAAGCTCAACTATTAACAATGGATAATCCACAATGCGCTATCTTCATAGACAATGAATCCATAACTACACCCAAGGCACATCAGCACTCGAAGCTCAACTATTAACAATGGATAATCCACAATGCGCTATCTTCATAGACAATGAATCCATAACTACACCCAAGGCACATCAGCACTCGAAGCTCAGCTATTAACAATGGATAATCCACAATGCGCTATCTTCATAGACAATGAATCCATAACTACACCCAAGGCACATCAGCACTCGAAGCTCAACTATTAACAATGGATAATCCACAATGCGCTATCTTCATAGACAATGAATCCATAACTACACCCAAGGCACATCAGCACTCGAAGCTCAACTATTAACAATGGATAATCCACAATGCGCTATCTTCATAGACAATGAATCCATAACTACACCCAAGGCACATCAGCACTCGAAGCTCAACTATTAACAATGGATAATCCACAATGCGCTATCTTCATAGACGATGAATCCATAACTACACCCAAGGCACATCAGCACTCGAAGCTCAGCTATTAACAATGGATAATCCACAATGCGCTATCTTCATAGACAATGAATCCATAACTACACCCAAGGCACATCAGCACTCGAAGCTCAACTATTAACAATGGATAATCCACAATGCGCTATCTTCATAGACAATGAATCCATAACTACACCCAAGGCACATCAGCACTCGAAGCTCAGCTATTAACAATGGATAATCCACAATGCGCTATCTTCATAGACAATGAATCCATAACTACACCCAAGGCACATCAGCACTCGAAGCTCAACTATTAACAATGGATAATCCACAATGCGCTATCTTCATAGACAATGAATCCATAACTACACCCAAGGCACATCAGCACTCGAAGCTCAACTATTAACAATGGATAATCCACAATGCGCTATCTTCATTGACAATGAATCCATAACTACACCCAAGGCACATCAGCACTCGAAGCTCAACTATTAACAATGGATAATCCACAATGCGCTATCTTCATTGACAATGAATCCATAACTACACCCAAGGCACATCAGCACTCGAAGCTCAACTATTAACAATGGATAATCAATCAATCCACAATCTGTTATCTTCATCGACAAATGAATCAATAACCCCCAAGCAATTCAGAAATATCTTATTTCTCTCGACAGACGAGAGCTGACTATTTGTGATCAAAGCCAACAACAATTTTATTATCAAAAACAAATGACTGAGAATTATCGACGCAGTACTGCTACTACCCCATTAAAACGTGAATCAAAAACTTTCTTTTAACTAAATCTCTGTGCCATTGAACGGTCGATATTTTGTCTTCCAATTTTTATCTCAAAATAAATGATTCAATATTACAATCACTTAAAAGTCCATCCTGTGTTTGTCTGTTTCTTTCTCGTCACCATACGCTTATTAGTAATATAACAAGGCAATGACGTAAATAACAAGCCGCGCGTGCGTGGTCCCCCTCTGTATGTGACTCGATGTGGCGAGTGTAAAATGCAATAAATTTGGGCAATTTGGGGCATTTTTGACCCCCTGGGGGCACGAACCAGAATTTTTCTGAGGTCAAGGATGCTCATTTTATATCCAGAACAATTGCCTCTACATTTTGGCCAAGTTTCAGAAAAATTGAATGGATGGATCAAACGTTATGGGAGAAAAGGGTCATTTTTTGCCATTTTGGGGCTTTTGACCCCTTGGGGGTGCGAACCAGATTTTTTCCAAGGTCAGCGATACTTATTTTCTATTAGGAACAATTGCCTCCACATTTTGGCCAAGTTTCAGAGAAATTGAATTGATGGATGAAAAGTTATGGGGCAGAAAATGTCATTTATTGCCATTTCGGGGGCTTTTGACCCCCTGGGGGGCTAACCAGATTTTTTTTCAAAAATCGGAGAATGTCACTTTCTAACCTGACCAAAGTTACAACTTCATGCAAAATTTCAGAGAAATTCAATGGATGGTTGCGGAGAAAAATCCGGACGGACGGACGGACAGACATGCCTCAAAACATAAGTCCCCCGATTTTATAAATCGGGGGACCAATTAAGAGGGAGAAAGGGGAAGTGGGGAGGATAACGGTATTGTTCGATCAGAAAATAAGTGATTGAATCAAAATGTTCTTAAATGATAATTTTGCGAAGTTAATACCCCCCACCCCTCCGAATATCTACACAATCGTAATATAGTATATAATGAGATGTGTCTACAGATGAAAATATTGAAGGCTGAAAACGTTCACTTCCGAAATATCAAGAAAAAGTGATTTTTTTAAAATAAATACTTAAAACTGAAAAGGTAGATGTGCCGAGAAACCAAAGCTGTATCATTTCAGCAAAATTATATTTTAAATAGTTTTTCTAAAGAAAATTATTTTACCTACTATAATTATATACAATATTAAAAAATAATTTGGTCAATATTTCTTGTAAAAAAATATAATTGTTTATCTGAAAGCAAACATAAAAAGAGCAATGTAGAATTTTTTTATTTATTATTAATGTCGTATGAAGTCGTTGCTGTTTAGGTCATTATTTCAAAACTGCCCCCCCAGAATAAGTATTTTTTAAGAAACAGAATCAAAATATAATTTTTGTAAAGAAAATGGTGCACCGATAAGAAAAATTGGCTAGTCAGAAACAAATGTTGATTTTGTAAGACGAAAGCTTTCAATGACAAAAGTGTTTATTCAACACATACCCACAATAGGAGTATGTGACACAAGGTCGGAAAGTGGGATTTAAAAAGCCAGTGCCCGAGAAGATGAGCACTCTGGCCATTAAAAATTGCCTGGGCAGCCCCGTCGGCATTCCCCGGTAGGGGCGCCTCAGGCAGTAAGCAATAAACTTACTCCTCCCCAAAGAGGGGAGGCAAAGTCTGGGAGGGTGGATCTCCTAGAACTGCACAGGACAGACCCATAGACAGGCGTAAATCAAGCCCCGAAGGCCAAGACAATACCAGTCTATGGGGTGCAGTATCCATCGGAATAGATACTACACTTTGATCCCGACCAAAAGGCCAGTGGAGAAATAGACCGACTTTACTTTATTATATAGAGAAGAGGAAAATAGAGAACAGAAGAAGAAAAAAAGAAAAGTAAAGAAAACTAAAAAGTAAATGGAGCAGATAGAGAGACGGAAGAGAGAGAGAGAGAGAGAAGAAAATAAGAGAGAGAGAGAGGGGAAAAAGAGAGAAGAGAGATAAAAAGAGAGAACGAAGAGAGAGAGAGAAAGAAAGAAAGAGAGAGAGAATGGGAAAGAGAGAGAGAAAGAGAAAGAGAGAAGATTACTTCAAAATGGATGACGTCATAAAGGATGAAAAACTAGATATTTACCAAACAATTTTCGTTACTTTTCTATTTAAAAAAATCAGGATAAAAAAAATGAAAATAAAAATAAAAACAATTAACCGAGATTTTTTTTTTTACAGCTTACAAATGGTACTCATTTACTGAACAGACTTGCAGCTGAAAGACTAACTTTTTAAAATTAAAAAAAAATCTTTTTTTTTTTTTTTTATCAATTGAATTATTCTAATGCTTTCAAACTCGCCGCAAATTACTTATTTAATTTTTTTTTTAATTCCACTTAATTTCGTTTGTTTAAAAAGGGTTCAGTTTACTACGCAGCATTACGCCCTAACGCCTAAAACTATAAACATTTAACACAAACAGAACGACGTTCATTAGGAAAAAGGACAATCACTCTAATGGGTCTTTAAACAATTTTTGTTTAAAGAAAAAAAAGTGCAAAGCCGAATTAAACGTTTCAACCACCACCTCTGTATTATGAGACGAAGCTGAATTTATAGCGTCCTTTCAAGTTTCGAAGGGTCACAAAGTAACTTATTCTCCCCCCTCCCCCTTTTTTTTATTACTATTAACAAAAGATTCAACTGGCTTACTTGTTTTCAAAGAAAATGAAATGCATTATAGTGGATTTGTAATTAGATTAAGAATTCCCAACAGAGAAAACAAGGGGTGAAAAAAACAAAACAAAAACAAATAGCCGACAAATAACTGTTACCGAAAGCAATAAAAGTAGGTTAGGGTAAAAAAAACAAAAACGTTTCAGTTTTTTTTCCTTGTTAAAAAGCTGAACAAGTATCAGAAAAAATAAATTAAAATAAAATAAAAATGTTTACTTTTTTGTAAATATATATATATATATATATTTAAAAGTTGTTTCATTAATTTTCTTCGTCCCAAAAAACTAATTTGACACTTCTGCATTTTAGGGACGGGGCGAATTTATTTGTTTTCATTTCAGAAGAGCTACAATAGTGTAAGGGGTAGACAACCCTACTTTTTTTGTTCGCTTTTAGTACATTTTTAGTAGACAATTTATCTGAAAATGGACGTGAATGCCCTGAATATGAATGTTCAAAATTAAATCGGGAATAAATAATAATTAATGCAAATTCAATTAGGTTAATAGAACATTTATTGAAGAAAATAAAACTTGTGAAAATCAAACGTATTTTTTTTTCAAAACGAATATTTTTTTCCCACAAAATTAAATTAAAAAGTCATCTTGTTTGAGTTAACACATTTTTTAAAAAAAATTTTTAGTTTAAAAAATAAAACACGAAGTCTTCATTTACAATATAAAAAAAAATGAATCGCGCCTATTCAGGGGAATCACGTCCATTTTCGGAGAAATTATGTACTAAAAGTGAAAAAAAAAAGGATTGTCTGTCCCTTACACTCTTGTAGCTCTAACTTTTCATGTTTTTTCTTGCTTTAAATGTTGTTTCATTATATATTTTTTCTGTTGGAACGTCGCCTCGTTTCGATTTTGACGCCGGATAGTTTCCATTCGGCTTTTCCCGATTGCTTACGTAATTCTACGTCGGTTTTATCTGGTTCAAAAGCTGTCCAGGTATATTGGGGAGGAGGTCAGTTTAGCATATAAATTTAACGTAAAATGATCACCTACTTCCCAACCAGATAGCTTATTTAAGGGCATCCAACCAATTTGTTTTTATTTAAATCTTCGTCACTTTCTTAATTTCTCCGAAATCAATTGTGTGTGTTTCCATCCGGACTTGGGGTTGGTGATAGCATTAATGGAGGCCATGTTATAATTTTATTTTACCGCCAAGTTTTTAATGCTGTTTACATCTACTCCCTTATTCCTGGATCATCAACTTTTGAATCGGACATTTCTTAGAAATGGCCCTTTGTGCACATGATTCAGTTATGCGCATAAATTCAATATTTTCGTTATGTCCTTAAAATGTTACGCGGTTAGGAAGTGGGTTATCATTACCGCCTGGTGGCCCGGAAATAGGTGATCATTTTACATCAAATTTATGTGCGAATCTGAACCCCATTTCTATTTTTTTAAATATTTATTTTTACAGCCAAGTTTTTCAGGCTGTTTGCATTTAATTGTCTAAAAATGTAGAATACAATTTATTTATTTATTTTGGGGGGGGGGGGTAAAATACAGCGTAAGGTATAATCACTTACATGCGAAACACACACACACACGTGGTCATACAATTTTAGGCACTTCTGCCGTATATATGAAGCTGCTGCCGATTAAGAAATCGAAATTGAAGAGTTCCGTTTTTTTTTCTCCAAGTACCATTCATTCAGAATTCACCGGAAGTTGAATTTAGTATTTAGAAAATGGAGTTAAATGAGATTAATCTTCGAGACATTGGTAATTTAAGGAACCAGCCGCAAAAAACAATAGATTTTTTACAGCCACACCGCCTGATTTCTTAGGGTTAGGGTTTAGGGTTAGGGTTATCGTTAGGGTTGGGGGTAGGGGTTAGGGTTTTTTATTTAAATTTTTTTTTACTTCATATAAACAAAAAAGAAATTGTTAATTGTTTCTTGTTACCCAAAAACAAATAAGTCTTGCATTTTTTTTTATGTTGTAAAAAAAATCACTTCCGGTTGAATTACCTCCCTTTATTTTCAGTAGAAGGACAGAAAATCTGCTGCTTCATATATACGGCAGAAGTGCCCAATTTTATTAATATAGACATTTAATGTTTACATTATATAGGTACGTGCAAAATGGCCGTGGCTTACGGACTATGGTTATTAAAAAGAGCTTATCAAATCTTTTTATTAGTTTCCGTTCAAATTTTGATTGTGTTTGAAAGATAAAAAGCCTTAAGTTAATCTCTAAAAAAAAATTTAAAAAAATAAATGTGGCTCTTGTAGAGATCGAATACACGAGCGAAATTTATTTTAGAAGAGTTCCAATGGTTTAAGAGGCAGTAACTCTCTTTTTTAAGTTTGCAAGGTCTCCGAAAATGGAAAATATCCATTTTTTAAATAAGTCATGCAAATTCAATTAATAGAACATTTTTCGAAGACACGATCTATACAAGAGCCAATATCTGCGATAATTTAATATTTTAAACTATAAAGAAAATAAAAAAAATCTGTTAATCCAAACAATACGACTGTTCGTTTTGCTGGTTTTGAAATGAAAAAATATACTGTTGATTTTCCCAAATTCTATTTTGTTCAATAAATGTTGATTTTCTCGAATTTTTATTTCTTCGAAAAATGTTCTATTAATTGAATTTGCATGACTTATTTAAAAAATAGATATTTTCCATTTTAGGAGACCTTGCGAACTAAAAAAAGAGAGTTACTGCCCCTTAAACCATTGGAACTCTTCTAAAACAAATTTCGCTCGTGTATTCGGTCTCTACAAGAGCCAAAAATGTATTTTTATAATGAAAAAAAAAAGATAAAAATGTGGGTATCTTTTACAATAGCCCTCAAACGAAAACGCTAAAAAAAAACAAATATACAACAAATAAAAGTTACCTTAGCCGATAAAACTGAATTTCCAACTAAACTGTGACACTTATTAATGATTATAATCCGTTAAAAGTGCTATTTTTTATAAATTGATAGTTTTAGCGTACGTTAAGTGAAAAAAAAAAATGGTCGTTTCTCGTTAGAAAATTTGCAGCCTCGTTTGTGTTTAATTCTATCGTGGTTGTTTTTTTTACTGGGACTCATATTCAAAGCGCTACTTTTCATGTTTCAGCCAAGCAAAAGAACAACACAAAATTACATTTTAAGCAAAAGGAATAAAATCATTTTCTTTTGATTTACATGTCATTGTGCTTTTATTTACATATGTTCATTCGTCACACCGTAATGTTTTTTTTCCTGTTGTTTCTGTAAAAAATTCCTTACTGTAACCCTAAACCTAACCCCAGCCCTAACCCTAATTTTTCATATTTCAGTCAAGCAAAAGAACAAAACAAAATTTTAAACAAAAGGAATAACAGTTTCCTTTTATTTACATGACATTATATGATTCGACAGCATTGGTGCATGCACCGGTCAAGGGGTCAACGAAATATTCTTTATGGTTAAAATGTTCGTTTTATAAAATTAGATTTAAAAAATGCAAACAAAAAAACAAAACAAAACGCCGCTTTGATTATGAGTCCCAGTAAAACACACACACACACCCACGTGACAACGAGAATTCGTAGCGCGGCTGACTGTTGACGCCATGTTTATTAAGTAAAAGTCGGTGGCCAGAAAAAAAAAATTTCATGTCTATTAAAAAAAACCATTTATCCTACGTAAACATACAAACAAATGGAATAGCTAACTAGGAAAATCTCCAGTCTCGACGTACGTCGCATTTATTTGTTGCATATTCATTTTTTTTACCATGTTCTACGACTTTTTTTAAACCAGACTCGCGAGTTTGAGTGCTATTGTAAAAGATTCCCAAAAATGTTATCACGATGGTTAAAAAAAAATTCAGTGAAATTTGCAGTTTGAAGAAATGACTTGTAAAAATCTCTTGAAAGATAACTATCAATTTTCTGGAACTATTCCAATGATAATTAGTAAATTAAAGTCTTAAGATACTGAATTAAAAAAATGTACCTACTTTTAACTAAAAATTGCATAATTATTTTTTTTTTAAAAAGTCATAGTTTAATAAAATATTGTCTTCGCTCAAGTCATTAACAAACTGGCTATCGATATACAGAAATGTATGAATGGCAATAATTTCAATAATACTTCGTTTTATTATTTTTAACTTTATATAGAAGAATGGTTTTGTAGTAGTTTATAGAAATTGAAAAATCATTATACCTTAATTTCTTTATTTTTTAAGTTGATAAAAGTTGGGTTTAAGTTATGTCATAAGTAAAACCTCACTCTCAAAATTTAGAAAAAATATTTGTGATGTGGAGAGCTTAATAATAATATAATGCTAAAAAAAAAATAATGGTAAAATTGAATTATTTCACTCAAAATAACTGCTGACTGTGACGTCGACGAGTCGTCTGCTATTTGCAACCGGTGCTTAGAAAAGTTTTTTCCTTTGTTTACAAAAAAACAACTTACTATTACCCGGTCTATTTAGTAATTTATTTTGTGTTGTCGCGGGAAAAATAATATTAGAAAATTGTTCTTTTTTCAATTTTATTGTAGAAAATAGTTATTTTGTTTTTTTAAATTTATAAATGGATCCGAAATATAACAGTAATTTACAATTTTAACAAATAAAAGTTTTCTTTTCTCCAAATCTGTTTTTGTAAACAGTTTTTTTTTTTTTCAGATAAAAAAATTACAATTTAACAAACTTTCTTTTGTTTAAATTAAAAACATGGCGTTTTAAATAAAAAATAAAAATCACTGAAAAACGTTTGTTAAATTGTAAATGGAAAGAAGAAAAAGTTTGTTCATTGTAATTTTTCATTTGAAAAAAAGAAAAGATTACTGTTTATAAAAACACAGCTTTTATTATTTAACAATTTAAATCGATGCAGCCTCTATTCCGAAACGCGACTAACATTTCTTACATATCATCTGTAAAGGTTTTTTTTCGGGGGGAATTCTGAAAACTAAGGCAGAGTTCGATATGAAACCTCTTGACAAAAACAAATGGTTCAACTTCAATGTTATAATAGTTGTCAGTGGCCTCTACACTTTAATTCGAGTCAGAAATAACAGTTTAAAGGCCTCAAAATCACGTTCGTATACTCATGGGTAGTGGTCACAATTCTTTTATTGATAGCTAGCCGTATTTACCAGGCGTTGTCCGACTGGAGGGCCGAGAGAAAAATAATTCAAAATGATTAGGTGTACTTTTTTTTTTCAACAGGATTTCTAAAACTTTATTTTGGTAAAGATAGCAATCCCCCCCCCCTCTAAAATGAGATTCTACTTTTCTTAGGCGATTACGTGTGAACACATTGAAAAACCTGTAAAGAAAAAAAAAACATTTTAGAATTTAGAGTGGGGGATCAGTTTCACATAAATTTAACGTAAAACTAGCCATTTCCGGGCCATTGTAGCTTTTTAGGACAGGTGACCATTTTTTTTCCTATGGAAGTGTCCCAGTGACAAGTTCCACCCCCTAAAAAAAGAAATATACTAACATAAGATTTTTATAAATATTTTGCAAATAAGACTTAGGTAAATTGAAATGCACTTTCATTAATTTCCAGTCATTTTTTCAAGAGTAAAAAAAAAAAAATTGATGTATAAAAATATTTTAACAAAAATTTTTTTTTTTTTATAAATAAATAATTTAACTACAGGACTTTACTTCGTTTCTTTAATACTTTAACGATCCGGTTTTTCGATATACCATTACTTTTCCACCTTCCGTTTGTTCGACGACTCCATTGTTTTCTACTAGCGATTATTTACACATTTCAAGTGTGTTCTTAAGCTTACATACGTAAAACTAATTAGATTTTTAACTCGAAATTGTTCCAAATTTACTAATATTTAACAAAAACAGGAAGCAATATTTATCGCCCATACAGTATTGTTTTATCGCAGTATGTTGACACTATACTACGCTTTAACCGAATAAAGTAATTTGGAGCGAGAAAAAAGTTAAATTTTGGGCGATTTAGTCGTTTTACAGCCAAAATGGCGGACAATGAATCGGCCGCTTTTTTCTGATGTTTTTCCAAAGTAAAACTGCAAAACACTGGCCCCCTGGCTGTGCGCATGCGCCAACAAACGGAAGCGCAAAAATTAAAAGTCTATCGATAATAAAAACAAAAAAACACACCTAAATTTAAACTGGACACAAATTGTGGATTTTATTTACTAATGCAGTAAAAACATCTTTGTGTTATTTTCCAAGCAAATATTCAAAATATGTAGGATGTTGATGAGGAATTCTATTAGCGCTTCCGTTTGTTGGCGCATGCGCACAGCCAGGGGGCCAGTGTTATGCAGTTTTACCGATTACATGAATGTATAATTAAGAAAATAATTCCCCAAAAGATTGAGAAGTTTTGTTTGCTTACTAATTTATTTTTTTAATTATTTTCTTTTTTGGGGGGGGGGGGGGGGCGGTTCGTTAATTACCACCATCACTTGTTTTCACCTTTTTTTTTTTTACGAACCAACTTAAAAGATTTTCTGTGTATAATTATCGGCGATTTACCAGAATAGTTAACAGAAAAAAAAAAGGTTGAAAGAAACAAATAGCCAACTAAAAAATGTTAAGGCAAGAAAAGTTACTTTTCTACCTACCTGTGTATGTGTGTGTGTGTAATTTTATAAATGCTCTACTTGGAATTGAGCACTCTTGAAGGAAATTGGTTTCATGTTCATTTGAACTTGATCAATAAACAAATATAAAGTGTGTGTGTGTTTTTTTAATTTTTTATTTTTTAAGTGTTATGTGTTTTTACTGCATGTTAATACTCTGATAAAAGTACGAAGGATTTTACCTTTTTAAATGTTGGACGACATTTTTCCGGAATTTGCCGAAGACCCTTTTTTTCTGTTAGCTCGATTTTCAAGAAATAGTCAACAAGTACCTGTTATGTTCCAAATGCCTTAAAATGTACTCTTTTCTATCGAATTGAAAGGAGTTGGAAGATTTTTGTTGAATATTTGTTTCTTTCACACTTTTTTTCCTGTTAACTATTCTGGTAAATCGTTCAATTATCTATTATGTCGCTAGAGAATTCCCGGTTTATTATTTTTTTTCAAATATTATATTTTAGAGGATAGAAGTCAATTTCCGTTATAAATTTAACGTAAACTGATCACCCACTTTATGATCATCGCCATTTTATTTTGTCTGACAGAAAAAGTAACCAAATGTAAATTATATATATATATATATATATATATATACATACAGGGATTTACGGAGCCCTCCAAAAAGGAGCGCGCTCCAGGAGCACGCTCCTTTTTGCTGGAGCGAAGGAGAGGAGGGCTCATTTTATATTCAGCGGGAGTTGAGCGGGAGCAACTCCATTTGGGACTAAAGAGCGGTGGTTTTATCGCTCCGCGCTCCTCGTTCCAAAATTATTTGATTTTTTTTTTAAACATTAGTTTTTTATTCAGCAATATAAAGGAAAAGTAAAGAAAGTCTCAGAGTTTACTCTGAATTATTTTTTAAAATTATATCTCTAGTAGAGAGAGGGAGGGGGCTCAGGCGGAAGACGATTTAATTGTAATGTTTTTAACAATCTTTTTTTAATTGTTTTATCCCTACAATGTGATAGTCTTTGGGCGTGTTCCCGGCAAAGGCCACTTCATGCCGCCCCATATTTTCAAAATGGGACTCAGACTTAATTCAGATGGCTATAATGAGTTGCTGTCCACTGTTGTCAAGTGCTGAGTAACGGTGGCTGCGAGAAGGTCATACATGTGGCAGCAGAACTCAGCCCCATCTCACATCTCTAGGAAAATCCAGAAGTTGCTGTTTTTACATGCGATATGCTTGTAAATACGGGGCTACCCCCTCCCCAGTGAAGCATATTTTTTATATTATTTTTTTGGTACTTGTGCAGTTTACGAACCGGGCTATTTTTTAGATAAAATTTTCAAGTTAAATTACATTTTTACGATATCTTTTGTTTATTAAATTGTTAGGTGAAAGTACAGAATAGTTAACAAAGCCCCCCTCACTCCATGTTAAGAATGTTATTTCAATCCGGTTCGTAATTACGTTACGAAATTAAAGGTTTGGACCGGGTTATTTTTTACATAAAATTTTCAAGTTAAATTCAATTTTTACGATATCTGTTTATTAAATTGTTACGTGAAAGTACAGAATAGTTAACAAAGCACCCCCATTCTCCCCATGTAAAAAAATCGTTGTCTAAATAATGTTATTATTTCAAGTCGGTTCGTAATCAAGTTACGAGATTAAATCCATCATAATTCATTTAGATTTCTTCGTAAACAAGTCAGTTATTTTAATTGACAAAACATCAATTGCTTCGTGTGTGTGCAAAACTTGAAAGGAATTTATAAACTATCGAGTAGAAAGTCATTTAAACTGGCTTTAAATTCTTAGAAAATTTTCATGTATTTAAAAAAGCAAAATTGTTTTCTTGTTCTCAGGAAACGAAAATTTACGTATAATCCTATACTTCGTCCGACATGTTCTCCTATAACTCTCAAAATATTAGCGAGATTTTGTCAAATATTATCTTACGGTCTTACACTTAAAGTGACATCTCAACCCATATTGACGAGATCCTTTGACGCCCATCCCTATCCTTCGACCACTCATTGGCAGAATATAGCGTTTATGAAAGAAGGTACATTTTTATTATGGAGCGCTGAAAAAGAGCCGCTCCTTTTTTATAGGAGTTGGAGCAGGAGCGGCTCCTTTTTGAAAATCGGGAGCGTGAGAGGAGCCAGCTCCAATTTTGGGCGTTGGAACAGGAGCGGGAGCAGCTCCAAAAGTAGTGGAGCGCGTAAAGCCCTGTATATATATATATATCAGTCAAACCTTGCGTAGAATTCGCGAATCTGTTGAAACAAAATTCTTTTAAATTTGTATCAAATATTTTAGATTTTAAGACTGGGGAACACTTTCCTATGTAATTTAGCGTAAAATGATCACCCACTTTCTTGCTTTTTTCTTTAAATAGTACAGGCATTCCCCGTAGAGGCTATAAAAGTCAGGTGGGGCGTTAACGAGCTGCGCTCGTTCGCCAGTTTCTGATACATCGGCAAACTATCGGCTCAACCCTACTGGCCAGATTCGTTGTTCTTGAGGTTAAATGGAAAAAAAATGAAAAGAATAAGTAGCTTAAAATACGAGGAAAAATAAAGGTCTGACCACCCGCTCTATATTGTTCTTAGATAAATGGTATCTTCGTTTACATCGGGTCATTTACAAAGTAGCCGGCCTGAGATAGATAGAGAGGAAAGTAGAGGGAGGGAGGGGGGTAGACAGAGGGAGGGGGTAGAGGGAGAGGGAGGGAGAGGGGGGTAGAGGGAGAGGGGGGTAGAGGGAGAGGGGGTAGAGGGAGAGGGGGGGTAGAGGGAGAGAGAGGGGGTAGAGAGAGAGGGAGAGGGGGGTAGAGAGAGGGGAAGTAGGCAGAGAGAGAGAGGGGAGGGACGAAAGTACAGAGAGAGAGAGAGGGACTAAAGGACAGACAGAGAGAGTGACTAAAGTACAGAGAGAGAGGGACTAAAGTACAGACAGAGAGAGGGACTAAAGTAGAGAGAGAGAGAGAGAGAGATGGACTAAAGGACACAGAGAGAGAGAGAGAGAGAGAGAGAGGGACTAAAGTACAGACAGACAGAGAGAGAGAGGGACTAAAGTACAGACAGACAGAGAGAGGGACTAAAGTACAGAGAGAGGGACTAAAGTACAGAGAGAGGGGGGGACTAAAGTACAGAGAGAGAGGGGGACTAAAGTACAGAGAGAGAGAGGGGGACTAAAGTACAGAGAGAGAGAGAGGGACTAAAGTACAGAGAGAGAGAGAGACTAAAGTACAGAGAGAGAGAAGGATAATACAGTACAGAGATAGAGAGAGAGGATAAGACAGTACAGAGAGAGGACAAGACAGTACAGAGAGAGGACAAGACAGTACAGAGAGAGGGCAAGAGAGAGGGAGAGAGAGGAGGAGTACAGGCAGTGGGCAATAAAAGTACATCGACAGAGGGAGTCAGAAAGAAAGTACAAAGAGGAAATGATTGAAAGAAAGAATTAAAAATATTTGATTCGATTTTATGACCATAAAGTCAAACTTTCATTCTTTTCATTGCATTTAATTGCTGCAACATCTTTTGTGGTTCGAGAAAAAAAAAGTATCAAAGAAAGTTAAACGCAGCTGGAAGAACAAGACGGAGGGGGGGGGGCTATACCTGGGGATCTGGAAATAATTCGGCGCCAAATACATTTCAATAAGTTTTCTCTAACCGTCAGAAAATCTGTATACAAAGGGAGAGGGGGGGGGGGATCAGAATTAAATACTTTACCTCATATATTAGTAAAACTAATAAATTGGCTAATTCATTTTTTATATTTTTACTTATGTGTTCATTTCAAGCAATCTTTTAGTAAAAAAAGATCATTTCAAGATTGACTTCCCGAAGTAAAACTCCAACTTCTAAAGTTCCCATTAAGATACATTAAAAATCTAAAGGTACTACTACTTTCTGCCACCCCCCCCCCGAGGGGAAGGGGGGTACTTCTACAGAATTTGAACCGAACTTTTATTTTTACCCTAGTTTTAGTTCAGCAAAAGTCGGTGCAGTTCGGTTCAAATTCTGTAGAAGCAGCCTTTCATTTTGTTTCGCTATATTTTTCTTTAAATAGGATTTTGAAAATTCAATTACTACGGTATCGTTTAGTAATTAAGTTATTAATTGAACCAAATTGTTATAAAACTATAACTAATGATTTTAATCTCTTGATAAATTATGAAATATTTTTAATATTAACGTATTTTTCTTCCCAAACTTTCCATTTTTTGGATTTCAAGACCAGAAATGACTATTCGGCAATTTAAATGCTTCAAAAGTAATGGTAAATTTGCTGTTTCCCCACCTAAAATGGCGGATAACTGTCAATGAACCGTCTGCTAATTTCCGACCTAAAAATGAGTAAGTAAACCCAAATGAATTGTTTTGGACTAATTTTCCAACTCTTTTTCCTTTAAAATAATTTAAGGAAAATTTGAAATCAGTCCAAAACAATTTATTAGTGTATCGGTTTACTTATTTGCGAGGTGGAGAAAAAAGGCGGACGGTTCATTGACTTCAGAGTGGTCCGCCATTTTAGGTCGGAAACGACAAATTTACCAAAGTAATTAATTTTTTTAAAACCATAAAATGTCTGACTTATGAAAAACCGAAATGCATTTTGGTGGATTTTAATTTCGTAATTATTTTTTTAAAGTTCGTTTTAATTAACGTATTTCTTTTTTATTACAATAAATATTCAATTAATAGTAAAGAAAAAAAATGTGCAAGTCACGCAGAGGCGAGAAACACCAGAATGATCACACTTATCAAAACAAAATCAAATTAGGATAGTGGTGGACCCAAGCTAAAATCGACTTTGCGTCGCTGGGTCCTAATCTGCACCAGTACCCAAATTAGTTTAAGTTTTAAGACAACAGCAAAGTACATTAAACACTTTCTTTGCCTATTATTATCTGTTAGTGTTCTGATACTAGACTTCATGTTTTGTCTTCGGTCAATGGAGGAGAAATCTTTCTAGACCGAGGCAATTTTTATTTGTCCGATTCAAGAGTGCCCACCTCTCTCCTAAAAAAACGACCTTGTTTCTAACTCTGCTCTAAATGGGGAGGCAAGTAAACAGGGACAAAGTACATTATTTTTTAACCACTCAACAAGCCAGTTGACCCCTTTTTTTATATTGAAGTCATGTTATGACAAGTTAATAGTTGTTTAATCTTTTAGAGTGAGAGCATATTTTAATCGATAAAACTTACTTTTAGAAAACATAAAATGTTACACTTTTGAGTAAAAAGTTAAGATTTTAATTGCAAAGTTTTTAAATTTTAAGTTTTATTTCATAGTTATTGTTTTACTACTTTTTGGTGCTTCTACAGAATTTTAACCTAACCAAACCGACTTTTGCCGAAGTAAACTAGGTTTACTAAACCTAAAACTTGGTTTAGGGTTAAAAAAAAACAACCAAAACCGTTCAAATTCTGCAGAAGTACCCTACTTTTTAAATATATAAATTCGCCAACTTTCCGTGTTCTGTGCAAATCAAAGATTGTTTTTTTTTAAACTTGTACTTATATAGATCATCCCCAATGGCGGTAACTAGTTACAATAGTCGAAAGGCGAACACAAAATTAAAACTGGGTTCCTGAAAGGGAAAACGAAAAAAAAAAAAAATCACTGATTTATATTGCATTTTATTTACATTTTTCTGTTTGTTTGCAAATCGTTGCTTTTTATTCTAAGGGTTTAATGTAGATATGTGAGATAACGTGGAGATTAAGGGGGTGGTCAATGGCGTTCTATATTAAAATATATATATACAACGTCATGGGTCAGTTCGGATTTTATCCGCGTGAAATGCAATTTACAAGAAAAAAAAAACTGTCCACGTGAAATGAACATAATTACAAAACATGCAAGGCAATAATGTAAATAGGTATATAATAATAAAAAAAATGCAATATAAATAATTAATTTTTTTTAATTTCAGGAACCCGAATTTCATTTTGTGTGGTTGCCTTTCGTCTGTTGTTCGTTACCGGATTTGACCGAACCAATATTGGCAGCCATAAGGAACCGGGGGGGGGGGGGGGGGTTGATCTATATAAACAATTTTTTTTTTTTAAATACTTGGTTGGTTTCTTCTGTTTAATTTAGGGATAAAATACAAATAAACTTACTTTTTAGAAGATATGCACATGTTTTATTAATAAATTTCCATAGATCTCTTCAATAATATTCTTTTATTTATTTTATTTTTTTTAAGTCAGTGATGTCACCGTCCAAGAAATGAGTTTGTTATTTTTTGTTCAAGAAAAATAAAAATCCAAAAAGAATTTTAGAACTTCACAATTCGGTCTTTTCGGTGGAAGTTTCTTCCTGTTGTTTTTCTCTGTCCCCTTCTTCCTTTTGTTCTTTTTCGAGTTTCTTTTCTTGGACCTTTTCGTTTTCCTGTGGGGTTTCTTCTCCCACTTGTGCCGTTTTTATCGCTTTATCTTCCTTCAGAATATCTTTTTGCTGCGGTATTTCGTCGTCATCGTCGTCTTGTTGTTCTTCTTCTTCCACGTCGTCAACATTCTTTTCAGCCTCAGTGTTTACACGATCGCCATCAACCTCCTTTTCTCCCCCCTTTAGGAAGGGTTTCTTCAAGGTTTCCCCATTGTCGTTAAGCTCGTCCTCCGAATCGGTGTAGTCGACCGGTTCCTGCCCGGGCTTCAGCAACCGACCCACAAAATCGTACTTTTCTTCCAGCTGGATCTGCCATTCTCTCATGCGGTTCATTTCGGCCAATGTCAGGTCACTGAGGTCATCGTCCTCATTCTTAAGGGCCGATTCGCTCACCGTGAAGAGGGCCAGCGCCCGGGACGCATCGCGCCCGGCAAAGATGGAGTAGGGTCCCCCGGGTCCATAGAACGTCTTGCCCCGGGTCACGTCGTAGATTCGTCCGTTGACGGCGATGCAAATCCGACCATCGTCGCCGGTGCCATTGTATTGCTTCAGTTCTTCCAAAGTCAGGTCTTTCTTTTTCATTCGGGGCATCTCGACCTCGGGTTCTGGTCGCGGTTTCGGCGCTTGTCGACCGACCAGGATCTTGTAGAGAAGAAACGCGCTGATACTCAACAGGATAACATTTAGGGGGTTGCTGAAAATCTCGTGGGACAAGTCGTACCAAGTGTTCGAGTATGACGCACTTTCAGTCGGTGTCGTCTCCTGGTTCGTATCCTCCATTTTTAGTGTGTCTCGAGAAGAAATACAATTTTATCGTTTAATTAAACTTCAGCGTTCTTCAAAATTCGTTGTTTTGAATTTGGGTTTCGACGATTTCCTTCGAAAAATGTGGAGGCCTCGTGCGCAGAAACTACGTAACTCCGAAACAGAAAAAAATCGCTCCCTGGAGTTTTCTCTTTCTTCGAGGAAATCCAAAACAAGAGGAAAATAGTCCAAATACAGAACTCTGGAAGAAAAAAAAAATTAAATTTGAATTAAATAAAATTCACTCCATTATTGCCGTCTTAAAAAAATGACAAGGGGCATTTCCTTAATAATGCCGTGTTGTGAAAATTATTTTTTGTGTGTACTGTGTGCGGGAAATGAACTCTTTAAGAATTTTTTTTTTAAATGATCATAAAACCCACCCATACAATTTCTCTTTTCTTTCTCTCACTCTCAATTTACAACGTAGTAGCCAACAGTCGAGTTCTCCTGACTATTTTTGGTAGTAACAGCGCTTTAACTAAACTCAAATAGAATTTTCCCTTCTACCTCGGTATCCAATCCAATGTAGGGCACAATGTCCCAAACAAGAGAAAAGCAAAAAAAAATAAAAATAACAAAGTTACTGTTTTTGTTGTTGTGTCGAGCTCTCAGTTCATGTCGTCATTTCCGGTTCGGTTTTATTCAGACGTAACCGGGTACTACGTGATCGAAAAAAAAAACTACGATCTTTTTTGTTCTTTACATTTTCAATTTAAAAAATATTATTTAATTATTTAAGCGTGAACAATTTTTCCCGAAATCAATGAGGCGAATCTATTTCTATTTTTCTCTCCGGGACTGACTGTGGTGAGAAAAAAAACTTATTCGATATTTTAAATTTAAAATTTGATTAAATTTAAACTAAACGCAATATTTAGTGTTTACTTAATTTAATGTTTATGATTATTTTATGTTTAGGAATTAAATTTATGAATTTTAAAAAATCTGATCATTTAAACATATAAACAAATAAAAACGCCATAAAAAGTAAAGTTTCTGTTAGTTTTTAACTAATAGGAAATTTATATTTTCGGGCGTTCCGAAGTTGGGTGCTTTTCCAGATTAGGACCCGAGATAACTTTGACCTCGTCGTAAGGGTTGAGTTCAAAGTTAGGGTGCTTTCACAGATTAGTACCCACACTAACTTTGACCCCGTCGTTGGGGTTAGGGTTAGCGTTCGGCTCAAAGTTAGCGTGGTTCCTACTCTGTGAAAGTACCAAAGTTAGCTCGGGTCCTAATCTGAAGAAGTACCCGAAGTTAATCTGAAAATTGGGTTCTTTACTAGAATAGTAGCGCGTTTGTCTACAAATGCTCTTATTTTCCTTTAGTTTAGGTGTGACTTAGAGTTCTCGATCTTACTTGCTTGCTTGGTATCTTGTTATCTTGCTTGCTTGTTACCGTGCACACTTCATGATTATCATCAAGAAAGAAATATAGACTAGTAAAACTCTGTGGATCTTGTTTGTTCACACTTCATGATTATTATCAAGAAAGATACATATATATATTTTTTTACTTGAAAATGGATGACGTTATAAACGATTGCCAAACGCAGTGTGACGTCATAAAGGATGAATAGTGGTTGCTAACCAGGGGTTTTTACCCCGCCTAATAAACCGGTATCGTCCGGGCCTTTGGGTCTGGATTTACGCCGGTCTATTGGGGGTTGCCGGTCCTGTGCAGTTCTAGGAGGTGCACCCTCCCAGGCTTTGCCTCCCCTCTTTGGGGAGGAGTAAGTTTATTGCTTACTGTCTGAGGCGCCTCTACCGGGGAATGCCCAGGCAATTTTTAAATGGCCAGAGTGCTCACCTCTCGAGCGCTGGCTTATCTAATCCCACTTTCCCGACCTTGTGTTACATCTTACCTTGTGGGAGGTAGATAAATAAAATGTATGGTTGTTTGAAAGCAGCAGCAGCAGTGACCGCTGCGTTATGGTTTTGAAGTCATTAAATTGCCGAATATAGAAAGTATCCACTTCACCATCATCGCCGTATCGGAAATCGGAAATTGCGAAACGGTGTTAATAAAAAAAGCAATTATATTTTAGACCGGATTTTTTTTTTTTTTAAGCAAATAATGAGTTGTTTTCAACAATTTGTTTAATTATTAACAAATAATAAAATTAAATTGTTTTTTATAAGTGGAACTTTTTAATTTTTTTAATTTTGAAAATATTTTTTTTTAGAAATAATTATTGGAATTTATTAACGTCCCCCTCACTGACTGGCTGCAGCCTTGCCCCTTAAGGGTCTTACGGATTGGCTGTCAGGCATCACAACCCCTACTCCCTTAGGGGTCACGTGAGTCAGCCCATAAAAACGATTGCACGCTGTGTCCCGGCCTTTTGGCCAAGATCGAAGCGTAGTATCTGTTCCGGTGGATACTGCACCTCATAGACTGGTATTGTCTTGGCCTTCGGGGCTTGATTTACGCCGGTCTATGGGACTGTCCTGTACTCTCCCAGGCTTTGCCTTCTCACCCTTTGAGAAGGGGTTAGTTTATTGCTAATCGCCTGAGGCGCCCCTACTGGGGACTGCCGACGGGGCTGCCCAGGCAATTTTTTAAAGGCCCAAGTACTCTTCCTCTAGAGTGCGCAATTCCCACTTTCCGACCTTGTGTCACATTCTACTTTGTGGGAAGTAGATAAATAGGGCTTTTCGACTCACCGTTTGAACCTGGTAGGGCCACGGCTGGATGCTTCTGAGACAAAGCCCACGTGACTACATCTCGACAAGAGCCAGAATTCGAGGTGGGCGCACGTGCAACCTGTTACCAGAACTCCCACAAGATAAGTTCGCGGAGCACGTTTTCGCAAACCTAAATTAACTTCCTCCTTTCTGAACTTTGAACTCACCATTTGTTGTATATATTTGCCCTCATGTTTTCTCACAAGAAAAACGGTTTTAAACTTATATACAATTGTTGTTGTGTTCCTTCTCACAAAAGCTGTTGCCCTGTTTCTTTTTTTCACTTATCTACATAATTGTTATTGCATTCTCACGTGCGAGAATTGAACTTTCTTCCAGGGATAATGAATCCCAACATAATCAAAGCACTTTCTACTTGGTATAAACAACTTCTTTTCACATCAAAATCGCACCACATTTGTTTAATTATTAATTATTAAGTAAATGTAAGTATATTACAAAGTAACAAACTATTATTAACAAATAATAAATTCAAACTATTTTTATAAATGATAAAAATAAATATTTTGCCAAAAGCTATACGGACTAAAATAATTAGGGACTTATTTATTAACATTATCATCATCATGGACGGCCCTGCCTTCGTAAGGCATCAGCGACTATGGTCCTCCACATTGTCCTATTATTCATAGTCCCATTACATTCCGGTTTGTCCACCTACACATATTGTCCATAAACTTATATCTTGGTTGTTTTGTTTTATGGCATATCAACCCTTTTCGGGTTATTTAATGCCAAATTCGGTCATTTTGGTAAAAGTTCTTATGCTTCAAGTTCTTTATGTCTTCAAATATTTATTCATCGTGTTTTAGTTTGGTTGTTAGGCTCTGTGTCCAGTATCATGGATGTGGCTGAATATCTGATAATTTTTAATTTTGATATTGTCCTCTTGTTTGAGGAAAGTTTATTGGAGACAAATAATTGTGGGAGATTTCTGCGTCAGTAATAAGAGCAATTCGTTAAGATTTGCTTTTAAACCGCGACAATTCCATTGGATTATTTTTGTCCCATGGTTTATATTTTGATTCGGGGTGCTTTTTGCTTTGTTTGTTTCTTTTTTCCAGAGTTTTCATCTTCTGTTTCCATAATGTCCAGTGCCTCAAATCGGTTTTGTGTCAAGTTCACTCTGATTTTTGGTTTTGGTTTTTGAGGTGATTTTTCTTTTTCTCAGGTTCAGGATTTTTACCTGGGGGCTCTTTGCATGGAGATTTTTTATTTGGATCTTTTCGGATCACTTTCTTTTTCAGAGTAGATTCAGTTGCATCACTTGTTTTTGACTGTGGTATCGCATCTTGGATGGGGCAACCGGTTGAGTAGGAGGCACAATGATAATACTTTCCTCTCTTGGTTCCACCTGTTGCTTTCTAACTTTTGCTTTCGGTTCCTCATATTCTTTCGTGATTGTATTTTGGAATGCTGGCCAGTCTCCCGGTCCAAACTGAAGCAACCTTTCTATTAATTTTTTTGTATTTACTGTCCTCCTCTTTATTCACCACTGGTGACACAGCCTGAGAATATGTTTTTCCTCTACTAGTGGTTTCAACCACCCTTCTTGCAAGGAAATATTTCTTGTGTATTTTACTGTCAGTATCTTCTTTTCCCTCTTCCATCTCTCACAAATTTTGGCATAAACTGGGTGGTCACCACCACAGTTTGCGCATGTATGATTCCCTTTACACTCATCCATAGAGTGGTCAGGGTCTTTTTCCCCACATTTTTCACATCTGTTTCTTCCGTTACATTTGCTTTTGTGATGTCCATATTTCTGGCATTTGTAACACCGAAGAGGATTAGGGATATATTGTTCAACCTTTTCAATTGTATATCCTATCTTCATTTTTGCTGGAATTGTTGGCATATCAAATGTCATCACGTATGTGTTTGTTTGGATGATCTTGTTTTCTCTTCTTATAGAGATTCGCTTCACCTCGATTACTCCTTGGGATTTCAATTCTTTTTTTATTTCTTCTATAGAACACAAGGAGAGCTCTTGGCTCCTTATTACTCCTTTTGAAATATTTAAGTATTGATGCAGGTAAGATGTAATTTTTTTTATTATGAAAAGTTTTCATTTTCAGCAGAAAATCTGCATGTCTTTTTTTCTCAACTTCGACCAGTATGTTTCCATTGACCTTAGGTGTCATATAAGCCGAAATTATTTTCTCAATGACGAAGAGAGATAATGTAGCAAGATTTGGATCTTCTAATGCTTCCAGTACAACAAATCTTGGGAATTTACTTTGGTCGTTTTCTTCTTCTTCTCGTTCAGAGCTTGTATCCCTATGCATTCTTTTTGTGGTTCTGTTAGGAGCTATAAATTGTTTTTTTTTATTCATCATTCCTGCTCCCTACCCACCACGGAGTCCACTATAGGAATTGCCAAGGCGGAAACCCAATTGCCTTGACAAGACAAAGCTACAGGAATGGTATACTCAACCTGGTCGTGATTACAAGCACCCGTGTTCCATCAATTTCTCTACCCACTTATAGCGAAACGTCCGGGGCACACAGCCATGTTGCAGTCATGTATCTCACAAGTTGATTGACCCTTGCCACCGCCTTCTAGCACTTATAAACTGGAGTGGGCATTGATAGCTATGAAGTTAATCAATTTCAATATTGTTAAGATTGGGGAAACTGATAGAATAGGTGCTAGGGCAAGACGTAACTGGCCGATTGATCGGATCGGGCCTCTCCGACCTCCCGTCTAGCCGAAGTAAGGGCCAAAGTAGAGTGTTGCAAATCACGTGACTATTTATGCAACCAGGCCACGGACCGCTCAGCCACCAGGATCCCATCATAAGACATCACGGGTCGCCACCCACGGCCAACAGGTAGCCCCGTTTTCGGAGGGGGGGGGGTTACCCCTCTGCATGGGGTTGCAGTCAGTGAATTCGCGGCCCCGCTGACAGGGCATGAAGTAAGAGTGTATTCTGGGCAAAGACTTCCTTGACTTTTTGTATGAATAAAGCAGAAAAAGTTGAAGGAAGGTTTCAAAAGTGGGTAGAAAGTCATTGTAATAATGTTTGAAAGTGATATTGTGTGTGTGTGTGTGTGTATATATATATGTATATATATATATATATATACACACACAATACCACTTTCAAATTTTTTTATTTTGTTGCAATGACTTTCTACCCACTTTTGAAACCTTCCTGGAACTTTTTCTGATTTATGCATATAAAAAGATTTTTTTGTTGAAAATTTTCAATTTAATACTTACCTATAATTTGTAATTCTATTGGTTTTTCCTTTCTGAGCAGAAGAGCAATTCTTTGAAAATCCATGGATTAAAGGTCAGTTTATTATACTTCTTGCTTGAACATTTGATGATTTAATAATTTGTAAATTATCTAATTTTATTTTTTTCATCATTTCAATATTTCATATATATATATATATATATATATATATAGAATAAAATATGAAACTAAAAGTAAACTTTTAGTAGATAGAACTTATAGTGAAGTGGTTGAAGCTCAATATACAAGATAGAGCAATTATAAAAGGCCCAATTTCTCATATTAATTCTGATTAAGTGCGCTCCACCTCCGATTTGAACTCAACATCTCACTATTGGAGTTACTTCATTTTTGAACGCTTTTCCATGATGCCTTCACGAGAACTCTTCTTCTCCATCTAAATTTCCTTTCATTGGACACCTTATCAATGGACAATTACCAACTGGACAGATCCCATATCTTTTTTACACAAACTTTATTTCACTCTCCATTTCTTAATATTTTTTCAAATGTTGAATTTTGGCTTTTCCACTGCCAACTTATCTATCTATGTAATTCCTCTGATGATAAGATTTTGATCTTTGAAAAGCCTTGGCTTAAGGAAAGAATAATAAACATAATTTTATTACCGAATATACCTTGCATTGAACAATCGAAGTTTGAAATAAATCTGGACATTCGTACATGTTTATCACTCTTCTTTTATCTATATATATATATATATATATATATATATATATATATATATATATATATATATATATGTATGTATGTGTGTGTGTGTGTTTGTGTGTGTGTGTGTGTGTGTGTGTGTGTGTGTGTGAAAAAGACAAAAGGAAAAACAAATTAAACACAGGAAGAAATCATCAGAAAAACGAGAGATTTTTTCTTCCTGTGTTTAATTTGTTTTTCCTTTTGTCTGTTTCATACATCTTGTCTCCATGGCTTTTCATTTTATGACATATCGTGTATTTTATCCTCATATATATATATATATATATATATATATATATATATATATATATATATATATATACCTGTTTGTGCATTACGATTCCGGCCTCCCCTGTAAAGCAAACATGGCCTATATTCGAAGCAAGACAGTAACATTAAGGATGAGGACAAACCCACTAGAACAATAGCATTCCAAGCAATCTTTACCATAAATGGCCCCCCAGCTCCCCTCATAAAAACCAGGTTCCAAGGAGATTGCTAAGGAGAGCACACAATCATAAGGATAGCATATGCTACCTCAGCTTTCCACATGTCAACGACAGAATCACTGCTCTCATTTGACAGGTTATCTGGAGCGAAACATTGCAAATACAATTCACACACTCAGAGACTTCTGAGGAGAATGCTGTCCAAACCACAGAGAACATACATACATACATACATACATACATACATACATACATACATCATCATCATCATCATCATCATCATCATCATCATCATCATTGCCGTCGTTGTTGTTGTTGTTGTTGTTGTTGTTGTAGTTGTATTAAGTTTAACGTCTGTTTTACATGCAGGCATGTGTTGGATGGCTTTTAAAAATTGACTTCCAAACTTCCTTATCTCTGACCAGGTCTTTATTTATCCCACGTTTTTCTTGGCCTTCCTCTCCCAATTGAACCTCTCATCTATTCTTTCATAATCATATTCGGTTTAACTTCTGTTTTACCTACTGGCATGTGTTGGACGGCTTTCAGCAATTGAATTATAAACTCACCCACATCTACTAACTCAAGAATTCTCATCCATTCTTCCACTACCACCACCACCACCACCACCACCACCACCACCACCACCACCACCGTCATCGTCATCGTCATCGTCATCATCTGTTTTACATGCTGGCATGTGTTGGACTCTGGTTAATAATGTAATTTCAAAATATATCTGGTTATTGGGGATCTATCTCCAAAACCCTTGTAGGAGTTTGTGACATATTTCCATTCTATGGATGTCCGGCGCGAATGCAGACACTACGATATAATTGTACCATCTTTGGACAGAACAGATACTACACTTTTATTTCTAGCACGAAGACCCAAAAAGTGTGTTTTAGTTTGCGTTTCACATTCAACACAACAGTGACATTAGATGAAAGTTTTAAAGTTACTACTTTGCATTGCATCTTCGGCGATTGGGTGATCCCATCCTTTAAAAAAAAGGGTGGAAGGTGATAACGTACATACGAACATGAAATTGTCTTAATGTATAATTATATAGATTACCCATTGCCTTTAATGGGCATTACAAACACCTTTCTATTATATATCTCGCAATGCTTCATATAAACTATGCAGCTTTCTACACATACTAGGGGGACCCGTGGAAATTCAACAGTTGTATCCTTCTAAACACTCTGGTTTCAGAATATATTTAGTTATGAGGGTCTATCTCCAAAATCCATGTAGGAGTTTATGACATATTTCCATTGTATGGACATCCGGCACAAACATAGGCCCTATGATATTATTGTACCACCTTTGGGAAGAACAGATACTACACTTTGAACCTAGCCTGAAGGCCAAAAAAAAGTGTTTTACGTTCGACACAACAGCAATATCAGATGAAATTTTTTTGAAATTACATTTTTGCATTGCATCTTCGGCGATCTCATCTTTTAAAAAAGGGGTGGAGAGTGATACGAACATCAAATTGCCTTAGCATATTAAAAATACAGGGTGTTGCAGCAAAATCCGGAAGCCAGAGCTACGGCAAGATCGTTGCTGACATGGGCTGTCACAAGTTAATGATCTGCGGAACGATCAAGAAAGACATTGGTTACTCGTCCTACCGCAAGTCTCACCGCATGCTCATCATGGATGCCTCCACGAAGTCGAGGAAGGTTAAGGCAGCGGATTTGCTGAATGAGCTCAAATACAGGTACGAAAATGAATGAAAAGAATTTCGACCACGACCAGACAAGCAAAGGGCAGAACAACAGGTGGATCTGCAAAGGCATCGAGGAGGTTCCCGTCATGAAGTTTTTGAAGTTTCTCTCCTTCCTCATAGCCATTGGTGTCGTTTCCAGTGAGATGGAAGTAATGTCTCTGTTCTCCTTTCAAAACGGCCTGAGAATCACCGTTGAGATCTACCAGGAGGTGTTGAAGAGTGTGATAAAGCCCTGGATGGACGAGATTGCTGACGGACGCTCCTACGTCATCCAGCAGGACTCTGCTCCTGCACACAAAGCATCGACAAAGCATCGCTGCTCAACAATGTTCCTTGCCACCGCCTTACTTACCCGACTGCAACCCCCTTGATTATTTCTTCTGGGGTGTGATCGAGGTCAAGACCAACGAGCATGTCCATAGCACAGTCGACTCTCTGAATGCTGCCATTGTGGAGGCGTTTGCCGCTACAGATAAGGACATGGTCACCAAAGCGTGTGACTCATTTCGTAACTGCTTTAAGATGGTCGTCTCTGCCGGCAGCTGTCACATTGAGAAATAATGTAGCATGTAACTGTTGTTTAATAAACTGCCGGGTCTCTGCATATACAACTTTTGTTTTTATTGTCTATTTTTTTTTTTTTTTTCTCAAGTGTCGGATTTTACTGCAACACCCTGTTTATAGTTATTTTGTTTTTTGTTTTTTCCCAATGTTATGTGTACAGTCATTTTTTTTTACAAAATAGTGAAGCTAGTAAGTAAATAACCCTTCCATTTTGAGAAATAAAACTCATTATTATCAAAAGGATAATAAAATTTAACTAATTTGTTTTTATTTTTTTTACTTTTTGAAAATATTGAATATTTTTCAAAAACGTTGGTATAACATTTAAAAAATCATTTTTTATTTACAAAATAAAATTTTTTAGCTAAAAAAAAATTATTTTTATTTATTCGAATTTAAAAAAAATATTTATTTGAAAAAAACTTTAATTTATTTGCATTTTTAAAAAACATTTATTTGAAAAAAATTTTTTTTATTTATTTAATTTTTAAAAATATTTATCTAAAAAAAAAATTTTAATCATTTTTTTTTTTTTCAAATATTTATTTAAAATATTTAAAAAAATATTTATTTAAAAAAAAAATGATTTGAAGATTTGAGATGATTGGTAAAACAAAGATATATTTTAAAAAAGTGAAAGTGTTAAATTCTCTGAATTTTCTAAACTTCCCCAAAATCCTAAAGTCACAAGACGCCACAGGATTCTTGGCTCCGAAAAGATTAAAAAAAAAACACTAGTCCTTGCTTACTTTCCCCTCCTCACGAGGTCAAAGTTGTGCATAAAATCGTTTTTTAATGTAAGGAAAATCCAGTTCCCCAAAAGGGCACTTTGGATGTGAACAAAACTATCTGCACTTCCTGTCTTCACTCCCTCACGAATGAATGCGGGTGCCTCAGGCGACAGACAATATGCCATCTTAGAAGATGAGGTCATGCCTGGGAGGATGGCTCATCCATGACAGAACAGATACTACATTTTGATCCGAAAGCTGAATAAAAATATAATTCTAGAGTTTTGTTTCTATGCAAGTCAGGACAAGAATAAAAGATTGTTCAAACATGAATTCACTTTGTTGATAATTCAGAGAGTTTATCTAAAAGTTTAAAAAGTAAAGAAACGAAAAAATTAGGTTTGCATTTTATTTTTAACTATCATAAAATTGCATGATGCAACAATCGGTTCAGTTTACTGTTATCAGTGTGTCAGCCATGTAAAAAAAAAAATGTCAGCCATCTAAAAAAAAAATGTCGGCCATCATTTAAAAAAAAAAAAAGAAACAAATGAAAAAATAAACAAAAAACATGAAACAGTTTCTGATAAGTTAGAGATTGTGAGATCTTTTAAATAAACTTTTACGGTAATCTAATACTTCCTTCTGTCATCATCATCATCATCATCATCATCATCATCATCATCATCATCATCATCATCATCATCATTGTCGGTTCAACGTCTGTTTTACCTGTTGGCATGTGTTGGACGGCTTTTAGAAATTGACTTCCAAGCTAACTCATCTCTGGAAAGGTATTTACTTACCCCCCCCTCCCTCTCTCTCTCTCTCTCTCTCTCTCTCTCAAATCTATCCTTATCACTTCCAGCCATGTTTTCATCGGCCCTCCCCTGCCAACTGACCTTGCTACTTCAACTGTTCTACATCTACCCAGTAACTCTCAGCCATTCTTTCATCATCATATCCGGTTTAACTTCTGTTTTACATGCTGGCAAATTTTTGATAGCTTTTAGAAATTTACTTCCAAACCAACCTATCTCTAGCCAGGTCTTTATTTATCCCTCTTTCTCTCAAACCTATCCTTATCACTTCCTCCTATGTTTTCCTTGGCTTGCCTCTGCTAACTACCCCTGCTAACTCAACTGTTCTACATCAATTAACCCAAGCACTCTAATCTATCCTTTCATTATCATATTTGGTTTAACGTCTGTTTTACATGCTGGCATGTATTGGACAACTTTTAGAAATTGACTTCCAAACTAACTTATCTCTGGACAGGTCATTATTTATCCCTCTTTCTCTCAAGTCCATTTTTATCACTTCCTCCCATGTTTTAATCAGCCTTTCCCTGCCAACTGACCATACTTCCTCAACTGTTCTACACATCCATTCTTTAATCATCATCATCATCATCATCATCATCATCATCATCATCATCATCATCGGTTCAACATCCATTTTACATGCTGGCATGTGTTGGACAGCTTTTAGAAATTGACTTTCAAACTAACCTATCTCTGAGCATGTCTTTACTTATCCCCCTCAATCTCTCAAATCCACCCTCATCACTTTCACCCATGTTTTTCTTTTGTGTTACCACTGCCAACTGACTCTATTCCTCAACTGTTCCGACATGTACCAACACAAGCATTCTGATCTATTCTTTCACCACCACCACCATCATCATCATCATCATCATTGAAATAAAGTGGTATTTTTGTCAGTAGTAAGACACAAATATGAAGAAACAATTTGGATGAAAACGATTCTGTAGATCAACAATAATAATTATTTATCATATAAATACAACTGAAAAGAAATTACTTTGAAATGAGAACGTATTTAATTGTCAGTCGCTGAGCAAACGTTCATTGAATGTTTCCCATTTGTTGTCCTGTTGTCACCCTGTGAGGCAGATTACCCATGCTTCAAAATGCCTCTTTTGATCAAGGGAGACAACTTCTTTTCCTTTAAGGGAGACACGTTTTTCCCATTTAAAATAGAAAAACATGTAAGAGTATTATTATTATTGTTATTATTAGGTTGCATGCAGCCACCTAACACATCCCTTTTGAACTTTGTGCTATTAAGATTGTTTTTGTTGTTGTTGTGGCCTGACCTGCATTGAATTTGCGCAGTTTGGGATGCGAATTGACATCCTTGGTAAAATCTTTAGTCAAGCCCTAGGTTCTTCCTTCTGCATGACTAGAGTCTTTTTTAAAGACTTTTTGTCCTGATTTGAATTTGCGACTTACTGCACCATAATGATGGTTGAACTGCTGTTCTATTTGTATATTTCTCCTGTGATAAGTTTGTGCAGCTGGATGAATTGAATCCATTGGTAATCAGACTTTCTAGTTCAATAGAGTTTCAACCGTTAGAGGCATTTGGGTTTGGTGTAGCTCTATAATTCCCATATATATCTAGGATTTCTGGTGTTGTTTCTTCTCCTTTGAGTTTTAAGAGTGCTCTCTTAAATGTATCCACAAAACGCTCAGCCTGTATATTCGATTGAGGATGAAATGGTGGTGTTTGTATGTGGTTGATGCTAATCTGCTTGCAGAAATCTGAAAATTTCACTGAAATGAAAGCAGTACTCTGTGACTCCAAATTGGCTGAAAATATGTTGTAATTTTAAAATCGTTTCCTCAGAAGTGACATGACTCATCAGGAAAATCTCAGGCAACTTACTGTAAGCATCTACTAGTAATAGAAAACATTTTCCATCAACAGGTTCTGCAAAGTCAATGTGAAGACGTGACCAGAGTGAATCCGGAATAGGCCAAGAAAAAGTTTTGCTTTTCTTTGAGCTTTTGCTGCTAACTGACATTTTGTACAGTTATGGCTCAGATCTTCTAATTGCTTGACCATGTTTGTCCAGTAGACATAGCTATGTGCTAATGCTCTGATGTCCAAAATGAAATTGTTTTAATACACAATTTTGCAATTTTAATAGAAACAATCACACGTTCTCCACAAACAATGATGACTAAAAAAAAGGGTGGATTGGTTTATGTTTTCACATACCTTCGGCCATTTTGTAAAGTTGAAGTGCAACACTGCCTTAGGGAAGGGTCGGAATCTCACAGATCATTTGTAGAAGTAATTGCGACTGCTCTGACAGTTGATGTGAGCACTCAAACCATTTTTGGTTTCACAGATAAAATAATTGAATCTTCTTTCACTTTCCATGAGTCGGGATAAAGCATCTGAATGACCGATTTCATCAGTTGAACAATATCTGATGAAGAAATCATAATCCAACAACATAGTTGCCCATCTTCACAGGAGACAGTTAACTGTATAGACTGTGATACGTTTCTTGGATCTGAAAATGCCAGCAAGAGGTTTATGACTAAAAAGAAGGGTTGATTGGTTTATGCCTTTACATACCTTCGGTCATTTTGTAAGGTTGAAGTGCAACACTGCCTTAGGGTTAGGATCGGAATCTGTAGCCTCACAGATCATTTGTAGAAGTAATTGGAAGTGCTCTTAAAATTTAAATGAAAACTTCCGGTTACGTTTACACACAAGTACATACCAAAAAATGTTATTACTTTGGAATGATTGTGTTTTAAAATAAACCCCGCACTGAATGCAATGATTAACAAAGTTTTATCGTTTAATAATTGAATTTAAAAAATACAGGCAAAAGAATAATATAGTTAACTTTATAGACTGTGATACCTTTCTTGGATCCGAAAATGCTAGCAAGAGGTGTATGTCCTGTGATCAATGTAAAGTGACCTCCATATAACATCTTGTGAAAGTTTTGGTGGCAAAAATTATTGCTAATGCTTCCTTATCTATCTGACTAGAGTTTTGCTCAGCGGGTGTCAGTGACCTGGATGCATGAGCTGTTGCCTTTTAGCGTCCATCGGGAAATCTATGTGTAAAAACAGCTCTAACACCATACTCAGGATGGGTTCTAGTGTGTGGGCAACATATCCGAAGAAAGTAAAGACTTAATCTTATTAAAGACAGATTGACACTCAGTGTACCATTTCCATGGGACATCCTTTTTTTTTTAAATTGGTGAGAGGTGCACAAACTCGATAAAGTTCTGGAAAAAATGCACTGTAGTGACTAATCATGCTAAGGAAATAACGTAAAGTTTTAATATTTTTTTTAATAGCAGAAATATTTTCTGGGTCTGGCCGTTGACTATTTTTGTCAGAAATAAATCCCAGATATTTAATTTGTGTCCGAAAAAAATTAATATTTTTCAGCTTTTACATGAAATCCATACTGCTGAATTTGTTCAAATGTGGAAATTAAATGCTGTAAAAGTTCATTGTAGTGATGATATCATCAATGAATGCTATAACTCCTGTAAACCCTAACCCTAACCCTAACTCCTGTCAATCCGGTTAACATTGCATCCATTGTTTGCTGGAGTATGGCTGGAGCTGATTTGACTCTAAAAGGAAGGCAGTTGAATCTAAACACTCCCTCGTGTGTGTTGATTATCAGAAGCCCTTTTGACTCTTCATCAACCTACAACTGCAAGAAAAGCATCAGAAAAATAAATTTTTGCAAAACAAATTCCACCATTTAATTTTGTGAAAAGATCTTCTAGTAAATGTAATAGGTACTCATATGAATCTAACTCTTCCATTCGTTTTTTTAACAACAACAATAGGAGCTTCCCATGCAGGGTAATTGGTTCCAACGCCTTGTTCACTATATCAAGTGCAGCATGGGGTACCAGACTTTTGGGTTTGAAAATCGGTTTTACATCAGACTTTAATTTAAGAGCTTCCTTTTATTTGGTGCAGAATCCCAGACTCTCCTGAAAAACATTGCTAAATTTAGTCTTGAGTATTTCTGTGAATTGTTTTTCAATATCAGAAATAGAAGAGAGATTTGATGTGTTAAAAAAATGCTTGAGAGGAATATCAAAAAGATTCAATTCCTCTATTCAGTCTAAACCAAGTACATTTAGATCAGAATTGTTCCAGAAAATTTTGTTTTTTAAAGGACACATTGCAATTTAACTCACCCGTCAATTGAATTGTGTTGTTTGATGCACTTCGAGCTATATGAGTCATTTTCGTCAACACCAACTTCCAAATGTGTTCCCAGATGGAGCGTGATATAAGGGTAATGTCTGAAGCCATGTCGAACTGAAAACGAACTGGGCTGCTGTTCACGATAACAGTGATAAACTTTCTACAAGATTCAAAATCAATTTTGAATATCATAGACACAGAATTTTGATTTTTTTCAGCTTTTTTTGTGTAAAATTTGAATGACCTGTGTGTCTGTTAGATGTTTAGCCTTTCTGAGTGTTACAAAATCCTTTTTAATGTCCGTAATTGTAGCATTCCTGACACTTATGTTTCGTAAATGGATAAAAGCATGAAAAATGCATCTTGCCGAAATTCCAGCAAGCATTAGGAGATGGTCTTTCTTGAAGGTTTATTAGCTTTTGCTTGGACACTGCTCGTTGTAGATGGGTTACTGGACTACTGTACCATCATGGGGTCTCATTTAAGGCGTAATAAACGTTGGCACTCCATAGTGAGAGCTTTGATTGTGAAGTTTTTATCCTGGTATAACTTTGAAAGTAAACGTGTGCGAATGTCCGAACCTTGTGGAGATTAAAAGTCCTACAATGAATATCAGATATTTAAATTGATCCTCTGTGAGGGATTGCATTTGAAATTTTCTGCATTCGCGATTTACATGACCAGCAATTGTAACCGGTGCAGTTTGAAAGATCTTGCTGAGTACAACAATAATGAAAAGGACTGCATAAAAAGTGAAAAACTGTCGTTTGATCACATGCTTATAGACACGCAAAGAAGAAGAAGCGATGAAAATCCTATTTCAAACTTATAAATGATAGACCGTAAGACGGAAGGTCCAATATACAGACGGGCTTCTTATAGAAATGTATGGACACGCACCATTTCGGCCGTCTTTTATGGCCCATTTGGCATAATGGTAAGAGTGTTTGCTAATGGGCTGGGAGACCAGGGTTCAATTCTCGGTCGAGTTATATCAAAGACTAAAAAAAAAAATAGTGCTTGCTGCCCCCTTGCAAAACACTAAGCATTATAAGGTTAGGATTAAGGGTAAGTAGAGTAATCTTGGACAAGGAGTTGTGTCCTACCCTACACCTCGGTGTAGTAACTAATGAAAATCTCACCAGCATATGTTATTATTCCTCTGGCGGGACTTTTGAATGCGGCTATGGGTGCTCCTTTTACATAGCCCAGGAGTCGTCATTAAGTTTACCCATGCCATCATTTACTTTTTTAATTATTTTAATCATTTGTATCTTAATCATCATAAAGTCATACGTTGTCTTCTGGCTGGCATTGTCATTTGTGCGTGTGTGTGTTGTTCATCCGAGGACTGAGGTCAATTCTGTAAGATGTAATAAAAGATTGCCAACATCTTTTCACATTATTTATCACTCGAGTAAGTGAACAATACGATTTTAGAGGATAAATGATTTATTCAGCCATTGATCGTCCAGTAGGCTGTAAAGGCAAAAAGGAGGAAAGATAGAGAAAGAGAGAGACAATCAATTACTTAACTTTTAAGCTCATGTCTTAATTATATCTCTGTTATATTAGCCACATAATTAATACATCTCGTCTCAACTGAGGCTTCCACAAAGACTGACTTAATTATTATCATTTTTTTAGACCATCTTACACGTCTTCTCCGTTCAGACGCTCCATCCAAACTACTATCTTTCATATGTCTGACGTCATATCCGACTAAATATTATTTACTTCCTTTGTCACAACTTTTAGCTAATACAAGACAGGTCAAAACGTTTGAACCCTTTGTGACCCTTTGTTGGAAATGTTCCCTGTTTTCAACATAATGCCAGATCTATCGAAGCAAGTATATTTTAGTCAATAGTAGCAAGTGTAGCCACTGATATTTAACACTCCGACCTACTGAGGTAGCCAAAATGGTGGTCCTTTTTGGGCGCTCTGGTTTTGATAGGTTTGGTAATATAGATAAATCGAAGAAATGAATTTCCCAAACAGAACAGTTTATCACCACTTATTACACAAGGCCAAAACAGGGGCATTCTGGATTGGGACAAATATAAAAAAATTGCCTCAGTCTAGAAGGATTTCTCCTTCACTGATCGAGGAAAGAAAAGATGAAGTGTAGTATCAGAACAGATACTACACTTTGCTCCTAGCCAAAAAGCCAAGGAGTGTGTGCTCCTATTTACTTGCCTCCCCACGAAGGTAGAGTTTGACACAACGTCGGTTTTTAATGTGGTGAACATCCAGCTCCCCAAGAAGGGGCATTCTAGATTCGGACAATAATAAAGATTGTCTCAGTCTAGAAGGATTTCTCCTTCACTGATCGAGGAAAGAAAAGGTGAAGTGTAGCATCAGAACAGATACTACACTTTGCTCCTAGCCAAAAAGCAAAGGCAAAGGAAGTGTTTTGACAGTCAAAAAAATGAATTAACAAAAAGAGAGCATCCGATCTTGCCATAAAAAACGGGCAGTTAGTTGGTAAAAATTAGCAAGTCTGTTACCATGGTACCAAAACAGACTTGTTAATAGCTTGCTGTAACCGCCTACGGCACTCGTCTAAAAACAACAAGTTAAAATATTTGTTGCATATTCCTTCGTCTCAGTTGTTCTATCTGGTATCTGGACTCCACGTGGTTAACTAAATCGCTATCCCAGTCTTCCTCTCTTTATAGCTAGAAGCTGGCTTCAGATGAATGGATGAACATGGGCACGCTGAATATTTACAACATCATTTTATTGAATTTTGCAAACCTCTATCTCTGTCCAGGTTGGTTAGTTGCACCTCTTAGGAAGTTTCCATTTTTTATTTTCTAGGCAACCCTGAATACCTTAACTGCTGACTATTGACTATTTCAAAATGACCCCCTCTCTCTATCTCTCTTTCTCCTTAGAATCAGCCACATGTACCTCAACTCACTTAAGTTTCTCTATATCATCAGGCATTCAGATGATTTTAGTCTGGCACGATGATATTCAATTTATTTTTTTTCACTAATGTGTCATCACTTATCAAGACCAAAAAACATTCCAAGAAAGGGTTAATGAGATGGGTCGTTTGTCAGTTAAATGATGAAGAATATTATGAAAGGATTGAAAATGTGTAATAAAATGAACTAAGTTTGACTAGTTATAGAGACGGTTTATGACAAGTATTTGTTTACATTGGATTTGAAGATGACTATGTTGTAGTCTGCAGAGAAGCAGTCCCATGGTAATGTGTCCCATAGACGGGAAGCTTTCGGAAAGAATCTATGTTCATGGAATTCCAGCCGACGCCAGGCACATGGAGGAAGAAAGGCAAGTTTATTTAATATTTCACAGAAATTGTATAAAAACAAAAAATTAAATCCCTTGGGATATCCCTGAAGCAAAAATCGACCCTATTTGTTACGTGCGTATGAAAAGATACATAGATAAGTGATTAGCCGCCGCTAATCATTTCACTACACTTAAAACACACATTTGAAATTGTTTTATCACGAAAAGATCAAGGACAGCTTGTTTATTTATTTTTACCTATATGGTTTCGCAGGTTTTTTTTTGTTTTTTTTTTCAACCTTATTTTTGTTCTTTTTTTGTTTGCTTGTTTGTTTGTTTGTTTTACACATCAGACATTGGAAGTAGACCAAAGTTTTAATTGTTCTTTTTTTAATCATAGCAGTTGTCATGGTAACGGATGTACTAAAAAGCTACCACTCAACTAAGAGTCGATGAGTTGAAGGGGTTGATTAGTACCAATCTGGTAGCAAGCCAATACCTATTTAGATATATCCCTTAGGTCAGCCGAAAGAATATTTTGTTTGTTGCCAAATTCACATGTACAGCTATAGAAACCGGAAGATCGTTTTTTTTTTTTTAATAGCCACAAAATATCCAATTACAGCTAATATACAGAGTTTAGGGTCATATAGGAATGCAAATTTGGTGTCTGCTATTCTGTTTATAAATATACTAGAGGAATACCCGTCACAGGACAGGTAAAATTAACTCCTTGAACAGAACAGTTTTGCACCACTTTTATGCCCCCTCACTAAGATTAAAATACACATATAATGCTACTAAACCTTATGTCTAGAATCCTTATTCCAATTTTGATGAAAATCCATTACATGATTTTGATTCTAGAAAATCTCTAAAATTTAAGGTTTAAGCTTAAGGGGTCTTAAGAAGAAATTGAAATTCAGAGAATCTTGTTTAATTCATGTCTAATGACTGTTGATAAAATTTAATACAAATCTGAAATATTTGAATTTGTAAATGGAGGTTGTGCCCATGCTATGCCCCCTTAAAAAAAAAACTTAAAATACCCCAAAGAAACTAAAATTTGGAGAATATTTATTGATTTCTGTCTAATACCTATTGTTAAAATTTTTTTTTAATCAGAGCTATCTGAATTTTTATAAAAAGGCTTCCCTCTTTTTGCCGCCTTTGCATAAGATCAAAGTAAACTAAATATAGCCCACATTACACACCTTTATACCTAGTAGCTGTATTCCAAAATTCATAATTATTAGTTAATTAGTTTAGGAGTGAATCCTATATATATAGGGTGGGCAAAAATAAGGGTCCTATTTTTAAAAATTCATAACTTTTTTATTTATTGATTTAAAAAAAAAATTTTTTTTTAGAATAAGTAAAGGACCCCTTCCGAAGCAAGCATGAGCCGTATTAGCCCTAAGGAACGTACCCTCATTTAGAAAACATTATTTTTGCTTAAAAAACTCAAAACCGTGTAAAAAACAATACTTTAGTTCTTGTAAGTTTTAAGAAGTGTTTTTCGGCTAAAATTTGTTTTGTTTATTTCAAAAAATCACATAAAGTTTGGTGAGTTTAACTTTTATTTTGTGGAAGTTATTCAAATTCAAGTTATTCAAATTTAAAGATAGGACCCTTATTTTGGCCCACCCTGTAGAAATATATAAAACATGCACATACCTAACTTTGTATAGATAGAGATAAAGAAGTTGATAGTGTGAATAATATTACAGGCTATCATTTTTGAATTAGTGAAAGTTTGATTAATGATGAGTCAGCCATCTTGAACTTTTATTATGGCTACCCCAAAGCAATAAAGGATGTTCGTTAGTTTAGTGTCTTGTGGCTATTTGTATCTAAGGATCTGTTTTGGAATTAAAATAGTCTGATTCTTTTGGACTGTCTTCAACAAGTGATTGGCTGTGATTGTTTTTTTTGTTTTTTTTCTTGTTAACATTTTTTAATTTTCAAACAAATGTGCTCGACTGCGCTCAAATCCCTGGTTCCTCTTTCTAAGACATTCATAGTAGGAACTTCTTTGTGAGGGCTTCCCGTCTGTGGAACACATTACCACAGCACTGCTTTCCTGCAGGTTACAACATGGTCGTCTTCAAATCACATGTGAACAGATTTCTGTCATGGACCGTCCCCCCCACAAGTATTCGAAATTGATCCATGTCAGCAATCATTCTCAATCCTCTCGTAATATTCTTCATCGTTCAACTGACAATCATTTCATCTCATTAATCCTTATTCTCGAGTGGCTTCTGGCCTTCATAGATGGTGATCCCTTAGTAAAAGAAAAAAAAACAACTTGCTGGCTCTTTTCAGAAATAAAATACTTCATAAAAAATTTCAGGGAAAGTTGTACGAAAACGAAAAATTAAATACTTTGAATATCTTTAAAGAAAAATTCTGCTGTATTTTGTTGTTGTTGTTGTTGTTGTTGTTGGTGGTGGTGGTGGTGGTGTTGTTGTTGCTGCTGTTGCTGCTGTTGTTGGTGTTGTTGTTGTTGCTGCTGTTGTTGTTGGTGTTGTTGTTTGTGTGTGTGTGTTGTGTGTGTGTGTGTGTTGTTGTGTGTGGGTGTGTTGTTGTTGTTGTTGTTGTGTGTGTGTGTGTGTGTGTTGTTGTTGTGTGTGTGTGTGTGTGTGTGTGTGTGTGTGTGTGTGTGTGTGTGTGTGTGTGTAGATTGTTGTGAGCGATATATAATCGCCACTCCCTTGGTAATAAGCCAGTTGGCCAAGTTCAAAGTGTAGTATCTGTTCCGATGGATACTTCACCCCATAGACTGGTATTGTCTTGGCCTTCGGGACTTGATTTACGCCTGTCTGTGGGTCTGTCCTGTCCTGTGCAGTTCTAGGAGGTCCACCCTCCGAGGCTTTGCCTCCCCTCTTTGGGGAGAAGTAAGTTTATTGCTTACTTCCTGAGGCGCACCTACCGGTGAATGCCGACGGGGCTGCCCAGGCAATTTTTAATGGCCAGAGTGCTCACCTTCTCGGGCGCTGGCTTTTCAATCTTGTGTCACATACTCCAATTGTGGGTAGGTGTTAAATAAAGACACTTCTAGTTTGTTCAAGCTTCCCTTTTGAGCAAAACCGGATGTTGAATTCCTTTTTTTGAACTATCGATGTCTGTTGTCTATGCAGGTACTGTAGTATCTAATAACATATTCCTTGACCTTTTGGCTCGGAGCAAAGTGTTCTGGTACTATACTTTAACTTTTCTGTTCTCGGTCAGTGAAGGAGAAATCGTTCTAGACTGAGTCAATTGCTATTTTTTTCTCAATCCAGAGTATCCCTTTGTGGGGAGTTGGGATGTTTCGCACATTAAAAACCGATTTTCTGTTAACTCTACACTCGCGGAGAAGCAAGTAAATAGGTGCACAGGAAATTATGCTATTAACAAATTATTTACTTTAAATTCATTAAAATAAATATTTGCACTTTGATGAATGTAGAAACTTATCATGATGACGATTATCGGATGTTGGATTCATTTTCGCTCCGTCAATGTCATCAGCCTGTTAGGCATGAATTCAACAACAAACGAACAGAAAATCTCCTTGGGCCAACTACATGGCCGATCGTCAAGACACTCCTATTTAGAGATCGATCTGCTTGTTTCCGGTTCTAAACAAACCGGAAAACACTGGGTGTCTATTTTTAGAAAGAGTTGAGAGGGTCTTACTAACCTTCCCCTGATTTATTTTAGTTTGTTTGTTTTTCTTTGTTTGTGGTGATTTTTTTCTCGTTATCCCACCACCATCACTTTTCATGAAATTGTAAATAATTTTTGGAGATAAAATTCATTTGAACCCCTTGAGGATATTTTAAGTACTATAGTCCTTAGAGTAAATGTGGTATTGTGGTGATTGCTAAAGTGAAAGTGATGGACAAACGGTGAAAGAAAGAAAGGAACAGTTCTTGGACGAATGGGTCAGAATGCGTCTAGTTAAGAGTAGGATAGACAAAGGACGACCAATGACCCGCCCCCCCCCCTCTTCGTCACATCTCACATTTTTGATTGCCTTGTGCCCAATTGGCAAATGGAATATATATTTTATTCTATTTGCGAATAATTCAAAGTGTAGTATCCGCTGATGTTTTTTTACAGAGTGATGGTCTCCCCACTTGCCACATATAGTTTTACATTGATTGAATTAAATGAACTGGAGGAGGAGGAGGAGGAGGAGGAGGAGGGGAGGAGGATGGCAGTGAATCGGACTTCTGTACAGAGCCCACCAAGATCGTGTTTCAGTATTGTCTGGTCCGCATGAAGTCCTCTTTGTTAGCCCTAACTATCAATTATACCTGCAAGCATGCATGTTTTTACCGCTGATACCCAGAACAGCAAGGCCCAGTGGTTGCATACAAAGTCGGGCAAGGTCTGGCTTAGAACACTCAAAGGAATGGCAGTTGCACCTGTGCAGAAGCAACATTATGGCTCTTTTTGGCCCTTTGGCTAAGATCAAAGTGTAGTATCTGTTCCGATGGATGTCTTGTCAATCGGGGCTTGATTTACGCCGGTCTATGGGTTTGTCCTGTGCAGTTCTAGGAGGTCCACCCTCCCAGGCTTTGCCTCCCCTCTTTGGGGAGGAGTAAGTCTATTGCTTACTGCCTGAGGCGCCCCTACCGGGGAATGCCGACGGGGCTGCCCAGGCATTTTTTGTAGGCCAGAGTGCTCAAATTCTCGGGCGCTGGCTTTTCAAATCCCACTTTCTGACCTTGTGTCACATCTTACCGCTGTGGGAGGAAGATAAATAAATTGCAGTTCTGCACCTGAGATTTCCTTACTTGCCATATGCAGAGATAGAGACGACCAGAGGACGACAGATCCTGATGTTGATTCCTGTTTTTTTACCAGAGGCTTTTTAGTCGAGTAACTCTGACACTACTTTGTTGTCACCGCCCCTACTATGGTGAAGAAGGGTTGGACTTTAGGGGGTGGGGTATCTTTGCCAAACCCACTTAATTATTATTGTAAACCTACTAATCCAAAATTAATACCACCATCGGATTTCTCGTAAATTGTTACTTGAGAAAGTTTGTGTTTGATCTTGGTACAGGGCTTTGTTTTCAATTGTATCGCTAAGCTTGACAATAGATTTAAAGTTCCTCACTCCAGACGCAATCCTCTAGCTATATAAGAGTCAACTACGCCCTAAGATGGAGTACTGTTGCCCAATCTGGGGACACATTACCACGGGAGTATCCTGCCAAGGGCTACAACATAAGCGTCTTCAAATTCAATTTCAACAATTACTTGTCATGAACTTGTCATGAAATTTTGTTCAGTCCATTCATCATTTTCAATCATCTTATAATATTTTTCATCATTCAACTGACAATCTAACTCATTAACCTGTATCCTCGAGTGGCTTTTAGCATTGATAAATGGTGACTCATAAGTAAAAAAAATCTGACTAGTTGTACCAACCCGGACATTAAAATAAACCAGTAATTTTGTTCGATACAAATTTTAAACAGTTACGGGTTGTGAATGGTTGGTAACTTTTAATGCCGCAAAGACAAAGCTCCTTTCCTTCAATAACTACAAGAAACCTCTCCAACCACCGATTGTCATGGCAAATAACACCCTACCTGAGAGTTCAACATTCAAACTCCTCGGCCTAACTTTCACAGGTAACATGAATTGGAGCAAATACATTGAAGATATTGCCAAGGCTGCAGCAAAGAAGGTGGGCTCCCTCTACCATGCTAGTAAACTCCTCACACCTGATATTATCCTGTATCTCTACAAAGCCACTATCCGCCCATGCATGGAGTATTGTTGCCACATCTGAGCTGGTGCATCGTCTACTAGTCTCTCCCTCCTTGACAAGGTCCAAAAAAGAGTCGCCAACCTAATAGGTCCCTCACTGTCAACCAAGCTCCAGTCCCTGTCCCATCGCCGCAATGTAGCATTCTTGTGTTTGTTTTGCAAATACTTCAATGGATTATGCTCCGATGAACTGGCTACTCTGGTGGCCCCTCTACGTAAATTCACTAGACCAACTCGACAATCAGCTAAATCCCATCCATTCACTGTGGAGGTCCCCAGATGCCGGAGAGCTTTCTACTCCAATAGCTTCTTTCCTCGTGCTGCTGGCCTCTGGAACTCCCTCCCTGCCCCCTGTTTCCCTGACGGTACTGACATGCAGAAATTTAAACCTAATGTAAACAGACATCTCGCTGCACAGATCCCAATTTAGGTTGAACCCCCCCTCCCCAAACCTTCTTTCTTTTTTCTCAGTACCCTCTTACGTCTACAGTGGCGCCCTGCCTTGTTTGGGGTGAACTATGTTAAAAAAAACAAAAAAAACATTCGAAATTCTCTTCAAAAGATAAGATTTTTTTTGTGGTTTTAAAATTACATTGCAATTTTAGATGTCTTAACAAAGTAAGAATATTTATAAATATTTAATTTAATATCGTTTTTCTTTTTTACTTATATAAAATAGAGAACTTAGTCTTCAGTCGTTTTTTTCACTGAAAGGTTTTTCACGTGAGACGCCACTATCAAATGTTGTTGGCTTTTGTTGCCTTGACAGAGTACAAAAACGACTTCGAAATCTAGTGGCGGATGATCTCCTCTCTTCCCTACAGCGGCTTTCTCACAGAAGAGACGTTGATAGTCTCTCTCTCTACTCTATCGTTATTATAGATCTTGGCCTTTTGGCTAAGATCAAAGTGTAGTATCTGTTCCGATTGATACTACACCCCATAGACTGGTATTGTCTTGGCCTTCGGGGCTTGATTTACGCCGGTCTATGGGTCTGTCCTGTGCAGTTCTAGGAGGTCCACCCTCCCAGGCTTTGCCTCCCCTCTTTGGAGAGGAGTAAGTTTATTGCTTACTGCCTGAGGCGCCCCTACCGGGGAATGCCGACGGGGCTGCCCAGGCAATTTTTTAAACCCCACTTTCTCGACCCAACCTTGGGTCACATCTTACTTGTGGGAGTAAGATAAAAACTGGCCTTGTGCCTAACTCCTGGAGAGGAGTAAATCAATACTCTATTGTTATTTTCATGGTAGGTGCTCGACTGAGCTAGCTCCAATCCCCTCCCCCCCCCCCCGGGAAACATTCACAGAAAAAAAAACTCCGCTGCAATCACCGCAAAGAACTTTCCTTTCTTCCTCTGTGCACCTAAAATCAAACGGAGCTTCCCAAGATCTTCCCATCTGTGGAACACATTACCACGGGGCTGCTTCCAAGCTGACTACTACATGGTCGTTTTCAAGTTTAATGTTAACAAATACTTGTCGGACTATTCTCTTGAATAATCAAATTCTATCCATTCCATCCATCGTTTCCAATCCTCTCATTGCCAGTTGGATGACGAACAATACTATCTCCGTGACCCTTATCCTCGAGTGGCCTTTGGGCCTTGATAAATGGCGACTCGTTAGTATGAAAAAAAATTAAAACAAAAAGATGCATTTGATTTTTAAATTTAATTTTCCGCAAATAATACAAATCATTAGCTTGTTATGATTATATTGGAGCAGTTAGCTCCCAAAATGGCTGCCAAATTTTATCGACTAGTTTTATCTGATTTTCCAAGCTTGTTATGGTTATAGTGGAACAGTAAGGAGAGTAGAAAGTGGGCCTTGGGTTTACTTTCGGCAGCCTCGTAACCCTTGCTTCCTTTATTTTGTCCTTTAGTCCTCACATTCCATGAGCGATGTTTCTGACAAAGGAGGAAGAATTGCTGTTTTCTGGGTCGAAATCTATCCATCTATCTAACTATTGTTGGCTAGTTTGTTGCCCTGTAAGTAGTATTTTTTTTTTTAGCTCTTTACATCAAGCGGTTTCATGCTTTGTCTGGAGCGGTTTCTATTAAAAAAAAAAGAAAAAAGAATTAGCTCCCAAAATGGCTGCCAAATTTTATCGACTAGTTTTTTCTGATTTTCCAAGCGGTGACAGGGCAAATTAATCTACCGTATTGATTTGTTGCCTGATTTTTGCGGATTTATTGTTATTTTTTTATTTTGCAAATATTAATTTGTTTTCTGATTTTTAAATTTCAGTAGTCACCTTAAGGAATTTCTCTGGTGCCGTCGTAAAAAGAATTTCTTCGCCAATATTCTATATTGGATACGCCATTATTATGATGCTTAATTTGTAATATATTTCAATTTCATTTTTAATAAACACTGATTTTATTATTTGTTTCTTACAAACAAAACATATCCTCACTTAACCCTACCCAAAACCCTAACATATCCTCTCTTAACCCTACCCAAAACCCTAACATATCCTCTCTTAACCCTACCCAAAACCCTAACATATCCTCCCTTAACACTACCCCAAACCCTAAAATATCCTCCCTTAACACTACCCCAAACCCTAACATATCCTCTCTTAACCCTACCCAAAACCCTAAGTCCGGGTGGGAACAAATTAATATTTTCAAAATAAAAAAAAGAAGAAATCTGCAAAAATCAGACAACAAATTAATACGGTGGATTAATTTACCCTGTCACCACTTGAAAAATTAGACAAAACTAGTCGATAACATTTGGCAGTCATTTTGGGAGCTAACCGCTTCAGTATAACCCTTGTTATTCATATTTAAAGTTCTGTTTATATGCATTATTATAAGAATAAGTTCTGTAACCTTCGATAAGATTAATTGAGGCGCCTAGATGAGTAACGTGTCAAGCGCCACTTTTTAAAAAGTGAGTAAGCCGCGTGTGAAGTTTCTCAACATTAAAACTGCCATAATTATCGAACGACTAAAGATATTTTAGTGCTTTTTTGTAAAATGGAGCGGAAAGCATGTACTTTCATGTTGTCTTACTGTCATGGCCAAAATAAATGGCAGTTTAAAGAAAATAAATCATAAACGCGATACCCTTGCGTCTATTGCCCACAACCCCCCTTCACAACCGACGATTGTTATTAATGCATCAATGATCATAATAACAGGTTACGAAAATGAATAATAATGAATGAAAGGTCAGAAGAAAACAATGACAGTAAGAGAAAGAAGAGGAAGCAACTAGATTAGCAAACTACGAGTAACACTTATCTGATCGTGGTAGTCATTCATCGTCGTAGTCCAATAAATTGTCGTCTGGGTCGTCCTAAAGCTGTTGGGAAGCTTGTGCTGTAGCTGAAGCATCCTGCTGCTGCTGTTGTAGCTCCTTCTGCTCACGAAAAAGCTGCTGCAGATACTCACAGTGAGGTTGGCTGATATAGATGGCAAGGATTCTAAGGTCAGCTATCTTGTCTGGCTTCAACAGCAGCGGTGTGTCATATTTTAGGGGAAGGGCCACATTACTAAGATTAAACTTAGACATTCTGTAGGCACCCTTCCCAGGCATCAAGCGAACATGCCCAGGAGATACCCTTCACGATAGCCAAGACGGAACACAAACTTGCGTGCATCCTGGAATTTGTAGGGAGTACGAGGTTTGCGCTGAACAACGTATGGCTTCAGTTTATCAAAATTCAAGATGTCATCCCTCACCACTCGATGACCTGGTATATGTCATATATTTGATGATGTCGCAATATTCCTGTTTGCTGTAGACACTGCCCTTTGCCCTTTTTACTTTTTCTATGTTCCCAAAGGCCCGGTCACACACCATGTAACTATGGGGAGGCATTAGGAAGTAATAAACGATGTTTAGCATCTTCCTTTGATGACGGAGATGAAGCTAGTTCAGAACTAGTAATGTTCTTATTTTGGCCCCCACAGTTGTAACTAAACACAATAAGATTGCCAAAGTCCTGAGTAGCGTATTCAACAATGTACTCTCCTGAAACACAAGCTTTCAAATTCCATGGTATCCGTGCGGTCGAACATACCCCTCAACATAAAGCGAATTTCGACCTTGTTGTCAGTTCCAAATAGGCCACCGAGAAGCTCCAGGGGTAGGGTAACCTCAGGGGAGTAAAATGCTATAATAAAACGGATTTTGATACGTATGGCGCATAGCACATTACTCCTCTAGGCGCCTCAATTGGCCTGTTCAGAACTTCAGTATTTATATAATAATACGTTAAGGCATTTCATGTTCGTATGTACGTTATCACCTTTCACACACATTTAAAATCTCTATAATAATACGCTAAGGCATTTCATGTTCGTACATACGTTATCACCTTTCACACACATTTAAAATCTATATAATAATACGCTAAGGCATGTCATGTTCGTATGTACGTTATCACCTTTCACACACATTTAAAATCTATCTAATAATACGCTAAGGCATTTCATGTTGGTACATACGTTATCACCTTTCACACACATTTAAAATCTATCTAATAATACGCTAAGGCATTTCATGTTGGTACATACGTTATCACCTTTCACACACATTTAAAAAAAAAAGATCGTTCTATCAGAAAAAATGGTGATTGGTGATTAATATGATGTCGCTACATTAAAAAATTCTGACTTTACTCATTTTAAAATGAATTGTTCCAAAACCGAATTATATCGTCCCGTCGACTAAAACGGTACACTTTTAAATAAATACATTTCTAAAAGTAACATTCGTTTTATTGATTTGAAGAATATTTAGCCGCCAATTATTTTTACGGTAAGAAAACAGAGAATATTTTTTGCTTTAAAAAGAATTAAATTGCTTCAATTTTTTAAAAAGAATTAAATTGCTTCAATTTTAAATGAATAAAGAAATACATATATCTGTTTTATTTATTTAAAGAATATTTAGCTGACGATGAAAGTTATTTTTACGGAAGAAGAAAGCGTAATTTTTTATTAATAGTATTGAACCTGAAAAACATTTATTATTTCAAAAGGAATGTTTTTATTAACAGCAAATTATACAGATTGAGGTAGAAAGCACCATGGAATTTCAACGGGGTCATCCCACTAGTTAGTATGAATTCTCCTCCTCTGACTTTTAAGAGTGTCGTGGAATATTTGATTACTGCTGCTTCATTTGAAATACTTTATTAAAAGCTGCAAATAACTTGGTCACTGATCCAGATAAGTTGGTGGTGTGATGTCCTATGCGAAACACCTACTTATTGACACGGTAACATTATTATTACAGTTTTATCAGAAATTTAAAAAAACAAAACAAACACACACACACACACACACACACACACACACACACACACACAGGTTGTGTCGTCTGCTCTTTGATTAAGGTGATATAAATGAAAACAATTCCTTCTTATTATTATTATTATTCTATTATATAAAGGAAAGTTTGTTTTTTTAAATTATTATTTTAGTTCAGTTAGTTGAAAAACATCAAGGAGCTGCTATCTGTATTTCACAAGAGCTTGATGTTTCAGGGATCGTATCTGAGTTGGCTGTGTGTGTAAACGTCCAGCTAAAAGGTAAAACTACACAAGACACACCCAGCTGATATGTTTTGCCTCTGGTAAAATATAGGAACGTTTTTTTTTTAATTTTCATTGTTTTGGGGGTCACCAAGAACGCAGTTAGTTAAAGGGGGTCGACATTTAGAGCGATATTTTAATGTTATTATGTAGTCATTTTTAAAATTATTTTTAGTTCAGTTAGTTGCAAAACATCAAGGGGCTCCCCTTGCGGCTAACACTTGATTTGTTTTGAGTTAAATTTATATCCGAGGGATCATTTAAGGATTGAGACCTTGTTGCCTTTTAGGGCTGCTATCTGTATTTCACTAGAGCTTAGTCTTCCAGGGATTGTATCTGAGTTGGCTGCGTGTGTAAATGTCCAGCTAAAAGGTAAAACTACACAAGACACACCCTTACAGCTGATATTTTTTCCCTTGTGTAAAATATAGGAACGTTTTTTTTAAAGTTTCATTTTTTGGGGAGTCACTAAGAACACAGTTAGTTAAAAGGGGGTCGACATTTACAGCTATTTTTTATGTTATTATGTAGTAATTTGTCAACAATTTTTTTTCAATTGTCAGAGAAAGCGAGAGAGGAGTGATTGACAGAAAGGGAAGGAAAGGGATAGAAAGAGAGAGATAGTGAGAATTTTTAAAACAAAGATGCTACACATACTTTTTAATTCTTCTATTTTATTTTATAGGATATTTTGTTTATTTAAATAAAGTAGCTTTTTTTTCTAAGTTGTATTTTTTTAAAGTTAAGCATTCAGTAGAAAGATGATGAAGATAATTGCTTATTATTGAGAAAATAATAATCATAATAATAATAATAATAATAATAATAATAATCATAATAATAATAATAATAATAATAAACCTGGAAAAAAGACTGGGAAAAATTGGAATTGATGGGATGACTGAGACCATACAACGGACGGTAATGATGAAAACAGCTGAAAGCTTAAGGAAAATCATTGAATGCGGAAACCAACCCGCATAAGCTACGAATGCTAACCAGTCACATGGAAGTTGCAATAAGAAGAAAACAAAAACACAGAAAAAAACACCACCGCATGAAACCAAGGAAAGGAAAATGCAAGAAATTTCATAAACTACCCCTCCTCCCTATAAAAAAGTGATGGAAACACCTTCGGCTGATACCACACAAAATAGTCGTGAAGGTTCAAGGAAGATGGAAAGGCCGAGGAGGGAGAGCACTAACCAGACCTCCACTGAAAGAGTGCGGAGAGTATTGGGACCTTAGGGAGGCTTCTTGCCACCCAAATTCCAGAAAAGACCAATGGTCGTTGTCAGCAAGAAATCAATTGTAGGTAGCTGTTGCGATACCGCAAGGTCATTTGCTGTGGTTATCGAAATAGGTGGAGAGTACTGGAAATCTTGGGAGGTTGTTGTCACTCAGATTCCAGAGAACACCACCGGTTGTTGTCAGTGAGCAATCACTGACGATGACCTGTGTGATAACTTCTAATGAGTAATAATAATAATAATAATCAGAAGAAGAAGAAGAAGAAGAAGAAGAAGAAAGGAATATGGAGCATGAAGAAAGTTAGTATAATACCAATAATCGTAGGTGCACTAGGAACAATCCCCAAAACCTGGAGAAAAGACTGGGAGAAATTGGAATCAAAGGGACTATCGAAACCATACAAAGGACGGCAATGATCAAAACAGCTGCAATCTTAAGGAAAATCCTCGAATGCGGAAACTAACACACATAAGCTACAAAGGCTAACCAGTCACAAGGAATTTACAATGGAGAAAACAAGACCACACGAAAAACACCACAACAAGAGCCAAGGAACAGAAACTGCAAGAAACAGCACTTCATAATCTCCCCCCCCCCCCTCAATAAATTACACCGGCCTCAGCTATCACTACACAAAAATGAACCAAGAAACAGAAATTACAAGAAACACTATAAGCTCCTCCCCCCCCCCAAAAAAAAATAAAAATAATTAAAAAAATTCTTTTCTTTAAATAAGGGAAGAGAAAAGGAAAAGAACAAAAAGAAAAAGAAAAGGAATTGAAAGGGAAAAATTTTTAAATTAAAAAGAAAAATTGATTTTTTTTTTTTTTTTAATTTAAAGAAATATTATTTTATTCATTTTTTTTTTTTTTTCAACTGGTGCCGGCCTAGACTGACACCAGACAACATATTTGTAGAGGGTGAAGGAGGATGAGAAGACCGAGGAGGGATAGCACAAACCAGACCTCCACTGGAAAAGTGCAGAGAGTGCTGAGACCTTGGGGAGGCTTGTTGCCACCCAAATCCCAGAGAAGACCAATTGTCTTTACCAGCGAGAAATCAATGGTAAGAGACTGTTGCGATATCGCATTGTTATCGAAAAGAGGTGAAGAACACTGGAAGTCTGGGGAGACTTGTTGTCACTCAGACTCCAGGAAATACCACTGGTTGTTGTCGGTGAGCAATCACTGACGATGATCTGTGTGAGAACTCCTAGTGAGTACAAATAATAATAATAATAATAATAATAATAATAATAATAATAATAATAATAATAATAATAATAACAATGGTAATAACAATAATGAATGGAATGAAGAATGTTAACATACATGTGTCAGGTAAATTAACAGACGACAAACACGGAAGTTATCACACTTGGAAAATGACGAACTGATGCAGTAGCAACGAACATGAGAAGTAGTGCCAAATGTTTATTAAATATGACTTGAAAACAAAACAAAAAAGTAGGGGCTATTTTCTCATGTGTATTGTAAAAACGTCATGATGAAGAAGAAGGTCCAGTTGTTTTTGCATTGATTTTAATAGAAAATGTAAGTTTGTAAATGTTTTTGTGTCGGCCGTGTATTCGATGGCAGGCGTAGTGATTAAAACAAAGTGATCTAACGCATGGCGTAATACGAAAAAGTTACTCTAAATAGATTTATACTGCATCTCTCAATGGTGTAATACGAAAAAGTTACTCTAAATAGATTTATACTGCATCTCTCAATGGTGTAATACGAAAAAGTTACTCTAAATAGATTTATACTGCATCTCTCAATGGTGTAATACGAAAAAGTTACTCTAAATAGATTTATACTGCATCTCTCAATAGTGTAATACGAAAAAGTTACTCTAAATAGATTTATACTGCATCTCTCAATGGTGTAATACGAAAATGTTACTCTAAATAGATTTATACTGCATCTCTCAATGGTGTAATATGAAAAAGTTACTCTAAATAGATTTATACTGCATCTCTCAATGGTGTAATACGAAAAAGTTACTCTAAATAGATTTATACTGCATCTCTCAATAGTGTAATACGAAAAAGTTACTCTAAATAGATTTATACTGCATCTCTCAATGGTGTAATACGAAAATGTTACTCTAAATAGATTTATACTGCATCTCTCAATGGTGTAATACGAAAAAGTTACTCTAAATAGATTTATACTGCATCTCTCAATGGTGTAATACGAAAATGTTACTCTAAATAGATTTATACTGCACTTCTCAGTGGTGTAATACGAAAAAGTTACTCTAAATAGATTTATACTGCATCTCTCAATGGTGTAATACGAAAAAGTTACTCTAAATAGATTTATACTGCATCTCTCAATGGTGTAATACGAAAATGTTACTCTAAATAGATTTATACTGCACTTCTCAATGGTGTAATACGAAAAAGTTACTCTAAATAGATTTATACTGCATCTCTCAATAGTGTAATACGAAAAAGTTACTCTAAATAGATTTATACTGCATCTCTCAATGGTGTAATACGAAAATGTTACTCTAAATAGATTTATACTGCATCTCTCAATAGTGTAATACGAAAAAGTTACTCTAAATAGATTCATACTGCATCTCTCAATGGTGTAATACGAAAATGTTACTCTAAATAGATTTATACTGCATCTCTCAATAGTGTAACACGAAAAAGTTACTCTAAATAGATTTATACTGCATCTCTCAATAGTGTAATACGAAAAAGTTACTCTAAATAGATTTATACTGCATCTCTCAATAGTGTAATACGAAAATGTTACTCTAAATAGATTTATACTGCATCTCTCAATAGTGTAATACGAAAAAGTTACTCTAAATAGATTTATACTGCATCTCTCAATGGTGTAATACGAAAAAGTTACTCTAAATAGATTTATACTGCATCTCTCAATGGTGTAATGAGTCAAAGGATTAAGAGGGGGTATTCACTTCTACTCCCATGCTGAAATTACTAAGCAAAAAGAAAACGGCTTTGTAGATAAAATATAGAAGTCAGCAAATTCGAATGAAATTGAAATTATTTTTTCTGGAAGCACGTACCAATAAGAGACTAAAGCACATATGAAACAGAATTCTATATAAAGTTTATGTTTATGGAGCTATATAGGTCATTGAAATAAAGGGACATCTAGCTTTACTTTATATATATATAAGATATATATATTTGTCAGAAATATCTCTCATGGAATGTGAGGACTAAAATGCAAAATAGGGAAGTGAGAGTTACGAAGCTAATAACCCCTTCCTCTGTTTTATCCTTTAGTCCTCACATTCAATGAGTGATGTTTCTGACGAACGGGGAAGAATTGTTGTTTTCTGGTTTGACTGTTGTTTTGAGTGGGTGGTATGTGGACATTTTCAATCCTCTCATAGTATTCATCATCATTCAACTGTCAATTTAGCCATCTCATTAACCCTTATCCTTGATTGTTTTTTAGACTTGATAAGTGGTGACTCATTAGTAAATTAGTTGATGCAGTTCCCAGGTGGCTTGAAAAGTTGGTGGCGAATGCTGGCACCCATATTGAATTCTAAATGAAAGCCATGCTATGTAGCATTATCGCTTGCCAGGGGAGGACTCCTGGCTGTTCCGTGGATTTCTCCATTGGTTGTGTTTTTGTTACAGCACCAATGTAACACTATTCTGGGGACGGGACCTAATGTAGTGTTATCACTTGCCAGGAGTGTAACTTGGTGTGCCCGCACCATGGGGGACGTCATTAATTTTCCCAGAGAATTAATTATCTGGGCTGGAATCATCAACTGAAATTTTAACGCTGTATGAAACGAGCGGACAAACCATTTTATATAAAAAAAAATATATAATTTATTTTTGCATTCCGAAAAGAACATATAAAACTCGAGGGTCGAGTTGGAGCTGTTTTTGGACGACCGTCATGCATGAAGTCGAAATTCCAACGGAAATTCTCCCTCACTGTGATAAAAACGAAGGAGAGAGAGAGAAAGGGAGAGAGAGAGAGAGAGAGAGAGAGAGACATTGTAGTCCCACAGTAGAAAGAAAGAAATAAGAATACATATAAAAAAGAAGAGACAGAGAGAAAAACTGAGAGAGCAATAGTTACTCATTGCTTTGTTATTAAAGTTCGGCAGTTCCGATTTTTAACCTTTAGCAAAGCCGGTGTCAGTCAACATTGATTTAACCCATAACCCGCCAGCCATAGCATTTTGTCAACAGCTGTCAACCTGAGTTGAGCCAATTTTTTATGCTTTTTAATGTCTCAATGCCACAACAACACTTCCTCGACTTTATGTCTCCCCACGAGACCAATAAATGTCAGGCACGAGGCTTCTAAATATGGGGAATTCCAGCTCCCACAAAAGGGTCACTATCCTGGTCATAGCTATACACTTTCTTATATTCATTTCTTGTAAGAATTATATTTCAGTAATAACTTCCGGGCATTTAATCATAAGGAGTTACTTTTTGAATCATCCTGTATATATGGTATAAATAATAATTAGGCAGTTTGTTTTATATGAAAAGGCTTTATTTAGTCCATACTGTCACGACCCGTATTCGTGACTAAAGATATTTGATATTTTTCCCCTTTTTATAACTCCGTCAGTCTAGCTAACGATGTTTTGTTGGCTAGAGGAGTTTCCTGTCGGATGGGATTGATAAACAAAACACGAAACACAATGCATGGTGAAGGAAACACAAACAAAGATTTATAAAACTGAAGAAAGTTTTATTTCAGAAATTTGGTCCTCGAAGGATAGAAGGTAGACGTATTATTGTTTAAACAAAATGTGATGTGATGTGTGTCAACATGAAATAGACAAACGTTTGTTGGGCAATGTGTGAATGTGTATGGAAAGAGATGATAGAGGTTTCTTTACTTAGCTCGGGGATATGTCGATATCCCACTGGTTCTTATTAATTCCACATTAGTAGACAGAAAAGGATGGTTCTGTCTTTAAATCTGGTCAGTAAGCAAGTCCGAGTTTTTCATAAGAAAGCTTTTTCGACCGAGGCAAACGCTTCAAATTATATTCTCTAATTAACTTCTTATTAAATCCTTTAAATTCCTGCACGTGGTTTGGCCCCGGAATTAGCATACTGTACGATATGATCACTTGTATCCTTCTCTATTGTTTTATTATATCCCTTTTCCGGGCCGCTCCTTTGATTCAAGTATAGGAAAAGGCTTAAGCCTACATCTGGTATCAACTGTGCGAGGTATGAAAAGAGAAAGAAAGGGACAAGCACGCCGGGGTCACTGTTGTTCACATATGCCTTCCTTCTCTCTTAGTAGTTGTGTCGCTTACGTCCTCCTTTTCTCCAAGTAGTTAGGCAAGGAGACTGCATCACATCTTAATCGTAACAATACGATGAAACAATAATTGTCAGAAAAAGTAACACAGATAAGAAGAGGAAAGAAAAGGAGAAAAGGGGACTAATTTATTTCTGATAGCTTGCCATATATATATATATATATATATATATAGCAAGAGAGAGAGAAAGAGAGAGAGAGTTTAGAAGAATGCTCCGAACAGAACAGTTTTGCACCACTTTTATGTCCCCTTACAAAGAATAAAATCAAGATATAATGCTACTAAACCTTATGTCTAGAAACTTTGTTTCAATCGTAATCAAAATCCATTATATGGTTTTGATTCTAGAAAATATCTAAAATGCAAGGTTAAAGCCTAAATTAAAATTCAAGTAGTGTGGCTTAATTGATGTCTAATGACTGTGGATCAAATTCAATGCAAATCTGAAATATTTTAATTTTCAAATGGAAGATTATTATTATGCCCCCTAAAAACCCTTTAAAATATCACAAAGAAACTGAAATTTGTAGAATATTTATTAATTGATGTCTAATACATATGATTACAATTTCACAAAAATCCGAGGTATCTGAATTTTTATAAAGGGCTTCCACCTCCTTCTTACCCACTTTGCATGAAACTAAATTAAACTAAATATAGCCCACATTTGAACCCTTAACGTCTTGCAGCTATTCCAAAATTTATAATGATCAGTTAATTAGTTTAGGAGTGAATCCTGCACATAAAAATATATAAACACATAACGATAACTAACTTTATTTATATATATATATATATATATATATATATATATATATATATATATATATATATATGAATAAAAATGGGGATAAAATGATCCGACGTAATGGAAAATGAAAAAGGAAAGTCAAAAACTATATTATTTATGTATTCATCAACGTTTCGTCTTTATTGTAGACTTCCTCAGGATGAAGAAAAATGCAGAAAAATCATAGTTATTAAATTTGTTATGCCAGAAATTGCCAAATTTCGACATGGCTGTGGATAAGAAAAAGCAAAAAATGAAAACCGCGATTTATGCTAATCCGTTATCATCAGCGGTCTGTGCAGTTCAAGGGAAGCAAAAGTGAATGGGGTGACGGCTTGGAAGAAAGTGTAGTATCTGTTCCGATGGATACTGCACCCTATAGACCGGTGTCGTCTTGGCCTGCGGGGCTTGATTTACGCCGGTCTATGGGTCGGTCCTGTGCAGTTCTAGGAGGTCCACCCTCCCAGTCTTTGCCTCCCCTCTTTGGGGAGGAGTAAGTTTATTGCTTACTGCCTGAGGCGCCCCTACCGGGGAATGCCAACGGGGCTGCCCAGAAAAAATTTATAATGGCCAGAATGCTCACCTTCTCGGGCGCTGGCTTTTCAAGTCCCACTTTCCCGACCCGACCTTGGGTCACATCTTACCTTGAGGGAGTAAGATAAAACTGGCCTTGTGCCTAACCTCCTGGAGAGGAGGTAATTAAATATTAGTTCCCATATCTATTTTTAGCTAGGGAGTCTGTCTGGGTCAAAATATGTCACAGCCGAGCTTGGTCGATAGTGGATGTGGGTGGGGGTGGGTGTATAAAGTCTGAATTTATTGTCAGAATCAATAAGGGAAAGAGGAAAGAAAAAACAAAAACAATTATAATTTTTTATATGAATATAAAAGTGTGGAGATTTTTACTATTTTGAAACACAGCCATGCCGAAACTTGGACAATTTCTGGCATTTCAAAATTAATAACTGTATGATTTTTCTGCATTTTTCTTAATCCTGAGGAAGTCTATAATAAAGACGAAACGTTGATGAATACATAAATAATATAGTTTTTGGCTTTCCTTTTTCATTTTCCATATATATATATATATATATATATATATATATATATATATATATATATATATATATATATATATATATAGCTAATTGGGTAAAACTATTTCGATCTCTCGGCACTTGACAATGTTTACATTGAGATATCACTTACATTCAGTCAGTGTCGTATGATAGCGCAGAGGTAGAGGCGCCGACTGTCAGCTCGACGGTTGAGTTTCAATCCCGGCTTGAGGCACTAGCTGGTCTAGCTGCACTGAAGAGCTGTGATACAGTGAAACAGTCTGTATGTGAATGACTATATATATATATATATATATATATATATATATATATTGTTTCAGTAATTCATTCACAGCCCAAAAATTCCAGAATACCAAATCATTTTAATCTTCAAGATTCACACACGTTTCTGAAAGCATAGTCCGGTTATTATTGAATCATAATGAAAAACAAAAACAATAACAATGAAAAGCTTCATCACTGTTACAAATGAGTTTTGTTTTTTCATATATTTTACGGAATAAAACGATTCTCATCATCTGAACAAAATTAAAGTAAAAGGCTTGCCATCTTTCCAGTGGTCTTGTGAAGTGTATCAGTAGAAAGTGCATGGGTTTCTGGGTAACATGTTAGGATCAGGGCAGAAATCTTCATAGAAACATTCTTCAGATATGCAAATCCAAGGGTAGAAGAAAATAGAGATGTTTTTACATCTCTTTATCTAAAGTGTGTTTGTGTTTTTCGGTTCATGCCTTCGCATCAGTTGTCAATTGTTGATTTCTGAGCAAAACCAATGGTGACCAAAACGTCAAATAAAGTCAGGTGGGTCCTCTAGCTGATCCTCAGATTCTTTTTGAGCCTAACAGCAGACGCTTTCTGTTCCCTAAACATAACTCTGGTACGGACCATTCTTATGTATGGCATCCAAGCAACAAATCCTTATCTTCAAAAAGATATTGTACACTTGGAGCGTGTTGGGCGGTTGACAACTAGGAAGGTGACGGGATTCTCCACATTTGCCTACAAAGAATGGGTTCAAAGACTAAATCTGCTATCACTTGAGCAGCGAAGGGCGCGAGGGGGATTATCAACGGGAAGTTTAATTAACCATTTAGAAGAGTTTTTCAGCACAACATCTAGTTGCAGTCTTCGCGGATGCCCACGAAAGATGTACCACCGCCGCTTTCGTCTCAACAGAAGAAAAGCAGCATTCTCTGTTTGTGTTTCCGCTCCCTGGAACACCTGCTAGAAAAGGCCGTGATGATGCCTACCATATCCAGGTTTAAAGTCACTGTTCAGATCGAGGGTCGTGTTCCCCCGATTATAAACGTGCAAAGTTGAATCAAGCAATGTTGCATGCAAAGACAGAGTAATAATTAATAAACAAAATGAAGTAGTTCAAATAACGTTTATTGAACGTGTGTGTACGTGGAATGATGAAGTGTGTGATGTATGCATGTGTGTCGATGGAAAAAGAGTTCTTGAAAAGGTATAAGAAGAAATGAATCCGGCGTGTGGAAAGTCTTTGAAAGCCGTATACAAAGAAAATGAGTTGAGAACTCTTACCGTTGTCTGACCACGTGTTGACGGAAGAAACGTGTGTTGGTAGTTGGTATGCCGAGACCAGTCCAAGAGAAAAGTGTGAGACGAAACGCTAGTGTATTAGCGTCGTTCTGCCGAGGCCAATTGACCAGAAGAGAAGATTGAAATGGAACGCTAGTGTCAGCGTACTTCTGTCGAGGCTGGTGAAGAAGAGATGGATTTTCCGTTTGCAACGGTTTTTATAGTCAGAAGGGCAGATAACTCTGGTGTCGCTTTACAGTGCCACCTGTCGGTGAAAAAGCGACATCTACCGGCAAACCGGTGTAGTTATGTTTTGAAAGGAGGAGGTAACTGCTACATCACCTTGGACAAACATTCAGACGGCATGTAGAGGCAATATCTTCTAACTGTCTTTTTACATGGTTTGCTCAGCAGGTTTTAGGTTTAGGATGTTTTAGTAGGGGTGGGACGTAATGGGTGAAAATTAGGGGTGGGACGTGATGGGTGAAAATTAGGGGTGGGACGTAATGGGTGAAAATTTCAGATTCATGCGAGTAGTATTTTTTTGTGTTCATTTATACATAAATAACACTAAACAATCAAACATTTTGAAAATTTTGCAAGATTCAGAAGGTGCAGGCCACTAGTTTTTGGCTATTTTACATTCATGAAAACCCTTTCACAGCCTGAAAATTAAAGTACTATATCAGATTTAACCATCTATATCCATTCATAGCTTTTGAGATTGTTTTAGGACCCGCAATGTCGCATGAAACCACTTTTTCATCGAAAAATGATAGATTTTGAGTCCCGTGGAGCCCTAACGGCTATTTTTGGCCTGCACCTTCTGAATTTTGCAAAATTTTCAAAATGTTTGATTGTTTAGTGTTATTTATGTATAAATGAACACAAAAAAAAATACTACTCGCATGAATCTGAAATTTTCACCCATTACGTCCCACCCCTAGTTTTAGCAGGGTTTTAAATGATTAAAAAAATGTTTCTATTACAATTTAAGGAAAAAAAACTTCTTTTTTTTTAGTTAGAGCATATACGAAACCAAAACTTTAAACCGGATATTAGCTCTGCCTTACACGTAGTCATTACCACGAATTTTTTGTCTGAGTCTAAGGATGAGAGTTGTCTGTTAATTAGCGAAATTCTGACTGTTTTATTGATTGGTCTATGTGAAAATTGTGGTCAAATTGCATCCTTGGTCATAAAAATCGATGTTATTTCTCCGTCTTTTCTTTCATGGTAACTGATAATAGCATATTTTTACGACTGAATAAATTATTTAGTCAAAATTTGGTTGTTTATTGTTATTTTATTCGTCTTAGTATCTCTGTGAGTCTAAGATAACATTACAAATGAAATGGGAAAGATAACTGACAAGGAAAAAGGAAATAACAGAAAGAAAAGGAAAGGAGGAGAAATTGCTTTCTGGTGACCTCTCATATATATAAATTATTTTTATTATTATCATTATTATCCACAGACAAGTGTTCCGTCTTTTGAAGACTCATCAGTGTGGCTTTTACACAGCTAAAGTATCGACCTTGCGGTTTGAACCCTGGATCTTTAATCACCACTGACAGCCAAAGTTCAACGTCCTAGCTATCTCGGCACACTTTTTTGCTGATATAATATGCTTTTTTTTTAACACTGAAATTAACACAGACCAATTATAATCTTAGAAATTACATCCCTTTACCATACTAAGTATTATAACTTCATTATTACTACTAGAAAATATATGCGACCAGAGGGAGCATATATTTTCTAGCCGAGAAGGATGGTATCATGACAAGCGAATATATACTACCTCCCCCTCCCCAAGGAGGAATTAAAATCTTGGAAGATGGTATCCCACGAAGAGGCGGCGGTAATGCCTAGGAGGATTGTCTGATGACAACGGAACAGTTACTACACCACTTCCCCCCCCCCCAAAAAAAAATAGGAGGAGGTAATGCCTAGGAGGATGGTATCATGACAACAGAACAGATACTACACTACCCCCTCCCTGAATTGAGCATTAAAACATAGTACAATAGTACATTAATAGAAGTAACAGTAGAGTTTCGGCTTCAGACAGACAGATACCAAATCTCTGCTATCAATAGATTTGAAGTACATCGGTACATTGGGTTAGAGATTATAACTATAATCCTCGAAATTACATCTGTACATTTCTTTATGTGAACTTACAAGATCGAGTACTGATCTTTATAATTATTAGATATTAGATATACAGGGTGGGCAAAAATAAGGGTCTTATTTTTAAAAATTCATAACTTTTTTATTTATTGATTTTTTTATATTTTTTTTTTTTAGAATAAGTAAAGGACCCCTTCCGAAGCAAGCATGAGCCGTATTAGCCCTAAGGAACGTACTCTCATTTAGAAAACATTATTTTTGCTTAAAAAACTCAAAACAGTGTAAAAAACAATACTTTAGTTTTTGTAAGTTTTAAGAAGTGTTTTTCAGCTAAAATTTGTTTTGTTTATTTAAAAAAATCTCAGTAGGGTCAGTCTACACACACATAAAGTTTGGTGAGTTTAACTTTTATTTTGTGGAAGTTATTCAAATTCAAGTTATTCAAATTTAAAGATAAGACCCTTATTTTGGCCCACCCTGTATTAGCTTAAGATTCTAACTAATTATAATCGAAAATATTACATCCATTACATTACTATTTATACCTGTACTAAACCGAGTACTAACCGTTAATTTTACTATATATGTATTCTTTTAATTCCTAGAAACACGCAATGAATATATAAACTGCGATATAAAACTGATTTTTAAGTAAATAAGATATATTTTATATTTCTGAATTTTTTAGATGACGATTGATAATTTGCATAATTTTGGTTATTCGAACTACATTTCTCATCTTGAGTGTTATCATCACAACGTTTCGGCCACTGAAACTTCCGGCTTCCTTCAGGTGTATCTCTTCGAACTCGGGAATATTTCTGTCGGACAAGGACCCGTGGCGCAGTGGATATAGTACTAAGTTTAATTCAGTTCTAAGTGATAATCATCTGAAAGTTGTAAGTTCAATCCTCAATGCAGGCGATATGAAGAATTGTGAATTTCTGAAGACTTCTCCCAGTCATGGCTGACGGAACGAGAGCATGCTACCCCTGTGGATTAAATAAAGGGTTCTGTTCGAAATTCCGTCCAGATTCCCGAGTTCGACAGAAATATTCCTGAATTCGAAGAGATACACCTGAAGAAGGCCGAAGGTTACAGCGGCCGAAACGTTGTGATGATAACACTCAATATGAGAAATGTAGTCCGAATAACCCAAATTATGCAAGATATATTTTTCTATGCAGCAGTTGATAGATTAACATTGCCACCATTTGTTACGGTACCATCTGGTTAAACAGTAATACGTGCATATGCGTCACACTAGAGAGTGACTATGTCAAATGATTGATAAGCACACTGCAGACTATTTATAAAATACTAGCGGAACCCGTCGCCCGGCGTTGCACGGGAGAAAGTACTACTTATTGCATGACGTCGAATAAAAAAAAAAAGAAACGGCCTATTGTTTTTCTCCTCCCCCCCTCTACCGTGTTGGCGAATGTTTTAAATTTAAAAAAAAAGAAAAAAGTGGTAGAGTAGAATGGGATCGAACGCTAAAACTGGCGATCATGAAACCTGCCTTCTTAATGACTGTACCACGGTTTCGGGTTAAAAATACATGTGAAAATAGGCCAATTAACCTAAGCTTGATTATTGGCATGCATGTTATGTTAAGATTTAGATTTCGCGGAAAATCATCGGAGTGAACGGGAGCGGTCATTAAGTCTTTGCGCATTGCTTTATATAATGTAGTAAATTAATACCAGGCAAATAATAAATAAGAACCGGTGTTTTGTGAAAATTAAACTGTGGTTATTAGTTCCCGGTGTCGATGAGTAGAGTGACAGTACATAATTGTTAGGGAGAAAAGTTTTTGCTACCACCTATATGGAGTTGGTTTTTCGGAGAGACGTTGATGGTGGGCCAAATGTAATATTTATTGTTAGGTAGGAAAAAATAATAACAAATTTACTAAAACACGCTCGAGTGAATAAGTGTAGTATAGTGGTGAGTTTAGTAGCCTGTGATGCATGTGGTTATTTTCCTATACTCCGAGAAGGTACAGGGGAAAAAACGTCTCTACTTTATATATTAGATAAAGGCTGAAAATCTTTTCTCTTCAGTCTTACTCATGTTACATAGCCCATGAAGGACCTATATATTTGTTCACTTTCATTTCTCAAGGCCAAGTTAACGATCTCGTCTGAATACATTTTTTTCCTCTGACATGGAAGATGGATGATCAAAATAATTCACCTTAACTTAAAATATATACTTTATTTACTTAATGATGGATCTGTTACGATGCTAGTTGATGGGGCGTAAAATATATTCAGCCAATATCAAATGTAGCCTAATAATACTATTTCGATGCATGGTAAATTTCCATGTAAGATTAAAAATTAGGTAGTGAAATTTTTTCGATTAGAATTCGAGTAAGGCTACGTGTCCCAGCAGTGACATCACAGAGACAGTAAGCTGCCAGTTTTGCGTAGCAAATGAGATCTTTCTCTTGCGACTGAATCACCATAGAGAGTGGTTGGGTTTAGACAGCTGCTTTATCATCCCACCACGGGGGAGGGGGTGGGATTTGTTTTACGTATATACATGTACATTCTAAAAGAAAAAGAAAAACCCCAAAGAGATTGTTCAAACCCAAGGAATTTGTGCTGTTTTGTTTTAATAAAATTGTTTACGAAAGAAAAGTTAGTCAAAAGTTTTTTTAAAAGTATAAGAAGACTTTTGCAACGACAGAGAGAAGAGAAAATTGAAAACTTTGGCTGCCACATCACCACAGGAAAACGACAATTGGGTCCTATCAACGAAGTGGACGTACCATGGGGATTGAAGAACACCTCAACTATGATACATGTAGATATTTACTAGATTACTCATGGTCGAATATCTGTGCATATGTAAAGACTTGAATAAGAATTGTAGACGAAATAAATCACAACACTGATATTCAATATATAACAATTAAGAAAACAGTTTATTTACTTGCGTATAGTACTAAGTTTAATTCAGTTCTAAGTGATAATCATCTGAAGGTTGAAGGTTCAATCCTCATTGCGGGCGATACGAAGAATTGTGAATTGTGAATTTCTGAAGATTTCTCCCAGTCATGGCTGACGGAACGAGAGCATGCTACCCCCATGGATTAAATAAAAAGGTTGCGTTCGAAATTCCGTCCAGATTCTCGAGTTCGACAGAAACATTCCTGAGTTCGAAGAGATACACCTGAAGAAGGCCGGAGGTTAGAGTGGCCAAGAAGTGATTTCGCTGATTTATATGGATTTAATATGAGTGTTTGCAAATGCGTCTCTGTGGTCAGATCTCCATCTTGAAAACGTCTCTGTACAAAGATGATAAGCTGAAAATGGTCAAGGGCATAACTCAACTCAATTAGTGTTATTTCCCTTTGTTAGAGGATTTGTATATTGTCATAAGAAAAAAAAACTTTGTAACTGGATTCTCTCTATATGTATACATCTTCCTCTTTTTAATCTTTATCTCTGTCTCTGTCTCTTTCTCTGTCTTTTTCTCTTTCTCTTTCTCTTTCTATTTCTCTTTCTATTTCTCTTTCTCTTTCCAACTGTTTTTGTTATATATAACAAGCATGAACGGAAAGGAATAGTATTGAAAGATCAAGAACGAGAGAGGAAGATGTAAAGACGTGCTATAAGACAAGAGATTTTTATTAGACTGAAGTTTATACAAACAGGAGAGTTCCAATTGTCTCTGTAACAAGGGAAATAACTGGGCGATGCTAATTGTCCCGTGCATGCACCATATGATGATGATGATGATGATGATGATGATGATGATGATATCAATATCTTCCTTTTTTTAATTATTATATTCAGAGACAAACTGCCCCTCTACCAAAATGCACCTCTTTTATACCTTCTCATTTTGGGCTGGGAAACGGAAATCTCATGCTGGAATCAGCCTCGTTTTGGCCGATGGTGCATGCGTTATCATTGAATTTCAGCTTTGTAGATATTCGTAAGTTTGCCATGTCCACAAGCACATGCACAGACAATTCGCCTCCTCTTGTTTCAGCGAGATAAGTCTCCGCCACACGATTAAACCCTAATATGATCCATTTCCTTATCCATCAGTCTCTTCTTGTTAAATCATCCTCAATCATCCTATCTAGCAAGATATTATGTTACATGTTTTCCTTGATAAGTTCTAAACTGTTAAACTAATTCGACATGTTTCTACCTATGTCACTTTATACTTATCTCAACAACCAATCATATTTATCGTATATGGGGACCAGTGAAGTTAAGCTAAAATTTTGTCAATCATACCTAAGTAACCTCTTGTATCTGACACACTATATTTATGTTGGATATTAGTTAGTATATCAGCAAGTAGTTAAAAATATAGTTGTGCAGTCGTAAGTAATAAACAGGATGTATTATAGACAGAGGTCAGCAAAGATTCTGAGTATATAACTGTTAGATGGATAAATAATTCACCGATAATATTTCTATGTTTAAAGGAAGTTATCTTCCTGTTTTGTACCTAAAATTATCTCCCTTGCCAAGAGACATTTTGGAAGACATTTTGACACAGGATTTATCTGCTCTTGGGGAAATAGATTGAGGCAGGATTTATCTGCACTTGACAGATCACATGATCATAACATAGAGGTAAAATCAAAATGGAAGATGCTGCTGACCACAGCTTAGCGACAATTAATCCCTCATCATCATAGTAATTCCTTCAGTTGTAAAATTGTTAAATACATTATTTTTTATCGTTGATCTTCATAGAATTGTTTTCATCCATTTATTTCTTCATATTTGTGTTGCATCATTCTTTGCTAATAATTTTGGTTATAACTTATTTTTTTACTAATCAATAGAAAAGATTCTGTTTAGTTCAGAGTTCTCAAACTGAAGGACAAGAAAGGCTGTTAAATATTTGTGGTGTGTTTGTTAGTATAAATATTAACTTAAGTCGATCGGCCTGCGGTTGGTTACGCTTTACTTCTGAATGGATGGTCCTGGTCAAATCCTCAATGTGTAGCTCGAATCGGACCTCCAGCTTGAGAGGAATTGGTCAGAAAGGTAGTCAAAGGTTGTAGCGTCGCTTCAGACGTGGCTTTGTAGGAATCGTTCCTTTAAAGGTTGTGATTTCAGATACAAAGGAATAAATGTTGTTGTGTACGGTAGAAATAGAATAAAAAATGAAAAGTTACCAGCTTCGAAGTGTGTGGACCGTTTCGCATGGAGGGCACTCGAATTTCAGAGAAATAAAAGAACTTGTGTTCATGGTAGATTTTTTTATAGGTGGCATTCATTTGCATATGACGAGAACAACTGCTTTAAGAAGGAACGTATTGGAAAGACAGTAGTTGTGTTAGTAATATGGAGGGAGCTACATGTGAAGTCGGCAGCTGCGGGTGCAGAGGAATTAAAGAAGGCGATGCTTGAACGAGATCCAGTAATGGAAGTGATGATAGACAATGACACCGTTTTTCGCTCAGAACTTCTCCAGACGATGCTAAAAAATATGGAAGATAAGAAAATATAACAGACCAGCCTATAGGCCGGTGGGAAATGGAATAGTGGAGCGACATCATAGGACGGTGAAAGCAATAGCTGAGAGAGGAGGGATATCACCTGAAGAGACCACATTCAGCACAACATAGCACCCAATGTCGGACAGAGAGAGGAGACAATGCCGCATAGATCAATTTTTAATTATGAAGGGAGGCACCCAAAAAATACATCCCTAGAAACCGATTAGCAAGGGCCAGCCACAATCCAAATAGAAGAAGAAGTTTGGGTGAAGCCACCGAATGCATAATGTATGACACAATGGGGAAGAGGAGTAATTACTGGAGTGTGATCCCCTAACAACTTGAACGTCGATGCGATGGCACGGCACATTTTAGATTTAAGGCGCGTGGTTAATGTAAATGATGGAGATGTAAGCCCCGAATATGAGGACAATGAAGGTGAGACAGTTGCAAAGCAAAGACTACAGAGAGAGCATAATGTGCCGATTTGGGTACGGGATTATGTGATGTGAAACGATCTTTGATGATCATGGGGGGCGTGTGATTCAAGATACAAAAGAATAAATGTTGTGTATGGTAAAAATGGAATAAAAAATGAAAAGTTACCAGCTTCGAAGTGTGTGGACCGTTTCGCATGGAGGGCACTCGAATTTCAGAGGAAAAAAGAACTTGTGCTCATAGTAGATTTTTTTAGGTGGCATTCATTTGCATATGAGGAGAGCAACTGCAGGAAGAAGGGAAGTATTGAGAAGTGAGCAGTTGGGTTAGGATTAGGTGACAGCAGAGAGTGAGCAGTGAACATTGAGATTGAGATTGAGATTGAGATTGAGATTAAGTTCGTAGTAGATTTTTATAGGTGGCATTCATTTGCATATTAGGAGAGTAACTGCTTTAAGAAGGGACGTATTGGGCAGACAGCAGTTGTGTTAGTGACAGCAGAGAGTGAACATTGAGATTAAGATTGTTTGTTGCGGCGTCATGGAAGAAGAGTTACGTTAAATTCATTATTGGGAAGTGAGAGTTAGGATTAGGTGACAGCAGAGAGTGAGCAGTGAACATTGAGATTGAGATTGAGAAGTTACTTTAAATTCATTACCGGATTACAACGGTAAAGTTGAGATGTGCACTACGTATGTCTTTCCTCTTATCCTATAACAACTGGCTGTACTTCCTCTGCTTGCAAGGCATGTAACGATCTTCCAGTAGCTTTTGTCCTCACTTCTGTGGATGAGATGAAGGCTGTGGGTTCGCAGACAGATCTGTATTCAACGTCGGTGTAAGGGGCTTAGGGATGCCTCAACTTGTTGAGAGACTGGCTTTCCTGAGTCGAACCTTGACAGAGGAGTCTGTGTGCTTTCTTGACTTCATCCTCAGCCCTTCGGTTGAGGGTCATCGTAGGGGTGACTGACAGTTTTTCCTTGAGTGGTGAGCAATTCCCAGAAATCATCCTCACTTCAATGACATTTCACGGGTTTAGTGCAGGGTTCCATTTCAGATCCGCTTGGGGAGCGACTGGGATGATTGATGAAGGAGATCTACTCTCAATGTGGTTGAGCATCAGGTTTAGGATATCTCAACAATTCTGAGTACTCTCTGACCTGCTGATTGGTCCGGTGTGCATTACCCTTTAACGGCATACTTTTTAGTTCTAGTGTTGGATAATGGCCCTATGGGAATGGACGTATCTGTTGGAAATCGTTGGTTTGACTTGCGCGAATTAGTGCGGGTGGACCCGTACAGTTGAGTGCAGAATAAGGGCTGTTCTCACAGTCGGAGCTCACAGACGTGACAGGGTCACCGCGTGACGAGACCTCAGATCAAGGGTCAATGTGCACCTGTCATAGAGGCTGTGACGTCACGGGCTTTTGCGTGGGAAGCAGAGGGATCCGTGACGTCACTCGTTCTTCGTGAGAAGCGAGTTTTAGCAGTCTGGGTTTTGGAGGCGAACCTATCAGACGTGATTTTTATGATGTAGTCTGCAACATACATAGGGGAATTATTTCCCTAAGAAAATACAGGCGAAAGATCTCTTTTCCCCCCTCCACGAATGGTTAAGACTTAATTGATAAGTAATTACGAAAGCAGTAATTTGCTCTCTCTCTCTCTCTCTCTCTCTCTCTCTCTCTCTCTCTCTCTCTCTCTCTGTCTTCATTAGTGAATATCTCCCAACTGACGGATAACTAACGCTTGAAATGAAACAAAAATTAAATTTTAAAGATTGTTTGTCTTCGGAGTCGGTCATGAAGTTTTTGTTGTAGTGGCGATGTTTCGGCAGAAAGAAAGAAGAAGAATTCAGCCACTAGACGACACACCCCTCCATGCGACGAAGAAAGAAGAGAGGGTACGAGAAATTTAAAGGTATGCAAACTATATGATTTTTGGTGTTAAAAAAATGACGAATGTTTAAACGAGAACTGGTGCGGCCCAAGCAGAGGGGCTATGCAACACTAGCATAGCAGGAATGCCCGATTGTTTGTGCTGTCACAGTGCTAAATAAGAAATGGCTAAGAACATCTTCTTCAACTGTATTGAACTGCGGTCTGAAATATGTCAACAAGGTGATGGCTCGCAACGACCCTTAGTAGTGGAGATTGTGAACGTGATTGAAAATGTTGAGCCACCGTGGGCCAGAGAGAAACAAATGATATTTCTCATGATCCTCGTCATAGCTAGAATGATGGTGCAGACAACGTGACTGAGGGGATTATATAGGGTTGAATCTTTTTCTCATCAGGATATGATTTTATTATTCAAGCATCAGCTTAAGATTAGAATTAGATGTGATAGAAAAAGATTATATCGCATGGAATTCAGCAAAATGTGGGTACAAGTTGCAGTTATGATAGCCTCTTAGCTAGTTGAGTGAGTGTGTGAGTCCTGTCACCTTTTTTCAGTAATAGAGATCTTCCAAGATGCCCACTCTCAACTTTTATTTTGACCTTGGCCTTCCTAAATTGTATTTATCTTGGAAGGACATCATCCACTCTCAAACTCTACTCCTACTTTTTTTGCTCCCACTTAAGTCCCACTCCCATGTAGAGATTGGCCTGCTTGTTTTAGGTTCTTAACAAACAGGAACACAGTGCACAATCTATTTTTAGAAAGGGTTGGAATGGCTTTAATAACCTGCCCCTAATTTTATTTGGTTTCTTTGTTGAGAAAATATTCACAGTTATATCTGTTTATGCACCACAATATGGCTTGAGTGAAGATGCGAAAGATAAGTTTATGACAGGCTTATTGCAGTAACTAGTAAGGTTGATAAGAAGGAAGTACTTTCTGTGGCAGGAGATTTGAATGGTCATGTTGGAAAGACCCCTGGTGATTTTGAGAGTATGCATGGAGGAAATGGATACGGTGATAGGAATACAGAAGAAGGAATAAATTTTAGAATTTGATCTTACAATGGACATATTGGTTGCAAACACTTTTTTTAGGAAAAAGGAAAGCCATTTCGTTACGTATGGATCTGGTACAGCAAAGACTCAAGTAGATTATCTGCTGGTTAGGAAAAAGGACAGAAAGCTCTTGAGTAATGTGAAAGTAATACCAGGTGAAAAAATTGTGACGCATCACAACCCTAACCCTTACCCTAACCTGCAATTTTACACTGAAGAAGCTCATGAAGTAAAGAGAAAGTTTATCCCCAGGAGAAAAGTGCGGAGGTTGAATGAAGAATGCATGAAATGCGAGTTTAGAGACCAAGTGATAGAGCTTTCAGCTATCAGATCCACTACAGGAAGTGTGAAAGAATAGTGGAAAACACTGAAGGATACACTGTTGGAGGTAACAAACCAGACTTGTAGGTGGACAGAAGGCCTAGGGTGACATGGTGGTGGAATCAGGACGTTGAGGAGTGTATCAAAGAAAAGTGGAAACGAAAAAGTCAGTGGAGAAAATGAAGGAGTTAATGGTGAAAGGGTTTAATGAAAAAGGATATATATCTGGTCGTAAAGAGAGAAGTAAGAAGAGCAATATACAAAGCCAAGAAGGAGGCTGAGAAAGCCAATTTTCCAGATAAACTATGAAGTATAGTCGCCATCTTTATAAACAAGTCCAGAATGAGGCTAAGGAAAAAAACGTAACTCAAGTTCATAATTTTCTAGCTAAAGGACAAAATAATGAAGTATTCAGGATAGCTAAACAGATGGACAAGATAAATATGGATATTGTTGGAGAGAAGTGCATTCGAATTGATATGTTGGTTGCAAATACTGTTTTTTTTTTTAAGGAGAAGCCATCTTGTTATGTATGAATCTGGGACAGCAAAGACTCAAGATGATTATTTGTTGGTTGGAGTCAACAGTCTAGACTTGTGGATGGATGGAAGAGCCACAAGTCATAGGGTAACATGGTGGTGGAACGAGATAGTTGAGAAGTGTTTCAAAGAAAAATAGAAACGATGGAGTGAGTGGAGAAAAGCTTTAGAGAATAAGGATATTTATCTGGTGGTAAAGAAGAGCAATCTACAAATCCAAGATGGAGGCTGAGCAAGCTAGGTTTCCAGATATACTACGAAGGGATGACCAAAAGAATAAAGTATCCAGGATAGCTAAACAGATGGCAAAGAAAATTATGGATATTATTAGAGAGAAGTGCATTTGAAATGCTAGCAACAAATGAACAGGACAAGAGGGATACTTGAAAATCTAGAAGTCGCAGAAGCAGTAATTGAGAAAGAAATGGTAGAGGAAACTGTGAGTGGGATGAAAAAGTGTAAGGCTGCATGACCCTCAAATGTTGTTGCAGAAGGCTGCGAGTGAAATGAGCATTGAGATGATCACAGACTTGACAAATAAGATCATAAAAGAAAAGGGTTATTCTAAAAAATTGGATTAAAGTAGATTATTTTTTGGTAAGGAAAAGGGCAAAAATTAGGGTTAGGGTTAAGGTTAGGGTTGAGTGATGTAAAAGTAATTGTAAGAAATTGTGACACAGTATAAACCAGTCATAATCCCTGAAGTATTTTAAAAACAATTTTAATTTGCATTACATTAACAACCTATTTTTTGACCCGATATTTTAAAAAAATTTTTGGGAAAAGAATTTAGATTTGTTTTAAGTAAATAAAGTTTTACTTTTAAACTTTATTAGTGATTATTTTCGTTTTAAAGAAAACATCTCTCTGGGAGAGGAGAGACAGCCAGGGCAACATTAATTGTCGTGTTGTTGTTTAATATTTGTTTGTTTTACGAACGTAACTATATTGTATAATGTATATTATTATTTACCACAGAGAAACACGCAAGTACTTTTAAACAAATCGATTCATCCATTTTTTTTTTCAATAGTAGAATTTAGGGCGAAAAAAAAACCCAATGAAGTTTACTTTTTAATAATTGAATAAAAAGATATTTTTCATAAGTTGGCATAAAAATATCAATAAATTATCAATAAACAATTCAGAGATCCATTTAATGTCTTAAAATTTCATACAATTTGTTATTTGTGACTAAGTTAAAAACGACTGATGAGGTAAAGAGGAAAAGTGTGGAGGTGGAATGAAGAATACATACAAATAAACGTCAGTCTATGCCTGACTTGTCCATCAAGTCTCAGTCAGGAATCTCTAACAGTCTTCGTTTTATTCAATGTTAATACCTGTATACGACATGCAAAATTGCCAATAACTCTGACACATTCCTCTGTAGGACCTTGTCCTGATGTTGACTGTGATGACCCTTTTCCGTTCAGGAATAGTCTGGTGGTTGTTTTGATGGACATTATCTTTTAGATAATCCCACCGATAAAAAATATGGGACATTAAGGTCCGGTAAATCTGAAGCCCATTCAGAATCATACCTCCTACTAATGTGAAAATTGTCAAAGTGTCACCCCATATCATTGAACAGTGATAAAACAAAAACTGTTTGCTTGGTTTGGTTGTTTTGTTTTATGGCATATCAACCCTGTTCAGATGGTGGAGGAGGGGGGGGATCCCACTTGCTATTTTAATTCTCTCTTTCCTTAAACACTTTAAATGGTTTTGTCCGGCACGTTTTTAAAAAAATTTTTTTTACTTGCATGACAAGAGATGGTTGTTTTGTTTTATGGCATGTGAACCCTTTTCCGGTTATTTAATACCGAATCAGGTCATTTTTGCAAAAAAAATTATGCTTCAAGTTCTTTATATGTTCAAGTATTTATTCATGGTATTTGGCTGAGTGAAAGGAGGGAAAGGAGGGAGAGGGGAAGGGGGAAGTGGGAAGAGTAAAAGGGGATTGGAGGGAGGGAAATTGTTGTTTTTTGTTTTGGATTTTGCAGAACATGATTGAGTTTGGCAAAGAGAAAAAATAATAATAAAACATCAATGTTTGGTGCATTTTGGGTCAGGGAGCCGATATCTTCAGAGAGCCTGATCTAGTAGGACCAGAGAAAACTGTTGGACATTCATGATTGAAACTTGATGGACAAACCAGCCATAGACTGAAGTATATTTGTATTAAATATGGTTGTGTTGGATAATGGCCCTATGGGAATGGACGTATCTGTTGGAAATCGTTGGTTTGACTTGAGCGAATTAGTGCGGGTGGACCCGTGCAGTCGAGTGCAGAATAAGGGCTGTTCTCACGGTCAGAGCTCACAGATGCTGTCAGAGCGAACGTTGACGAACACCGGGTCAAGAGGTCAGAGAACATGAGTGAAGGAAATGCTTGCGCATGAGTGTCGCACGTGGGATCCGTGACGTCACTCGTTCTTCGTGAGAAGCTGAGAGTTTTGCCAGTCTGGGTTTTGGAGGCGAACCTATCAGACGTGATTTAGGATTTAGTCCGCAATTTGATTTAGGGCATGAATTCCCTAAAAAAATACAGGCGAAAGATCTCTTTCTTCCCCCCTCCACGAATGGTTAAGGAAATAATTGATAACTAATTATGAAAGCAGTAATTTGCTCTCTCTCTCTCTCGACGTTAGTGAATATCTCCCAGCTGACATATAACTAACGCTTGAAATAAAACAGAAGTTAAATTTAAAAGATTGTTTGTCTTCTGAGTCGGCCATGAGGCTTTTTGTTGCAGTGGCGTGGTTCACGGCAGAAAGAAGGAAGAGAGAATTCAACCACTAGACAACGCACCCTTTACGCAGCGAGGAAGAAATTTAAAGGTATGCAAACTATATGATTTATGTTTTAAAAATGACGAATGATTAAATGAGAACTGCTACGGCCGTTCCGGGACGAGTGTAGAAAACGAGTACTGCCGCGGCCCAAGCGGGGACTATGCAGCAGTTGGATTGCAGAAAGTATTGTGAATTTTATTAACGATTCCGTGAATGACGTTTTTGTTTGGCACCCAGTATAAGCCTTTGATTAAAAATAGAAAAAAAAAAAAAATAAAAACAACAATCATTATTTCATACAAAACCAATTTCGGCGGATGTATACGACACACTAGCCCCTCTCTCACTAAAATGTTTATTATTTGGAAAACATATTCAGATTATTATCGATCAAGCTTCAAATTTTCAGATTATAAAATTATTTTCCTTTTTCACAATTTTGGAATGTCAGAAACCAAACAACTCCTTGCCAAATCTACGACCATAAAAATAGAGCCCTAATTATAACTGAGTAGTAGTTTGGTCAAGCAAAGAGGTCAGTTTCTACAGGCAAATGAAGTCAGTGACCAAAATGAAGCCTTTCTTTTGATATATATATATATATATATATATATATATATATTTAGAGAGAGAGAGAGAGTAGACCGTTCATGTTGTTCGTCCATGGCATCATACAATATAATACAACAATTTATTAGCCCCCAAAATTCCAACGAGGTAATTAGCTAAAACTTTCTATAAATATTTAATAAGTGTTGAATGTAAGATTGACTATTTTTGTTTTTGCAGTATCTTCATCTTCTACATAAAGTAAAGACGATTTTTCCCCTGTTCCTTTTTGAAGAATAGAAAAATAACCACATGCATCACAGGCTACTATAGTCACCACTATATCACGCTTATTCACTCGAGTGTGTAAATTTGTTATTATTTTTCTCCAGCTAACACTAAATAATAGACTTTTGGCCTACCATCTTCGACTCTCCTCAAAACATACTCCATATAGGTGGTAGCAAAAACTTTTGGAGCAAGAGTACAATAAGGACCCCAGTTCATTAACACAACACACGGAACATATTCCGGAAGTCACCGGCGTCTTCCGGTTCGTCTTCCGGTTGACCTCGCGATACACTTTTTCTTAAAATACACAACACGAAATATAGAATGTTCTGCGTTTAAAATTTGTTTTATTTTTAGTAAATAAAAGTAAAACAAAAAAAACGATAAATTGTTTTGTTTATTGTAAAACGAAAGATTACAAGCCAGCAGATTTTTTAAAAAGCGTATATATTTCGTTTATTTTATTTAGAAGTTGTTTTGTAAATAGCGACCACGTGTATTGCGAGGTCAACCGGAAGACGAACCGGAAGACGAACCGGAAGACACCGGTAACTTCCGGAACATGTTCCGCGTGTTGTGTTAATGCACTGGGTTCCTTATTGTACTCTTGATCCAAACGTTTCTCTCTAACATTTTAGTACTGACACTCCTCCCATCGACACCGGGAACTATTAAACAACGTCACATTACGCACACATTTAATGGAAGCTCCCGCTAATTCCGCTGATTTTCGAGAATATCGGATTACATTATTTCTACCTATTACGTATACATTTATATTCATTCCGGTTTTTAGAGAATGCAATTAATGAACATAGTTTCTTGCAGTATTTCATTATTCAACATGGTGGCTACAATTTCTTCAGCGACTTGACTTCCGAATTAAGTCAATATACGCCAAGATACTTGACAAAATTCCATAAAGTTGATATTATCTGAATCCTACACCTTTCACGTGCATAATATCTAAAAATGGGGGGAAAACATCGATTTCTTCGTATAGAAATTACCCAAAACGTGTGACTGGTAGACCCTACATTTGGTCGCCTTCCAGTGGATCGTAACATAAAACGCATGCTAGCTTACAGGCTTCGTTTAAATGACCTATTTTTCAATAGATTTTCTACTCGCTTTCGTGGTCAAATGGTTACGAATGTAGATCCAATACCGAGAGGTTTAGCATTCGATCCCAGTCGACTCACACAAGTTTTTTTTTACATTGTTAACTTTTTGCCAACACGGAAGGGAGGAGTAGGACTATGGACCGGGTTTTTTTAATTCAATGTTATTATGTAGTAATTTTAAAAGAAATCAATGTAATATGTAGTACTTTAACTATTAAATCAATGTAATACGTAGTACTTTAACTATTGTGAATTTTATCATTTATATTCGAACACACATGGTTTATTAGTGCTCTGAAGGCCACCGTAATTATATTTGTGTGTTTCAGTAGTGCTCATTTTTCTTTTTTTTTCCTCGCAAAACAAGGAATTTCTATACAAAGATAACGGGGGAGGATTGGTTTTAATAGGGCTCTGTAGGCCTCTTTAATTTTAAAAGTACCCATTATAATAGATAGAGCAGGTGTTTAATCAAAAAGAAAAATTCTGGGGAAATACCGGTACCATGGGATGGGCAGGAAGACTCCTACAACCGCGTCTCTTTTCTTCCTTCATTCCTTCATTCCTTCTTTCATTCCTTTCTTGCTCGTATCCCCGTTCCACAATTCCAAACCGAACATTACAATTGTCCGATGTGACCTATTTGTGTTCTGTCGGATGTTGACAAATTTTAATTCATTCTTTTATATTTCTCCCGGGCAACGCCGGGCTACGGGTCCAGCTAGTATTAGAATAATATTAAGATTCCCATTTCTAGTGTAAGTTTTTCACTTTTAAATATAAATTAACTTGTAACTTTGTTTTCATAGAAATATATTCAATACTTCCTTTGTTACTTGTCTCAAAATGTTGTATTTAGATGCTGTATCGATTTGTTTTATTATATTTGTTTTGTATATTTTTTTATTTGTAAATATTCTGCATTTTACACCCCTTCATACATTTCTCCATGGGCATAAACACCTTTTGTCTTAAATTACAGTTTTCACAGCTGCAACAATAAAATATTTTTAAACATAATTTTTGCAGCCTGTCAGTTCTCTCACACAAAACTAAGAAATCACACTAAACAAATATGGTTTGCTATTACGAATAGGATTTTGGTCCAGATGTTTTAATCTACTTCTGATTTTAAACCTGTTACGCTGATCAATCTATTAAAAGTCAGATTATTTATCAAAGGGGACCACAAGTTGTTCCTTATTTTATATTGTATTTTATATTTTATTGTATTTTATATTATATTGTTAATCATAGCATTTCAAAGAAATAAATATGCAACCGTTAAGAAGTGAGTCGACAGGAAAGGTTATGTACCATTACTGTAGGATGGTGGTGATGATTATCCTGACTGAAGTGTCCTTTCATCTTTTCGCTGGGAGCTGTTGCATTTGACACAGCTGCTGTAGAACTTTGGTTGGCCAGAGAACAAACTGCAGATGATGATGATGATGATGATGATGATGATGATCAGTTGGTTAGAAACGAGCTGCTAAATATACTGTGGATAGTGATTATGATGGCAGTCATTGTTGATGTGCTGTAGAAGGAGGGGGCAAAGCTGCTGCTGCCGACTGTCTTCGTCATGGTAGTGAAAATGCCGTTCCATCCAGGATTCGAAGGGAAAAAGCTGTTGCTTGATTGCCTGAGGGCAACCCTGGGGCGATCCCTGTTTGTGTGGCTGGAGTAAAAAAAACGTACCCTTTTTATACTGTTTTGCCAGCTGATGATACAACACTTTGATGAGATCTGATTGGTCGACTCGAGTGACGATATGCACAGAAAGAAACTGTGTTGGTATTTGCAACACGGGCTAAGGTGTTCAGGGATCAAACATGCAGTTTGGTTAGGAGTGCCGAGTCATAAACAGGGTTGGCACGACAAGTTCATTAGTTTCTGTATATAGTTGCGATATTACTAGAATTTAATCTTTTTTAACATGTCAGTACTAATATTGGGAAACTTGTTGGTGTTTCTTTTTCACAAAATTTACGATGAAAGGATTAGCATTACAAACGAAAATAATCGTTATTATATATCTGAAACAAATAAGCTTATCTCCTTCTTTCATGAAGAAACAAAACCTGTTACGGTCTGATTGACTCCACTAATTCTATAATAATTTTTATAAGCGAACATTCTAAAAATTAAGGTTGGGGGTGGGGGGAGGAACATTTGATGATAAACTTACATAGAAATGTGAACCCTCGTGCTAAAAAGTGAACAAATAATTCTTTCAATAGATTTTTTGTTTTTAATCTGAAAATTTAGGTAAGTTTAAGTTATTTGCATACTCCCGAGAGCTTCGCCACATACTTGAGAACAAAATTCCACCCATCACGGTCTTAGGACACAGAGTCAATTGTTTTCTTGTATCATCACATGGGTGGTTTAGCAGATTATACTTAAGTACTTTCTAAAGGCACCTTCAGAGATGAAAGTGTTACAGTTCTCCACTCACTGGAGCAGTGCACATTCCCTAGTGAAAAAAATTGTCCAGTTTTTTTTAGCTTGTAAATAGTATCTGACAGGCAGATATATTGAATTAACATATCTTTAAATCATATATTTATGAACCAATAGCTTCAGCAGAAACAAATATGACATGCCTCAAAATGATATCTAAAAAAATCTATCCCATTTCTGTACAAAAATAGGTTCATATAGAAAACGACAAAATTATAAAAATAACAAGTCATGTGACTTGTTTACAATTACGTCCACAGGCTAAAATATCTCTTAGCAGCAAAACGGAATATGCTTGAAGAAGCCTGTCATATCTGATAAAAAAATTCAAACTGCCACGAATCCCAATCAGCACTGCAGTCACAGAGACAGCCGGTTAATAAGTAGGTTACAATACCCCCCTCCCCCCAGCTATGTAGCTGGGGGGGGGGGGGCTGGAAACTACTATGAGCTTACACATAATGCCATGCACATATTCACACACTGACTAAAGGCAAATATATATATACATACACTTCTTAGCCAGATTAATTCCTCTTCTTGATTCTACAAACAAAGAAGAACAATTTAACGGTCTGAACTGACACATGCAAAATGAACAATTTTGCTTGTAACTTTGTGTATACACAACATCGTAAAAAACATAAACAACTCTAACAAAATCTTCGTAAAAGTAGATAAAAATAAATAACTATAGATAAAATAACTAACTTAGTATAACAAATTATGGGTGCTACCAGATCAGGCTGTCTGAAAATATTGGCTTCCTGACTTAAAATGCACCAAACATTGATGTTATTGTTTTTTCCTTTCCCTTTGCAAAACTCAATCATGTTCTGCAATGCCAAAAACAAAAACAACAATTTTCCTCTACAAAACAACCAAACCAAACACGATGAATAAATATTTGAAGACATAAAGAACTTGAAGCATAAAAACTTTTGCCAAAATGACCGGATTCGGCATTAAATAACCCGAAAAGGGTGGATATGCCGTAAAACAATACAACCAAACTATAACAATTTGACCACAGAAAACATTACGAAAAAATGCAAAACACTAGACATCAACTGTATAAATACTGAATTAAATTCAATTCAATTAATTTGGCAAAAAAATAAAACATGCTTCAGTTGCCATGTAGGAAAAGGGTGGTAGAAATTTACACAAAAGAGAATACATCAGCTCAGCAGCTGTCCAAATTCACCTTAAATTGCTGCGATGTTGGCGTATTTATTGCTTCTCCTGGAAGTCTATTTCAAAGTGTAGGGATCCTGATTGAGAAAGCGGCTATCCTCCGGCAGTGAAATAGTTTCTTGTGGTGTCTGCGTAGACCTATTTGTGGTGCAGAAGTGAATAATAGTTCTTGAGGTATATCGTAATGACCATTGAGGAGATAATAGGTCAAAATGAGATCACTGCGTAACTGTCGGCGCTCAAGGGAAAAAAGATTAAGTTTCTTGAGTCGGCTTTCATAAGGCAGATGCCATAGACCCTGCACCATTCGAGTAGCAAGTCTTTGAACTCTCTCCAGATGCTGAATATCACGTATTAGATATGGAGCAGAGGCTTAGACAACATACTCTAACAGTGGTCTGATGAGGGAGACATAAAGTGAGAGAAATATTTGTGGAGTGAGTTTGCCGAAAGAACGTCGAATGAGAAATAGAGTTCTCCTTGCTTTGTTTACAGCCTGAATGTAATGTTTAGATGGCTTGAAGGAGGAGTCGACCAGAAGGTCAAGATCTTTCGTCTCATTCGCCTCCTTGAGCAGCACCGTGTCACCGCCGAAAGCAAGAGCCGAGTCAGAAGGAGAACCCACAGCAATATGGTAGCAATTATCGACATTAAGGTATAAGTCCCATTCAATAGGGCATTTCCAGGAACGTTGAAGGCTAAACTTGAGATTGTCAATTTCGCTTCTACAAGTTACTAATATGACGTCATCTGAAAATAGGGCCCAGCACGGAGCCTTGAGGAACACCACTGCAAGCATCCATTTCAGATGACAGATTACCATTTATCTGAACTCTGTATGTATGATCACCAAGAAAGGATCTTATCCACTTTATAACCAATTCATGAAGACCATAGGTGTTGAGTTTATATAAAAGTAAGCAGTGATTGACGGAGTCAAAGGCCTTGGTAAAGTCCAACAAGACAATATCAGCAGTATCTCCGTCATCCAGTATACTCGTACCTCATTCTTCCATCACAAACAAATTTGTGAGACATGTTGAGATGGAGAGATGGTAGCAGTAGAAACTAAACAAATCACACAAAATTAACGATAGAGTTAGTAAATTAAAACCTAAGGAAGCATATATCTCGCTGAAGGACCACAAAAGCGATTTTACCAATAATCCTAGCACTCATTTAATTAATCTGACCAAGCCAGAAATAGGAAGGATTACCAAACCGATTCTCTTTAGAATTTCAAGCAGATAAAAAAGGGATCTTGAATTAAACCAATGAATTAACGCTGCTGAAGCAATCGCTTGGTTTTATGATATCGAAAATAAAAATAAATGTACCTTCTTACAATTTGATATCGTAGATTTCTAGCCAAAAGAAGAACTCTTTAATGTCACCCAGAGTTCGCTGAGATGTATACCGACATATCCAAGTGGTGTGATCTTGAAGGGCCGATAATAAATAAGACAACATGTATTTACAGAAGTGCAGGATAGTATTTTACAGAAAGACTGCTCGTCTTTCGTCGTAGGCTCTTTTATATAAAATGTGCAGCAAGTCCATATAGTCACGAAATAGGGTAGATCCCATCACACCATGACACCCATCTTTTAGCCTTGCTCCGTATTAAGTCAACACTTTTCTTTATTACAATTAAGTCCGTAATCTTACGTTTTGTTTTTGATCTTCGCTGTTCAGAACCTGTTTACAGAGATATGACTATTCACTATCGAAACCCTGGACTACAAGTATTTTTTAACTCAAATCCAACGTCGTTAACCGCGCGACCAGTATTTGAATAGCCGATAAACAATAATAATTTTAACACATTTAAAAGCGGCACGATATCCAGGCATTCTACTTCTATTAAAGAAGGAATGATGCATATAAAGCAAGTGACGTCATGCTGTGTTTATACTACCATTTAGAGTGCTCTACTTATTTTACGAGGAGCGACAAATATAAAATATTTGTTATTGTTTATTATCTATGCATGTATACGTTTCGTCCCCTTTCAATCAGGACTCATCAGCATAGATATATGACTATTCACTACCGGTCGTACGATTCGAAACCCTGGACTACAAGTATTTTTCAACTCAAATCCAACGTCGTTAATATATATATATATATATATATATATATATATATATATATATATATATATATATATATATATATATATATATATATATATATATATATATATATATATATAAAATAAAACCATGGTTATTGGAATATAACATGAACTGACTTATATATATATATATATATATATATATATATATATATATATATATATATATATATATTACCTTCATCCTTCTCTTCCCATATATATACATATATATATATATATATATATATATATATATATATATATATATATATAAAATAAAACCATGGTTATTGGAATATAACATGAACTGACTTATATATATATATATATATATATATATATATATATATATATATATATATATATATATATATATATATATATGGTTTTATTTTATTATTATTTTTATTTATTTTTTTTTTTTTTTCACATTTCCAATGGAAATGTGAAAAAATAAAAATAATAAAATAAAACCATGGTTATTGGAATATAATATGAACTGACTTATATTTGCTCTGTTATCACTAATTGACAATCATTGAGCTGAATCTTTTAAGGAGACTGCAAAGTAAAAGGGCACTGATAGTATATGCTAATACATATATTGTCATTAATAATTATATATATATATATATATATATAAAAGGTTGCGTTTTATTATTCCCGTTTATATTTTCCTCTTTTCACAACTATCCTTTTTAATTATTACTTGTTAACGTGAGTCATGGTAAACCAAAGAGGAAAGGCCATCGTCTATCTCATAGATACCAGGTGTCACGCTACATAACACTTCTTTGATCTAATCGATTTGTATAATTTGGATTATTCAGACTACTGCTCTTATCTTGGAGATTATTCTCACAACGTTTCGTCCGATGTAGACATCGAACTTCTTCAGGTGCATCTTGTCGAACTTGAGAATCTTTATGTTGAACTCGGGAATCTATACGGAATTTGAAACGGAAACCTTTATTTAATCCACGAGGGTAGCTTGCCCTTGTTCCGGCAGCCATGACCGGGTAGAAGTCTTAAGTTATTTAAAATTATATTCTTAGTGTTATCTTAGATGTTATTCTCACAACGTTTCGGCCGATGTAACCTCCGACCTTCTTCAGGTGCATATTGTCGAA
>OY744531.1:18256924-18281924 GCA_963556195.1 Sepiola atlantica | reverse complement strand
CGAGCCAGTTGAGATCACACAGAAGTTATGTCTACTTCATCTGATAGATTAGTCAGTTTTTATGTCCAGTGATTAAACAGCCGATCATCCCAAGTGGTCTCTGTGTGATCCAAACAAGACTGTCATTTATATATATATATATATATATATATATATATATATATATATATATATATATATATATATATATATATATATATATATATATGAGGAGGAAGAAAAGAAGAAAAAACAAACAGACTCGCCTGACAAGATTGTACTACAACGAAAGCTCGCGAAAAAAAAATTAAATAAATGAATTTTTCATTTAAAATTGCACGATTGTTGATTTTCAAAATATTTCACTTTAATACATTCTAATCCGTGCTTCAAAAATGTTGATTTCCTTACTTTAAAAAAAGGGCCAATCTGTGCATAACATCGCCAGGACTAAACTTATAACGTCTTAAGAACTTGACATCTATCCACCCCTCAGGGTTAATACCATCAAAATGAGGAGGAAGAAAAGAAGAAAAAAAAACTATAAGATAGTCTCGCCTTAAAATTGCACGATTGTTGATTTTCAAAATATTTCACTTTAATCCGTGCTTCAAAGATGTTGATTTCCTTACTTATTTATATATATATATATATATATATATATATATATATATATATATATATATATATATATATATATATATATATATATATATATTTTGTTTGATTTTGTCGGTCTGCTGTTTTATATTTGGTTGAAAAGGACTGCTGTTGTGATTTCAAATCGCCGTTAGGTAGAGAAGCCACGTATCATTATAACATCTCAAAATAAAAACATTGTTCCTCGTTTTAAAATTCAAAGTTGTAATTTTATTTGGAAGAAAACTCTCTTTGTTGCAGCAGTGACTAAGATCATATGATTGACATTACGGTCAGTATCGAAATAAAGCAGCGAATTCAGATGAGGACAACGAGCAGACGATCACGGCCTTTTCAGTACAATCTCCCAAAACTACAACACTTATGATCTATATGTGGTTCCAAGTTGTTGTAAGACCAATCACAGTACATCAGCTCCTGCAACTTCACGGAGTGTTAAACTAACAAACGAACCTTATTAGGTGAGAATGAACGGACACTTCATGTTAGCTTACACGAAATAAATAACTTTCTAAACTTTATTTTGTCACACAACTAACAAACTACTACTACTACTACTACTAAAAAAATGTTGCATCTTATATAAATAGAGATTTTGCTTGTCTGTCTGTCTGTCTGTCACACTTTTTTTTTTAACATAATAAATACATTGCGGAATTTGTCTGATTTCGAAATGGAAAATATTGCAGTAATACTAAGTAACAACTTCCCAATAAATAAAGCGAATGCCATGACCAGAAATTGAAACCGAAATCTTGAGATCTTCAGTTTGACGTTCTACCAACTGACCTATTTGGACTTTATTATAAATAGAGCTTAAAAGATTACCATAACAAAATAATTATAACTTTGGCGTGACGTCATAGATTTACGATTTATGTCATGTTTCAAAACATGAATTCAAACATACGCGATAATAAAAAAAAAAATAAATGAATGGGTAAACATTATCAATAGCGTTGGAAATTATTTTAATAGTCCGAAACAATTTATTTTGCTTGAACTACGTATTGTGTGTAGTTAGTTTACAATTATATAATCCTCAAAGCCTAGTAAAAATATGCGACAGGAGGGAGCATATATTTCTTAATTTGTAAAAAATGTTTGTTTTTTTTAATCTATTCAGACATCTCCTTCAAATGTAGTAAATAAATACTGGAATTGTGTCAATCATTTTTAATTGATTTTTTTCACACTTTTTTTTATTAATCGTAGAATTTTCGTGGATCTTGCTAGTTTAATTGAATGTTTGTATAATTAATAATACCAATCTCTCTCTCTCTCTCTCTCTCTCTCTCTCTCTCTCTCTCTCTCTCTCTCTCGTTCTACCGTTCTCGCTTTCTTTATTTCTGCGGATCTTGTTCTCCCGTTCTGTTTTTTTATGTGGGAGGGGGTATTACTTTCTCTTTCTTTCTTCTTGTTTCCTTTATCCTTCTTTCTTTCCTTTCCCTTCTTTCTTTCTATATGTTTCTAGTTATTTCTCTCCCACTCTCTCTCACACACACATACACCCTCTCTCTCTCTCTCTCTCTCTCTCTCTCTCTCTCTCTCTATATATATATATATATATATATATATATATATATATATATATATATATATCCCTCCCTCCCTCTCTCTCTCTCTCCCTCCCTCTCTCTCTCTCTCTCTCTCTCTCGTTCTACCGTTCCCGCTTTCTCTTTCTTTCTGCGGATCTTGTTCTCCCGTTCTGTTTTTTTATGTGGGGGGGGGGGGTATTACTTTTCTCTTTCTTTCTTCTTGTTTCCTTTATCCTTCTTTCTTTTCTTTTCCTTCTTTCTTTCTATATGTTTCTAGTTATTTCTCCCTCACTCTCTCTCACACACACATACATCCTCTCTCTCTCTCTTTCTCTCTCTATATATCTATCTATCTCTCTCTCTCCCTCCCCCTCTCTCTCTCTCTCGTTCTCCTGTTCTCACTCTCTCTCTTTCTTTCTGTGTATTTTGTTCTCTCGTTCGTTTCTTTTCTTTTTTTTCTTTTCTTTTTCTTTTCTTGATCTTTCTGTATCTCTTTCTCTCTGTTTCCTCTCTCCGTCTTTTCTTTCTTTCTTTCTTTCATTTAGTTTTTCTATGTGCTTATAGTTATCTCTCTCTCCCCTTCCTGGTGATACCAGATCAGGCTGCCCTGTGGCTCCCTGAGACGAAATTCACCTACATTAACGTTTTTTTTTTTTTTTTTTTTTTTTTTTTTGTAAAACTTAATTATGTTCTACAAAACCAAAAACAAAAACAACAGCCCCTCTCCCTTTCTCCCTCCCCTTTTTTATTTTATTTTTAGAACTTGAAGCATAAATCTTTTACTATAATGACCAGATTCGGCATTAAATAACCCGAAAGGGGTTGATATGCCGTAAAACAAAACTACCAAACCAAAAACGATGATTAAACATTTGAAGATATAAAGAACTTGAAGCATAAATACTTTTACTATAATGACCAGATTCGGCATTAAATAACCCAAAAAGGGTTGATATGCCGTAAAACAAAACTACCAAACCAAAAACGATGATTAAACATTTGAAGATATAAAGAACTTGAAGCATAAATACTTTTACTATAATGACCAGATTCGGCATTAAATAACCCAAAAAGGGTTGATATGCCGTAAAACAAAACTACCAAACCAAAAACGATGATTAAACATTTGAAGATATAAAGAACTTGAAGCATAAAAACTTTTACTATAATGACCAGATTCGGCATTAAATAACCCAAAAAGGGTTGATATGCCGTAAAACAAAACTACCAAACCAAAAACGATGATTAAACATTTGAAGATATAAAGAACTTGAAGCATAAAAACTTTTACTATAATGACCAGATTCGGCATTAAATAACCCAAAAAGGGTTGATATGCCGTAAAACAAAACTACCAAACCAAAAACGATGATTAAACATTTGAAGATATAAAGAACTTGAAGCATAAAAACTTTTACTATAATGACCAGATTCGGCATTAAATAACCCAAAAAGGGTTGATATGCCGTAAAACAAAACTACCAAACCAAAAACGATGATTAAACATTTGAAGATATAAAGAACTTGAAGCATAAAAACTTTTACTATAATGACCAGATTCGGCATTAAATAACCCAAAAAGGGTTGATATGCCGTAAAACAAAACTACCAAACCAAAAACGATGATTAAACATTTGAAGATATAAAGAACTTGAAGCATAAATACTTTTACTATAATGACCAGATTCGGCATTAAATAACCCAAAAAGGGTTGATATGCCGTAAAACAAAACTACCAAACCAAAAACGATGATTAAACATTTGAAGATATAAAGAACTTGAAGCATAAAAACTTTTACTATAATGACCAGATTCGGCATTAAATAACCCAAAAAGGGTTGATATGCCGTAAAACAAAACTACCAAACCAAACCTCTCTCCCCTTCCCCATTTCTCGTTATTTCTCTCCCCCACTCCATCACTGTTTTTCTCCCCCGCCCTTTCCATTTCTCTCACCATCTCTCCCTTATCCACATGACTTTTACTGTAACACCTGTGACATATTGCTGTGCGTTTTAATTTATACGTCTTTTGTTAAATCCTACTTTAATCTGTCTTTAAAAAAAGGATTTAATTTGCTTTCTTATACTCTCTTCTTCTCCTTCTTCTTCTTCTTCTTCTTCTTCTTCTTCTTCTTCTTCTTCTCCTTCTTCTTCTTCTTCTTCTTCTTCTTCTTCTTTACTTATAATAACACTAAAAGAGCAACCTTTTCTGAAATAATTAAAGGGCCAGAAGGACTTTTCTATACAAAAGGTAAACATAAAAGAAATTAAAGGGGGTACGTAATTAACTTTTTAAACCCCTTATTTTATTTTTTTATCAGTCATTTTTTTTTTCTGCGTGGTTTGTCTGTAGTGATTCGTGGCCTTTTGGTAGCGATCAAAGTGTAGTATCTGTTCCGATGGATACTACACCCCATAGACTGGTATTGTCTTGGCCTTCGGGTCTTGATTTACGCCGGTCTATGGGTCTGTCCTGTGTAGTTCTAGGAGGTCCACCCTCCAAGGTTTTGCCTCCCCTATTTGGGGAGGAGTAAGTTTATTGCTTACTGCCTGAGGCGCCCCTACCGGGGAATGCCGACGGGGCTACCCAGGCAATTTTTAACGGCCAGAGTGCTCACCTTCTCGGGCGCTGGCTTTTCAAGTCCCACTTTCCCGACCCGACCGTAGGTCACATCTTACCTTGTGGGAGTAAGATAAACCTGGCCTTGTGCCTAATCTCATGGGGAGGTAAATAAATTGTCTGTAGCTTTTGGGGTTAATATTAACTTCAGGAGAATCGTAAAAAAAAATGTCGCTTGCCACTATTTCAAAACACTTTATTATTATTATACCAGCAGGAGTACCTTGCGTCGCCCAGGGCCCTAATTTCCGTAGATTACAGGAAAAAAAAACTAAAACTAAACAAACTGCTTAATATTGTAACTTGAAATGTCTAAGTTCGTTTTAAAACAAAATTAGACTTAAAATAATCATGCCCCAGGTGAGGCTTGAAATGGCTACCTCTGTCTCCAAATGCGGCATGCTAACCGATTGACCCACGGTGGCAAATACAAGAACTTGATGCTGTTAAATACATAAACAACACCCATTGTTCGTTTTTCATTTTTTCTTTCTTCTTCCCTGTCTCTATAGAGTCGAATGTAGGTCAGATGAGAGGGAGACAAATAGCCACCGAAACGGTGTTTATAGGAAAAGGTTATTGTGTTAAAATTTTTCCTGGTCTTATGGATGACAGGCGTAGTGGATGTGACTGTGAGGGTAAGTACTCCTCCGTCTTCCTCTCTTCGTGACTAATGAAAAATATAATATTGATCAGGATTAAATATTAAAATCAATGAAGTCGATTGAAAATAATCTATCTTTTGTTGAGAACGCTATTCCGGTCAATGAAATAGGAAAATAATCTGACTAGTAGAATGACTAAGATGGAGAAATATACTGGCTTTATTCTATTACATAAAAAGAAGAAGAAAATAATGAAAGAAAAAAAGAAAAGAAAGAATAGAAGAAAGAAGATTGCTTTGAAAAATATGACGCCCTAAAAGATGGATAACTAATCCAGTTCGTTCCACAGAAACACTTTCATCAAAACCCACACCTGACCTTGTGCCTAACCTCCTGGAGAGGAGGTAAATAAAATAAAAGATGGATAATTTGGAAGTTACAAAAACATTTTGGTACTTTTCGCTTTTGTTTTCAAAGAGTTTTTTTCTAGTTGTTTGTTAGTCATTTGAATTATTTTGGCTTTCAAACCCGTCGCAAATTACTGAATTTTAAGAAAAAATCCCACTTATTTTAGCTTAAAAAGGGGGTTCAGTTTACTATAAACATTCAATATGAACAGAGCATCAATGAGGAGAAGGGGCAGATATCTTGAAAAGGGCAGTCACTACAATGATTCTTTTAATTTTTTATTTATTTTAAATATAATTGTTGGTTAAAAAGGGCAAGAAAAAAACATGAGGAAAGAACCCGAATTTAAAGTCTCGACTACAATCTCTGAATTATGAGATAAAGCGGAATTTAGGGTCCTGGCCCAGATTCGGAATTCTTGACAACTATCCGGACTAATATATTTACAATGCTGTCTTAATGAAATGTTACAAGCGGTTTTCGATGTCAATTATGGACTTATAATTCGTGAATATGCACTTATTCATATGGAAAATCTAATTAATTTTTAATTCACCCGCAACCCCAATGCATACAGTCATTCGTACGAAATTTATGTGTAAGTCTGTAAACTCATCAAATTGAAAAACGTACCGATAAAGTGAATTTAACTTCGTTAATGTCTGCTGCTTATGTCACGGTAGTGAAACAGCAATGTAATTATTGGGTTTAAATGAAACACAACTAATTAAAAAGAAAAGAAGGATAATAAAAATATAATTGTTTGTCCGAAATAGGAGAAAGGTAGAGCTAAATCAATCTGGAAATTGCGTTTTTATTAATTTCGTAAGCGTCTGGAGCTTTTTAGGTCATAAACTAAAAATGTCTACATTCTAAAATATCTTCCAAGCCGGAATAAGTATTTTCTGAAAGAAAGCGAAGACATGGCACGACACAACTATGAACGAACATAATTTTGTGCAGGCTCGAATAGTTATAAACAATTATAATTCTAACTTTAATTGAAAATAAACAAGGAGTTTTTTTTTAAAAAGATTTTCCAATTGTTTTACAGAATGGGTAAAAGACGCCATTTTGATGACGACTCGATAAAAAGAGATAAATCGGCATTCGATTATTTATAAACTAGACATATACCCGTCTCAGGACGGGTAAAATGAATTCCCCTAATAGAACAGTTTTGCACCACTTTTATCTCTCCTTACGATGGTTAAAATCGAGATATAATGCTACTAAACCTTATGCTTAGAATTCTTAATCCAATTTTGATCAAAATCCATTACATGATTTTGATTCTAGAAAATGTCTAAAATTTAAGGCTTAAGCTTAAGGGGTCTTAAGAAAAGAGTGAAATTCGGGGAAACTAGCTTAATTGGTCGCTAGTGACTATAGATTAAATTTAATGCAAATCTGAAATATTTGAATTATCTAATATGAGGTTGTCCCCATATTATGCCCTCTAAAACTCTCAAAAGGAACTGACATTTTAGGAATATGTATTGATTGATGTCTAATACCTATTGTTGAAATTACTCAAAAATCAGAGATATCTGAATTTTCACAAAGGGCTTCCACCCCCTCTTTTCCTCCTTTGCATAAAACTTAATTAAACTAAATATAACCCACATTCCCCTTGAACGGAACCAAACAGTCAACGCGAAAGTCTATGTTCAACAGATGGAACGAATCAAGACGGCTATTCAAGAGAAAAGATCTCATCGACAGCATGAAGTTCTTTTTCTGCACGAGAACGCCTGTCCTCAATATGACCTCAAAAGTCATTCAAACTCATGACACGGAAGTGTTGCCACGCCCACCATATTCTCCCGACTGGGTGCTAATGGATTTCCACCTCTTTCGATCTCTTTCAAATGCTATGCGCAGTTTCGTTCAATACTGAGGCAGAAATATTCAGCTTGGTTGGATGAATTTTTCGAGGTATTGGAAATCTTGTTGAACGTTGGGAAGTAGTTGTAAATAATGTATTAAATCTAGACAGTACATGTAGATGTGTGCAGAACAGGGGACTTTGTTGATATGGCCACGGTGAAAGAATGGATGAAAGTTCTTGGGTTAGTAAATATAGAACTGTTGAAGGTTAGGGTCAGTTCACAGGGAGAGGCCAAGGAAAATATGAGAGGAAGTTGTAAGAATGTATTTGAAAGAAAGGGGGGGGGGGTAAATAAAGACCTGGCCAGAGATAGGTTAGTTTGGACGTTCATTTCTCAAAGCCATCTAACACATGGCAACATGTAAAACGGATGTTAAACCAAATATGATTAATTAGTTGTTATTGGTCCCCCGATTTATAAAATAGGGGGACTTATGTTTTGAGGCACGTCCGTCCGTCCGTCCATTCGTCCGTCCGTCCGTCCGTCCATTCGTCCGTCCGTCCGTCCGGATTTTTCTCCGCAACCATCCATTGAATTTCTCTGAAATTTTGCATGAAGTTGTAACTTTGGTCAGGTTAGAAGTGACATTCTCTGATTTTTTAAAAAAAATCTGGTTAGCCTCCAGGGGTTCAAAAGGCCCTGAAATGGCAAAAAAATGACATTTTTTGGCCCCATAACTTTTCATCCATCCATTCAATTTCTCTGAAACTTGGCCAAAATGTGGAGGCAATTGTTCCTAATAGAAAATAAGTATTGCTGACCTTGGAAAAAATCTGGTTCGCGCCCTCAGGGGGTCAAAAATGCCCCAAATTGCTCAAATTTATTGCATTTTACACTCGCCACATCGAGTCACATACAGAGGGGGACCACGCACGCGCGACTTGTTTTTTTTTTTTATTAAACCTTTGAAATTTAATTTTAAAAAAAACACGCGGGAACTTAGTTTCTACATCACTATTTTACCAAGGAATTACGAAGCCTTTAAACTGTCCATTAGAAATGTTATTCAAACTGGCTTTACAATTCTTAGCAAGTCCCCATTTATTAAGAGATTAATAGTTTTGGAAGCTATTTATATCAAACCATTTTATAACTAGTGATTACAAAATTTGGTTATAGTTTAATAACAATTCGGTGCAATTAATAATTAAATGGCGTAACGATATCGTAATAATCAAATTTAACTAAAATTTATTCGGACATAAACTGATATGTCTGCGAATGACATCGCAGGAACGTTGGTGTCTGGCCTACTCGCTTCTCTGACGATCGAAGGTCGGGTTTTGATGGCGTACTAAAAGGTAAGTTTTCCTGAACAGGAAAGGGTTTGTCCTGAGGCAGACACAGGTATTCGAAAGTTTCGTAGTTCTGTTATTGTCCCGCAACAGGACAGAATGTGTCACTAGAGGGACAATGTAATCTCAAGAGACTGGTCGAGTCAACAGCTGAGCCAGTGGTGTTAGTCAACAACCAGACAAAATTGCGGGAGTAATAATCGGAGCAGCTGATCATGTGGAATAGTGTAATTAGTCAAATTGCAACAAGCGTCCTGTTGCCAGACAGAAAAATAAATCGGGCCGGTAATTTAATATGGTTCCATGACAAGGGATCAGCTACGAGTAGATATCTGAAATGCAACGGGCCTTACATGCACCAATTTGACCGAAATACTAAATTGACTATTCGGAAATATATAGTGAAACGGAAACATAACATGTATTGTGATGTATGAATAGTAGTTAAGTTGAAATAATGCTGATCAATTATAGATAAACTGAAACAGAATAACACTGTAAACACTGTGTTCTTCGGAATTGTGTAATTTATTCCCTGCTTCTTTTGTCGCAGCTCGTTTGACTCGTTGGTCTAGTGGTCTCCATCAATTCGCTGTTTTGATATCTCATTGTAATAAAGCTTCCTATTCCAGTAGCTTCTCTCCAAGAACTGTAGACTTGTGGAACTCTCTTCCTACTGACTGTTTTCCTCCTTATAGCCTTGGTCTTTTCAATACTAAGGCCAATAGGCATCTTTTTTCTTTACGATAATCATATTTCGTTTTTGTTAGATCCTTACATCAAGTAGCTTCATGCCTTGTCTGGAGCGATTTCCATTAAAAAAAAAACAACAACAAAAAAAAACAACAACTAGTAAAACAGAAGAACCCTAGATTTGAAAAATCATGTAATCGTCCCCCCCCCCCTAAAAAGAAAGAAAACCACACATACACACGCATGTGGTGACACTGGTATTTGTTGGTGCCACAAACAAATTTTTGTGAAGGATCAAGGAGAATGGCAAAACAGAAAAGACAGAGGAGGGAGAGCACCATCCAGACCTCCACTTGAAAGGCACGGAGAGTATTGGGACCTTATTGTCACTCAAATTCCAGAGAAAACTAACGGTGGTTATCAGCCAGAAATCAATTGTAAACGGCTGTTGCACTAACGCAAAGTGATTTTCAACGATTATCGAAAGAAGTGGGGAATATTGAAAATCTGGGGAGACATATTGTCACTCAGGCTCCAGGGAACACTTTGTTACTGGCAGTGAGGAATCATTGATAATGACTCGTGTGAAAACTCCTCGTGAGTAAACAACAAAAAAGGATCCGTATAGATATTCACTTATGAAAACCAAACTTATTCAGTTACGAAAGGCTGTAATTACATATAACCTTCTACATTTCTCCATCTCTCCTGAACACTAGCCCAGTCTAATAATACCAAACCAGCACTAGCTTCTTCTCGACACTCACCGTTTTTCGATTTATCTTAGCGTTACCTATTTAAATCTATATCCGATATATTATGCTTATATTCCCATTGTCACTTCCGGTTTAGGATTATTAAACTAGGCTATTGTTCAGGAGATATGAAGATAAAATATAGGTTATTTGGACTATCTGTAAATATAATAGTCTGATTTCCACAAATAAATACTTTTATTACATATTATACTGAAATACCATGAACTAAAACAAACGGAGTAAAGTACAAGATAGTTAACAATCGAGAACTCGTAAACAAAAAATAAAAACAAATAATTTATAACAAAGGCAGTAGAATTAAATTCTCTACCGACCCGTATACTTTTAACGTATGGAAACTGTTTGCAAGATTTTAAAAAAAAATTTTTTTCAGAATTTAATTTCGATGTTCGTGTGCCTTGTCGACACACGAAACACAACATGACGGTCGAGATTATTGCTTAACTTCGCTAAACTTAGGCGATCGAGTGTGGTTTTACCAGGGTTTTGTGGGCGGGGGCCTGCCACTCGAACTTAGGGTTAGTGGTCGGGTAAGTATTTTTTTCTTTTTACTATCTTTTCCAGCAAAAAGTTAAATCATTTTGATTTTCGTGTGTCAATAAGGCACGCGAACATCGAAATAAAATTCTGAAATAAAAAAAATCTCACGAACAGTTTCCGTGATCTAACGAGAATTGGTGTGTCGACGTGATTATGTTGGAAAGTGCGTGTTCGGCATTAAATATTGAAACTATTCTGTACTTTTACCCCCAAAGATGACTTTATGGTATGCTAATGCTATCTGCAATTTCATTTTGAATTTCATGTGTTAGGGTTTCGAAGCTGGTTGTATTCAGGAGAAATGTAGACATATTAACGTATTAGCAGGACGCAGTGGAAATTCCGCGGTGGATTACCTACCCTTATCTCTTTCTTCTTACCGTACAAATACTTGTCAACTAAATGTCATCATCGTCATCTGCATGGACGGCGGCACCGAGGGGGGGGGCCAGGGAGGGCAGAAGGGTCTCAAGCCCCCCCCCCCACTTTTTGACTTGCCCCCCCCCACTTTACGGTCATCAATAATGAAGTTATATATGCATGTGTTTAACCGCCCCCCCCCACTTTTTAGGAGAGCCCCCCCACACTTTTATAACTGTCCCGCCGGTCCTGATCTGTCCCGTAGTTTGTATAACCGTTGGGGCCCCAAAGTATATCTGGCAACCAGCTTTCTCACCCCCCCCCTCGATATTCTGCCGTCTTGAGCGTGTTTCTTAACACCAGTCCTGTCCACTCTTGGATGTTGTCCTCCCATCTCTCCCCCCCCCCTGTATAGTTCCTTGCTGGATTGTCTTTGCGAGACCCGACGAACGTGTGACATTGCCGTACAACCCCATTTCCCCCTTTTAGCAGTGGTCAGTAGATCCTCGTATGGAAACTTGGGTATCTTTTACAATAATCCGCAGAGTGAACACGATATAAAAACAAATATACAACAAATAAAAGTAACTGTAGCCGATAAAAGTTATTTTCCAACTTATCTGTGACATTTGTTTGTATTTTTAAGCCGTTTCAAGTGCTATTTATTAGAAATCAATGTTTTTGTCGCACGAACATTGGACAAGCGATGGGGGGGGTGGAGGGTTCGTAACGAGGTAAGGCAGGGCCGCCATTTTGTTTTAATAAAAATACGTGCCAAAAAAAAAAAGACATTTTTTTTACATCTAATAAAAACCCATTTATAGTACGTAAAAATACAAACAAATTTCATAGGTAAGTAGGAAAATATCTATTCTCGACGTAGGTCACCGTCACTTGTTGCATATTTATTTTTTTACCCCGTTCTCGTTCGTTTTTTGGACCCCGTTGGCGACTCTGCGGATTATTGTAAAAGATACCCGGAAACTTTAATAAATAAAACGAGTGTTTTCACTTTTTAATTCAATTTAATTTAATTTATTTTTAATTCATTTTTACATATTGTAACAATTTAAATAATTTTAAAAGAAACAATTTACTTATTTAAAATTGTAAAAATTAGGTGTATTAAAATAAAAAGAATATGTTGTAAAACTTTATAAGACAGGATTCTATTTTGACGGTTGATTCGATTTTAGAATAATTCATTTTGAAATGGGTAAAATTCTAATTTGTTGGCAGACGGCGACATTAGCTATTTTTCGGTTACTTTTTGCGATCGGATGATCTCACTTTTATTTTCACATGGATGTGAAAGGTGATAACGTACGTACCTACGTACGAACACGAAATGCCGTAGCGTATTATTATTATATAGAAGAAAAAAGAAGAAAGATATTTGGGCCACCTGTAACTATGATGATTCAATTTTCATAAATACGTGATTGCAGTTTAAACGGCCACGAAAGGAGAACCTTTGTCCCCTTTAAGAATGACTTGGTGCCGGCTTCATATTCCATACATGGGAATAAATGCGAACCAATACGCTAACGTGTTGCTATAAAAGCTAAGTTTATTTTTTTTTTGTTTACCAATCGTACCAGTTGGTTTAGGGACACGAGGAATCCGTAAGCTTACCGATTCCAAAGTTTACCTGAATACTATTAATCTTTTACAATTGTGTTTTTGTTTGTTTGTAAAAAAAAAAAAAAAAAAAAAAAAAAAATGGCGACTTCCGTTTTCTCGTTAGATATGCATCAAGACGAAGGCTTTTCTTCTGCTCGTAGCGATGGATCTCTAAGTCCTACATCGCCCAATTCTGACAACCGGTCCAGTTGTTCTGAAACGAAGAGTCTGAAAGTCGCCGATCACCCATTAATAATGATGGCTAAGGCGACGCAGCCGGGACTTTTTTCCGAAAATGGTCACATGGTGTACACGCCCTGCATGTACTGCACGCTCGTCTACCTCAAAGGCAAATGCGCTTCTCTATCCAACTTCGCCGTGAAACACCGGAACCACATTTACGTCAACCATTGGGTATTTTTCCGCTGCTGGCAATGCGAAGATCGTTCTCTAAACGATTCGCTTAACTTTAGTAGCAATTCTGAAGATGGTTCCTGTAACCCGGTCTGTCCACTCGAATACCTGAAGAAAGTCGCCCGGGAATACATGAAGCACGATAGAGACTGTCCAGGCGGACCTTCTTGCAGTAACTTAACTCTGTCCCCTGATGACTACTCTTGTTGCCATAGCGTTGCATTCGGACCGACAACATTGAAAGCACCCAAGCTGCCCGAGAACGTGAAAGAAAGACTGACAATTCTGCCGCAGGTAGAATTTCCGGCTAGGATCCATATTAAACACGACTGCGCTACCACTCCTTGCGTCGACCAGAACTCTTTGGAGGATTCTCTCCAAAGAATTGACTGTAAGTTGTCTGGGGAGATAAGTTACGGGGCGTTCTCTCGTATCTACAAGGCCTTCAGTAAACCCAGCAATGAGGTTCTGTGCATCAAAGCGGCTTGCCTACACAATTATGCTAACAATGCTATCTGCCATTCCGTCGATACGGAGGTGTTCATTTCAAAGTTGCACCACGAAGAGAAGACGCCAGTGCTGTTCCACTACGGCGTCTTCCGACTGAAAGACACTGTCTTCATGGTTTCACAGCAGGCGAAGAACGGTAACTTAGCTGAGTACTTGGATTGTGTGGGCGATATCGGCGAGACAAACTACAGGAGAATGGTGACTACGCTCTGCTGTGGCGTTCACTACCTACACTCTCATTGCATCGCCCACCGAAACCTGACCCTCGAGAACATTTTAGTCGGTGAAGACGCCTCCGATTTAAAAATTGCTGGTCTAGGATCGTCTTGTATCGTCCAGCCTGACCGGTTAATTAGTTACCCGTTTGTGTCCTATCTTTACGCGGCGCCCGAATTCTTCCAGACTCGCTGCTTTGCCCCCCTAAAACCAGATATATGGTCTCTCGGTGTTATAATGTTCTTCCTGTTTAATCGGCAGCAGCTTTTTCCGAATTCTAGCATTTCTCAACCCCGGGGAATGCCCATTTTGAATTGGGCCCACAGTTTGCAGAGCAAGTGTTTTCTGAATTCTTTACTGACGCGAGAATACAAACTGCGACCCAGTATTAAGAAAGTTTTAGAACATCCCTGGTTACATCCATGTTAAGATAGAATTCTTCAATCTTTATTTTTATATACAATTTCTACTTATAACAGCTATCTACTACCACAACAATTAGGCTATTTCCTTAGCGTGGGGTGCCAGTATTCGGGGTCGAGTATTGCCAGTTTCAAAGTCGTTAGCACACCTTTCCATGAATGTAGTATTGGAACTCTTCTGCCAAAGCGCATATATTTTACTTTAGAAAATCACTCCATATTTAAGTACTCGTAATTAACGAAATGCTTTTCTTGCGAGAAACGAATAAGTGTATAGCATACGATTCTATTTTAGAATTCAATATGGGTGCCACTAGCTTCAAGACGCTTGAAAACCATATCAACTAATTTCATTCGTTACTAATGAGTCCCTGCTTATCGTAGATCAAGGGTTAATGAGATTGATCGATTGACCGCTGAAAACGGCAGTTCTCCATATGTCAGATTCGTTGTTCATAGAATATGAGGACTTCTGTTTTGAGTGGGTGATGGAGATTTTCAATCCTGTTTTAACTAGCAAAAAAAAAAATGCGGTTCCCAAGCGACTTGAAGCTAGTGGCGAATGCTGGCGCCCGTGTTGGATCCTAAGTGAAACCTCATGCTATAAACTTTGTAAGAATTATATTTCAGTAATAAATTACGAGCACTTGACAATACGGAGTTAATTTAAATTAACTCTAATTTAAAATCGCATTGCACCAGAGTCTAACGAAGTTGCAGATTAACCAACATATTGCTAACGTGGACTCTTTGATCTACACCACTTCTATTTTCGACTTGTATTCTTCATAACTCTCCCCTGAAAAATGGCTAATTAGACAACCATTTGCGTTTATTGAACTGCAAGCGCGCAATTTTTTTTTTTTTTTTTTTTTGCGCTCGGTGCTAACGTTTTGAAAAACCAGAATAATCCCTGGAAGTCCGCAGCAAACGGTGTCCGGTCAGATTAGGTTCCTGATATTAAAGACTTCCTTTGAGTCGCTTACTCTTATGGTTTACCAAGTTTTGTACTAATTTTTATTTAATTTATTAAATTAAGTGAAATTTCAGAATAGTTAATAAAGTTCTCCCCGTGTTAAAAACGGTTTTCTAAAAATCTTCTGCAGTTCACTGACCGTGCTGAAACGTTATTATTTAGAAAGCCATTCTTAACATGAACACTGGATAGTGGCTTGTTTACTATTCTGTACTTCACCTAACAATCTAATATGTAAATTAATAAATTGGGGACTCTTACCGGAAGTTATTACGGATGAAGGTTAATATCAGGAACTGAATCTGACCGGACACCGTTTGCTGCGGACTTTGAGTCGGTTTCTTCTGGTTTACCACCGTCTTCGTGGCCCACGCTGCGGCACTTTATCTTTCACCAATCCATAGTTTTAAACTGACTTGTTTCTATGACATTAAAGCAATGTTTGTTGCGTCTGTTTTGAAACCGCCAGGAAAATCTATTTTATAAAATGTTTTGTATTTCTTTGGGTACATAAACGTTTAATTGTTAGAATCTAACTCTAATTGTTTGCGAGGAACACCTGTCTGGACTTTTTTTTTTGTTTTTGTTTTTTTAGTGTCTTTTGATATGTATAAAACTCTTTACTCTGCAAGTAATCAGATCTTAAAGGGAAGAGTGTATACGCTCTATTTAAGCTAAATAGGCTGTACTTTGTTTTATTTAAAGGTAGACGTAAAAAACCGGAATGTTTTAAATTTTAAAATCCCATTTGAGACTATGGTAATTTTAAAACATCAAAAATTAATACCATAAACCTTGCGGTACACTAGTAAGGATCCGAAGAGTTTCAGTATTTACGGTAGTCAGTTCCGTAAACAGAAGTAGTTTACGATTAGAAAGTAAAGATTAGGAGCTAAATTTTAAATCCAAATCTCTCTTCGCATACAGTTTTTTGTCTTCCCGCGCGCGGCTTTCAAATCAAACTGGTTCTACCATTTACGGTACTACCGTAAGTACTGAAGTCCCATGGATATACATTCCTTACAAGTACCCTATTTGCGGAGGACTGTACTCTCGTAGCAAGTTAAAAGTAGCAATCCTATACACTTTTTACAAAAAGGCAAGTTCGGAAACACCGCTTGCGAAAGTTAAAATATCTTGATTCTTTAAGCATTACTTTTTCTATGAAAAAGTAACATTTGTGCGTCTTAACTTTAGGTGGTAGCAGCCACCACCACTTCTATCAAGGTTATCAAATGAAAAAAAAAAAATTGAAATTTTTTTTTTAATTTTGGAAAAAAAAAAATTGCGCTCGAACTCAATTTTTATTTCCACGTTTTAAGGCATGGCTGTAGTTTGACTATTCAAATATTTTTCATATCCTAGTGAAGACTTACAACCTAAAGCTAGAAAACACTGGCTTCGAGTTGACTTAAAATGCCCTTGGATTATTCGGACTACTATTCTCATCTTGGATGTTATTTTCACAGCCTTTCCGTTGATGTAACCTCCGACCTTTTTCAGGTAGATATTGTCGAACTCTGGAATCTATACAGAATTTTGAACTGAACTTTTTGATCCACGAGGGTAGATAGTTCTCGTTCCGTCAGCCATCACTGGATAGAACTAAATATTTTTTTAATTTTCTTAGTATCGCCTGTAGTGAGGATTAAACATTCAACCTCCAAAAGACGCACTTAGAACTAATTGTACCTAACACCTTTATCCGTTGCGCGGCGTCTCCGTTTGGACAACTCCGTATGGATTCTGAGTTCCAAGATGCCCCTGAAGACGGAGGTTACATCGGCGCCAAAGCGTGAGAATAGTAGTCCGATTACAAATTATCAATCCTCAGCTAAAATAATTCCGTAACAAGAAATATCCTTATATCTTGCAAAATACCCTCAAGCTAAAGCATTTTGCCTAAATTCTCTGAAATCTGTGAAATTCTGAAAAAAGATCATTTTTTTTATTTTTTATATATATTAGCACATTTGATAATTTAGGGGACATTTTAACAGCTTTATCTTATTTACAGCGTATATGTAGCGAGCTTAAGAAGGCTGAAGGCAATGCCGGATTGAATATAAGCTTGAAAGAACAAAAATAATAAATCTAAGGGGATGACTTACTATTTATTTTTCTTAAAATCTTACACAACAGCAAGTGTATTGTCCGGATGATTAAGAATCATTTAATATTTCGGGGAAAATCTTCCCTTTGTCAAAAATAGACACCAAAGGAAAAATCCGCCTGTGGAGAATTCGCCAAAATGAATACCAAAGAGTAAGGTTGGAATAGCATTGTTTAGGAGTGGAATGAAATTGAAAAGTGTAAAACCGAGAAAAAAAATTATAATACATGAATATACTAGGCCGGCTTTCGTCAACACTCATCAGAATAAATGCGTGGAGATAATTCAAGCATTATGACTAAAAACTTTTTAAAAAGGAAGTTTGTTTTTTTTAGTTTTTAGCCGTAATGCTTGAATTATTTCCACGTATTTACTCTGATGAGTGTGGACGAAAGCCGGCTTAGTATATTCATGTATTTCTTTTCCTCTCGTTTTTTACACTTTCCAATTTTATCCCCCCCCCCTCCAAAAAAAAATGTCACGAACGTCTATATTCCTTGCTTTAATAAAATTTTGTACCACTAAAAATTTATTTATATAATATATTATAAGTAAATCCTTAAGTTTCCGGAACGTAATGTATAATTTGCGAAAGTTATAAACCATTTAATCTAAAGTCTCTTTAGATATTCCTGTTTTCCATGAATGGCATAATATAACTCTAACGGTCGCAACACTTATTTTTATTTGATATCTGAATAAAAAATTTAAATAAATTATTGCACAATTCTTTAACTTTTATTTTCTTGTTTGAAGACCGGATTCTTTGTAGCTTTACTTTTTACAAACTATTCTCAAGATTAACGAAATCTTGAAGTGAATAATCTTGTAGCTGCCGAATGTATCGGTCTTCTTATCCGGTTATGGAACGATGGAATACTGAACACTGCTAAAATGTTGGATCTGTAGCGTGGGTCCTGGCTTGGATGAGATAGACAACGGTCGTGTTTTTGAAAATGTACCAAAAACCCACGCTGAATGTTAAATGGATAAAAACGTGAATGATTAAAAATAGGTCACCATTTAACAAGTGCTAAATTCATCAAAAATGGTGTTTGTCCCTTTTTATTAAAAACTGGTATTTCACACAAGATCCAAAACAGTAGCTTATACACGCTAGTAACTTTATTTCATTCGTATCACACCTCTACCTCTCCACATATCCACTTGACAATATGGCGAACATTATGAAAGCGTTGTAGGATTTGCGACTAATATTAACATTAAGTTAAAATCATGGAAACTTATTGTAAACTTTTTTTTTTTTTTTTTTTTTTCTTTCAACGCAAATTTTAGATTTTGAAAATGACAAATCTTATGTTTCGTAATTTGAGATGAGGATTGATAGTTTGGATTTGTAGAATAAAAAAAAAAATTAATGGCAGTCTAACATTTTACCAACTGTATTTTACGTCTTCACTCAACCAACGAAAAGAAGTTTATGAAAATATTTGACGTCAAATGTTAGCAACGGGTGCCATGGCGATTGGTGAGTTAAACGGGCGCGCCTCGAGTCCGCTTGGTTTGATATCTTAAGTTCAACTGCCTTGGTCGAGAAGCGGGGGGGGGGAAACTAAGTAATTCAGCGGAAGTACATCCTATGCAAAGTGTTTCATTGTATAATAGATCAATCGCTCCGCGCAGAAAAATAGGTTCACATAGAAAGAAAGTAGTCCGTCAAGCTCCAGTCCCTGTCCCATCGCCGCAATGTAGCATCCTTGTGTTTGTTTTACAAATACTACAATGGATTATGCTCCGATGAATTGGCTACTCTGGTGCCCCCTCGACATAAATTCACTAGACCAACTCGACAATCAACTAAATCCCATCCATTCACTGGGGAGGTCCCCAAATGCCAGTGAGCTTTCTACTCAAATAGCTTCTTTCCTCGTGCTGCTGGCCTCTGGAACTCCCTCCCTGTTTCTCTGACAGTACTGACCTGCAGAAATTTAAAACTAATGTAAACGGACATCTCGCTGCGCAGATACCAATTTAGGTTGAACCCCCCCCCCCCCTCAACCTTCTCCCTTTTTTCCTCAGTAGCCCCTTACGTCTACAGTGGCGGCCTGCCTTGTTTGGGGTGAACTATGTAACAAAAAAAAAAGTAACTGCTAGATTATTCGAACTTTTGTTCTCATTTTGAATGTTATCACAATGTTTCGGTCGATGTAACCTCCAGCCTTCTTCATGTGCGTCTTGCCGAACTCTGAAATGTCTGGAATTTCGAACCGAACCCTTTGTTCAATCCCGGTTCCGTTTCGGAGTAGAAGTTTTAGCGGCGCAGGCCTTTGCTTAGTAAGATACTGTATCTTAGAGAAAATGCTAAGACCTACGCTTACATTTAGATTGTTTAAAAGAATAAAAAACATGGAAAAATATGTATGAAAGTTGAATGTTAGAATAAAACGTAATTTAAAAGTAACACGAAATATTTATATATTTACAAATCTTACATGGTAAAATGTTAGTTTGAAATGTTCGTTGGAAGTCAGTTCCGAGAATATCAGTAAGCACGTGTGTGCGACCATGTTCGTATGTGTGTGTGTGTGTGTGTGTAGCCATGTGAGGCTTGGCGTTAGTACGTCGAAATGTGTGTTTAGTAGTAAGCCGACGCGCATGGAACCACCTCTAGCCTCTCGCCCAAAAGCGAGGGGCTAGAGAAAAGAGCTAAAAGAGGGAGAAAGGAAGTGCGTGCCTTCTTTTATATCACTCAAACCACGCGTGGTCAAGCTGACCTGTTGGTCCCTGATTAGCCGGAACTCTCTGGCAACGTGATTTTGCGAGATCAGACCCTGTTCTCTCCCTTAGATACGAAGAAGGGCTGAGTCAACAAAGAAAGAAAGAAAGGTCGTACATATATCTCCTTCGTTGTGGCGTCTGCCACTGGTTTGTGTTCTTCCGCCCACGCCGGTATGATAACATATTAGGATGTTAATCCGATCAAGTCTCAAGTAATGCGTTATTATACTCTTAGTATCACCTGTCTCTCATCTCATCTGTCAAGTGATAAGGTCATGTTTATACACAAGTTACGCATTTGAAACCCCATCAAGACGAAACTTTGGAACGGTCTTGTTTCTGTGAAATTTTATTCAACAAAAGGACACTTGTAAGGAATGGGCACTCAGAAGATTTCAGTTACGAAGATTGACGGAAAATTCCGAGTCAATCCCAGAAATGGGCGAAGATTTAAAAGCTGTAAAAAGACAGACAACACTAAGCATGTGAAAGGTTAGTTTAAAGTTTAAAATATGTTTAGCCCCACAAAATAGAAATAAATAACGTTGAAAAAAAAAATTCCTATTTTAAAAGTTTTTTTAAATATCTTAAACTGCTTCGGCCATTTCCGTAGCAGGAACGTAAGTGGACGATGATCAGTATAAATATCAAATTGCCGACCTTCCAACGCGCGGCGAAAAAAATGTTTAATAGCTCAGTAAATAGCCAAAAGGTTCACGTCCGAAAGTACTGTAACGACTTTTCGTGGGAATTAATCTTCAAGAAAAATATGACAACGGTTGAATCTTTGATTGATGGTGTTGCTGTAGGAAGCTGAACTGGAAACATCAACAACAATAGAAAATTCAGCATCAGGTATTGGATGTGTTAGAATCGGGTCGTGTTCCCGACTATAAGCGAGTTCATAAAATCAAGCAATTGTTGCATGCAGAAACAGAGTAATAATTAACAACCAAAAGGAGGTAGTTCAAATAAGGTTTATTGAACGTGTGTGTATGTGGGATGATGACGTGTGTGGTGTATGATGTATAAATATAGTAACATTTTATTAATTACAAAAAGAACAACAAAAAGGTGATTTCATATGTTTATTTATATTGAAATTTGAGAGATTTGTATTTTGTATAAGCATGAAAATGAATTCCCATTAAAATTTGGTTATATAATGAACTAAATAAACGAAAACGCGGAACGTCGATTGGTCGAATAGGTAATCTCCTACAATATGAAAACATGTTTTCTTTGTTATTTCTGCACCAATAGCTATTTTAAAGTTGAAAACTATTTACTGTTTCGATCCATATTTTGTCTTTCAGACGAAATTAAGCATCATTTATTAAAATATATTTGATAAAACCCTTTAGAACTGGAACTATATACGTACTTTGAGGGGTGAATCCATTTTTAAAAATATATACATTGGACTCCTGAACTCAATGATTATAGCATACTATAAAAAGGGAACAAAGTATAAAAAAGAAAATAAGGTTTCCGAATTTTGTTTTTGTATCATGTGTTTGTAATCATTTATCAATTCCATAGTGAGCTTGACCTGCAACGAATTGATAAAGATTTTTTTGTGCTGAAGATTTTATTATTCAACGAAATTCTGAAACATATGTACACAATAATATCTGTTGATATTGAATTTTTTTCGAGCATGATCACAAAATAATGATTATGTCATAAAGTTTGTATACTACTGATTTATAATATATGAGCTCTGTTGGACTTAAAACTAAATTTCACCTACAGTATTTATTTGTATCATAGAGATTTGAATTGCTTAATTTTTTAATATTTTTTAATTGCAGTTAGGTTGTTTGTCTCCTTATAGTATAACTAAAGTTAAAATATTTTAACTTAACTTTCTTTGACATAATATATATATATATATATATATATATATATATATCATGATTTTTTGGGGAGTACAAAACTTTCTTATTGCAAGCATGAAGGGAAGACGAATTCTATCGTTCATGTTTAAAAGTTAATGAAGAGAGAAAAAAAAAGTAAAAATAATGCCAGCCGACCGGTTTCGCCCTCTCTTAACAAAGGCTATATCGAGGGATTTAAAAAAAAAACAAGGGATTTAAAAAAACGGGGTGAAAAGAGAGAGTACATAACATAAAATAGCGTTATGGTATATGTACAATGGCGGATGAATCTTAGAGACTGATCACATCTAATCCCAATAGACATTCCCTTTGCTTGCAAAGGGAGGGACGTTTAAGACGAACGTGGATCGTCTCCAAGATTTTGAGATGGTATAACGAGTGAGCATGACTGAGAATTGTGAAAGAGTCCATGCTAAATTCCTAGCGGACGGCGGGTTTTTAAGTAAATGGTCTGTAATGGAAGACCCGTATGTGTTATTTTGAACGTCCGTTGATCGGAAGGTTCCACCTGATCCTACTCGGAATGTGCTGTTGGACCCTACTATCCAATCTTAACGTCGCCATACCCACGTAGTCAGCACTGCAACTACATTTAAAATGATAAATTACATTATTTTTTATGCGGGGGGCAAATACATTCTTCTCCTTACTCGATAAAATGACCCCCGCATTAAAATATACCTATGAAGGAGAGCGTAATTCCACTTTAGCTTTCTTAGATTTATTGGTAATAAAAACCCCATCGAGTTATCTTACATTAATTTACCGTAAACCTACGTTTACAGGATTATATACTCGCTGGGATTCATTTTGTCCTAAAAACGAAAGGTAAACTTGATTTGGACATTAACACACAGAGCCCTTATGATTTGCTCAAAATCAAAATTGGACGAAGAAATTAAAATTATAAGTAATACTTTGTCCAATAACGGCTATCCCCTTCATGTGATAAGGGAAGTCACCCAAAGAAAAATAAATACTTTTTCCGATATAAACCCATATACGGTGACTAAATGTCCAATTTACATTCGTTTACCTTGGTTAGGCACAGTAAGTGAGAAATTTGCCAAGCAAATCAGCTCAGCAGTTGAAAATTTTTATTTTTCTTCGAATGTGCGTGTTGTGTTTTCTACAAAACCTTTATTGGCATCCTCTCGTAAAAACGTTCTACCCCCCCCCCCACCATAAAAATAATGTAATTTATCATTTTAAATGTAGTTGCAGTGCTGACTACGTGGGTATGGCGACGTTAAGATTGGATAGTAGAGTCCAACAGTACATTCCGAGTAGGATCAGGAATGGAACCTTCCGATCAACGGACGTTCAGAATAACACATACGGGTCTTCCATTACAGACCATTTACTTAAAAACCCGCCGTCCGTTAGGAATTTTAGCATGGACTCCTTCGCAATTCTCAGTCATGCTTACTCGTTATACCATCTCAAAATCTTGGAGACGATACACGTTCGTCTTAAACGTCCCTCCCTTTGCAAACAAAGGGAATGTCTATTGGGACTAGATGTGACCAGTCTCTAAGATTCATCCTCCATTGTACATATAACATAACGCTATATTATTTTCTGTACTCTCTCTTTTCACCCCGTTTTCTTTTTTAATCCCTTGTTTTTTTTTTAATCCCTCGATACAGCCTTTGTAAAGAGATGGCGAAACCGGTCGGCTGGCATTATTTTTATTTTTTACTTTTTTTTTCTCTCTTCATTAACTTTTAATCATGAACGATATAATTTGTCTTCCCTTCATGCTTGCAATATATATATATATATATATATATATATATATATATATATATATATATATATTAAAATAGAAGAGTGTATATTTTTTTCTTTTTGAAACATCTTTTTAAGAATTTAATAATAAATGAAGCTAAAAGCCTTTAAAAGCATGTTTAGATTTTTTATTTTTCATTTTTTTACCTTGGAAAATAAACGTGGCGTTGTTATAACGGTTCACTCACTTTTTAAATATGAGGTGACGCGCATGCACGCGATATTTGTATTAAATAGGAGAGTTCATATATTTTTTCTTTTTAAACATCTTTTTAAGAATTTAATAATAAATTAGGCTAAAAGTCTTTAAAGGCATGTTTAGATGCGATATAACAACATCACGTCTATTTTCCATTCTTACAGACTGCTACAAACATACGGAACTGTTACAACTTCTCCTCATACTCTGAAGATGCTAGGTATCTAGCGAAATTATTAGTCAAAAGATCAAGGTAAAAAATGAAAAAGAAAACAATCTGTTCTAATTTTATTTTATTAATAAATATCGTACCTAAACGTGCTTTTAAACGCCTTTAGCCTCATGTCAAAGGTGACTTCAGTACGGGTTTCGAATCCTGCGACTGGTGGTACAGTTATACCTATCTACACTGATGATTCTTGGTTAAGATGACACAGAGGGCCAGACGATAAGGCCTTAAGGTAATTTTAACAATTTTTCCTTTTTTTTCCACTCGTCTGTTTCATTGATTAAAATAATGCTTCCTCTAAAATTGATCCTACGATTCTGTTGTACACGAAATTTACTTACACACACACACACACACATATATATATATATATATATATATATATATATATATATATATATATATATATATATATAATAAGCTATGAAAATATATTTATGGCAATTAAGCTACACAGAGGCTCCCGCGTTTCATCCCCGGTGGGAATCTTCAGGCT
>OY744531.1:18134424-18251924 GCA_963556195.1 Sepiola atlantica | reverse complement strand
GGTTTTTATTAGATGTAAAAAAAAAAAATTTCTTGTTTTTTTCCCACTGGTTTTCACTAAATTCAAGATGGCGTATTCACGTTCATTCCTTATCAACCCCCCCCCCCCCCACAAAAAAAAAAATTGACCTTTTTTTTCCATGTTCCTGTGACAAAACTATTGATTTCTAATAAATAGCGGTTGTAACGGTCTAAAAATACAAACAAATGCCACAGGCAAGTTTGAAAATAACTTTTACAGTCTACAATTACTTTTATTTGTTGTATATTTGTTTTGTTTTTAGCGTTTTTACTCTGCTGAGCGTCGTAAAAGATTCCCAAAGTTTGAGATCCATGGCCGCTTCGAGTATTTCGTGAATAATAAAAAAAAAATTAAAAAAGAAAGAAAAATAACCTTGATTCATTTAAAGATTTGCAGGAAAATATTTAAAATCCATTTTTTTCTTTCCAATATTAATATATATTTTTTTAATATTATGTAATTTATTTAGTTTGAGATCCATGGCAGTTTGGGGCCATTGATTTGCTGTCTTCTTTATCTTGTCTGTTGTTGTAGAAAACGATAAATGTTTTATTTATATTTGTAGTTGTTAAAAAGACGAAACATTTTCAAGAATGTTAATCTGCTTCAAAAATGAATAAATTTAATGGTTAATGGATAAGTTCGTTAAGAAAGTGAGCCCTTGTCTGTGTGAGTGATTCGGTTTGGGGGGGTTTTTTTTTAAAATATTTATTAGCATAAATGTCGGGCGAAAAAAAATCTAAACGAAAACGTATAAAAAGCAAAAACTAACGAAAAATTTTAAATAAAGAATATTTAACTCCAAAAAAATTTGCTCGACGAGCAATTTTTTAAATTTATATTAGCATTTTTAAATTTCAAAATGTAAGGGGGTCCATTCGACTAAGAGTTGATGCATTTTCTATAAAAAATAATAATAATAATAATAAAATAAAATATTAAGTTACAAGAAATTATCTTTCAAAGTTATTAATCTAAACGGTGGCCGGAAAAGTCGGCAAAGGCAAACTCGGCAACGGAAAACTCGGCAACGGAAAACTCGTCAATGGAAAATTCGGCAACGGAAAACTCGGCAATTTTGGCCAAGTAGGAAAATTTGGCAATTATCGAATAAATATCAATTGAAAATAGATTTTAGAACCGTTTTTACGGGAGGTATACTTGTAAATACGGAGCTACTCCCCTCCCCAGTGAAAAACATTTTTTATATTATTTTTTTTTGGTACTTGTGCAGTTTACGAACCGGGTTATTTTTTAGATAAGATTTTCAAGTTAAGTTAAATTTTTATGATATCTTTTGTTTATCAAATTGTTAGGTGAAAGTACAGGGTTAGGGTTAGGGTTTAGGGGTTAGGGTTAAGAGTAATATAAAAATATAAAAAATGTTCTTCACTGGGGAAGGGGGTAGCCCCGTATTTACAAGTATATCTCCTGTAAAAACGGTTCTAAAATCTATTTTCAATCGATATTTATTCGATAATTGCCAAATTATCCTACTTGGCCAAAATTGCCGAGTTTTCTGTTGCCGAGTTTTCCGTTGTCGAGTTTTCCTTTGACGAGTTTTCCTAAATTCAATCTAAACACGTGCTTGATGCTTTCAAAAAATGCGGAGGGGATCATAAAAAAATATAACACCCCACAAAAAAAAAAATGGTTGCCTCCAAAATTTCGAGTCAGCAATTTTTTAAGAAAAAGATGATCTCTTAAAGCTTTTGCTACCGAATATACATAAGCAGTATATACATAAGCAGTATATACATAAGCAGCATATACATAAGCAGTATATAAAAAAAGATGGTGCGTCCATTGTGTAAAGTTGAATTAACTCGAAATAGGGCGTTTTGATTTTACTGATAGTGCAAGAAATGGACCCAACTTTCGTGTTTAGGGGGTTCGGAATTAATTACAACCCGGAAGTAATTACAACTCGAAATTAATTACAAAAGTTTTATTTCATTTTATCATCAAGAATTTATAAAGTCGTATGTTAATCATATTTTTTAAAGAAATTTGTAGTATATTTTATCATTTAAGAAAATTTGTAAAGTATATTTATCATATTTTTTAAAGAAATTTGTAAAGTATATTTATCATATTTTTTAAAGAAATTTGTAAAGTATATTTATCATATTTTTTAAAGAAATTTGTAAAGTATATTTATCATATTTTTTAAAGAAATTTGTAAAGTATATTTATCATATGTTTTAAAGAAATTTGTAAAGTATATTTATCATATTTTTTAAAGAAATTTGTAAAGTATATTTATCATATGTTTTAAAGAAATTTGTAAAGTATATTTATAATATGTTTTAAAGAAATTTGTAAAGTATATTTATCATATTTTTTAAAGAAATTTGTAAAGTATATTTATCATATTTTTTAAAGAAATTTGTAAAGTATATTTATCATATTTTTTAAAGAAATTTGTAAAGTATATTTATCATATTTTTTAAAGAAATTTGTAAAGTATATTTATCATATTTTTTAAAGAAATTTGTAAAGTATATTTATCATATTTTTTAAAGAAATTTGTAAAGTATATTTATCATATTTTTAAAAGAAATTTGTATAGTATATTTATCATATTTTTTAAAGAAATTTGTAAAGTATATTTATCATGTTTTAAAGAAATTTGTAAAGTATATTTATCATATGTTTAAAAGAAATTTGTAAAGTATATTTATCATATTTTTTAAAGAAATTTGTAAAGTATATTTATCATATTTTTTAAAGAAATTTGTAAAGTATATTTATCATATTTTTTAAAGAAATTTGTAAAGTATATTTATCATATTTTTAAAAGAAATTTGTAAAGTATATTTATCATATTTTTTAAAGAAATTTGTAAAGTATATTTATCATATGTTTTAAAGAAATTTGTAAAGTATATTTATCATATTTTTTAAAGAAATTTGTAAAGTATATTTATCATATGTTTTAAAGAAATTTGTAAAGTATATTTATCATATGTTTTAAAGAAATTTGTAAAGTATATTTATCATATTTTTTAAAGAAATTTGTAAAGTATATTTATCATATTTTTTAAAGAAATTTGTAAAGTATATTTATAATATGTTTTAAAGAAATTTGTAAAGTATATTTATCATATTTTTTAAAGAAATTTGTAAAGTATATTTATCATATTTTTTAAAGAAATTTGTAAAGTATATTTATCATATTTTTTAAAGAAATTTGTAAAGTATATTTATCATATTTTTAAAAGAAATTTGTATAGTATATTTATCATATTTTTTAAAGAAATTTGTAAAGTATATTTATCATGTTTTAAAGAAATTTGTAAAGTATATTTATCATATGTTTTAAAGAAATTTGTAAAGTATATTTATCATATTTTTTAAAGAAATTTGTAAAGTATATTTATCATATTTTTTAAAGAAATTTGTAAAGTATATTTATCATATTTTTTAAAGAAATTTGTAAAGTATATTTATCATATTTTTAAAAGAAATTTGTAAAGTATATTTATCATATTTTTTAAAGAAATTTGTAAAGTATATTTATCATATGTTTTAAAGAAATTTGTAAAGTATATTTATCATATGTTTTAAAGAAATTTGTAAAGTATATTTATCATATTTTTTAAAGAAATTTGTAAAGTATATTTATCATATTTTTTAAAGAAATTTGTAAAGTATATTTATCATATTTTTTAAAGAAATGTGTAAAGTCGTATATTAATCATATTTTTTAAAGAAATTTGTAAAGTATATTTATCATATTTTTTAAAGAAATTTGTAAAGTATATTTATCATATTTTTGAAAGAAATTTGTAAAGTATATTTATCATATTTTTTAAAGAAATTTGTAAAGTATATTTATCATATTTTTTAAAGAAATTTGTAAAGTATATTTATCATATTTTTTAAACAAATTTGTAAAGTATATTTATCATATTTTTTAAACAAATGTGTAAAGTCGTATATTAATCGTATTTTTTAAAGAAATTTGTAAAGTATATTTATCATATTTTTTAAAGAAATTTGTAAAGTATATTTATTATATTTTTAAAGAAATTTGTAAAGTATATTTATCATATTTTTTAAAAGAAATTTGTAAAGTATATTTATCATATTTTTTAAAAGAAATTTGTAAAGTATATTTATCATATTTTTTAAAGAAATTTGTAAAGTATATTTATCATATTTTTAAAGAAATTTGTAAAGTATATTTATCATATTTTTTAAAAGAAATTTGTAAAGTATATTTATATTTGTAATTAATTCCGGTTTGTAATTAATTCCGTCACCCGTATTTAGTCATTTAGATTCGTCTGGCCTTCTTGTGTTTTCTTTTCTATGTTCCACTCTAGTGTTGATTTACCCCCCCCCCCCCCTTAATAAAGTAACTGCATAGATGTCGGTTATGAACACATGTGTGGGCGCGACATGCTAGTGTATCTGGCGCGGAGTGAAGAGAGACAAATCACCATGCCGCCAATCTAAGCCAATGCGAACGATATTTAGAACTAGCTGAATGAATGGGTGATGCTGAAAGAGAAAATCTTTCGGTGAGGGGGGGGGAGGTATCAAACTGATGAGCGAGATGAGTGGATAACTCTAACGACATTTATCTGCCTCGTGGTGTCCGAGACAATGTACTGCTACTTGGGATTTGGTTACGTGCTAAGAGGTTCACAGTAAGATATTGAATCTAAAAGTATTATTTACCTCCTCTTCAAGAGGTTAGGCACAAGGCCATTTTTATCTTACTCCCACATGGTAAAATGTGACCCAAGGTCAGGTCGGAAAGTGGGGCTTGAAAAGCCAGCGCCTGAGAAGGTGAGCACTCTGGCCATTAAAAATTGCCTGGGCAACCCCGGTCGGCATTCCCCGGTAGGGGCGCCTCAGACAGTAAGCAATAAACTTACTCCTTCCCAAAGAGGGGAGGCAAAGCCCGGGAGGGTGGACCTCCTAGAACTGCACAGGACAGATCCATAGACCGGCGTTAATCAAGCCCCGAAGGCCAAGACAATACCAGTCTATGAGGTGCAGTAACCATCGGAACAGATACTACACTTTGATCTTGGCCAAAGACGATAATGTTAAAAAGATATACAACAGAGTAACCATGTAAGAATAGAGGATATGTTATCCCCTCTCTTATATTCAACTCACGAACTGAAATAAAGAAACCTTTTTACAACAACAACGAAAGAGGTTTATTCGGATCAAAAGTTTACCTATACCGTTTGGTATAGGCGGAAGAAATTTGGACAGTGCCCGAAAGAAGAAGGAGAGGAAAATAATTTCTTAAGGCTCAGCAAATATCTTTAGGCGAAAATAGGTGGTGTGAGCGTCCAGTGGACAAGGAGGCAGGAGATAGAGAGAGAAGGTGTTTCCTCGTTGTTTGCCGGAGTCTCTCAGAGGCGATCCTTCTTGGCTCGTGCCAGGGTACCGTCTGCTCTCATCGTCTGCAATATATTAAGGAAGCTCAAGTAGTCCCTTAGGGAACTAATGATATCAATACGCCCTGCGAGCTGATTGGCCAAACCAGCTCACAGGGACACTGATACACATTACAAAGTAAATCTAATCTATGACTGCTACGACCAGACTACGGGGTGTGTGCCAAATCCGTCTCGCCATTTGCTTTTGTCTGGCTCGCAAATTGAAAATAAATTGAATTTTTTTAAATTAAAAATAAATAATAATTAAAAATAAAAATAAATAATTAAAACAACAACAACAACAAGATGATGATGATGATGATGATGATGAGTATGATGGTGGTGGTGGTGGTGGTGGTGGTGGTGGAGACGGCGGCAATTATGAGAATTATTTCACCCAGGAAAGCATTTCTAGACTTTGTTTCCAAAATAAATGACCTACGGACGGACAGAGCCCTTATAGAGGTGCATGGATGCATCTGAAAAGTACTTAATACAACTGTATTTTTCGGAAATGTATCCCTTTTCAGATAATTTCGATTTTTTAAAAACTAATCCGCGAGATAAACGACAAAATATGATGGAAATAAAAACTAAAATGGTTTGAAATAGAAAATACTACAAATGACCAACAGACAGACAAAACAAAAATAGCCTTGACCTTTCGACTAGGAGCTAAATGAAGTATCTGTTCTGATACTACGGTTCATCTTTTCTGTCCTCAGTTAATGAAGAAGAAATCTTTCTAGGCTAGTAATTTTATTTTTTTGTCTCGATCCAGAGTGCCCCTTTTTGGTGAACTGGATTTTCCCCAAATTAAAAAAAAAGACCTTGTGTCTGACTTGGGCATGTAAATAGGGATAAAACATTCTCAGTTATAATATAGATAATATTTCTACCTTTTAAAATAGCCATCATTTTTCTTATTAATGTGATAATACCGGACATCTAAACTGTGAAAGGGGGCATCCAATCATATTCAAACCCTAACCCTGTCTCATATTATTTCTCAGTACTAGAATTTAGCCAGTGGCATCACCAGACCTCTACGCGACTGACTACAGTCCAGTCAATTTGGCAATAATACATTTAAGTCGAATATTATACGCAGGTTTAGATTCTTTGATACGACAGAAAAAGTAATGTTTTCCTTTGGTTGCGAGGTACGAATGAATCATAATACTTTTAAATTTTAAGTTTAAAGGGATTATAAAAAATAGTATTTAAGAAAATTAAGTCAGAAATTGCTTTCTATTCGCCAGTTTCAAAATCAATTTCTATCGTGCTGTTCTGGTTGATAGTCATATTTCATTTCCCATTCAGCAGCGGTTGACCATTGTCTTGAGCCCACGTTGTATTTTAATATTCAAGAGCTTGTGATCTGCTGCTTGTTCGAACGGAGAATAACCGGTCGAATTAGGCATAAGTCATTAATTCTCTCCAGAGAATTAATTATCTTGACTTCAGGACGAAGAACTATTGCAGCTGAAAATTGAACACCTGATAAAAAGTGGACAAGACATTTTTGATAAAAAAAATAGTATTTATTTTCTTACTGCATTCCGAAAATTACGTCAGTTCCTAACCAAGCCAGATACTGTGACGCCTGTCTCTACAACCCTTTTGTTCGTTATCAAAAAGAACAATTTATTCGTTTTTCTTCCATAAATTCTTATTTTCCAGTCAACACTTGGTTTCAGCATTGCCCGTTATTTTGATACAACAGTGGCATCTATGCGGCCCAACCCACAGCTAAGACACAGAAAAACAAACAGGCAGACAATCTTCTCTTATCGGTTTTCGTTTAATGAAAATATCCATGTCTTTCCTGTTAATTCATACTAGTGCGGTACCCTGGCCGTCGACCTTCGTAGGCTCACTTTTAATTCATACTAGCGGTTTATTTTAGTTTTCATCTTCCGTGGGGCCGTTCAACATTGTCACACACTTGATAAAAAGTGGACAAGACATCCTTGATAAAAATAGTATTTATTTTCTTATCGAAAATTAAGTCAGAAATGACTTTTTATTCACCAGTTTCAAAATCAGTTTCGAATTTCGAACAGTCACGAAGTTAACAAATACTGCCCATTTTAAAAATATATTGTAGAGTTTTTTAGACGCTTTGGCAGCGTCCCTCTATATATGTTCTATCATACAAGCAAATACATGAAACAAAGGAACAAAATGTTTGAAATAACAGAAGGGTTCGTTCCTAATTGAATTGTGTGCATAAAATTGCGTACATTATGCCAAGAAAGTCTGAAAAAATTCGCTGTTCAGATACCTCGTTATAATACATCTTCCTATTCCAGTAGCTTATTTCCCAGAACTCTAGGCTTGTGGAACTCTCTTCCTGTTGACTGTTTTCCTCCTACCTATAACCTTGGTCCTGTCTTTGCGATAATCATATTTTCCGTTGTTGTTAGCTCCTTACATCAAGTGGCTTCATATATATATATATATATATATATATATATATATATATTTGCCTATCTGGTATTTTTTAACAATTTTTATGCATATTTTATTCCTATGTAACTTTATATGCTAACTACCATACTGCAGAATGGTTCTTGGGTGTAATGTTTGAATAGTATTATTATTGTTATTATTATTAGTAGTAGTAGTATTATTAGTAGTAGTATTAGTAGTATTATTATTATTAGTAGTAGTAGTAGTAGTAGTAGTAGTAGTAGTAGTAGTAGTAGTAGTAGTAGAAGAAGTATTAGTATTATTTGATATGCAAATTACCATATTACACTGTAGTCTTAAGGCTAATGTTTTATTATTATTATTATTATTTATTTACTTATATATATATATATATATATATATTAGTGAAATTAAACTAGATTGTTTAGACATTTGGTTATTGTGGAAGTAGTAATTTGATCGGTACCACTGGAGAGCCATGAATTTTAAAACTGTTCTGTTTTTAAATCTCTGAAACAGTTACATGGTAAACAGCTGATGATCCCCGTTTAATATTTCACAATTCAAGTTAAGGTCCCCTGTTTTTGTTTCACTGTTATATACTTGAATCCCCTTTTTGTATTTGTAAATTTTCCAGCGGTAATTCGGCTTATGCAAGTGGCAAGTCTGCGATAACTTGGATTTAGTTAGTATCCCTGGGAATTTAAACTGCATTTTCTTTCTTTGTTTAAAATGAGTCAAAGCTTCTTTAGACTATATATATATATATATATATATATATATATATATATATATATATATATATATAAATATATATATATATTTATATATATAAATATATATATATATATATATATATATATATATATATATATATATAATGTGTGCAGAGTTGAATGGTTTCGATGAGAATCCGAGTAAGAGAGCTCAATGTACTTATTAACAGAGCAGGAATAAATTTAAAGGTAATAAACTAAACACCCATTAGGGCTGTCCACATTATAAATTATTTCGACCTAGATGGGTCTCATCAGACGCATAAACAGCCACATTTCGGAACTGAATCATTCAAAAGCACCGAAAGGAGTTGTAACAGCAGTCTTAGGAATATCTGAAGGATTAACCGGTATTTGGTGGTAAGTCTTAACAAGATCCAACTTTGAAAATATCTTACAACCGTGTAAGGGTGAAGCGAAATCCTGAATATGGGGGATAGGGTAACGATATGGAACAGTAGTAGAGTTCAGCCGACGAAAATCTCCTGTAAGACGCCAGTCCCTAGAACGCTTCGGAACCATATGTAAATGGGATGCCCAAGTGCTAGATGAGGGTCGAATAATACCTAGCTGGAGCATGTGATTAAATTCATGCCTGGCTGCCTTTAACTTCTCCGGAGAGAGGCGCCTAGGACGAGCAAAAATTGGAGCCGCGGTTGTTTCAATGAAATGCATAGTAGAATGAGCAGGGTTTTTTTATTTCAAAATTCAAGTTCGTTAGGTCAGGAAATGAATTCAACAAAAAATCATAAGGATTGTCAGCAGAAGCCACAAAAAAATACAGGCCTAGTAAGCTGTTCAGAAGCTTTTCTGCAAGATAATGACCATCAAGTAAAAGTGGTGCAAGAATGATACAGATCCACATGAAATCTTTGCGTAGTTGCAAGTCCAAGGATCGTGCAACTTGACTATACGTGAGTATTGAAGAACGGTTACAAACTGAGGTTGAAATCAGTAGTTCGGGTGATTATACACTGTGGCAAGCGTGTGGCACAAGTCAGTGTGTGCTGTTGTATGCATGGAGGAGTAGAAGTAGATCTCTACTGTTGTGCATGGAAAAAAATGCATTTGTATATGCACTGTTGCAAGTAAGTGTGTGTGTGATTAATGCATTGTAGCACGTAAGAAGTGTATGTGAGCGGATATGCACTGCGTAGAAAGCTTAGCTGATTTAACTCTAACTCTATGTCGTGGGCAGCGAAATGTGCTTAAATCTAAAAAATATGTGAAACTATAGTGCTAGGCGGCCACAACTAACGTGAATGGCAGACATCACGTGTTAAGATAAGGCAAGAAGGAATTAGTCAAGCTAGTCTTAGAACAAATACTGTATTAATTGTATTACGAAAAATAGCATGTGGGCAGTCAAAAGGGCTAAATTGAAAATGGCATAGATATTTGGTAAAAATATGTGAAAAAACCTTAATAAGAAACCATAATCCTTACAACATAAGTCCACACCATAAAGGGTGACTTGGAATTATAGTTATTTAAAAGCGATTAACTTGGGTGTGAGTTAGCAATTAAAAATTAACCATGAAAGGGCTAGATGCATGCCATGTGGTTAATATTTAAAAATGAGCGGGAAAGCAGAAAATACAATTCTAAGAATCGCAACAGATTTTAATTCAATCGCAATTTAATAGCAATGGAAAATGTATTTTGTAAATAAATTAACGCTGAAAGATTATCTAGATTTATTCCAAAATATGCTTAAACACTTTAATACACAATTAGTGCCTCTCTACAAACTGGGGTAGAAGTAAAAACAAAAATACATTGTGTAACGCCATTATGGAGCTTTCGGTTAGACAATGATCTTTTTTTAAACATAAAAAAGAAAAGAAAAACATTGCCAAATCTCGGAAGTGTATTCAAACAACTCTAAAGAACACACGCCAAAATAGTATTTATAGAAAAGACTGAGACTAGCAACATTACATCTGTGAGAGAGAGGGTGCAGAGAAGAAAAAAGAGTGGGGCGAATCAAATTACAGATAAGTTTCTGCACTTTATCAAGAACCCTCAAATGGGACAGAGATTCACCAGCACAAATATGACAACAGTACTCCATACAGGGTCTGATAGTAGATTTGTAGAGAAAGAGAATAGGCTCAGGTGTGAGAAAGTGTTTGAAACCATAGAGAAACCGACTTTATGAGAAGCAGAGAGAGCAATGGATTTAATGTATGAACTCCAAGAAAGATTTGAGGAGAGAGAAAGACCAAGAAGTTTCAGGGTCGATTTCTCCTCAAGAGCAAAGCCATCAATCAGAATCTCAGGAAGAAAGAGGACATGTCTACGATTGAAAGACACGAGCTGAGTCTTAACAGGATTAAACAAAACAAGCCATTTTGTACCCCAATACACAACTGAACCCAGGTCAACTTCTAGATCAGCTGCATTTTTCAACTGATCCGAGGGAGATGGGCGAGAAGCAACACCAGAATAGAGAGTGGTATCATCATCATTTAATAATATTAAGAATAGCATGAGCGCTAGGGGCAGTTAAAAAGATTAGGAGAAATTGGAAGCAAAGGATCGATAGACAACATACAAAGCACAAAACTGATGAAAATAGCTGAACTATTAAGAAAAATCCTTGAACGCAAAAACCGATTCGCATGACTAATTAATGCTGACCAATCAGAGATAAAGTGAAATAGAAGCACAACTCGAAACACAAAAGGAACATTACGCGAAGCCAACGGAACTGAGACTACCAGAATAGATAAGAAAAATCACGTAATCTGACCCCCACCTTCAAAACACACACACATTCACATGGATGTGGTAACTCCGGCATCTGTTGGTGCCACAATAAAATGGTCATGAAGGGTCAAAGAGAATGGAAAGACCAAGACCAGTGGTTGTTGTCATCGAGTAATCAATGGGAAACGGCTGTTGCAAGGACACAAAGTGATCTGCAACGGTTATCGAAAGAGGTGGAAATTGTTGGAAATCTAGGGAGACTTATTGTCACAAAAACTCCGGGGAACGCCACCTGTTGCCAGTGAGTGATCACTGATAATGACTTGCGTGAGAACAAACGGCTGGTGAGTAAAAAAAAAAAATAAATAAATAAATAAATAAATAAATAATAATAATAATAATAATAATAATAATAATAATAATAATAATAATAATAATAATAATATTATAGTAATAATAATAATAATAATAATAATAATAATAATAATAATAATAATAATATTATAGTAATAGTAATAGTAATAATAATAATAATAATAATAATAATAATAATAATAATAATAATATAGTAATAATATTATAATAATAATAATAATAATAATAATAATAATAATAATAATAATAATAATAATAATAGTGACTTTTTCTCAACAGACACAGCAGTTGATGTATTGATTTCATAGTAGTAAACAAATATACAGTAACTGAATCGATTATTTAAATTTTTGAATTATTCTAAATAAGCGTTAAAATTTTAGTTGAACATTGTTTACTGGTAAATTTTACTTGAATGTATTAAAAGGAAACATATATATTTATGAATAAAGATAGGGATAAAATGATCCGACGTAATGGAAAATGAAAAAGGAAAACGCAAAAATTATAACATTTATGTGTTCATCAACGTTTCGTCTTTATTGTAAGACTTCTTCAGGATGAAGAAAAATGAAGAAAAAGTAATCATACAATTATCAAATTTGATCTGCCCAAGGACGGCGAACAGACTGTGAGTGAAAAGAAATTTTAAAAAATTGAGACAGGCAAAATTGGCTGAGTATTATCAGCAGCAGTTAACATAGTGTTTAGGGGTGGGGGAAGGATGGGTTGGTTGGATATGAGTTTATTATCTTTAGCCTTGGCCTGAGGCTCGCCGCCCTCGGGCAGATCAGATTTGATAATTGTATGATTATTTTTTCTGCATTTTTATTCATCCTGAGGAAGTCTCACAATAAAGACGAAACGTTGATGAATACATAAATAATATAGTTTTTGGCTTTCCTTATTCATTTTCCATATATATTTATGCACACAGTAATATTTAAATTACTCGAAGGATCCTGTGGAAATTCAACCGTTGTTTTCTTTATCTGTCTGTATAATTTTCTGTTAATGAAAATATTTCTCTTGAAATAATACATGTATGTAAGGTTTAATAATATTAGGAGAAAATGTCTCTTTCTTCTTCCATAAAATGAATTGTCATTGCATTTATATATTGAAAGTTGTAATGATTTAAATCTTTCTTAAAATAATAAATATTTTGGTGCTTATACAACTGAAAGCACAGGTGAAAATCACAGGTACAAATAAATTAACACAAAAACTCTTTGATATATTTACATATCAGGCCAAAATAGGTATCTACACCAAAAATTATGGAAAATTATTGAGTAGAATTTTAATTAAAAATAAAAATCAGTTTTATCGTATTTTGCAGATCCGCCATTGGTACAAGCGGAAAACCCGTAAAGCAGGAGGACATAATTCGGTCTGTCCTTTAAACAAGTAATAATAAATGGCAGATCGGCAATTTAAAATCTACTCGATAATTTTCCCTAAATTTTGGTGAGAATATTTATTTCTGCCTCATACTTAAGTTTTATTTATCTACCTCCCACAAGGTAAGATGTGACACAAGGTCGGGAAAGTGGGATTAGATAAGCCAGCGCTCGAGAGGTGAGCACTCTGGCCATTTAAAAATTGCCTGGGCAGCCCCGTCGGCATTCCCCGGTAGGGGCGCCTCAGGCAGTAAGCAATAAACTTACTCCTCCCCAAAGAGGGGAGGCAAAGCCTGGGAGGGTGGACCTCCTAGAACTGCACAGGACAGCGTGCAGTATCCATCGGAACAGATACTACACTTTGATCTTGGCCTGATACGTAACTATATACACGATTTTTTATTTGGAAATGCGTTTTTCACATGTGCTTTAGGCTGTATAAAGCACCAATATTTTCTTTCTTCGTACTGTAAAAATAATTCTTAGCTAAATATTTTTTTAATAAATAAAACGAATGTCACTTTTGAAAACATTTTCCTCAAGATGATGATAATTTATTTTAAGGTCATTTAAAATGACCTTAAAATAAAATGAATGCAAAGTGTGTTTTTTTTTAACTCGTCAAGTCGACGAGAGGACAACATTCGATTTTGAAACAATTCATTTAAAAATGGATGAAGTCGACTTTTTTAAACCTTAGCGACACCAGTAAATTTTCAATTATTTTTCATTTTTTTATAATCAAACGATCTCAATTTTTAAAATGGGTGGGAAGATGATAACGTACATACAAACATGAATAAGCGTCTTATTATACAGACTAGCAGGACCGCATAGAAATTCCACAGTGGATTACCGACCGTATTCTCTTTCGTCTGCTTTGCCAGTGAGAGAATGTATGTATGAACCTGTGTGTACGTGCGTTTGGTGAGTGACATATAGGTGCTGTCACTATGTGTATAATGATTTGTGAATGTCTCTTGTCCTGCATGTGCTGCTTAGTGAGGGTCTTTCAGCCCCAAGGGGCCTAGGCTAGATTGTGACGTACGCATGTGTGTTCTCTCTGAAAGAAAAATACCGGAAAAAGAGGAAGAAAAATGCTGTGTTTCGGTTTTTATACTACGTGTGACTATTTGGAAACGAATATTTCTTGTGCTGTGATTGGTTGACAAAAATTGGTGATTTGAGATTTGTCCAATCGAGAGTCGATATGTAAAATCAACATTCGCCGCGGCTGCTACTTCCAACATTATTCTCATCTTTTTACTGGTCATCAAATGTGAAAAGCGCTGCAGCAGAATCAAAACAAGAAAGTGTTTTTAGAGTTTACAATTTATTGCAGTAGAATGTCGACATCCTCCTCGCACACTCTGCTTTATAGATACAGCCAACTCCCCAACTCCAGCTGGAGGAAGCAAAAGACGGAACGTCTATTCACTTTTACAGCAAATCTCGTTTTTATGTTTTTCTTGATTCTCTGTCGACCGGTTACGTAATTCTGACAAGTGGTTTTCATACATTCCTTAAATCGGCATACCTCAAAAATGAAAACAATAAAATATTTACAACTTCAATTTTGGTCCCAAACTTGAAATTATCACAACAATCACAGTCGCATTCCAATCACTTCGTTTACCCACACCTCTGGCCTACATTTCATTACCATTCAAGCTACAATTCTTATTTACTACCCTTCTTTTTTTTCGATCACCCCGGGGTAATCTCATTACACAAGTCCTTAATAATTTTGTTCTCAATTAACCACATGGCCTAATGCCTTGGGCAAATCTCAAAACTGCTGAGATCTGAAACTAGGAACTATCCACCACTATCGGGGAGGGGGGCAAGGAGCAAAAAGAGAAAAAAAAACAATTCTTTAGGGTAATTCCTTCCTTTTCTTGATCCCAAATAATATATCGTTGGTTAATTTAGAAGTTAATTTTTTTCTGTTAATTACTTTATAATTTTGTAGCCGATTTCTTAACTGTTTTTTTTTTCATTATGCTTACCTCACAATTCGATCCGCGCATGCGGTAACTGTTAATTTCAAGCAATTACCTGTTATAGGACGGTACACTTTCATGTTCTCTTCAATAACATCAAAGTGCATTCAGGAGTTTGAATTACCTGGGCAGTTTGAATTACCTACTAGACACTATCCTTGAGTGTCTTCGGTCTCTCTGTACAAGGGGTTGCCAGGACAATCTGACATGAGGATACTTCACATTAGAAGTAAACCTTGACCAAATATTCAAAATAACAGTATTCGAAGCACAAATAAGATCCCCTTGACACAGCTATACCCTGGCTCATACAAGGAATGGTGCACATTCTCCAAGTTATGTTACCTCAAGTAGCAACACTTAGCTGGATACTCCACCACACAAGATTAATTCTTGTTCTGAAATCCGGTAAGACCAAGAGGCCACAAGAAAGATAACATAGTTAAATGGTCAATTGGGGAGAGGAAAATAATGTTCTTAACTTCTTTACTAACTCAACGTTTGACAGGTAAAGGAGAACATTAATGGAATATTCGAATATCTATGTATCTCATATAGAGATCAAGTGTTAGCCTCAGGAAGTGGTCCCTTGATTTCTGAGAACTTCAATCGAAGTAAAATGAAACAAAAAGAGTGAGGCCCCTATTTGTGAGCTTTGCAGAATATGGAGTTATCTTTTAGTTCCCATTACTCCCAGGTCCACTCTGCCCCGGAGGAGTGGTAGCATTTGCTAGGGTCCCATCTATGGGTTAAATAGAATTTGTCCCGGGCACGACACAAAACTGACACCCTTGAGCAAGGTGTTCGCATCTATTCCACCCCATCACACTGAAGTACATCTTTCCCAGCCCATTCTACTTTTTTTCTGCCTACCCTATTTCCCAACCCTATCAACTACTCGAGCCACTCCTCCTAACCGTCCTAGGTATGGCGCAAACTGCATCCAGTAGTGAGGTCTCAATTTGGGAGCTTTGAGGAATATGAAGTCATCCACTACTTCTGTCAGTTTCCCATCTACGGGTTAAATAGAAACTATCGTTTTACAGACTATTTTTTTTACAAAATATATGCCTAGAAAATAAATGAATCTACAAAATGCAATCTATCTACATAGTCAAAACATATGTACGGTTTCGGCATAAAATGACCCAATGATTGTTGACATGCTGTAAAAAAACAAAAACAACAATAAACCAATCACACGCCCCAAAATAAATGTCACTAAAAAAATCCGACAAGAAACTGATGATGAAAATGGTTCATTGTTTGAATTTAAATAAATTTGATAGTGAGACTTGATGATATTTTCAAAACAATTTGATTGATTTCTTAAAAACATGCAACATTTATCTCTGTCACTTTTTGTTGGAACATCATACTCTCGTAGAAATATAACTAGAAAAATACCCGTCCCAGGAAGAGTAAAATTAATTCCCAGAACAGTTTTGCACCACTTTTATGTCCCCTTGTGAAGATTAAAATCAAGATATAATGATATTAAAAAACTTATATCTAAAATCCTTGTCCCTATTTTGATCAAAATCCATTACATGATTTTGATTCTAGAAAATGTCTAAAATTTAAGGTTTACGTTTAAGAAATCTAAGGAAAAAATTGAAATTTAGGGAATCTTGCTTCAATGGTGTCTAATAACTATAGATCAAATTCAATGCAAATCTGAAATATTCGAATTTTCAAATGGGAGGTTGTGCCTATATTATGCTCCCTAAAAACCAGTTAAGATAGTTCAAAGAAACTGTAATTTAGGGTATATTTATTAATTGATGTCTAATACCTATTGTTAAAATTACACAAAAATCTGATGTATCTGAATTTTCATAAAGGGCTTCCAACTTTCTTTTTTCCCCTCTCTATGCATAAAACTAAATTGAATTTTGGAACACAACTGCTAGATGTAATGGGGTCAAATGTGAGCTATCACATTTGACCCCCTTCCAAAATTCATAATGATCGGTTAATTAGTTTAGGAGTGGATCCTATAGATACAACTACATAAACATACACACTTTATAAAGATAGAGATATGTAATCGGCCATTTTGTTTATGTCTGTTTCAGCTTAATTTTGAAGTGAGTTTGAGCTATAAATAACAAGTCAGAACTGATGAGGAGACTGGCTATAAAAGGAAGTACTAAAACAAACGTTCTTTCATTGTTGTTCATGACAAACACACTCTTTAATTCAAATACATACATACTTAAGATTTACCACTTGAGAATTCTTGCCATTTTAATGACGAACATATGTACAATTGTAAGGATCTGAGACATCAGTAAACTTTAGGCTGCCAAATTATACCATATATCTAGACCTGCTACAGGGGTTGCGAGTGAAGGGTTGTCAAGAAGCCAGTGTCCAAGAGGCCAAATTCCTATCGGTCCCAAGAAGAGAGTGTGTTTTTATATTATTTGGATTATTCAGATATCTGTTCTGATCTTGGATGTTATTCTCACAACGTTTCGGCCAATGTAACCTCCGACAATCTTCATGTGCGTCTTGTTAAATTCAGAAATCTTTATGTTGAACCTGTACGAAATTTAGAACTAAAACCTTTATTTAATCAGTTTTTTGTAATGAGTTCTGATTTTAAAGCTTTCCAGCAGTTTTACTGCTGGCCCACTCATCACCATGAGATGAGCAACAGCGACCAACAACACAACTGAGACGAGAAGAAATCAAGGTATGGAAGCCCAAAAGGATAAAGATGACACACGAATATATAACAACATTATCATAATGCTGTGACAACATTTTAGATGAGTGGTCGCTTATTCTTATTACTTGTTCATTAATGAGATTTAATAATAATTTGTAGCATTAAGTGTGCTTAATTCTAATAAAGCAAAGTTAGTCGGATTCTCGATTCTTGCCATCATACATTCCTTCCTACAAAAGCAACATTTCATTTTGAATAGCCATTTTATTTTGTTGAACGTTGGTCCATGTTGTTATAAAAAATAAAATATAATTCGAGTTAATTCCTTCCAGAAAATAATTCATCCAGTCAAATTTATTTTCCAATAGCCGCCATTTTTTAAGGAAGGTAACTCTGTATTCGTCCATTAAAGACTTACTGCCCTTTGTTTGGAAGAGAAAAATGATATTTTAGAAGAAAAAATAAAGGGACGTGATTCTGTATTTGTCAATTACTGACTTACTTCCCTTTCTTTTGAAAAAATAAAATAAAACTTAGGGTAAAAAAGCGGCATAGTTTCAAATAAACTTGCATACCTTAATAACATTAACAACAATTTTCTCTTTAATTAATTAATTTAGTTAGTAAGTTAGTTAGTTAGTTATTTGTTTGTTTGTTTGTTTGTTTGTTTAGAGTGCCTCTTTGAGGATCTCCATTTTTATCAATCTTCTCAATTAAAGTCATTACTTTAATTAATATGACGTCAATATACAGATCAAAGGTGCTAATGCAAGATAGACATTCAAAGAATTCCAATACTTACGGAGATTGGAATCCAAAGAGGAATAGAAACAGAACAAACTTTTCTTTTTTTTATTTTACAAACAATTTATTGTGTTTTCTTGATTGCACAGAAGAGAGCAATGTTTTTAATTGTTTTTTTGTTTTTGTTTTTGTTTTTTTCTTTTCATTTTTGTGCCCCAAAAAATGAAGGACAGTGGCCGGTACATTTTTTTTTTTAATTATTATTTTTTTAGTGGCTACCTTGACTAATGGTTATGGTGACGGTTAGTGGTAGTATTCCAGTGTTTTATTTTTTATTTTTTTGAGGGGGATACTGCAAATGGTGGACAGGGGCCGATAAATTGGCATTAGGCATATTTACGAAATATTACACGACGAAGAAGAAGAAGAAGAAGAAGAAGAAGAAGAAGAAGAAGGTGCATATATCGGCCAAGTCTAGAATTTGTCGTCAAAACTCTGGAATCTTTGTTAAATTTTTGGATGCCTATTCTGCACAAGTACCAGATCAAATCCTGTTAAATATTTCATCCGATAGTCCCCCAAAATCCATGGGAGTAGTTTGTTCTTGTTCCGTCAGTCACAACCAGGTAGAAGTGTTGATTAATTTTTTCTATTATTTTTAGTTATTACCACCTGTAGTAAGGATTGAACCTTCAACCTCCAGAAGACTGTTACTTAGAACTAATTGTTTAATAAACGTCTATAACCATTATACCACGGATCCATACGGGCAATCCTACAATGACCTGCTGACGTAGCAAGAACAATCTACTCCCATGAATTGACTAAATGTATGTTCAAAATTCAGTATAGGTTCCCGAGTTCAACATAAAGATTCCCAAGTTTGAAAAGGTGCACCTGAAAACAATTAGAGGTTACATCGGCCGAAACGTTAAGGAAATAACAACCAATAGTAGTCCGAATAATCCAAATAATTCAAGTTATTCCTTTGTTCACATAACAATTAGAAGTTATTCAACTAAGCATTGACAGGGCCGGCGGGACAGTTATAAAAGTGTGTGTGTGTGTGGGGGGGGGTCTCCTAAAAAGTCGGGGGGAACCGGCCCACATCACGCCCAGAATGCCAAATATGGGAATAAATTCAATATCTTGACTAAAAATGATCGTCCGATAGTGGATGAGAGCTCGTTAGAAGCGGAATGAAATTCTCTTGGTGATAGAAAAAGAAAAATTCAAAATATTTAAATTTTTTGGCGTCTGGACTAAAATTACCTTATTTGGGCATATTGGGGAAAAATCACTGTTTGGGACATATTTTGGTTTAAAATGATCGTCTGGTAGTGGTTGATGGCTCGTTAGAAGCGGAATGGAATACTCTTGCTGATAAATAAAGAAACATTAAAAAAATTCAATTTTTTGGCGTCTGGACCCAAACTACCATATTAGGGCATTTTGATAATAGATAAGCTAATTAGATAAAATTAAATACATGCATATCAACTTAATTATTGATGACCGTAAAGTGGGGGTGGGGGGGGGGGCAAGTTAAAAAGTGAGGGGGCTTGAGACCCCCCCCCTCCTTCCGGTGGCGCCGTCCATGATTGATATGGAACACTGCATGAGACCACAATCTTGACTGATCTATGAAACCATTCAATTTTGACTTTGGGAAAGTTTGTAGAAACGGTTAGTGAAAAGCAATCGCACTGATAAGTAGACAAGACAAAACTGAAAACTATCTGGGCTACAAGATTTTTTCACGCTTTCCCTCCTACGAATCAACTTGTTGTATACAATGTACATCAAACCTAAAAACAAGGGTTTCGTCCACCACTTACTCGCCACTCGAAAATCTTCTTGGCCTTTTGGCTAAGATCAAAGTGTAATGTCTGTTCCGATGGATACTGCACCCCATAGACTGGTATTGTCTTGGCCTTCGGGGCTTGATTTACACCGGTCTATGGGTTTGTCCTGTGCAGTTCTAGGAGGTCCACCCTCCCAGGCTTCGCCTCCCCTCTTTGGGGAGGAGTAAGTTTATTGCTTACTGCCTGAGGCGCCCCTACCGGGGAATGCCGACGGGGCTGTCCAGGCAATTTTTAAACCCCACTTTCCCGACCCGACCTTGGGTCACATCTTACTTGTGGGAGTAAGATAAAAACTGGCCTTGTGCCTAACTCCTGGAGAGGAGTAAATCAATACTCGCCACTCGAAAACAGGAATATGCTGAGTCACTCAAACACTAACTGAATTTAGAACACTAAGCACTGGCTAATTTTAAAGCAGAGGATATACAAGACGAAGATATTATCCGTGCTTTTATAAATGGCCTTCTAAATACAAAAGAGAGACAAAGTATCGTTGACCTAGGAGCAAAGTGTAATATCTGTTTTGATACTACATACATTTCATCTTTTCTGTCTCCGGTCAATGAAGGAGAAATCTTTCTAGACCGAGACAATTTTAATTTTTTCCTAATCCAGAGTGCCTCTTTTGGGGGAGCTGGATTTTCCTTGTGTCTAACTCTGCCCTCGTGGGGAGGCAAGTATATAGGGACAATCTATCCATCTCATTCACCCTTATCCTTGAGTGGCTTTTAGCCTTGATATGTGATAACGTATTCGTTTAAAACAACATTGGACAAAGTATGATTGTTAGATTTTAATGGTCTTCGGGAGTAAAAAGTCAACACAGTATATTTTACTTATTGATATTTTTTTATTTCAAAATATCAATAATCAATTATTTGGATGATTAATAAATAGAAATTAAAAGAACTCGGGAATCTGGACGTAATTTCGAATGGAACCCTTTATTAAATTCTCTCGACTGGGAAAAAGTCTTCAGTAATTCGCAATTCTTCATATCACCCACACTGAGGATTGAACCTTCAACCCTCAGATGACTGTCACTTAGAACTGAAATATACTTAGTACTATATCCACTGCACCACGGGTCCTTGTGGACAATTCTAGTATGAATTTTTGGGAGCCTTAAACTTATTCTTGTTTTTGATCTAACTACTTATCACTATAGATCACTACTTATCTATTATTTATAATTATAGGTTCCCATATTGTATTGAATTCTATACTAGGTCTGCTTAGTAAGTCATAGTCGCCCAACATATGTGCTGATTCTTTCAGTCGTCTTACTCTCCACCGTTCTTCTCTATCTATAATTTTTACTTCATCCCATAAGGGTAGACGGTTTCCCTTTTCTTTTCATATATGGTCAGCCATACCCGACTTTTCGATTTCTCCACGTATTACGGTTTTCCGGTCTTCTTCGAGCCTCACCTTTAGTGGACGACATGTCTCACCTTTTTATACTTTTCCACACTGACATGGAATCGCATACACACAGTTATTAGTCATGACTTTTTTCCGAGTTCGACAGAAAGATTCCCGAGTTCGACAAAGTACATCTGAAGAAGGTCGGAGGTTACATCGGCCGAAACGTGATAAAAACACTCAAGATGAGAACAGTAGTCCGAATATACCAAATTCTACGAATTATCAACGCTCATCTAAAAAATTCCGAAGCACAAAATAATTATGCGAAATTAAAAATATAAAACAAAATATGATAAATGAAAATGAAAGCTGTATTCGTGGAATTCTCTCATAAATGCAATTCTCTGAATCAGCGCTAAAACGAGTTGCAATGTTTTTTTGTTTTTTCATATCTGTCTCATCCATTGGGTGAACATCTCGGCCTTTTGGCTAAGATCAAAGTGTAGTATCTGTTCCGATGGATACTGCACGCCTGTCCTGTGCAGTTCTAGGAGGTCCACCCTCCCAGGCTTCGCCTCCCCTCTTTGGGGAGGAGTAAGTTTATGGCTTACTGTCTGAGGCGCCCCTACCGGGGAATGCCGACGGGGCTGCCCAGGCAATTTTTAAATGGCCAGAGTGCTCACCTCTCGAGCGCTGGCTTTTCAAACCCCACTTACTCGACCCAAGCTGTGGTCACATCTTACTTGTGGGAGTAAGATAAAACTGGCCTTGTGCCTAACTCCTAGCGAAGGAGTAAATAAATATCTGAGCAGGACGTATTTAAAAAGTACATGGAAACATTTTTTTGATTTCTATATTATCAATTTCTTCTTAGGACCCCTTAAGCTTAAGCCTTAATTTTTAGACATTTTCCAGAATCAAAACATTATAATGGATTTTGATCGAAATTGGAATAAGAATTCTAGACATACGGTCTAGTATCATTATATCTTGATTTTAATCTTCATAAAGGGGACATAAAAGTGGTGCAAAACTGTTCTATTTGGCCAACCTTGCTTAATTGGTGTCTAATGACTATGGATCAAATTTAATACAACTGAATTTTCAAATGGAGGTTGTGACTATATTATGCTTTTGAAAAATAACAACTTTAAGATACTCAAAAGAAACTGAAATTTAAGGAATTAATTGATGTCCAATACCTATCTGAATTTTCATGAGGGGCTTCCACCCGCTTTTTACCCCCTTTTGCATAAAACTTAATTAAACTAAATATAGCCCACATTTGGCCCCCTTGCGCCTAGCAGGTGTGTTCCAAAATTCATAATGATCGGTTAATTAGTTTAGGAGTGAATTTTGTATATACAAATATATAAACATACACATAACTAATTTTATATGAATAAAGATGATATATAGCAAATACTGACCTACTGAGTCATGGGTTTTTTAAACTCTATTGGGAAACCTAAGATACAATAATTAGTTTCAGAATAATTATCCTTAAATGGATCTGATGGCCATATTGAAGCCACTCGGTTGTAACTTGGGGAATTTCAAGCAGTCTTGGTTCACAAACACTAAATCTGCTGTCCAGAATTGTGAATTGTCATCTGCTAATGCAGACAAAATAATGAAGAAGCTAAAATCAAAAAGTCAGAGAGATATGAAAAGTCTTTTTTGCAATCGGACATTTGCTTGCATTCGGGCAGAGTTTTACCTTGTGTTTTTTCCCTACAATTTTTATTTTACTTTTTCAAATTTTAAATCTTGGCCTTTGCCAACTTATCTATCCCAGCGACTTCCTCTGATGATAAGATGTTGATCTTTGAAAAGCCTGGCTTAAGGAAAAATTTAACTTGAATAAATTGCCTTTTTGCGGAATATACCTTGCTCTGAGCAACTGAATAGAAATACGATTTGACTTTTGCTTTTCTAATTCCTTTTCATCCTTCTACATATCTATCTGCTCTATCCTGGATATTGAGCTGTATACTTTTCACAATAGGTTTTACCTTTCCTAAAAGTTCGCTTTTAGTTCACCACTTTATATATACAAGGTGGGACAAAATAAGGGTCCTATCTTTAAATTTGAATAACTTGAATTTGAATAACTTCCACAAAATAAAAGTTAAACTCACCAAACTTTATGTGTGTGTAGACTGACCCTTCCGAGATTTTTTGAAATAAACAAAACAAATTTTAGCCGAAAAACACTTCTTAAAACTTACAAAAACTAAAGTATTGTTTTTTACACTGTTTTGAGTTTTTTAAGCAAAAATAATGTTTTCTAAATGAGGGTACGTTCCTTAGGGCTAATACGGCTCATGCTTGCTTCGGAAGGGGTCCTTTACTTATTCTAAAAAAAAAAAAATTTTTTAAATCAATAAATAAAAAAGTTATGAATTTTTTAAAATAGGACCCTTATTTTTGCCCACCCTGTATATATATATATATATATATATATATATATATGATTATTTTTATTTACACAGACATGTACAAAATCTGCGACACTGGCATGACGATGTTATCGATCAACAGCTATTATAAACTGAGATCTCATCAGACAGAGTTAGAATCCGATCTTAACCTTAGATCATATTTGGAAGGAATGAAATGGAGAAAAAAAGAAAAACTTTTTATAAACCCGGTTGAAATTCTTAGGATTACTAACCTGTGGATGTTTTACCTGGATTATATATATATATATATATATATATATATATATATATATATATATTGTATTTTTCTTTACTTTTCAAATCTCTCTGACTTTTTAATTTTAGCTTCTTCGGCAAATGAAACGGACCGTAAAAAATACATATCACAGAAATGTTATGTTTTATTTGGAAATATGAAAAAATAAAATAAAAAAACATAAAAATATGGTTATTAGAATATAAAATGAACTTGACATATATATATATCATACTTCTGCTCTATCCAGTATATTGAGCTTTTCTCACATCACAATAGGTCCAATTGTCTAAAAGTTTACCTTTTAGTTATAAATTTTCATATATATATATATATATATATATATATATATATATATATATATATATAACAGTATACCGAAAAAGCGTTCCATTTAAACTAGATTAGATTTCAGGCTCCCAAAATTCGGCGATTTAGTCGTTTCGCAGCCAAAATGGCGGACAATGAACCGTTTGCTAATTTCCGAATTCAAAAATGAGTAAGTAAACCCAAATAAATTCTGTAGGACTAATTTCAAATTTACCTTAAATTATTTTAACGGAAATACAGTTGGGAAATTAGTCAAAATGTCCTCCATTTTGGCTGCGAAACGACTAAATCGCCCACAATTCATACTAGTTACGTTGTGAATACAGCAACCAATATGAGAATAATAGTGCGAATAATCCAAATAATACTTAAAAATTTCTTTCAAAATAAAAAAATATTTTCTAATATTTAAAAATGTAATATGTTAGGTTATCTTTTAATTCGTGCATCGGTACTTTTGCGTCATGTAAGGGGAAATGACTGTTAAAAATATTCTGTAGTCACATATGACGAATTGTTTAGAGCTCTCCTACGTTAGAAGTCATTTTTAGTTTCCTCCCACAATATTAGAATTGTCGTCTATGATGATTTTTAGTTACCCCTTTTTCATCTAGTTGATTTGTTTTTGTTTTTTCTGTGCCAGATTGGAATAGGAAAAAAAAGAAGGAAAATGTCAGCTGTAGCATCGGTTCAACTGGAATCGGCTGCCTATTTGGTATGCCTGACCCATGCCTTGTCGACCGAACGGGAGGAAGTGATGGGACTTTTGCTGGGAGAGGTAAAAACGAAACAAAATACTTTCTATGTCAAACAAAAGTTACTATTGTTTATTATAATCTTTTTTTCTTATGATAAAAAACATTGTTACCATTTTATTAAGTTTATAGAATCACCCCCTTCTCCAATCGGATGGTTTTGGGGTGGTTCGAGTGCTATTGGAATGATTTCTAACCCTTAAAAAAACACCCGATTGAAGACGGGAGTGATTCTATAAAAATACCATTTTGTTGTTCCTGTTGTAAAAAAAAAATGGTTAAATAATGTTTTACCATGAAAAAAAGAAAGATTTTCTGTCCTTAACTAGAAAATTATGAACTCGAGTTATGTGTCCTTAGCCCCGTTCTCAACTTGTTTATAAAAATGGTGACGATACTTTTCCGGTCGAGTTTTTATTTCGGTGTTTCACGTGTACGATGAAACTTGCTATGATTTAATGTTATTTATTTATTTTACTAAAACATGGGGTACTGTTTTAGATATTGACCCTAATTTCCGTGACTGCCCGGCAGCAGCGAGCCGACAGCTAACGGAAGCGTCCGAGACCTGCCGAGTCGGCAGACGACAACAATGTAAGACGATGAATATACGTAAAGAAAAAGAAATGCATATATTTTTATACAAAAAATGAAATAAATGAACAAACCCATAGCTGAAATGAATAAACTTTTTTAAAACTAATATTTAACCATTTTATGTAAGAAAATTTTTTATAAACGCTAACATTTTAAACCATTTTTTTTGTAACTGAAATAAACTGTTTTTATAAACTTTAGAACGCGAAAATAATAACTTTTTTAAACCTTTTTTTTTTTTTTTTTGCAATTACGCATTGTTTTTTTTTTTTTTCCATTATTTTAGCTGGAGGGGTAAGGGCTTGTTTTTCGTTTTTGGAGGGGGGGGGGCTTAGCGAAATACAGGCAGAAGAGGAGGACTGCGAAAAAAACGTCCCCGATCGCAACGAAATCCAAGCCCGGCATTCCTGGGTGGGGCATCTCCAGGCATATTTTTCAGTAACTGTCTTTCGCGGTACTAGCCGGCAAAGTCGGCCGCCGCCGCATCGCATACATCGCATATCTTTTGCCAGCAGAGCTTTCTGCTGGCAAAAGTTAATGCACTCCTCCGGAGAGGCAATTGAACTACACAACACTTCAAAATTCATTGTCAACAAGTGCCAAGCGTCGGATGCCAGCCTCGTTTTCGATTTCGGCAGGTCTCGGACGCTTCCGTTAGCTGTCGACTTGCTGCTGCCGGGCAGTCACGGAAATTAGGGTCAATATCTAAAACAGTACCAAACATGGTTTTAAGTAAAAAATAATCGGAACAATGTCGAAATCTGGTTAAATTGTCGTTTCTCAGCCAAAATGGCGGACAATGAACCGTCTGCTAATTTCTGATTTTTTTCCGATCTCACACATGTGTAAGTAAATCCAAATAAATTGTTTTTAACTAATTCCCCAACTATTTCCTTTTAAAATAATTTACGTTAAATTTTAAAATTAGTCTCAAACAATTTATTTGGGTTTACTTACTCATTTGTGAGGTTGGAAAACTGCAGACGATGCGTTGTCCGCCATTTTGGCTGGGAAACGACAACTTAACCCGAAATCCATTTCAATGTAAATAATTTACGTGACTGAAATAGGAATTTTTTAATCAAACAAAATATAAATAAACAAATGTTTTATCTTTTATAACTGGTTCCGAATGTATCGTTGTCTCGGTGAAGGTGCGGAATAGTTAACAAAGGTTCATCACCCTCTCCATATTAAAAATGGGTTTCTAAATAATAATGTTATTATTAACGGGTGACACTTTTACCTCCCGCCCAGCGCTAGCGTTTTGGCTCACGTGACTCAATCGTAGTCACTTATGAACAGAATAGTCTTCCGTATTAACAATTAGCATGTATCCCACCCCCAATACATTTTTTTTGTATATTAATTATTTACCTTACGAAATAGAATGAAGATTGATGGATTTTTGCCCACCGCCGCCCAGCCCCCGGCGCCAGCATTTTGGCTCACGTGACTCAATCGTAGTCACTTATAAACAGAATATTCTTCGTTATTAACACTTAGCATATATCCCTCCCCCCCAATACATTTTTTTTGTTTATTAATAATTTACCTTACGAAATAGAATGAAGATTCTATTTCGTAAGGTAAATTATTAATAAACAAAAAAAATGTATTGGGGGTGGGATACATGCTAATTGTTAATACGGAAGACTATTCTGTTCATAAGTGACTACGATTGAGTCACGAGAGCCAAAATGCTGGCGGCGGTGGGCGGGGGATAAAAGTGCTGCCGTTATTAACGGGGGGGGGGTCTTTTAAAACTATTCTATACCTTCACCTGTTGTTGACAAGTTGGAAGTTACATCGACCCGAAACATTGTGAGAATAACATCCAAGATGAGAATAGTAGTCCGAATAATCCAAATTATCAATCCTCATATAAAAAATTCTACAACATAAGACTCATGTTAAGCTGTGTTTCATTTTATTGTAAACTAGCATAGCTACCCGGCATTGCTCGGGAATCAAATTGGTCCTTATCTATTCGATGAAAAAGTCAGTCACAAACACCAAGCACTAAACAGCTTGTTTTCTGTATGAAGTTTGAATTCTCTGAATTTGGTCCAAGTGACGAGATATAACTGGCCGTCAGCCGCCCCGCAGCGAGAGCGACACAATATGAATGTCTCAAACCTACCATAGTAGCCCCTACTAGCTGCACATAAAAAACAATTCCCTGAATAAATAACATTTAGGCTTTGATTTTCTCGAAAAAGTGAAAAAAAAAATTATTTCATCTTTCTATACATTTTTTTTATGTCAAAAAATTATATATTATAAAATGCATTATCATAGTAGCCCCATAAAGGGCTACTATGATAATGCATTATTATGGTACAACATTATTATAGCCCCACCTTGTAACACGACACAAACATCCCTCGAAACAAAAAAAAGATGACTAGGCACAGCTGAAATAGTTAGTGGCACTCGATCCACCATTTTCACTAAATCACATTTTATGATACGATAAATCGCATTCGTCACATCCTTCCCAATCCACTTTTTGTTTTCCAACACTAGGAGGATCCTAGCGGTCGCAGATGGTGAAAACTTCCTGTTCCTCTTCACTGGAACCTTCAGGTTCTGGAGGAGCACTTTTGCATTTTCTCACACCAGACGTAGATGGATGCAAAGCAGTAGTTGATCCTGGAGTTATCTTTGGTCCACGTTTTTGTGATGTTTTCTCTTTTGGCAAAATATAGTCCTCCAGCATACTGGCAACCGCATTTCCAAGAACTTCATGCAGTTGCATTTCATTGGCGGGAAACATAAAATAGTTTACAGTTGCACCATACATAATGTTACAGCCTAGCTTTAGAGGTCAAACAAATCAAGATTGATTAGTCGAAAGTGAAAAATACAGATTGACATAGGATTATCATAGTAGCCCCCAATGTCGGTACACTGCATAATCTTCAAAGCTGAATCCTGATCATTGCCAACGTCTCCACCTGCATCACTTTGTGCACCTTGTCACGATGCATCTGTAAACCAGATGTCACATCTGTAGTTGCTCAGCTGAGAAAGTGATGGATGTGCATACATTTTCTTCTGCATTTATCCTGCGCCATATTGAATTTCTCTCGACGACACAAGGTCAAAGGATTGGTCAGGATGAAGTCCGACCGTCCTAAGATCTTGGGTTCAGACATCATCTCTGCCTTTTACCAAGAGACCTTCATCTTTCATGCCAGTGTTGTCCCTATTTATTTGACTCCCCACAAGGGCAGAGTCAGACATGAGGTCAATTTTTTTTCTTTTTATGTGAGGAAATTCCAGCTCCTTGAAAAAGGAACACTCTGGATAGGGACAAAAATTTAACTGCCTCAGTTTGGAAGGATTTCTCTTTCACTGACCGAAGACAGTATAGATGAAGTGTAGTATCAGAACACTTCGCTCTTACCCAAAACACTGTTGTCATTTGTGAACAGTACATGTCCGTACTAGCACAGACGATTTTCTCTCATCTTGTCAGATTAACATCATGTCGTAATAATGGTAAATATCGACATTTCAATCGAATCTGGTCAGACAGGAATGGGTATATGTGTGTGTGTATATATATATATATATATATATATATATTATTTTTCTTATCTTTCCATTTTTGCTGAAGATGGGGCATCCTACCGGATGCCAGACATTCACCGGCTATTTCAGACACTCCAGCCTAGAGATCTTTTTAAGATTCTAACTGTCCCTTTAAGTGCAATTATTTGTATTTATCTTGCCCTCGGTTCACCGGGTATATTCGCCAAATAGCTTTTGAAATTCTTTTTCATTAGTCCCGTTGCTCCTATAATTACTGGTATAATGGAGATTTTCCTAAGATTCCAGTTTCTTTTCATGTCGTACATATATATATATATATATATATATATACAGGATGTCTTAAAAATATGTATGCACCCCTTGAATCGTTATAACTAGTTATTATAACTAGTTATAACGATTCGAGGGGTGCTTACATATTTTTAAGACACCCTGTATATATAATGTGTGTGTGTTAAAGTGAATAATTTTGGTAAGAAATCCAAGTATGAGAGCCAATGTGGAAAACAGAGCAAGAATAGAATATAGAAAGAAAAAATTCACATACACATCGTAGCTATCGGCACTATAATTCGTTGAAATAAATAATAGTGCCGACAGCTACGATGTGTATGTGAATTTTTTTCTTTCTATTTATATATATATATATATATATATATACATATATATATGTATATATATATAAGACGTTGGATTTTAATATTAAAAAAAAAAATTAATTTAAAAAATTAAAAGTAATTTTTTTTGTTTTCAGATTGATGAGAAAAAAGTGACGCATATTTCTGCCGTGATTATGTTAAGACGTTCCGATAAACAAGCAGATCGCGTGGAGATTTCTCCCGAACAGCTTTCGGCTGCCTCGATAAAAGCAGAGGTAAGTTACGGAGTGTTACTTTTCTTATAATGCAAATTCGCTGCCTGGTTATAATCAAAACTACATCATCATCGGGCAACCATTGATAAATTGTGATTGCGTGTAAGCGAAAATAGGTTGCATTTTTTAGAGATACGTGATACTCTCAAAATGTTTTTAATCTGAAATACTGAGAAACATTGTCTTGTTTAAATATTAATACTATTGTTGTTATCTACATATACACGGGCAGAAGTGAATAGACACTCCACAAAACATGAGTCATAAGATGTTTGTCTCCGTGACTGATAGTCTTCTTTCTGCTTTCTTCGTCAACAACCGGCATTAGAGCTGTAGAAAGCAGCAGGTTGTACAACAGTCGAGTAGATCTTCTTCGACTTGAGTTGATCACTGATCCGTGAATCACTGATCCGTGAATCACTCATCCGTGGATCAGTGGACACCAGCTGCAGTACACCATTTCAGCCATGCAACATTGATTCGAGCGATGATTTTGCAGAGGGTACTGCAGTCGCGGCTGATAGTCGAACTGAAATGTTTGAAACTACGTTCTTTTAATACCCCATTCAGTGTATATATATATATATATATATATATATTACACGCAATGCTTCAAGCAATACATAATATATATATATATATATATTGCTTGAAGCATTGCGTGTAATATATATATATATATATTGCTTGAAGCAATATATATATATATATATTACACGCAATGCTTCAAGCAATATATATATATATATATATTACACGCAATGCTTCAAGCAATATATATATATATATATATATATATATATATTACACGCAATGCTTCAAGCAATATATATATATATAATGTATTGCTTGAAGCATTGCGTGTAATATATATATATATATATATATATATATATACGTATATATAATAAGGAGAGGTAGTTTGCTTGAAGCATTGTGTGTAATATGTATATAGAGGAGTATTAGACAGCTATCACAATGCAGGAAATTGAAATATGTCGGCGTTGAGAAGTAAGACAAAAACAAGTGTTTTTTTTGTTTTGTTTTTATAGTAAATCTTACTTGATTAGTCAAGACTTCTACACAGTGATTTAACGTGTGTGACCGTGTTTTATAATATATTTCGAGGTAGGACCTCTTTATCAAATAGTAGGTGCTTCAAATCTCTTGAAATCTGCGTGGACCAGTAATATTGTTATATGGTTGACAAATCAAGTAATATTTACTATAGAAACAAAAAAGTAACACTTGTTTTTGTCTTACTCCTCAACGCCGACATATTTCCATTTCTTGCATTGTGATAGCCTTCTAATACTACTCTCTCTCTCTCTCTCTCTCTCTCTCTCTCTCTCTCTCTCTCATATATATATGTATATATATATAATGTGTGTGTGTGTATTATAAATGTTTTCATACAGGAGAAATGACCAGAGTGATCAATTACAATGATTTGAAAAGTGATTATTTAACATATTACAGTAGAGAGTTACTAAATGTGTTGAATAACCATTTTTCACACAAGAAGAACGGCTACCATTTTATGTTATATATTTTTATTTGAAATGAACTCCGAAACCATCAAACTATATTGACTCTGAGGTGTGAACTAATATTGTGTGTGTGTGTGTGTAGGGGGGGGGGGGTTCTGTTCATGTTGTATACCTATAAACATCAAAGACATGTTTTATTTTATTAAAAAAATAAAAAGAGAATAGAAATGGTAATATGGGGTTCAGGGCTGGGAGCAGTGGTCGAAAGGTGTCCATATACTTTTCTAGGCGACGCTGGATGTGCCTATTTATTAAAACTGTGTTCTGCGGCTACGGTAGTCAACTGACATCCCGTAGCTGCAATCAGTCCTCCATGCTAGTCCCAGGCCATCTGGCCTTGTCTTGCGCAAGTTGTCGTAGGCAATGAAGTTGCTTCGCTGTACGTAGTGGTCCTAGTCCCGCCTGCTTGAGGTCAGCACGTAGTGTGCCCAGCAGATTTGTGCAGTGCCATCCTAGTCGCGGTGCCTATACTAGTTTCTATATATCAAAGTATATTTAGACAGCAAACTTTTCATTATTCTTTCTTTCTTTAATAACTTTTTCTGTTCTCCCATGAGTACTGATTTTTTTCTTACGAATAGAAAAGTAAAACCTCCAATTGATGTGTGTGATGTTCATTTGTGTAAGCACTTTCATACAAATGCACATATAGCATGTGCGTGAATGCATAAAAAAAAAATGTCTACCAATGCTTTAGCTTTTATAAAAAGATTAAAAGAAATATTATGCTTTTTATTCAGGAATTGGCCCTTGAACTTCAACGACCCTTGCGTGTTCTGGGCTGGTATCATTCACACCCGCACATCACGGTGTGGCCATCACATGTTGGTAAGTTTTTTGTAACTTGTTTTTAGTTCTTTAGAAAGTACTGATAACATTTTTGTGTGTGTGTGTGTGTTGGATAAGCCTTCTCTGTGATCGTCTTAGTGGTTTTATGTGGCTTCCCATATCAGCACATTTAAACAACATTTTGTGAAAAGTTTGATCATAAGTGAAGGAATAATTAAATTTAAAGCAGATCTCAAATACATGTGCAAGCCGCTTTTCCGGCACCCCTGATTCCAGAGCTTTGTCGAAATCGTTTTGCTAGATTGTCCAATTTCACCTAGAAGACATTGCCAAGGCTGCTGCAAGGAAAGTGGGCTCCCTCTACCAAGTTAGAAAACTTCTCACACCTGACAGTATCCTATATCTTTACAAAGCAAACATATGCACATGCATGGAGTATTGTTATCACATCTGGGCTGGTGCACCATCCACTAGTCTCTCCCTCTTAGACAAGGTCCAAAAAAGAGTCTCTAATGTAATAGGTCCCTCACTATCCACCAAGCTCCAGCCCCTGTCCCATCGCCGCAATGTTGCATCCTTGTGCTTGTTTTAGAAGTACTTCAATGGAATGTGCTCCTATGAACTTGCTGCTTTGGTTTCCCCCTCGACGTAAATACACTTGACCAATCCAACAATCAGCTAAATCCCATCCATTCACTGTGGAGGTCCACAGATGCTGGAGAGCGTTCTACTCAAATAGGTTCTTTCCTCGAGCTGCCGGCCTTTGGAACTCCCTCCCTGCTCCCTATTTCCCCGACTGTACAGAAATTTAAAAGCATCTCGCTGCACAGCTCCCAATTTAGAATGACGTCCTAAACTTCCACCCTAATTCTCAATAGCTCCTTATGTCTATAGTGGCAACTTTTTTTTTATTTTTTATTTTTTTTTTTTTTTTAAGATATTTCACCCCAAACAAGGCAGGTCACCACTGTAGACGTAAGAGGTTACTGAGAATTAGAGAGTAGGTTTTGGGTGTCATTCTAAGTTGGGAGCTGTGCAGCGAGAGTCTGTTTATATTAGTTTTAAACCTCTGCATGTCAGTACAGTCGGGGAAACAGGGAGTGTTTCTGTGGAACGAATTGGATTCGAACTCGGCATGCCCTGGCCGTCAGTCGGTGTCGTAAACCACTTAACCACCGTCACCTCGCATCGTACCAAGTTAAACACTATGAATAAATAGTTGAAGATATTAAAAAGTTGAAGCATAAAAACTTTCACCAAAATGATTAGATTCGACGTTAAATAACCCAAAAACGGGTTGACATGTCATCAAACCTCTTATGTTAAAAAAATCTTGATTATTAAATTAAAATAAGTTATTTTGTTTCCAATTTGTGCTTACTTTATTTTGTATGAATGAAAAATTTTAATAAGAAACGTTTTCTAAGAATGGTGAGTTTCTATTATTTTCTGGTAGTCGCATAATCGCTATAAACAGCCTAAAACCTATTATCTTTTATTGACAGATGTAAGAACTCAGGCAATGTACCAAATGATGGATGCAGGATTTATTGGCGTCATCTTCTCTGTATTTAATGAAGACAAAACAACAAAGGTAAATACAACTTGTTTCTTCAAAACCCAAAAAGAATTCTTAAAGAATTCAGTTTAACTAGGATTTTTTTTTCACTTACAATTCATTAGATAGTTCCATGTTTTATCCAGTGCAATTTTCTTGTTTATATAATATAAATCTTAGATATATAAAATATATATATTATATATATATATATAGTCTCGGAAGCTTCTCAACCATTAAAACTATATAAAAAAAAAACTAAAAAACAACAAAAAAAAACATATAGTCTCAAGTCTTCCAGTGGAAAATCACTCATGTAAGTCAATTTATATATATATATATATATATATATATATATATATATATTTTATATATTATATTTCATAATGATAAGTTCAATGGTTTAGGATTTTACATATTCATGCGCACACAACAATCTTTTAAAAATGTATGACTTAATAGAACTCAAAGTTTTATGTAGAGCAATTCTTTTTTCTATTAGATTTTTTGTATCTAACTTATTTTAAATGCTTTTTTAGAGCAGGTGGGTGGCCGCACCTTCGAAATGGTAAAGTTTTTTTTTAAAAATGATGTGTCCATGTTACTCACTGGGCTGCTGAGAATATATATTCCAAAATTCATAATGATCAGGTCATTTAAAAAAAAATATATATATGCGTCTCCTAAATGTTAACATTTACAAAAAAAATAATGTGCTTATGTTAACATTTTTTTTTTTTTTTTTTTTTTTTTTTTTTTAGAATATATATCCCCAAATTACTAGTTTAGTACATATGTGTGTGATTTTTTGAATTTAAATGCTCTGTACCCTATAATCGAGTATCATCAAGCTTGTTTTTTATTGGACTAATCTGGGTCTTCACTGAATAATCTTTTTTCGAAGTGAAAAATCCAAATATATATATATATATATATTTTCACGTAACCGCGTGCTACACACAGCGGCATATCAACATTAATCGTCGATAACATCAAAACGAATTTCAACTTGACTGCGATAAATATGTCTCAATCAAGGATGATTAAACGAAAATAGAAGAAAGAAAAAAAATATGCTTATACTTCTGACAAGGGTGTATATCACCGAAAGTACTCAAGTTTTTAAAGTAAATAAATAATTTATTTTGAAAAACATAAATAATTTGCGTTGTTCTTTTAAAAATATTCTTATTATTGCCATTTCAGCAATGCTTCAATGTGTGACTTTTCAAACTATATATATATATATATATAGTACACGTATTGTATTAGTTTCTGTAGATGTAAATCCGTTGAAACTCAAGTGTTTATAAAAAGTGCTCAATAACAAGTACAGCTGTTCTTAAGTATAAATTTTTTATTTATACAAACATTGGTTACATATGTGCATACATGTTTCAGTTGTACTCTTCACAGAGAGTCAACTTCCTTGTCTTCTTTGGTCTGAAGAGGTTGACTCTCTGTGAAGAGTACAACCGAAACATATATGCACATATGTAACCAATAATGTTTGTATAAATAAAAATTTGTACTATATATATATATGTATATATATATAATATAAGATTAAAGTTGAGCCCTGTTCGAGGAAGTTAAAAATAGACTGACACGTAGCTATAAGGCATATTCCGACAACGTTCGTAGAATCTGTAAGTCAGTCTTTCTTGATATGCCGCCCTTCGCATAAATAGAACTCAAATTCCCTTCTTTGATGTGGTACTGTCCCGTGGCCTAATGGTTAAAACGCTTGCTTACAGAGTCTATGTTGACTCTGTAGCAGGAGTTTGAACCGTGCGACCAGCCGAGATTATCAACACTGATTCAAAACATTGTTTGAGAGAAGCCCGTCCATTGGCCAATAAAATATTAACCTGTGAGAAAAAAGTAACAAATCTGATTGGTTGCTATATTAAAAACTACTTAGATATATAAAAACACGCCTAATGATTCCCTGTTGGGGATGACATATAGACGCCTCTGTGTAGTTTGATTGCCATTGATATATTTTCTATACTACTACTATATATCTAAATGAATAAATGCAAAAGTTTTTTTCATTTATCGCAACGATATTACCATAAAAACGGGTTACTCTAATTTAAATCAGTAATACATTATATTTATTTACTCCTCTGCAGGAGTTAGGCACAAGGCCAGTTTTATCTTACTCCCACAAGTAAGATGTGACCACAGCTTGGGTCGAGTAAGTGGGGTTTGAAAAGCCAGCGCCCGAGAAAGTGAGCACTCTGGCCATTAAAAATTGCCTGGGCAGCCCCGTCGGCATTCCCCGGTAGGGGTGCCTCAAGCAGTAAGCAATAAACTTACTCCTCCCCAAAGAGGGGAGGCGAAGCCTGGGAGGGTGGACCTCCTAGAACTGCACAGGACAAACCCACAGACAGGTGGAATCAAGCCCCGAAGGACAAGACGACATCCGTCTATAGGGTGCAGTATCCATCGGAACAGATACTACACTTACTTCCTAGCCTGTGCCAGGTAAGTATTATAGTCTTCTGAAATACTGTATGCATAGTAATAAGGAAAGGCTTGAACACAGACATTTGTTTACCTCATTTGCATAACTATTTTTGAACAACTTATAATAAATTAATGCTTGTTGTTCGGTTATAATTTGATTGTACTATTTTCCTATGCATATCGGATAGTAATTATTTAATTAATTACTATCCGATATATATGATTTAACAAAAAAAGGATAAATTACCTAAACTAGGGTCCTTACTTTTCAAAGGAATTGCGCAAAAATGAATTATTTGTGACTTAATTTGCATGTCTATATCTTTTAAACGCATTCGGTTTTCGATATACCTCCCTGTATACTCAATAAGTTTGTCCACATCTCCGCCAAATACCTCCCCACACCAAATAAAAATAACAATTCTACTTTTTTTAGGCGATTATGTGTGAACATCTTGAAAAACTTGGCAGAAAGAAGAAAAATACAAAACAAAAAAAAAACAATTATTTTAGAATTTAGAGTGGAGGATCAGTTTCACATATAAATTTAATGTAAAATGACCCCTCATTTTCGGATTATTCTAGCATTTTAGGGCAGTTAAAAAATGTCCTATGTGAGATAAATCCTGTGTATTTTTTTGCTGGGGGGGGGGGCTACTTTTTTTAGGCGATTATGTGTGGTTTTCCGACCTTGTGACTCGCACTTAATTAATAGTAAATTTTCTCAACATTAGAATATATCAAATAACATCATGACACTTATCTTTTTGTTGTTTTTCTCTAAATTACCAAAAAATTAAATGAAAATGGTTTCTGTAAAGAAAGCTTCAGGTCAATTAATTGCTGCCCGCGGAGAGCACGTCACTTTTGAAAAGGCAATAACAATGCGGAAATATACCAGGTTGTAAAAAGGATAACGGGGCATCTTTTACGAGACTCAGCAGAGTAAAAACGCAAAAAAAACAAATTACAACAAATAAAAGTAACTGTAAGCTGTAAAAGTTAGTTTCAAACTTGCATGTGCTATTTGTTTGTATTTTTAGACCGTTACAACCGCTATTTATTAGAAATCAATAGTTTTATCACTGTAAGCTCGGGAAAACATGGCCGCTTTTGGGGGGGGGGGTATTTGGTAAGGGAGCATGTGAATCGCCATCTTGAATTTTGTGCAAGCCTTTGGGAAAAAAACAATACATTTTTTTTTTTTTACATCTAATAAAAACCCATTTATAATACGTAAAAATAAAAACAAATTACATAGGTAAATAGAAGAATATCTATTCTCGTCGTAGGTCAACTTCACTTGTTGCAAATTTATGTTTTTAAACCCTTTCTCGTTCTTTTTTTGGACCCCGTTCGCGCCTCTGCTGAGTCTCGTAACATATACCCGGATAACGAAATGCTGAATAACAAGGCGATTAATTTATTTTTGTTATATAATTAAATTGTACTTGCTTCCAGATTTCTCCTTGGTCACAAGAGTCGTACGTGTGACATCAGAATATGACAATATTTCGGGGATATTACCCCTTTATCTCGCTTTTCTATTTCTTTAACTAAGGCTACCCTCTGCTGGTGATTATATTTGTTGATTGTGAGAATGCAGAAAATAATGTATCGCCCCAAGTCAAAGACTAAACGTTGCATAGTGAAAAATATATGTGGCATGTAAATGTTATATTTTTAATTTAATTTGTTTGTTTTATTTATTTCCTGTAGTTAAATTAGATCTTTTATTTATTTTGTTTATTCTGTTAAGCTTGCGTGTAATATCTAAGGAAATTGGATCAAAACTAATGCAAGGGGGGTAACTGTAAAAATATTCAATAAGAATTACGTCCCTTAGATTCAGATATTAAGTATCAATTATTTATATGTTTATTTAGAATTGTAATACAAAAAAATCGCCTTGTTATTGTATTCAGTTTTTGTTATTGTATTATTATTGTATTTGTTATTGTGTTCAGTTTTTCTTCTTATAACTTGATATATTTAAATGAATAAATGCGAAGATTTTTTCATTAATCACTCCTAAATTACCATCAAAACGATTACTATTATTTAAATCAATAATATTTATTTACTCCTCTGCAGGAGTTAGGCACAAGGCCAGTTTTATCTTACTCCCACAAGTAAGATGTGACCACAGCTCGGGTCGAGTAAGTGGGGTTTGAAAAGCCAGCGCCCGAGAGGTGAGCACTCTGGCCATTAAAAATTGCCTGGGCAGCCCCGTCGGCATTCCCCGGTAGGGCGCGCCTCAGGCAGTAAGCAATAAACTTACTCCTCCCCAAAGAGGGGAGGCGAAGCCTGGACCTCCTAGAACTGCACAGGACAAACCCACAGACAGGGGGAAATCAAGCCCCGAAGGACAAGACGACACCCGTCTATAGGGTTCAGTATCCATCGGAACAGATACTACACTTACTTGGACTATATGTCCTAAATTAGAAACTAAACTTTTTTCCGTTGAGACATGGTTTATTCGCCGGATGCTGAATATCAATTGGAAGCAGCTTGTAACAAATGAGGATGTGTGGAGGCGATTTGGATACAAACCTGGGAAATTAATGCAGACTTTAATGAAAAGACAAATGACTTTTATTGGCCATATATATAGACACAAAGGACTTGAACATTTAGTTCTTACTGGTAGAATGCCTGGCTGTAAGTCAGTGGGCAGACCAAGATATAAGTTTATGGACAATATGTGAAGGTGGACAAACCGGAATGCAATGGGACTATTTCGTTCAATGGATAATAGGACAATGTGGAAGACCATAGTCGTCGGCGCCTTACGAAGGCAGGGCTGTCCATGATCATGATGAAACCTTCTAATTAAATCTTTTAAAAACATTTTTTTTTATTTCAGCAAAACAAAATTCAAGTGACATGCTTCCAGTCAAGAAAGATAAATCTTTCCGATAATCAGTAAGTATTTTTTAAAGATTTGTCAAATTAAATATAACAGAAATTGTAGCCTTCTTTGTAACGTTGAACCTTAGTCAGTACTTAGGGGTGACCATTTGCGAATACCAGATTTTGTGAGGAATAGAAAGAAGTGGAGGCAAACTCGTATCCTGTTACGGGGGATTGTTCAGGCCATCTGCTTCGCTAAATGATAGAAAAATGCAGATACACGCTGAATGTATTCTACAGAATACGGAGAAAACATCTGATGGACTACTTCTAAAGTTTTGTATGTCGTAATACTTTACTTGTATCGGCTATCACCTTGGTTGGATTAAGCCAGCTTCTCTCCGAGCAAGTAGAGTCTCTGACCATCGCAGTCCACTTTCGACGATCCTGAGCTAGGCCGCATGATATGGCTAGCCATCTGATGAAGTCGTTTGATAATAAAGACAAACTATAAAATCTCACAATATGATTTAATTGTATCGTTTGGTCAATCTGTGTTTTCACTAATCTACGTTTTGTAAGATTTCATCCGAACTTTTCTTTATATACGAGCAAAATGAATTTCCTGAATAGAACAGTTTTGCACCACTTTTATGTCCCCATACAAAGATTAAATTCAAGATATAATAATACTAAAGCTTATGTCTAGAATCCTTATTCTAATTTTGATCAAAATCTATTACATAATTTGGATTCTAGAAAATGTTTAAAATTTAAGCTTATGAGGTCTTAAGAAGAAATTGAAATTCAGGGAATCTTACTTAATTGGTGTCCAATGACTATCGATCAAATTCAATGCAAATATGATATATTTGAATTTTTAAATGGGAAGTTTGTGCCCATAAACCTGTAAAATACTTTAAAGAAACTGAAATTTGGGAAATATTTATTAATTGACATTATTGTTAAAATTTCACAATGAGAGGAATCTGAATTTTTATCAAGAGCTTTCACCTGTTTTTTACCTCGTTTACAGAAAACTAAGTTAAACTAAATATAGCCCACATTTGGACCCTTTACACCTAACAGCTGTCTTCCAAAATTCATAATAATCGATTAATTAGTTTAGGAGTGAATCCTGTGCACATAAACACACCTAACTTTATAAAGATATATATTTATATCCATAAATGGCCTGTTTTGCTGTTTCATGGCCCTTTAGTATGGCTAGAAACAGGCAAGTACTTCAAGCTAAGATTCGAAACCCGATCTGCTATGCTAGCAGTCAAGGATTTTTACGTTTAAACCATCCACCATTGCAACAATGTAAGAGATAGCTACCGTGAATGAGTGCTCAATTCATTTTACAGGAAGAAGCTATTCATGTATGCTAAGTAGAAGTCTGTGAGGCTCAACCTACGAAGGTGGAGAGCAAATTCATCCACAGCCCGTTTTGCTGTTATATATATATATATATATATATATATATATATATATATATGAGAAAAGAAGAATGAGAGTGATCCGACGTGATGGGAAATGAAAAAGGAAAAACCAAGAGATAGTTTTTTATATATTCATCTCTCCACCATGTCAACCCCAAACTTCGATGTACTTGCATGGCATTTTTCTTCAAATTATCATCCTGAGGAAGTCTTACAATAAAAACGAAACGTTGATGAATATATAAAAAACTATCCCTTGGTTTTTCCTGTTTCATTTCATTTCATATATATATATATATATAACCTAGAATCTCACAGAATATATAATAGGGATCTACAGATCAAATTCTTTTAAATCTTTCATTAGATAAATCCCCAAAAATGTCTTTGTAAATCCATTTGTTTAACATTAGTAAGTTCCGTTTTAAAAATCTTTGTTTCCGATCATAAATTTATTAAAGGTTGTTTCCGTCTCTTTTCATGGCAGGTATGAAAGAATTGAGATCCCTCTTCACATAGTTCCGAGCACAAGTATTGGCCAGGCTTGTCTGGAGTCTCTTGTGGAACTTCCCAGAATCTTCAGCCAGGAAGAAGAAGAAGCCTACCAAAGTTTGGCAAGGAAACCCAACATGGATTTGATTACAAAACTTCACAATGCTTCAGGTAAGTTTTTTTTTTTTTTTTTTGAGAGGGGGGGAGGGGGGTATGACTCTTAATGTTTTGACCTATCCTTTTGTCGGTTGACCAGATTACTCAAAAAGTTGTGAACAGATTTTGAGAAGTGGGCTTTGGCTGATGGCGACACGTGATAAGGTGCTGTTTGAGAAATTGTACACTTTAAAACTTAATTTTTCAAAAATCTTTTCTTCATTTCACTTTAAAATCTTTTACTCATAAATTTCCTTTTCTTTTTAAGTTAATTATCATCATCATCATCATCAGTTGAACGTCTGTTTTACATGCTGGCATGTGTTGGACGGCTTTTAGAAATTGACTTCCAAACAAATCTCTAGCCAGGTCTTTATTTATCCCTCTTTCTCTCAAATCTATCCTTATCACTTCCTCCCATGTTTTCCTTGGCCTTCCTCTGCCAACTGACCCTGCTACCTCAACTGTTCTATACCTAACAACTCAATAACTCTCATCCATTTTTTTTCAATAATGTGGCCATACCATCGAAGTCTCGTATTCTGCACACATCTCCCGATACTGTCCAGATTTAATCTTCTTCTGTCTTTAAGGCTCGCATTACAAATCCATTGTATTATTTTCATAGCATTTCTCTCCTTGTAGTGCTTGCCCTCAACCCTCACTGGTCAGGTTTTGATTACATACATCATCACACTGCGTACACATGCCTGCTTGTTAGTAATGGCAGGAAGTTTCATTCACTCGTAACTCTTTGCAATTACACTAGCACTTCCTCCTCCCCGTGTTCCAATGGTTATCACGAAGGTAACAGAACCTCAATAACTTCGCCATCCAAATATATTTTCTCCACATTTGATTTCTCATCCATCTCCATTTACTTACACTTCTCACACACAAACTAGTGATCCTCTCTCAACCTACCAGTAATTCTACTGCACTTTGTGTACCCAATGCTTACAAGTACGACAAAAAATTGAGTTACACTCGACTCCCTTTCCACAAACTGAGCAGTGAGTTAATTTGAAAGGCTTTAATAAATTCAGTGAGTTAGCTCAGTCAGTAACGACTAAGACTGCAGGCCTCAGGTTCGCAGTTTCGATTCCCAGTGTCGGTGTTAAGTTTCTTTATTGTTTATTAATGTAAAATTTCTTACGTTTACAAAAATTCTTGCCGACATAACGAACACTTTCTGTCTAAGTGGATATAAATTTGCATATCTATACTGAATATTTTCACTTTGATTTCTCAATATTCAACAGATACTCAGTGTAGACAATTTATTTTTTTCTGATACTGCCCTCTAAAATTTTATGTCTTTAACACATCTAATTCAATTCTCAATTACATTTTTATTTTTAAAGTAATAATAATTTTTTTTTCTTTCTTGTCCAGTCTACAGCCGCAGCTTAAGTGTTATTATGGAGGTGTTGATGGGTCCACTTATGCTAAGCTTTGAGACAAGACATGAGCGCAACCTTCTTCGTATCCAGGAACTCACACAACGGCGTAAGCAACTACAGAATCAAATTGGTGAAAGTTCCTGAGGTTTGCCCTTCAGAAGTGCACACTCTGCACTTTGCCACATTTAGAAATGTTAAAATTGACTTTTATTGTTTCTGCTATGAGAGCTGCACAACACAAATGCAATTACAAAAGTTGTGTGTAAACAAAATATTCAAAGAAAGAAAAGAAACAATGTTTTTCTTGTTGCTATCTCAGAACAATTGACCTGAGAAGAATAATCTTACAAAAACTATTTAATATTTAAAATGCAGACATTAAAAAAAAAAACTTTAAAAAAAAAAAAAAAAAAAAAACTTACATGCTGTGACCAAAACATGATAATATACATGGTGTTCATAAAGTCTTTCAGTTGTTTTAAGACCTGCTACGATAAAATACCAGTTTGACAAAAAATGCGGGTGTATTCAAAGAATAGAGGAATGAGCAGATTCAACTCAAGTGATGAAAAAAATAAAATCCTGATTTGGTTTTATAAGTTAGTTTTTAAAAGCATCAGAAGTTTCTTTGTCATAATTTAGGACAAGTGCTATTTTTTTTTTTTTTTTTTTTTATTAGGTTTTATAACTTAGTACTTAAAAAAAAAAAACATAAGATATGTCTTTCATTTTGGGTTCTGGCTGACTCTAAGGTCATTCACCATCAAGTATACCCCACTGCACCTTGTGACATTGTTTCCCGATTACGGGCTACAAGTAGCGAATTTGTTTACTTTTGAAAGCGCGTTTTGGTTTTGATGAATTCAGCCGACTACTCAACACTGACCTCACAACAAAATAAACTAATTTTGCTATTATCGAAGCCGTGCACCATGTTTTAATTCTCCTAAAAATGAGTTTCGGTTTTTAGTAAAATAAATATTTATTCTTAAATGTGGATTGTTGTATTTTTTTTTATTTTTAACGAAAAAAAAAAAAATGTTCATGTCAATATTGAGTATTAATTTGTAGTTTTTAAATAGAATAATTTTTTTTTCTTTATTTATTTATTTATACTAGCAAAAATGTGTTCTCTCTGGGCACATATTTTTGGTGGTATATATGATGAATTTACATATACTATATTGTCCTGTCCACTTCCCCCCCCCCCCCCAAAAAAAAGAGATGGTAATTCCTGGGAGAATGGTCTCATGACAATAGAACACATACTACACTACCCTCCTCCATGAATTGAGCATTGAAAGATAATACATTAGTCTGAAGTAAACTGAATTGAGCATTAAAAGTTAGTACAATTAATAGAAGTAATGGTACAGTTTCGATTTCAGACAGATACCAAATCTCCATTCGTAATCGATTCTGACAGTGTTCAAATGTCACATTCTGTGTAAATTATAACTTCTTGTATATTTCATAGTAAACCAAGAAATTGAAAAAAAAAATTTCTTTTTTTTTTTTCAATTGATTAAGAAATTTGGTTAATAAAAGTTGATAACATTAAAAAAAAAAACATGCAGAAGTGAATATTCTTATCTGAACAATGTATCATGACAAAAAATGGCGACTTCTATCAATAATTCACTACTTGTAAGCCATTTCCATCTGACAACCCTAATGCCTGGGGGACCCATATCCACACACGTTTCCATGGAAGATGTATTTTTGTTTATTTCAGATTTGATATTCTGCACGGTTTCCTTTCTTCCCCTTCACGTGGACATCTCTTTGACAAAGGGGACATTTGTGATGTATCGACTGTAGCTTGGTTTATATTAATCAGCATTAAAAGTCATTCACTTTAGGTTGTTGCAATACATGCTTCGTCAGGCCCAAAGGAGAAGGGAGGGGGGGTGTGGTAGTAGAAGGATGTAAGGAAAACCTTACTTCTTTTCGGGGGAAATAATCGCATTTTTATCTTTGATAAATTATTATTTTTAAATGGTTAATATTCAGTTTAGTAAACCAATATAAAAAAGAAATGTAATGAGGTGGGGGGGGGATCAAAGATTTTTTCCAAATATATATCGGTACTTAAACTAGTCAAGAATAACATTTTTATAAGTCTTTTACCAATGATTCTATTTTTTACAACGTAAAAAAAAGAAAGAAAAAGCTTTATGTATGTACCTCTGACAAAAAGCATATATCGTACACCACAAATCACGTAAATTGACCAAATATTTTTATTTACAAAAGAAAATCAAATCAAATTATTTTATTAGATTGTCTATCTATCAACACCATGTTGGCAATTGTGATTGCCAAACAAGAGAAATGACACCACGTTGGTAATTGAAGTTGATAGATTGACAATCATCGTTTACCCATTAAAATTTGATTTTCTTTTGTAAAAAAAAAAAAAAAATACTTGATCAATGTGTTTTTTTGGTGTACGATATATGCTTTTCGACGCGGTTCAGTACATCAAAGCTTTTTCTTGATTTTTTTTTTTTTTTGTTTCATGTCGGCAGAGTTATGGACTTGCACCCTCAATTTTAAAATGAAGGACAGGACTTTATGAAAAATACTGTATTTCCATCTGGTCAATCCTCCTCTATGGCTGTGAGACATTGTCAGTGTGGGTGGTCGATTGGAGAAAGTTGGAAGTCTTTGACAATGGCTTCCTCTGACGCATTTTACGTTGCCGACAATGTCCCAACTGCTGTTCTCTGTCAACACCAAGTCTGTCTTGTTGCAGCAACATTTTCATTAGTTCAGACATACAGATTGGCACTCAGGGAGGATCATGTTGCAAATTAATTCTTCCTCTATCTCTATGTCTTAGTTGAACAAGTTTATCAGTGGACAGCTTAGGACGTGGGCAACTACAATCAAGGAAGACTTGGTCAAGCTCTCAGGTCCATAAGTGGTCAGCCTTCGTAATGGAATCGCGGTTGGTTATCCATCTCTGCCATCAGAACCACCATGGTTCAGGATGTGGTGTAAACCAGAGAAGAAGCCGGCTCAACCCAACTAGAGTGAAGCTGTTACAACAACAGACTGTATTTCCAAACAAGGTCGAATAAATATTTTTCGAAAACTTAACACAATGTTACAAATGTGAAAATGAGTTGTTCTGTGATAACTGATGCATGGTTTACGGCGTCCATAATATCACCATTCATTTGCGATCAAAACGTTCAACGTTGGGCATTTTTCATTTACTTTATTCGACAATGAAAACATGTATTGGCGTGTGTTTCAATTTCTCTCTTCAGGATAAGTAAAAAAAATAAATAAATAAATAAAAAAAAAAACGTTGATTCATTTGCGATGACAACCTAAACATCACCGATTATTGGTCAGAATTATCGAAATACACGTTTAATCTATTAAGAACATTTCTATAAGACGTACACATTCTTTTTAATCTATTATTAATCGTTTTTTTCTTGAAACAAATTTAGTTACATTTTGGGTTTGTTTCAAGAATTTTTTAACTTAATTTAATGAGCAAAACTGATTTGAAGAAGGCCAGAGTTTACATCGGCCGAAACGTTGTAAAGATTAACATCCAAGATGAGAACAGTAGTCAGAATAATACAAATTAGTTTTTTAAACAATTAGTTTTTTAAGAAGTACCAACTCCCAACTAGTATTTTCTAAAATGAATTGATAACATGATATCTCTTAGTTGTCCCAGCTTGATGCATCATCCTGACACACACAACTAGCGAGCTCGTATTTAATGAAATTAAAATAATGATCACTACAATAATAACAGGAAGACATTTGTTTTAAATAAAAACTAGATTTATTTACAGACAAATGAGTAGTATCTGTGTGTGCGGTTAGTTTAATGTACATATGTGTAAGGCATTTAATTATGGGGGGGTGAGGATGTTCTTTGCTGTTAGTAGGTTTCCCAAACTGGTCTGTTTATTAGAGAAGGGGTAACCAGAGACAGCATAATTGTAACATTGGGAGACACGAAAATCCCAAAACTAGAAAAATTGAGAATGAAAAAATGCATTATATGAAAAAAGAAAAATCACGGGTGGTTTTAAGTTTACACCCTGGCACAGTTATGAATTACAGATGCCGCCAGCTCATGGCAAAAACACATTAATCTGAAAATGTTTTTCTTCCGAAACACACCGAGGACTCAAACTCGATATTGAAAAAATATAGTGAGGTTTATTAAATTAACAGTCACTATTTATTGAAAAGATGAGGATTGAAGAGATGAGGATTAAAAAGATGCGGATGGAAAAGAGAAATAACTTTTTAGATGAGGATTGATAATTTGTGCTATTTGGATCATTCTGATTACTGTTCTCACTTCAGATGTTATTTTCACAAACCTTTCCACATGAACCCGTGACACAACGGATAAAAGTGCTAAATAATAATCAGTTCTAAGTGACAGTCTTCTGGAGATTGAAGGTTCAATTCTCAGTACAGGCGATACTAAGAATACAATTAAATATTACTTTAAACTTCTATCCAGTCATGGCTGACCGAACGAGAGCAATCTACTTCCAAGGATTAAATAAAGGGTTTAGTTCGAAATTCTGTACAGATTTGCGAGTTTGACAAGACAGACCTGAAGAAGGTCGGAGGTTACATTGGCCGAAATGTTGTGAGAATAACACTCAAGTTGAGGACAGTGGTCAAAATAATCCCAAAAAGATTTTGGGAAATTAATTATTTATCGAATGATACGTTCTACCAATGAGATACGGCTTGGTTCTGAGTAAATTGATTTCTCATAAGGACAGTCAGGTGACCCAGAAAAAGAAATGGACAGAAGCCACAGGTGGAAAGGGGGTTCAAAGTCTGTTGAGGTAGCATTTTGAGGTAGAAACTAAGGTGTTGAGAGTAAGAGGTGAGGCAAAGCCGGTTGACCCCGAAAACTCAATGGGGCAATCCATTCAAATCCAGAAAGAAAAATTTACAGTTGCAAAAAAAAAAAAAAAAAATTAATTTTTTTTTTTTTGCAACTCTGTAAATTTTTTTTTTTTTTTTGCAACTGTTTATTTTTTTATTTATTTATTTTTTTTTGCAACTCTGTAAATTTTTTTTTTTTTTTGCAACTGTTTATTTTTTTATTTATTTTTTTTTTTTGCAACTGTGTAAATTTTTTTTTTTTTGCAACTCTGTAAATTTTTTTTTTTTTGCAACTCTGTAAATTTTTTTTTTTTTTGCATAAAGATTCTGTATGAAATGTGAGTAGCCCCATATTAATCGACCCTCCATCAGTATAAGTTGAAGCGCAGTTGACGCGATTACTCCATTTTTGCTCGCCACATCGGTCAGACTAGAAAGAGAGTTTGAATTGTGTTGCCCTCATGCTAAACCTACCTAACAAGTTTTTTAATAGACTAACAAAAATTTACAACTTGTCGAAAAAACACAGAAGGTTGAAATATCCGAATATTTTGTTCTATGTACGAAAAAGTTTTTGCGCAATAATTATTTATTTTTTCAAAAACAGCGCAAAGTTTGTTATCGATTCTGCGAGTTGCTCGAAATGATTTTTGCTTTTACAGTTGATACCAAACCCTGTTAACTTGTAGCGGACACCACCCTTTCGATTATCAAACACCATGTGGGGGAAGGATCGTCTTGACCAGCAAAGATGTTTAGACATCTTCTAGTCTTCGTCAGTGGAAAAACATCTATCAACCAGGAATCAGTGACTCACCGAGAACAAACTGTGGCCAGACTCGGTGAGAACCCATGGACAAGGGCACAAAAAGCCGATCACAGAAATGAGTGAAGATGTTATTTTCAAATTCTTTACAAAAAATGACAAATACGAGAAAGTGAAGTGGAAAACAGAAAAAAGGGAGAAAGAAAAAATAAAGAGGGGGATCTCATGTTATTTGTAAATCTACATGGTGATATGATATAAGAAAAAAAAAAGAGAGGAGACAGAGGATAGAGAAAAGGAGGGAAAATTTTATGTGTTGGCATTGATGACACAGATATCTACAATGGAGTCAATTTATTTTTAAAAATGCTTAAATTACCAGCACATAAACTGAAACCTAATTTTACGCGAGCATAAATGCCGATATACACACTAACATGTACTTCAAGTCTCACTTGAGATAAAAAGATAAAAACTAAAAAAGAAAGAAAAGTGTTCAGTTTTCATATGAAAAGTAAATTATAATACATCATTATATTTACAAGATATCTGATCTTTTAACTTTTAAAGATTTTTCGTAAAAATAAGAATTTTTTTTTTCTTTGACGACTATATATGATATTTACAGCAATTGTTACTACCATCAGAATATCTAAATCAATGTCTGATAAATTAGTTTTAAAAAAAACAGGAAAAAAAAAATATGAATAAATTTGAAGCTATTTTTTGGTTTGTGTTGCCAGACTGTATTTGAGTTTCCATTCTGTTACAGAATTGGATATTGTTTGGTCAGGCCTCATTTTTTCGTGACTGTCAATGTCCAGTCTTTGACGACTTGTCACCGATTCCTTATTTTCTGTGAGATTATCAGCCATTCTTGTTGCATAGTCTCTACTTGATAAACCTGAAGAAAAAAATAAAATAAAATAATCATCGTTGGCATTTAATTCTTTAACAAAAAAATAACAGTAAAACTACACTTTCGGACGCCGCTAAACCATTTTTCCTAAATACTTGGCTTTATAAAAAGATAAATTCTCACTTCGATAAAAATAAAAATGAGTAGTTGATATTTTTTTTATAAAATCTCAAAGTGTTACAGAATTTTCAAGATGAAGGTAGATAATTTGGATTATTCGGACGAACTACTGTTCTCATCTTGGAATCTTTATGTCAAACTTGGGAATCTGTACGGAATTTCAAACTGAACCCTTTATTTAATCCACTAGGGGTAGATTGTTCTCGTTCCATCAGCCACGATCGAGTAGAAGTCTTAAGTAATTCTTCTATAATATATAATTATATTCTTAGTATCGCCTGTACTAAGAATTGAACCTTCAACCCCTAGAATTGACAAAGATTCCCGAGTTTGACAAAATGCACATGTAGATGGTCCTAGGTCACATTGGCTGAAACGTTGTGAGACTAACATCCAAGATGAGAACAGTATTCCGAATAATCCAAAACCTCAAAGTGTTTATACTAACATTTAACATGAAGTAACATCAGCCATTTGTGCCGACTGTCCAATAATGGAGTATTAAAAGATCATCTGCTTGTGATAAAAATGTGATAAATATTCAACACTAACCCTAACTATTGAGAACTTCATACCCTCCAAGAAATTCCAACAAAAACCAAACTCCCAGCCGTGGTACACCCCTGAATGTGCCGCTGGTGTTGCTCACAGAAACCACAATTTTAAAAGCTCTCAACAAAATAAATGCTCTGACACCAAAGTCGCCTTTAGTGCTGTCAGTAACCACTACAAAAGGGTTATAAGAAGCCGCGCATGCGTGGTCCCCCTCTGTATGTGACTCGATGTGGCGAGTGTAAAATGCAATAAATTTGGGCAATTTGGGGCATTTTTGACCACCTGGGGGCGCGAACCAGAATTTTTCTGAGGTCAAGGATGCTCATTTTATATTCAGAACAATTGCCTCTACATTTTGGCCAAGTTTCAGAAAAATTGAATGGATGGATCAAACGATATGGGAGGAAAGGGTCATTTTTTGCCATTTTAGGGGCTTTTGACCCCCTGGGGGCGCGAACCAGATTTTTTCCAAGGTCAGCGATACTTATTTTCTATTAGGAACAATTGCCTCCACATTTTGGCCAAGTTTCAGAGAAATTGAATGGATGGGGCAAAAAATGTCATTTTTTGCCATTTTGGGACCTTTTGACCCGGGGGGGGGGGGGGGGGGGGCAAACCTGATTTTTTTTCAAAAATCGGAGAATGTCACTTTCTAACCTGACCAAAGTTACAACTTCATGCAAAATTTCAGAGATATTCAATGGATGGTTGCGGAGAAAAATCCGGAGGGACAGACGGATGGACATGCCTCAAAACATAGGTCCCCCGATTTTATAAATCAGGGGACCAAAAAACGCAAAAGAAAAGTAAGCTCAATCTATTCAATCCAGAGTGAACGAGTTCTGGCGTATTACAAACAGGGTCCTGAACAAAAGTGTATCCTCTATTCCAACCATCATCAATGGACCAGATGTGGTTTCCTCAGCGTCTGACAAAGCCAAACTTTTTGCAAAGAACTTTGCATCAAATTCCACCTTTTGCGATCAGGGCCACCTACCTTCTGACCCCCCCCCCCCCTATGACTGTAAACACCCTGAGCGACATCCCAATCATCGTGATTAAAAAACTACAATCTGAACTAGCTTCTATTCTTACAAAGTTGTTCAATCGTTGCTTAAAGGAGAAACACTTCCCAACATTTTGGAAAACCTTGTCAGTCTGTCCAATATTTAAAAATACTGGTGACCGGTCTTCTGCATCTCAGCACAGACCAATCAGTCTCCTGCGCGTCATGAGTAAGTTGCTTGAATCTGTGATAAACCAAGAAGTTGTCAATCACCTTAGCAAAAACAGCCTACTCAACGACAAGCAATATGGTTTTCGTCCTGCAAGATCAACAGCCAATGTGCTGACTGTAATACCACACAGGATCAGTGAATCTATTGACGGGGGCTTCATTTCTAGAGCAATAGCTCTTGACATATCAAAGGCTTTTGACAGGGTTTGGCATAAAGGTTTACTTCACAAGCTTGCTAGCTATGGAATATCTGGAAATTAACTCTCAACCATCAAATCCTTTTTCTCTGCTAGATTTATAAAAGTAGTCGTTGATGAACAGAAGTCTGAGGCACACAGTATCAATGCCGCGTGCCTCAGAGTTCCATTCTGGGCCCAACCCTCTTCCTGATTTTCATAAATGATTTCCCAAACCACATTCTAAAATCATTCGTCGACATTTATGCTGATGACACAACCATCTATGGAAATGCCTTGAAGAGCATTAATGATCAGGTTCTTTCTGGTTCTCTCTCTTCTGACCTGGAGCAAATGGTGCAATGAGGGAAAAGGTGGCTGGTTACTTTTAATGCGTCAAAGACCAAGCTCCTCTCCTTTCACCACCAACGCTCCGATCCCAACTTTGTCCCAGTTGAAATGAACGGCTCTCCCCTTGAGGAAGCCGACTGCTTTGATAAGCTCCTGGGACTGACCTTCTCTTCAGACTTGAAATGGAAGACTTACATGAAATTTGTTGCTAAGACCGCTGGAAAAATGGTTGGATCATTCTACCGCTCCAGAAAGTATCTCATGCCTGACGCCATCCTCTACCTGTACAAGAGTCAAATACGCCCTAAGATGGAGTACTGCTACCACATATGGGGAGGTGCCGCTCAGAGCAACCTTTCCTGCCTTGACAGAGTCTAAAACCAACTCCGAAATCTAGTGGGGGATTCCTCTTCCCTACAGTCACTCTCTCACAGAAGACAAGTTGCTAGTCTTTCTTTGCTCTACTGTTATTTTCATGGCAGGTGCTCGACTGAGCTCAAATCTATGGTTTCCCCCCCCCCTTGTAAAACATTCACAATAAGAACCCGCCTAGCTACTACCACTGTCAATGATTTCCCTTTCTCCCTCTGCATGCTGAAGATGAAACAGAACTTCCATGGGCAGAGTTTCTTTCCTAGAACTGCCCGTCTGTGGAACACAGTACCACGACCATGCTTCCCTGCCGACTACAATATAGTAATCTTCAAGTCCAATGTAAACAAGTTCTTGTTGAACCATCCCCGTAAATAATCAATTTCTGCCCTGCTACAACCATCATGCCGGTGTTCGCGATGTTGTCTCACCATCCATCAGTCAAACTCTTTAACCCTTATCCTCGAGTGGCCTTTGGGCCTTGATAAGTGGTGACCTTTAATATAAAAATAACATTCGCTTGCTGGTCTCCTTTACAGTGAAGCTTCATTGGTTCCCTAAATGTTTAGCCTTATGCCATACTTAGCTAAACTTAATGTGAAACATTTTAATTATTTGTATATAAATTACTTAATAAAATAAGAAATTGAATAATGACAACAAATAGAGACTAAATGTCATTTTTAATGTTTTTGTCATTTAAAATAGACGTTATTTATGCATAAATTATAAAGTTAGATATGTTTATATATTTGTATTTGCAGGATTCACTTCTAAACGAAGTAACCAATCATTATGAATTTTGGAACACAGCTGCTAGGGGGTCAAATGTGGGCTATATTTAGTTTAATTTAATTTTATGCAAAGGGGGAAAAATGAGGGTGGAAGCCCTTCATGAAAATTTAGATATTTCCGATTTATGTGAAATTTTAACAATTAATAAATATTCATCAAATTTTAGTTTCTTTGATGTATTTTAAAGGGTTTTAAGGGAGGCATAATATGAGCACAACCTCCCATTTGAAAATTTAAATATTTCAGATTTGATCGATAGTCATTAGACACCAATTAAGCAAGATTCCCTGAATTTCAATTTCTTCTTAACACCCGTTAAGATTAAGTCTTAAATTTTTAGACATTTTCTAGAACCAAAATCATTTGATCAAAATTGGAATATGGTTTCAAGAAATAAGGTTTAGTATCATTATATTGTGATTTTAATCTTCGTGAGGGGACATGAAAGTGGTGCAAAACTGTTTTGTTTGGAGAATTAATTTTACCCATCGTGGCACGGGTATACTTCTCGTTATCTATATATTATCATTTCAAAATTAATTAAAAACATTTTTCTTAATTCAAAATTAATTAAAAACATTTTTTTTTAATTCAAAATTAATTAAAAACATTTTTTTTAATTCAAAATTAATTAAAAACATTTTTTTTAATTCAAAATTAATTAAAAACATTTTTTTTAATTCAAAATTAATTAAAAACTTTTTTTAATTCAAAAAAATGTTCAATGATATCTGTTCATATCTATCATCAATAGAACGCTATTTTGTATGAGATATTTTTCTAAATAATATTGTGGAATTTGCTTTCACACCGTCGACATCAATACAAAAGACAATTTTTATGAGTAATAAAATGGGATGGTACTATTTGTTTGTTGTTGGTTTCGAGTGGTGATTCATTTTTACATTTTTAGTTACTTATTTAAAAGGAGAACATTACAAACTAAGTTTTCTTTAATGAAAATTAACCCCCCCCCCCATTTCTTCTTTCTTTTACAACAATTTTAAATATTGGTTTTGTCCTCTTCATTCTAACATATAAAGTTATATTGTCGGATTTTCAAAGTCAGACCAAAATAGGTTTTAAGCTGACAAATCAAACTTTGCCTCTGACGAGCCAATTTTGATTTGTTATTATTGTACCATGTTATTGGCAATATAACATACTTAGCTACAACTTATTTTTAAAATTACTTAGTCTGACCCAGACGACTACTAATATGAAACATTTTTAAATAATCACCTAAAATAAAAATCAGCAAGGGTGATAACTCATTTTAAATTGAAGAATATAATAGTTGATTGTCTGAAGTTTAAATTTGTGCAAACAAATAAAAATTAAAAACTAAAGTGACTTCAGGGCATCCAGGGCAACGCCGAGTAGGTACAACTAATTAAACATAAAACCATGATTCATTTTCTGAGAAGAAAACCAGAGACACGTATTTTACTGATTATCTAAATAAATAATTACGCCTCCAAAAATTAATTCCTAACAAACTTTCTGAATGACTCAGACTTTCGTTTCAATGATTTCAAGTAGTAAATAGGAATTCATTTGCAAAGCAATAGTGAGCGGGCAAAGTTCGTAAGTACATGAAAAAAAGTTCTGATACAAAAGTTTTTTGTTTTTTTGTTTCCTACCAGTATAAGCCAACATTGGTACTTGCTCAGATTGGTTTCTCCTTTTAACTGTTGGCGTCTCACCACCACCAGAAGAAACCAGACTCAAATTTGGTTCATCCGAGATTCCTAATTGGTCGAGGATGAAAACCTAGAATTAAAAATAAATAAATAAATAATTAAAACAAAGGTAAATAAATTTGATAAGATTATCAACTAATTCTTGTTTCTTTTAAAAAAAAAAAAAAAAAAAAAATGAAATACTTATACAAGGTGTCCCCCCCCCCCACACACATACACACACCCTCCAAAAATGCCACGTTCTCGGTACTATCCTGATTTGGCCTGTGATGGCCTTCTTCCGTTCAGGAATAATCTGTGGCTTGTTTTGATAGACGTTATCTTCAAAATAACCCCACGGATAATATTGGGGGTTAAGACCAGATGAGTGTGAAGCCCATTCAAGGTCAAAAATCTTCTACTGATGAGATGATCACCAAAGTGTCCCCCCAAAGTCATTTGAAGTGTGGAGAGTTAACCCATCCTGTTGAAACCACTGTTCATTCTTCACAACACCAGCCCGTCTGCCCAAGGCTGTTCAAAATTTCTTAATAACTGCAAGGTAGCGTTCCATATTGATCATGACTGACAAAGAAGGGCAATAAAACAAGGACTGTTGGACATTCATGACTGAAACTTGGAGGACAAGTCAGGCATAGGAAGGGGGGGGGTCACCCTATATCTTCATCTACTGCTATACTAATGCATACCAATAATATTGCAATTCGAACTGACATGAATTAATTTTAAATTAATTATGAAAAAAGTATAAATTATTAGGTCATCTGGAAAGTTCTGAGCGGCTTTGACAATTGTGCCTTTATTGATAATTGTGCCTTTATTGACAATTGTGCCTTTATTGACAATTGTGCCTTTAACACACAATATAACGGCTGTAATGTTGTTACAACTGACGTGTTGGTATCTGTTGCAGCTTGGGAATTGTGACATCTGTCTGGTTGATTTCTGCTTGGTAATGATGACGTCACAAAGTTACACACCAACATACATAAAGACAATAGACTCTACGTCTTAAGAAGACTGCCTTTTGGCTAAGATCAAAATGTAGTATCTGTTCCAATGGATACTACACCCTACAGACTGGTATCGTCTTGGCTTTCGGGGCTTGATGACGCCGGTCTGTGGGTTTGTCCTGTGCAGTTCTAGGAGGTCCATCCTCCCAGGCTTTACCTTCTCACCCTATGAGAAGGGGTTAGTTTATTGCTACTCGCCTGAGGCGCCCCTACCAGGGAATGCCGATGGAGCTGCTCAGGCATTTTTTGACGGTCATAAGTGCTCTTCCTCTAGGGTGCTGACTTATCAAATCCTACTTTCTGACCTTGTCTCACATCTAACTGCTGTGGGAGGTAGATAAATACCGACTGCCATTTTGTACAATCAGAACTCATGATCACATGACGATACGATAAAATGAAGATCTTATACAAAGGATCTGCTTACATCACTCGTGACAACAATCAGCCTATCACCTACTTTTATCAAACGTTATCAAAGTCAACAAGCCGCGCGTGCGTAGTTCCCCTCTGTTTGTGACTCGATGTGGCGAGTGTAAAATGCAATAAATTTGGGCAATTTGGGGCATTTTTTACCCCCCCCCCCCTTTACCCCCTGGGGGCGCGAACCAGAATTTTTCTGAGGTCAAGGATGCTCATTTTATATCCAGAACAATTGCCTCTACATTTTGGCCAAGTTTCAGAAAAATTGAATGGATGGATCAAAACATAAGTCCCACCGATTTTATAAATCGGGGGACCAAAAATGGAGAAGCAAAGGTTGCATTTTCAACATGTAATGCTTTTCTTTTAAAAAGAAGGGCAGAATCGATTTTGCTTCTCTGCCATGTACTTCCTCCCATCACGTCATATCCTGCAACATAGTCTATTAATCCCTAATGGAATTTACCACTGCTCTAACCTTTTGCTTACTCTAGCCTTATGTGGAAAAATACTGTTTTTTACATAATTTTTAGGCACTCATTTTGCTACATATCGGGCGGGGGGGGGGGGGGGGGAATCGAAACTGGAGAAACAAGTAAAAATCGTTTCAGAATTGGTGTACGGCAAAGGTGCTGTAAGAGAATAAACGGTTTGGAATGGTTTTCATAATTCAAAGACTGTGATTTCAGCTTAGAAAATGAAAGTTGTTCTGGAAGATCTTCAGATAATCTTTTCATTAGTATTCATTTCTTATGTCTCTTTGGACATCTTCATTTTTAACTATCTTCTCAACTTGAACGCCATTAACACTATTAATATTGGAAGAGGCTATTTTGCCAGTCCCAGCAAAATAACGACCCCCCTCGTTATTCTGCTGGGACCAGCAGAATAACGAGGGGGTCGTTATTTTGCCTGTCCCAGCAGAATAACGAGGGTTCATTAGACTGCCGGCTAATGTTTTTTTAACCTAACTGTTATCGTCTTGTGAAAGAAAGGGTAATGAAATAAATAAGGACAAATATTTAATAACGATTTATTTTCATCGTCATCATCAGTTGTTATTCTGTCGGTTATTTTAATGTTTTGAATATAAAAGAAATATCTGCTTTTAATACAAAAAACATTAAAAGTAAAAATTAATTAAATGAACGAAAATATTACAGACAATTAGATTCTTTAGTCGGATTTAGAAGTAATTTGCGTCGGATAAAAAATGTTTTAGTTATTTAAGAAAAAAAATATAGTTTTCATTGATATAAAAAATAAATAACTCTTGTTAAGAAATCTGATTATTAAAATAATTACAAATAAGTCCCTAAAGAAATTAAATCAGATATAATTTTTTTAATTTCAGTTTTATAAACAGCTTAAACAGCAATTTTAAAACTGATTTTTCACTATTCGTTTTTATAAAGTTTTAAATTATAAAAAAAAAAATCACTGTTGACTATTCATCTTATAAAATGTTACATTATTAAATAATTATTTATCCAATTTAAAAAAATATTTCTTTTTTATTGGAAAAATGTTGAAATAAAAATTAAAACCAGGTTTTCATATGATGATCGCTAAAACAAAAACCGATTTTAATGTGTGTAGTTTCCGCTTTTCTCTTGTTTTCATTTGAAGAAACATTGTTGTAACTGCTACCTTTAGCTAGCTGAGTGCTGTCTGTTTCATTGAAACATATTACAGCATTTCAATTTGGTCCCTATCACAGTAGCCCCTTATGCTTCAGTTGAGATATACCTTGTTTGGGGCAAATCAAAGTTTTAAAAAAATTTTTTGTTTTTTTCAAATCACTTATTTTCATTAATTTTGAAGAAACAAGTCAGTCTCTTCAACACATTAGAAATCTCACACAGTGGAAGCAGGTGTTAAGATGGGAAGAAAAAAAAAAGGTTTGTTTTTGCAAGTGAATTTCACTTCCATGAATAAATACCCACTTCTAAAAGGGTCTTCAAGTAAGTATTAGTCTCATGTTACATATAAAACATGAAAGCTTATAAGTAAGTCTTCAGATGACAAACAGACCCCCTTCCCGAGAAACGGATCGTCTGCAAGATTCTAAGCAATTTCGACAGTTCTGTCTTGAAATGCTTCATCCTGTTGAAACGACCGATATGTTGTCATCATTTGTTGCCTAATATCCTAGCAGTTAAAAGTTTACTTCAGGCTTTTATCAGCCATTATTTGAGCAAAAAAAGAATCGATCCATTCGAGGGATGCTATTTTAAACTTAAGCGTTACAGAAAAACTAACAAAGAAAACCTTGTTTAGAGATGGGTGCATCTAAAATAAAATAAAAATGAACAACCAACTACATTCCGCCGTACATTGGCTGCTATGGTTCAGGATGGAGTGTAGACCAGGGAAGAAGCCGTCTCAACCCGATCAGGGTGAACGGCGTTGCAGCAGCAACAAAGGTTGCATTTTCAACAACATGTAATGATTTTCTTTTAAAAAAAATTTAAAAAAAAAAAAAAAAAGTGAAGAAAAAAAAAAATGGTTGCTCCATTAATTGTTTTTTGCCAACGCTGTGTTCAATTCCTTAACATATCTAGTTTTTGAAATCTGCATGAAAACATTTCTCCTCGATCTGAAAAGTTTTAAAAATGTCCACCATAGTTAGAAATGTCATTAATTATTTTAACTTTCAATTAAATCACCTCTCTAGTAAAGAAGTTAATTCTAATTTTTCCAATCACTCCTGATAACTGATTTTTTACTCTTTTTATAAGTTTTGTCACTCTTCTTTGTATGCATTCAAATCTCAATATTACATTCCAATTTCCATGTCCAGATGTTGGAGCCCAGGCCAGAGTGCAATACTTTATATAAATGGTCTCATGAGAACTTTGTATTTCTATAAAACAATGTTTAACTCTTTGAAATAATCATTGAATCTAAAAAAAATTTTTTTAATTTTGACTAGAAAGCTTGCAGAGATGTTGGAAGTTCCAAAACGTATTGCTTATGAACACTTAATGAAATCAGGGTGGCTACATAATTGGCCAAATGGATAGCATCTTAGATTATGGAATCAGCTGTACAAAGTACAAATGCTGACATATTTTGTAGTCATTTAGCACTAATACTCTTTAATAAGCTATGAAAGCGACAAAATAACAACTTGTGTTCAATTTTTTATATGGAAGTCACTCTAGACAATGCATGAAGTCACTTGATGTAAGGAGTTAATCATAATAATAAAAAGGGAGAGGAAGGTAGAATCACTTAAAGACAAACCACGCCTGAAAGAAACCCCAACACCAGCATTCAATTCCCTCAATTCCAAACAGAATAACCAAAAAGTAAGCCCTTCAAAAGCCGAAAAAAGAAGGAATGTGTTACAAGGCTGGCTGACAAAAAAGTTTACCGCTAAACAATTAATCATCTACAATAGATATTGTGTTTCGGCATTAATTAACAGACAAACCAAGCCTTAGCATTAATACTGTAAAATGGCAACTTGTGTTCAATTAATCATCTACAATAGATATTGTACTTCAGAATTAAGCCACCTTAAAGGGGTTGATATGATGTAAAACAGAAAAACCAAGCCTTTGTGAAAATCATCATTATTAGCAAATATATACGATTGGAGGGAGCATGTATTTGCTCACCTGGGAGGATGGTATTATGAAAAGCGAGGATATAGCATACCCCCCCCCCTCTCAAGGATAGGGGAATGCTTGGGAGGATGGTATTATGAAAAACGAGCATATAGCATACCCCCCCCCCCTCTCAAGGATAGGGGAATGCTTGGGAGGATGGTATTATGAAAAACGAGCATATAGCATACCCCCCCCCTCAAGGATGGGGGAATGCTTGGGAGGATGGTATTATGAAAAACGAGCATATAGCATACCCCCCCCCTCTCAAGGATGGGGTAATGCTTGGGAGGATGGTATTATGAAAAACGAGCATATAGCATATCCCCCCTCTCTCAAGGATAGGGTAATGCTTGGGAGGATGGTATTATGAAAAACGAGCATATAGCATACCCCCCCTCTCAAGAATGGGGTAATGCTTGGGAGGATGGTATTATGAAAAACGAGTGTATAGCATACTCCCTCCTCTCAAGGATGGGGTAATGCTTGGGAGGAGGGTATTATGAAAAACGAGCATATAGCATACCCCCCTCTCAAGGATGGGGTAATGCTTGGGAGGATGGTATTATGAAAAACGAGTGTATAGCATACTCCCTCCTCTCAAGGATGGGGTAATGCTTGGGAGGAGGGTATTATGAAAAACGAGCATATAGCATACCCCCCTCTCAAGGATGGGGTAATGCTTGGGAGGATGGTATTATGAAAAACGAGTGTATAGCATACTCCCTCCTCTCAAGGATGGGGTAATGCTTGGGAGGAGGGTATTATGAAAAACGAGCATATAGCATACCCCCCTCTCAAGGATGGGGTAATGCTTGGGAGGATGGTATTATGAAAAACGAGTGTATAGCATATTCCCTCCTCTCAAGGATGGGGTAATGCTTGGGAGGAGGGTATTATGAAAAACGAGCATATAGCATACCCCCCCTCTCAAGGATGGGGTAATGCTTGGGAGGACGGTATTATGAAAAACGAGTGTATAGCATACCCCCCCTCTTAAGGATGGGGTAATGCTTGGGAGGAGGGTATTATGAAAAACGAGCATATAGCATATCCCCCATCCCTCTCAAGGATGGGGTAATGCTTGGGAGGATGGTATCATGGCCACAGGACAGATACTACCCCCCCCCCCCCCAAGAAGGAGGTAATGCCTTGGAGGATGGTATCATGACAACAGAATAGATACTGCACTACCCCTATACCTGAAATTGAAAAATAGTACATTAGTCTGAAATAGTAAACTGAATTGAGCATTAAATAGATAGTATGATGAAACATTAATTTTTTTTATTTAAAAAAATTTTTTTTTATCATAGTTCACCCCAAACAAAGCAGGCTGCCACTGTAGGCGTAAGGGGCTACTGAGAAAGAAAAAGGGGGGGATTCAACCTAAATTAGGAGCCGCGCAGCAAGATGTCTGTTTACGTTGGTTTTAAATTTCTGTATGTCAGTAGCGTTCCAGAGTCCAGCAGCACAAGGAAAGAAGCTTTTGGAGTAGAAAGCTCTTCGGCATCTGGGGACATCCACAGTGTATGGATGGGATTTGGCAGATTGTCGGGTTGGTCTAGTAAATTTACGCCGTGGGGGCACCAGAGCAGCAAGCTTATCAGAGCACAATCCATTGAAGTACTTGTAAAACAGGCACAATGAAGCAACATTGCGGTGATGGAACAGAGGCTGGAGCTTGGTGGACAGTGAAGGACCTATCAAGTTAGCAACTCTTTTTGGGACCTTGTCTAAGAGGGAGAGACTAGCGGATGATGCACCAGCCCAGATGTGGCAACAATACTCCATGCATGGGCAGATGGTGGCTTTGTAGAGATATAGGATAATGTCAGGTGTGAGAAGTTTACTGGCACGGTATAGAGAGCCCACCTTCTTTGCAGCAGCCCTGGCAATGTTTTCGATGTATTTATTTCAATTCATGCTATCTGTGAAAGTTAGGCCAAGGAGTTTGAATGATGGACTCTCAGATAGGGTGTTATTTGCTATGACAATCGATGGTTGAAGAGGTTTCTTGTAGTTATTGAAGGAAAGTAGCTTTGTCTTTGCGGCATTAAAAGTTACCATCCATTTTTTACCCCATTCCACTACAGACTGGAGGTCATTTTCTAAGATATGTGCACGTTGGTTTTGCCCACATGACGAGAGTAGAGAGTGGTGTCGTCAGCAAATATTCCTATCTCAGTCGCAATGGCATCAGGGAGGTCATTTATGAAAATTAGGAACAGTGGAGGTCCAAGAATAGATCCCTGGGGTACACCAGCATTTATGCCATATTGCTTAGAAGAACGGCCATCGAGTACAACCTGGATCTTTCGTTTTGTTAGGAAGGATTTAATTATATTAAATATTTGTCCAGTAATACCATATGAGTGCAGTTTTATGAGAAGCCCTTCATGCCAGACCTTGTCAAAGGCCTTGGATAGCGCTACCGCCCTAGCTTCACCTGCCTTGTCCAGTGTATGGTATATGCGTTCAGAGATAACCGTTAGGATATCTGCAGTAGATCGTGCTTGTCTGAATCCGTATTGATGATCAGAAAGAAGTTCAGCATTAACTAGATGCCTGACTACCGCTAGATTGATTAATGATTCAAAGATTTTAGCAAAGATCAGGAGTAGACTAATTGGGCGATAGTTTAGAGGATCAGTTCTATCTCCAGAATTCTTGAAGACTGGTACCACAGAGGCAATTTTCCAACTATCAGGGAAACAAGATTCGGTAAGGCATTTGTTGTATAGTTTGGAGAGGACAGGGGCCAGCTCAGCAGAGCATTTCTTTATTACTATTACTGGTATAAGATCAGGCCCACAGGATTTGGAGGTGTCAAGGTTTTTTATGATGTCTCTCACTTGAGAGTGTGGCTTCAGTCCGCAATGGGAATTTAGGGAGGGGGTGGTTTGCCGAGTCAAGAGTAGAGTTTAATGCGAAACGCTGAGCAAGCAGTTCAGCCTTATCAGTTGCCGTGCATACAACATCATTGTGATTAGATAGCGGGGGAATTTGGCTTCAGACAGACAGATACCAAATCTCCATTAGTAATAACTGTGAACAATGTCCATTCTTTACAAATGCTGGGAGCCGATGAGAACAAGTGTTTCACATGTTATAGCCGTAAGCCAACAGTAGGCATCACAAACCAGCCTAGTTTAGAATACAAAAACGGGTCAATATAGTGAAATGTCCTTCAATTTCAACTTGCAACGTTCATGTTTTTTTGGGGGTTATTTTGATACAATTTGGATGTAAACAAAATTTAATCTTTCCTCTTTATAAATTTACATGTCTTTCTCTTCTTTCATTAATAGTTTGTTTCCCCCCACCCCGGTCACTTCAAGTTAGGTTACTGTTACACCGGCCGTTCTTACACAGGAGAAACTACACCGGTTGTCACTATAAATAGTGCGAGTCACCAGAGACACAGAGAAGACAAAGCACAGTCTTGTAACTGTCTAGCCAAGTGCTAGTCAAGTTTCTTACTTTGTTAATACACTTGTTAAACCAACCCTCGACTTGACTTCCTTAATTTATTATTTACTGTTGGACAACTTCACAACAGTTACTATTTTTGGTGATGGATGATTTATTTTTTTTATGTTAAAAGAAAATGTTGGTGGTTTTCAAATTTGGTGTGCCTAATATTGTGTATCTCTCTCTCTCTCTCTCTCTCTCTCTCTCTCTCTCTCTCTCTCTAAAGATCGTCCCCTTTTAAAGGAAAAAGGCATCTCATCAACATGATGAACTTGATATAGAGTTTTAAGTTGTCCTTCACCCACCCAAGAAAATCCAAGTTGAAAACTTTAGTGAACAAAATTTTTGCTTTATTATCAAATTGTGTTTCCGCCTGTTTTTACATGACCTAAATATTTTTTATTTTTTATTAACTATTAAAAGAAAAATCTAACTTGATCTTTAATGTGCTATGAATCATATTAAGAAGATTCAATGCATTAGCTGTTACAATGAATCTTATGAGAATAGTCAAAGTTATGCTTCCATGTCATGTTTGCATGTTTTTCGAGGGGGCAATGCGATTTTGCCCAATGTTTAGGCCGGTTTGATCTAATAATTATTGCTTCCATTATGACTTTTATTTACCACGAAATGGCATTACGTTTGTCAGGATTTTTCACTCGTTCAAAGCATTTTTAAGAAAGTCAATATTGAAGGTACATTTGCAGGTGTGAGAAAATGATTGGGATTTACGAGGGAATAAAAAGAGAAGAAGAAGAAACAGAGCGAACACAAATATTGACAGAAGTATTAAAAAACAAAGTTACACTCTGAAGCTAATAAAACTTGTAGCCAGCCAACCTTAACCACCTTGTTTGATATTACGCTGAGAGAATCTTTTCAAAAAGAAAAAAACAACTCTCACTACAATGTTTGATATTGGTTTGTCAGAATCCTTTCCAACCAACTTACCACAAACTGAGAAAGAAGCAGAGTGAACACAAATATTGACAGAAATGCAACAAATAAAAGTTACAAAAAAAAAAAAAAAACTGTTTATTAACATTTAGTGAAAATTATTCTAATACGAAAAGTGTAGCAATATTTGAACGTGGACATGTTGAAACGGAATTTTTCACATGACGGTTGGATTGAGTAGAAAGTGGTAAAATTCTATTAAGAGTAAGAATGTAAGCTGATGTGTTCAGGAAGTTGCATCACAAACGACATGTAAGGAGTAAGATAGTGAAATCATTCTCTTTGGCTGATGGTCTGAACAGATTCAGACGTATTGTTCGGAGCTCCATCCTCAGTTAACCTCCCCCCCCCCCCCCATACTGGGGAGCAGATGAGGAGAAGCTTATGTAATACTAATGTAACTCTTCAGTATGAAATAAGATTGTATTTGTAAAATAAAAATAAATCTACCGGCACGTGTTCGGCGACTTTTACAAATTAACTTCTAAACTAACCTCTCTCTTTCTCTCGCTCTCTCTCGTGGGGTCTTTATTTATTCCTCTTTCTCTCAAGTCTATTCTCATCATTTCCTCACATGTTTTACTTGGCCTTCTCCTGTGAACTGACCCTGTTATCTCAACTGTTCTACATCTATTAACCCAAGAACTCTCATCCATTCTTTCAACGTGACCATACCATCAAAGTCTCCTGTTCTGCACACATCTCCCTATACTGTCTAGATTTAATATTCTTCTGAGGTCATCAAATCTAAGCCTGTCTTTAAGGATCACATTACACATTTATATAATTTTTCTCCATGCAATACGTGTCCTAAACGCTCAATGGTCAGGTTTCACTTCCATGCATAATCACACTTTGTACACATGCTTAATAGACTCTTCCCTTGGTCAACAATGACAACGCTCTGCTGGTTAGTAATGGCAGAAGTTCCCTGAACTTACTGCATCCATTCCTAACTCTTGCAATCACACTTGCACCAGTTCATCCCTGTGTTCCAATGATATGACCAAAGTAACAAAACTTCTGAACAACCTCAATAGCCTTACCATCCAAACATACTTTCTCCATACTCGAGTTCTCATCCATCTCCATCGTCGTGCACTTCTTGCACACGAACCGGTTACCTACCTGCAATTCCACTGCACTTGTAATTAATTTAAAAAGCGAAAACAGATATTGTTAGAATGCGCCCATTCAATCTGCGGATTTAATGATGATGGAAATTCCAAACTGAAGTGTGACACACCTGCAAAGTGTGACACACCTGCAAAGTGTGACACACCTGCAAAGCCTATCATACCGATTCACTAGTTATGAATTGATAAGAAATCCATTTATATTTAAAATGGAAAAAGAAGTTCATTGAAAGCATCTTTTAAGAATTTATATTTGAAAATAGGCAAAAAGCCTTCGGAACCACGAATCAGATGATGCAAATAGTTTTTTTTCATTAAAAGTCATTCTTTTTTTTTTTCATGACTTTTGTCTTAAATTTTTCGGATAAAATATCCTTCTTCAGAGACTGGAAGTGTTTCATAAGTGTTTCAATAACATCAAGAAGAAAAAAAGGACCATACTAATAAGAAAAAAAGGCATAATTACTAATAAGAAAATAAAAAATAATTACTAATAAGAAAAAAAGACCTTACTAATAAGAAAAAAAGGAATAATTACTAATAAGAAAAAAAGGAATAATTACTAATAAAAAAATAAAAAATAATTACTAATAAGAAAAAAAGGAATAATTACTAATAAGAAAAAAAGGACCTTACTAATAAAGAAAAAAAGGAATAATTACTAATAAGAAAAAAAAGACCTTACTAATAAGAAAAAAGGACCTAACTAATAAGAAAAAAGGACCTAACTAATAAGAAAAAAAGGACCTTACTAATAAGAAAAAAAGGAATAATTACTAATAAGAAAAAAAGGAATAATTACTAATAAGAAAAAAGGAATAATTACTAATAAGAAAAAAAAGACCTTACTAATAAGAAAAAAAGGAATAATTACTAATAAGAAAAAAAGGAATAATTACTAATAAGAAAAAAAGAATAATTACTAATAAGAAAAAAAGGACCTTACTAATAAGAAAAAAAGGAATAATTACTAATAAGAAAAAAGGAATAATTACTAATAAGAAAAAAAGGAATAATTACTAATAAGAAAAAAAGGAATAATTACTAATAAGAAAAAAAGAATAATTACTAATAAGAAAAAAAAAGACCTTACTAATAAGAAAAAAGGACCTAACTAATAAGAAAAAAGGACCTAACTAATAAGAAAAAAAAGACCTTACTAATAAGAAAAAAAGGAATAATTACTAATAAGAAAAAAAGGAATAATTACTAATAAGAAAAAAAGGAATAATTACTAATAAGAAAAAAAGGAATAATTACTAATAAGAAAAAAGGAATAATTACTAATAAGAAAAAAAGGAATAATTACTAATAAGAAAAAAAGGAATAATTACTAATAAGAAAAAAAGAATAATTACTAATAAGAAAAAAAAAGACCTTACTAATAAGAAAAAAGGACCTAACTAATAAGAAAAAAGGACCTAACTAATAAGAAAAAAAAGACCTTACTAATAAGAAAAAAAGGAATAATTACTAATAAGAAAAAAAGGAATAATTACTAATAAGAAAAAAAGAATAATTACTAATAAGAAAAAAAGGACCTTACTAATAAGAAAAAAAGGAATAATTACTAATAAGAAAAAAGGAATAATTACTAATAAGAAAAAAAGGAATAATTACTAATAAGAAAAAAAGGAATAATTACTAATAAGAAAAAAAGAATAATTACTAATAAGAAAAAAAAAGACCTTACTAATAAGAAAAAAGGACCTAACTAATAAGAAAAAAGGACCTAACTAATAAGAAAAAAAAGACCTTACTAATAAGAAAAAAAGGAATAATTACTAATAAGAAAAAAAGGAATAATTACTAATAAGAAAAAAAGGAATAATTACTAATAAGAAAAAAAGGAATAATTACTAATAAGAAAAAAGGAATAATTACTAATAAGAAAAAAAGGAATAATTACTAATAAGAAAAAAAGGAATAATTACTAATAAGAAAAAAAGAATAATTACTAATAAGAAAAAAAAGACCTTACTAATAAGAAAAAAGGACCTAACTAATAAGAAAAAAAGGACCTTACTAATAAGAAAAAAAGGACCTTACTAATAAGAAAAAAAAGGAATAATTACTAATAAGAAAAAAAGGAATAATTACTAATAAGAAAAAAAGAATAATTACTAATAAGAAAAAAAAGGACCTAACTAATAAGAAAAAAGGACCTAACTAATAAGAAAAAAGGACCTAACTAATAAGAAAAAAAGGACCTTACTAATAAGAAAAAAAGGAATAATTACTAATAAGAAAAAAGGAATAATTACTAATAAGAAAAAAAGGAATAATTACTAATAAGAAAAAAAGGAATAATTACTAATAAGAAAAAAGGAATAATTACTAATAAGAAAAAAAGGAATAATTACTAATAAGAAAAAAAGGAATAATTACTAATAAGAAAAAAGGAATAATTACTAATAAGAAAAAAAGGAATAATTACTAATAAGAAAAAAAGGAATAATTACTAATAAGAAAAAAGGAATAATTACTAATAAGAAAAAAAGGAATAATTACTAATAAGAAAAAAAGGAATAATTACTAATAAGAAAAAAGGAATAATTACTAATAAGAAAAAAAGGAATAATTACTAATAAGAAAAAAAGGAATAATTACTAATAAGAAAAAAGGAATAATTACTAATAAGAAAAAAAGGAATAATTACTAATAAGAAAAAAAGAATAATTACTAATAAGAAAAAAAGAATAATTACTAATAAGAAAAAAGGAATAATTACTAATAAGAAAAAAGGAATAATTACTAATAAGAAAAAAAGAATAATTACTAATAAGAAAAAAGGAATAATTACTAATAAGAAAAAAGGAATAATTACTAATAAGAAAAAAAGGAATAATTACTAATAAGAAAAAAAGAATAATTACTAATAAGAAAAAAAGGAATAATTACTAATTATATAAAAAAAGGGTAATACCTTTACATTTACTATGACACACTTCTCCAAGGAAGAATATTTTATCCGAAAAAATTTAAGACAAAAGTCAAGAAAAAAAAATATTTGCATCTTATTCATGATTCCTAAGGCTTTTTGCCTATTTTCAAATTTAAATTTATTTCTAGAAAATTAGATATGTGTATATGTTTCTATGTGTAGGATTCACTCTTAAACTAATTAACCAATCATTATGAATTTTGAAACAGCTGCTAGATGTAACGGTGGATAATATGGTTATATATTGTTTAATTTAGTTTTATGCAAAGAGAGTTATGCAATAAAGGGGGTGGAAGCCTTTTGTGAAAATTTGAATACACAATTTTTGTGAAATTTTAACAATAGGTATTGGACATCAATTAATAAATATTCTTCAGATTCTAGTTTCTTTGAAGTAATTTAAAGGGTTTTTAGGGAGCATAATATGAGCACAATCCCCCATTTGAAAATTAAATTAAATTTAATCCAAATTTCAATTTCTTCTTAAGACCCCTTAAGCTTAAGCCTTAGATTTTAAACATTTTCTGGAATCAAAATTATGTAATCGATTTTTGGTATAATGATTCTAGACATAAGGTTTAGTAGCATTATATCTTGATTTTATTCTTTGTAAGGGGACATAAAAGTGGTGCAAAACTGTTCTGTTTGGGGAATTGATTTTAGCCATCGGGTTAGGGTATTCTTCTAGCATTAATATATATTTAACTTGATTCCATAACAATCACCAGATACAAAGATTTGATTGGTCAAACATGATCACATGTTTAGTTGGAGAGGGAGATTTTTAAATAGAGAATCAGTTAATGACTGCATGAAAACAGGAATAAATGGTGTAAAGCTTACAGGGACATTACGACTAATATCTCTATAAGCTTTACACCATTTATTCCTGTTTTCATGCGGTCATTAAGTGATTCTTTATTTAAAAATCTCCCTCTCCAACTAAACATGTGATCATGTTTGACCAATCACATCCTTGTATTATTCAAGCTCTCCCCCCTCTCCCCCAACAGTTGCAAAACGGTAAATTCAGGGCAAAATATCTTTGTTAAATTCATATTTTAAATTACTTACCTGATTACGAACAGGGTTAGTTTCTGTCATTTCGGTAACATCTCTGTTTGTTGCTTCGGATGCAGATAAACTTTTTCCTTGAATTAATGGTTCATCTTCCTCTTCATGCTCATCCTTGCGGAAAACTGTCTGGCCATATACCGAAGCCATGCCACTTTGAAGTTTGGAATCGCCTGAGGCATAAGCTCTACTCCTGTCCTCCTGCAGTAGGTCAGCCTTGCCCCGTTTCACCAGAGTCCGAGCTTGCCGTATCAAGTACTGATAGTCCTCCATCATGTCTGAGGGCAAAGAGAGCTGGCTTAGGCCACTTAGGTCAGTCGATGAAGCCATTTTGCTTGAACAATGGCTATCTGTAAGCTCAGCTGTGCTAGACACTCCGGGCGTTAAATTACTTATTTCAGAAGTGGATGCAGCAGCAACAGCAGCAGTAGCAGCAGCGCCATCTACATCCAAAGTTGTTTGAAATGGCTGTTCGACCGGTAAAACTTTTTCTGGGTTTGTATCAGAAGAAGAAGCGGAACCAGTTGCATTTTTTCCGCTCATCAGAGAGACAAATGAAGGAGACCCGTCATTGGAGGATTTTTCTATGGGGGACTTTTCTCTAATTTGAGGTTCTGTTTCAGGGGAGCCTTGCTTTTCCGAATGACTAGAACAAGATTCAGACATCGAGGATTTGAAACTCTCTCTTGCGGAAGGACTTGGGCTTATAGCAAAATCCTGGATCAGAGATAAATATTTACTGGAATCATTCAGTGACGGTACTAGATTTGAACCAAAACCACTAGCGTGTGCTGCAAGATTACTTTTTTCTTTAACAATGGAAGGTTTTTGGAGTAACTGGTCGGATGGTGGAGTTGATGGATCTGGCAGAAGGATTAAGGGATTCATCTGACTTGGTCGGGATAGAACCGGATCATTGCACGTCTCCGGAGAAGTGTAAGAGTATTGAGTCATGGAGAGATTTTCTGAAGAAACTGGAGTGGATTCGTGGCTTTGGGGTTGGTCATGAATAACAGGCAGGGTTGATGCGGGTTTTATTTCGGGTAAAGATGCAGAGATTTGGGATCGATCGAATTTGCCTGCTTCTTTTACATCGGATGAACTGGATGATGATGATGATGATGATGATGATGATGATGATGATGATGATGGTGACAGTTTGCCGGGTACTTTGAGAGAAACAAATTTCTGGGTTTGGATCATGCACTCCATCTGATAGGATGAAGACGGAAGAGACTGCACGTCTGGATTACCTGAAATTTTATTTGTTTTAATTGAGGTTTGGTTTGGGGGTTGGTACTGAGGTAGATTGATGGGGCCACTGCCAACTAATAATGAGGGTGATGAAGAAGATGATGATGATGATGAAGACGATGATGATGATAAAGAAGCAATTACAGTGGCTACAGAAGGCAAAAAGTTTCCTGCTACTTTAGATAATTCTACTCCGGCCATCGTCTTCATAGCAAAGGATGGAGCCGTTCCTTCAGAGACAGACAGCGCATAGTAACTCGATAGGGAATACCCAGGATTTGAAGGCAACTTTTTAACTTGTTGGGCGGGATCGTTTTGGATGTCACAGAAACGGTTGACAATGTCTACGCTGTTATCGGACTCTGGGCTGGTACTGATCGAATATTGAGTCAATGCAGACGAGGATGTTGAAGATGCTTGGGGAATCGGAGAAATCATATTGGCTGAAATGGAAGAACTTAGATTTGCATCACCATAGCCGGCAGGGAAGGCATAACGCGATTGAGACAACTTAGAAAGGTTGGATGGAAATGTTGGGGGATGCGATTTAAGAAATTTCTGAGGAGTTGATGACGATAAAATAAATTTCTGGCTAAAACGTGTTGCGTGCATAATTTCCTTTCTGGCTTGATCCGGAAAGACTGAAACCGTAGGCGGAGAATTTGTAGAAAAAGATCTGGTACTAAAAGGAACATCAAAAGATCTGGTACTAAAAGGAACATCAGAATTTAATTCGTCCATTTTTCCAAGAGTCGAAGACATTGCAGTGTTTATTTGATGAGCTGGGCGAGAGGTCAATGGTGAGGGGGTTGTTATTTGACTTGGGGAAGAGTGTTCTACTGGTTTACCAATGTCTACTGTTGGTATCATTCCTTGGTTAGCCGCTGTTGAAGTTAATGGAATTACTGAAACCAAAGAAGCATCAGAAGAATTTGTCTTAGAGTCAGCATCAGATGGCGAAATAGAAGTTGTATTTGAAATATTATCAACAGTACTTGGAGACCAAGCATTTTGGGTAGGTTCATGCCTTATAATAAACCGATTTTCAATATTATTGGCTGTATTTTGGGACTGAATACGAAGGGTAGGTCCATGTCCTATATCTGACCAATTTGAAATATTATCAACACTAGTTGGAGACCAAACGCATGAAGTAGGTCCGTGTGCTACAACTGACTCACTTGTCGTATTAGTCACTTGAAAAAGTTCTGACGATGTTACTTTCCCCCCGCTAGCACTCATAATTGAATCGCTCACTGTGCTGGGATACAGGCTTAAAGCAGAATCCCTTTCGTATTTACAACTCGGAGAAACACTAACGGTGCTAGAAAAATGTGCTGGTCGTGAAATTCCGGGAGAATTTTGCGTAGTTTGGACATCAGTATTCAACGAGAAAGCTTTAGGTAATGACTGCAACGTTTCAGAACTGAATTTCTCAGAGGTTTGCAATATGCGAGATAAGAATTCAGATAATTCTTTGTGATTCTGCAGAAGATCTATGGTGAGAGAACTCCTCGAGTGAAATTCAGAATTTGCCAGAGACGAGGTTTCGGAACTCTCTTGAGCTTGTGTTGAGAAAGAACTAAAATCCCTGGTTTGGACATGAGGAACCAGACGAGATTCATCGGAACTTGTTTCACAAGATTTGGGTTCACAGTGAAGAGACCCCAAACTTGGAGATGGTGCCAAAACATTCCTTTTGGTATCCTGGCAGACAGTTCTTGGATTAATGAATGGTACAAAGTTAAAGTTCTTCAATACTGTGGAATCGGTATCGGTAGATGTTGGTAATGATATTTGGGAATCGTAATTTGTGTTTGGAACCTCTTGGAGAATACTTGAACTTGTTTCACTTTCTGAGTTGGCACTCAGTTGTGACCTCTCCAAGAGAATTTCTGCCCATGTTTTGGTGGTTGTTGCGAGTTGCTGAGGAATTTTGTTTGCATTTTGCACGGTAAGCTGATCTTCTGGTACTTTAACGACTGTGGGTGGTTGGGCACTGTTCTTGTCAACATCTTTGAATTCTGTTAAGAAAAGAAAAAAGAAATGGAAAGAATCGGTTAGAAATTGAATTACCTAAATAAGAATAAGGTCTAGATCGCCCGAAAAGTCCATTACACATCGATGGACTAAATGCCTATTAGTAGGGGGTGGGACGTAATGGGTGAAAATTAGGGGTGGGACGTAATGGGTGAAAATTTCAGATTCATGCGAGTAGTATTTTTTTTGTGTTCATTTATACATAAATAACACTAAATAATCAAACATTTTGAAAATTTTGCAAAATTCAGAAGGGGTGGGACGTAATGGGTGAAAATTTCAGATTCATGCGAGTATTATTTTTTTTGTGTTCATTTATACATAAATAACACTAAACAATCAAACATTTTTAAAATTTTTGCAAAATTCAGAAGGTGCAGGCCACTAGTTTTTGGCATTTTACATTCATGAAAACCTTTTCACAGCCTGAAAATGGTCCTAAATTAAAATACTATATCAGATTTAACCATCTATATCCATTCATAGCTTTTGAGGATGTTTTAGGACCTGCAATGTCGCATGAAACCACTTTTTCACCGAAAAATAATGGATTTTGAGTCCCGTGGAGCCCTAACGGCTATTTTTGGCCTGCACCTTCTGAATTTTGCAAAATTTTCAAAATGTTTGATTGTTTAGTGTTATTTATGTATAAATGAACACAAAAAAATACTACTCGCATCAATCTGAAATTTTCACCCATTACGTCCCACCCCTACTATTAGTTAAGACAAGCTTTAAAAGCTGGAAGAATTGTGAAGATATCTACATTAAAAAAATATCTGAAAAACTTATTTGTAAACATTTATGAAGGGAATAGAAAAAACGAAAACAATGTTTACTTTTTCTTTATTTTCTGATGAGCTCAGAGGAAGATTACACATGAACAGTATATAGTTGTGTGCAGAACAGGGGAATTTGTTGATAAGGTCACATTGAAAGAATGGATGAAAGTTTTGAGGTTGGTAGATGCAGAAGAGTTGAAGTAGCAGGGGAAGTCCAAGGTAAATCATGGGACGAAGTGATAAGGATGGATTTGAGAGAAAGAGGGATAAATAAAAACCTAGCCAGAGATAGTTTGGAAATCAATTTCTAAAAGCCGTCAAACACATTCCAACATGTAAAACAGTAATTAAAATAATGACGTTGTAACCACAAATGCACACCAACGACGACCTGTGGTATATGCTTTCCTCAGATAGCAATTACAAACAACGTAATTCGATGTTGCAAAAGATAGACGGGAAATTAAAATTTCCCTTTTGATGAGAACAGACTTTTTTAGTCTCCAAAAGATTTTAGGAATTATTATATTTCCATGAATCTGCGTAGTCCAAGAGGATTTCTGATAAAAGATATGATGAATATTAAAATCTCTTTGATGTGAAGAGATTACGGAGCTACTTATTTTATGAGAAACATGCTAACAGAACGATTCCTTCTCCGTGTAAATCAAAAGTGGCAAGAAGAGACGGGTTCTAATTCAGTTGATAGCCTTTTTTTTAAATCCAAATGAAAATGCTTTAACCAGGTGTAGGAGGCAAAGCCGTTTCCAGTAGGAAGATAAAATACGGTAAAGACACCAGAATAATGGGACTCAGTTTGATCATTCAGCAAGAATGATGATGATTGTGATGGTGGTGGTGAGGGTGTTAGTTAGATGAAAGATAAGTTTACTCACCCATGATGATAATAACATTGTTATTTTTTTTAAAGGACTTCAGGAACAAAATCAAATATGTTCCCACCAGTTTTTGTGGTTTCTTTTCTTTCAGGTTTACATTTGAAATAGTATTTTTTTCAGTCGGTAATGCTTAAGTTTGAAATAGCATTTTTTTCAGTTTGTAATGCTTAAGTTTGAAATAGCATTTTTTCAGTCGGTAATGCTTAAGTTTGAAATAGCATTTTTTCAGTCGGTAATGCTTAAGTTTGAAATAGCATTTTTTCAGTTTGTAATGCTTAAATTTGAAATAGCATTTTTTCAGTCGGTAATGCTTAAGTTTGAAATAGCATTTTTTTCAGTTTGTAATGCTTAAGTTTGAAATAGCATTTTTTTCAGTTTGTAATGCTTAAGTTTGAAATAGCATTTTTTCAGTCGGTAATGCTTAAGTTTGAAATAGCATTTTTTCAGTTTGTAATGCTTAAGTTTGAAATAGCATTTTTTCAGTCGGTAATGCTTAAGTTTGAAATAGCATTTTTTTCAGTTTGTAATGCTTAAGTTTGAAATAGCATTTTTTCAGTCGGTAATGCTTAAGTTTGAAATAGCATTTTTTCAGTCAGTAATGCTTAAGTTTGAAATAGCATTTTTTCAGTCGGTAATGCTTAAGTTTGAAATAGCATTTTTTCAGTCGGTAATGCTTAAGTTTGAAATAGCATTTTTTCAGTTTGTAATGCTTAAGTTTGAAATAGCATTTTTTCAGTTTGTAATGCTTAAGTTTGAAATAGCATTTTTTTCAGTTTGTAATGCTTAGGTTTGAAATAGCATTTTGTCAGTCGGTAATGCTTAACTACGAAATAGCATTTTCGTCAGTCGGTAATGCTTAAGTTTGAAATAGCATTTTCGTCAGTCGGTAATGCTTAAGTTCGAAATAGCATTTTCGTCAGTCGGTAATGCTTAAGTTTGTAATAGCATTTTCGTCAGTCGGTAATGCTGAAGTTCGAAATAAGTATTACCGACTGACGAAAATGCTAAGTTTGAAATAGCATTTTTTTCAGTCGGTAATGCTTAAGTTCGAAATAGCATTTTCGTCAGTTCAAAATAACATTTTTGTCAGTTCGAAATAAGCATTACCAACTGGCGGAATGCATCGATTTTGAACTAAATATATATAAATGTACAAATGAAGTGTGCACGGTAACAAGCAAGCAAATTAACACGATCCAGACTTTTAGTAATACATCAATAAAATAATTGTATTAAACTAAATGGTGAAATAATTAAAAGAAAGATAATTTTCACTAACACAAATGGCTGAAGACATCAACTCACCTGACAGAAATGGAGTAGCGGCTCCAAAAGAATGACTTGTTGGTTCGTTTCTACTTTGATGTGCATTGCTGCTGCTGCTGTCGTTGTTATCCTGAAAATATTTAAAATAAAAAAAAAATATTGAAAAAACTGAACCCTTTATTAAATCCACGGGGGTAGCATGCTCTCGTTCCATCTGCCATGACTGGGAAGAAGTCTTCAGTAATTCGCAATTCTTTGTATCGTCCGCACTGAGGATTGAACCTTCAACCTTCAGATGACTGTGAATTTAATAAAGGGTTCCGTTCAAAGTTCCGTCCAGATTCCCGAGTTCGACAAAAAGATTCGAGTTCGACAAGGTACACCCGAAGAAGGTCGGAGGTTACATCGACCGAAACGTTGTGATAAGAACACCCAAGATGAGAACAGTAGTCCGAATATACCAAATTCTACAAATTATCAACCCTCATCTAAAAAATTCAGAAACATAAATGTAATTTTTATGTTTATTTATTTTGATAAATTTTTGTCCGTTTTTTAACTTTTAATTAGGTTAGAGTTTTTTCTTTTTTCTTTTAAATCAAATTCTAAATTATTTACAAAATTTTTAGAAAATTAAAAATGTGTTTTCAGGGGATTATTTATCGATTGAACACCAAATCTGCAAATTATGAAAGACATTCTTTTGAAAAACTTACTTTTCAATTTTTAGAGGAGGGTGGGGATCATTTTGCTATGCAAGTTAAGCGTAATTTTTTCCTCTTACTAGAAATTCCGAAAAGGCGGATGTAAACGATGCAATCTCTCATATAAAAACAATTTTACTGAATGTTACTTTAATTCATTCTTTGCAAATATTCAGATGACGAAAACAAAATAACCTTTTGAATTCTACGTGGAGTCTTTAGTTTTCTATATAAATTCAACATAAAAGCCGCCAATTTCCGTGCTTTGTCAATGGTCTTTAAGCTGAACATACCGTTTACAAATTTCTATTAGAACTTCAACCAGGGGATCATTTTACATACAAACTGATCTCCCCTCTAAAAAATTGAACAGTAAGTTTTAAAATATAATCTTTCAAAAGGTTTACATGTAAGATAGAATAAAAGGGGTGATGAAGAGGAAATGTCAGTGTGCAAATGAGGTACTGACGAAGACAAAATATAGGAGGTCATAGTTACTATTTTTGCCCCAGTGGGGAAAAGAGAATTGTTCATATTGTTGAATGTTTGTACACCGGCTATGGTGTCAGGACGCGTCCATATGTGTATGCAAGTATGTGTGTCTGTAATATCCAGTCCACGTGTTGAGGTAGTAACCATTTTGGTGTCTTGTCAAACCGAGGGCCAGTGGCCCGGGAAAATGTTTGTTGCGTCCCCAGAGAGGAGGGACGTGTGTTTAGCAGTGCCAAAGAAGGAAAAAGAGAGAAGTGGCATCGAAGTAAAAGAGAGTGGGCGGATAGCGGTCCAGTGTTTATATAATTATGCTAGCCATCCGAGATTCGCCTAAAAGAAGGCCACTGATTGGTCAAGCCAAGGAGGAAGTAGTTTGCCTGAATCAATCAGCAGGTAGCTAAGAGGTCATTGATATTTAAACAATATGGCGACTAGTCGGAAACTGCTACATACACACGTCTTTTTAAAATTACTTCCACTTTCTAAGCAAATGTTTGTAGACTATTTACTGCTCACACATTTTAAAGATTATTTAACCTAACCTATAAAGTGATCTTATTGGATTTTCAAAGTCACACCCAAATAGCATTTAATCCAACTTTGCATCTGACTAGCAAATTTTCATTTGCTACTGTTGTTCCATGTTATTTACAATAAAATAACGTACATCACTATAATTCATTCTTTTTAATTACCTAATCCTGCCCAGATGACTACTAATATAAAACCTTTTAAAATAATTACTTAAAAATGATAATCAGCAAGGGGGATAACTCATTTTAAATTGAAGAATATAATAGAAGTTGTCTACCTTAAGTTTAAAAATGTGCTAACAAAAAAATTAAAAACTAAAATGACTCCAATGCATCCTGAGTAATGCCGGGTAGGTACAGATAATGGAAAAATAAAACCGACTTTACTTTTTACTGAAAGTGGTGTATTTTTTCAACCCAGGATTTTTTTTAATGCAAATTTGGAATATATAAAATTAAAAAGTATATTCAACATGTTTGACACGTAATCCCTTACATCCCTGTAAAGGAGTGTTATTATACAACTGTTGATAAAGCAGCCGTTCTTAGCGCTACCTAAGAGTTATAGCTCCTGTACTACCAGTCGGAAACAGCAGCCAAACAAGCTGTCAAACCTGTACCCTCAACCTGTCAGAACAAGAGCGGACCAGACTAGTCATATGAAAATGAGTGACATCTAAGTATCCTTATGTTGTCGAGATAATTTTATTTCAATGAACTCGATATTGGAGTCTTTATGATCTCTGTATTAAAACCATCAGACAAGATCTTGTGTCTGCGTGTTTCTCACCTATATGTAACTTTGATAAATACACATTAAATTATTATTTTTATTTATTATTAATCGAATATTTATTAAAAAAAAAAATGAGAAAACTAAAACGAATTTTTTTAAATCCTATAAAAAAAGATTTGTCAAAATGACTACATTTTTAATTAATACGTCTCCACTTGAGTAAAGCTTTATGATATTCATAAATTATTTACTTGTTGGTGTAAGATAAATAATTAATCATTTGCTGCTGATGATAAATTATTTGCTGGGAAAAAACATTATCACATGATAAAAGTTCAAATAGATCTTGATTGATTTTTATCAAATTGGGAAAATTTTTGGAAATTTAAATGTTTTGCTGTCTATACTAAGAACAATGTTGCCGTTATTCATAGATCGTCTAAAACCAAATTAGCACATAGCTAAAATAAGGCAGACCACAGTAAAATAAGCACTCAATGACAAAAACTATAGGTCTCTCTCTCTCTCTCTCTATATATATATATATATATATTTCTTGAATGTGAGATGATATATATAATTATTTCCACAATCAGACAACGCCGCAGCCCACAACCTATGAAAAGAAACAAACCGGAAGTCCTAGACTCGAGTTAGGACTTCCGGTTTGTTTCTTTTCATAGGTTGTGGGCTGCGGCGTTGTCTGATTGTGGAAATAATTATATATATATATATATATATATATATCTGTGTGTCTCTCTCAATATATATCCATGTCTCTCTCTTTCTCTCCCTCTCTCAATATATATCCATGTCTCTCTCTTTCTCTCCCTCTCTCAATGTATATCCATGTCTCTCTCTCTCTCTCTCTCTCAATATATATCCATGTCTGTCTCTCTCTCTCTCAATATATATCCATGTCTGTCTCTCTCTCCCTCTCTCAATATATATCCATGTCTGTCTCTCTCTCCCTCTCTCAATATATATCCATGTCTGTCTCTCTCTCCCTCTCTCAATATATATCAATCTCTCTCTCTCTCCCCCTCTCTCAATATATATCAATCTCTCTCTCTCTCAATATATATCAATCTCTCTCTCTCTCTCTCTCTCTCTCTCAATATATATCAATCTCTCTCTCTCTCTCTCTCAATATATATCAATCTCTCTCTCTCTCTCTCTCTCTCATATATATATATTAAAACAAAATCGAAACTAAATGTGTCACTATTTTGTTCATACAAGTGGAATTCTTGTTTTATACTTCACCAACAACATCTTGATAAGGAACTCACTGGTAATGTATGACATGTGTACATGCTTAAGTGGAAACGACATCAGCCCTAGTTAGATGGGAACGGTGGAGGTCTTGGACTGCCAAAAGTGTTCAAGTTGGTAAAGGATAGGCATCCAGCCGTAAAATTGCCTTAAATACAATGTCTAGTCGAAATACAGCAGGAAAAAAGAAAGGCAGTGCCAGTAACACTAATGCTGCTGGTAGTGTCTTGGGCTTCGTAGATCCCAGGATGCGTGGATCTTCAGTGCCTGGCTATGGCAAATCATACAAACATCCAGAACTTTTTCGCATTGGATCTCTGAATGTTGGAACCATGCGAGGAAAGGCAAATGAGGTGGTGGAGACAATATCCAGAAAGAAGATTGACTTGTGTTGTTTACAAGAGACGAGATGGAGAAATGAAGGTGTGAGAAAAATAGTCGGGAGGGATACCAACTGCAAGTTTTACTGGTCTGGGAATGATAAAGGGACAGGTGGAGTGGGAATATTGGTGGCAGAGAAGTGGTGGGAGAAAGTTTTTGAGGTGAAGCGAATATCCGATAGGATAATATTTGTTCGTCTTGTTGTTGGAAAGTTAGTGTTTGCCATTGTTTGCATCTACGCTCCACAAGTTGGACTCAGCGAGGAAGCAAAGGACAACTTCTACGAGCAGCTGCAGAGCCTAGTGGCGACTGTACCTAGTACTGAGGAACTGTTTGTGTGTGGTGACTGGAATGGACATATTGGTTCCACTCCTTGCGGTTATGAAGAAGTACATGGTGGACATGCTATTGGTATGAGGAATGTTGGAGGAGAAAGACTACTCGAGTTTGCTGTTGCTAATAATCTAGTGATTGGCAACTCGGTGTTCGAAAAGAGGCCTAAACACCTAGTTACATACCAATCTGGAAGAATCATGACCCAGATAGACTACATACTATTCCGGCGCAGCTTCAGGAGACATGTCACAAATGTCAGAGTCAGCCTGGGTGAAGAATGTGTATCTCAACACAATCTGCTATTATGTGATCTCAAGGCAGAAGCTTCCCGCAAATGCAAACACAAGTTTACACCACGCATAAAACTGTGGAAGCTGAAGGATCCAATCATTCAGGCTAAATTTGCTGAGAGATTTGTTTCTTCACATCAGGATACACGGGCAGTGAGTGTTGAAGAGCACTGGAAGAGGCTCAAGGATGGATTGAATGATGCAGCGACGGAGGTGTGTGGAGTGTCATCCAAGCACAATTGGAGGAAACAAACCTGGTGGTGGAATGAGATTGTTGATCAAGCTGTTAGAGAGAAGAGGCGATGCTACAGAGCATGGAAAACAGGAGGTAGTAGGGAAGCATACAATGGAGCCAAGCGTGCTGCTAAAGCTGCTGTACACCACGCTAAGTCAGAGGCCGATAAAGAGATTTTTCTCAAAATAAATCCCAAGTCAAGTGACATTTACAAGCTCGCAAAACAGATGCGCCGTGACAATCAAGATGTCTTGGGTGAAAAACCTATAAGGAACGACTCTGGTGAACTCTCATTGGATGATGAAGCGAAAAAACAGTCATGGAAACAGCACTACGAACGCTTGCTGAACGTTGAATTTCCATGGAACCCCGATGAGCTGACTTATGAACCTCCTATAGAAGGTCCTAGTACCCCCATTACCCAGGAGATGATCACTGAAGCAATCCGTAAAATGGGAGCTGATAAAGCAGCTGGGCCATCTGGTATAGTTGCTGAGATGCTCAAACCAACCGGTGAACTAGGGGCCAGTTTGGTGCATGAACTGATTGAAGCCATCATCAGAGAAGAATGCATACCTAAGGAATGGGAAGACAGCATTATAGTAAGTCTATACAAAGGTAAAGGCGATGCATTAAACAGAGGTAACTACCGTGGACTCAAGCTCATTGATCAGGTCATGAAAGTCCTGGAAAGAATTGTTGAACAGCTGATCAGACAACAAATACAGATTGCTGATATGCAATTTGGCTTCATGCCCGGTAGGAGCACCACAGATGCAATTTTCATCATACGCCAAGTCATGGAGAAACATCTAGCAGCAAACAAACCACTGTACATGGCATTTGTAGATTTGGAGAAAGCTTTTGACCGTGTCCCCAGAAGGGTCATCTGGTGGGCCCTGCGAAAGCTGGGTGTTACTGAGTGGTTGGTTCAGGTGATAACGTCTATGTACACCAATGTACGTAGTCGGGTACGAGTCGGTAACAGCTACAGCGACGAATTTGAGGTTAGAGTAGGTGTCCATCAGGGATCTGTCTTAAGTCCCCTTCTATTCATCATTGTACTCGAGGCTCTATCACTGGAATTCCATACTGGCTGCCCGTGGGAGCTGCTATATGCCGATGACCTAGCGATCATTGATACTTCACTTCAGTCACTCAAGGAACGTCTGGATAGATGGAAGAGCAGCATGGAGAAGAAAGGTCTCAGAGTCAACATGGGTAAAACTAAGGTCATGATCGCAGGTCCAAACCTCAGCTTATTACAGAAAACAGGAAAATACCCGTGTGCTGTATGTCTGAAAGGAACTGGCAGCAACTCAATCATCTGCACTCACTGTTCAGGTTGGGTCCACAAAAGGTGCAGTGGCATAAAGGGCTCTCTCAAAGCAGATCCTCACTTTATGTGCTTTCGTTGCACCGGCACGGCAAGACCAATAGATGGCAGACCACTGACGGAGATGGATACTGGTGACAACAAGCTGGAAGTAGTGACAGACTTTTGTTATCTTGGAGATGTGCTGTCATCAGGTGGAGGCTGTGAACTCGCGGCAGCTACACGTTGCAAGTGTGCCTGGAAAAAATTTAGAGAGCTGCTACCAATCCTGACAAACAAACACCTACCAACAACTACGAGAGGGCGTGTATACTCCTCATGTGTCAGAAGTGTGCTGTTGTATGGCTCAGAAACTTGGGCTGTCTCTGCTGGCATACTAAAGAAGCTGCACCGTAATGACAGGGCAATGGTCAGATGGATCTGTTTGGTGAGGCCTGAACAGTACGTTTCTTTTGAATCCCTGCTCTCACAGGTCGACTTGAAAAGCCTTACGGACATCATGCGGAAGAACAGACTGCGTTGGTTGGGTCACATTGAGCGTAGCGATGGCTGGATTGCTAAAGTCCGAAAGTTGAATGTGCCAGCAGAGAACATCACCACTGGCAGACCCAAGTTGACTTGGGAGGACGTAGTCAAACGTGATAGGAAGGCCATGGGTATGGATTCCATCAAACCTTGCCAAAGACAGGAGTGGAGAGGAAGACTTAGATTTCGAGACTAGACAATCAGGCCCCACCCTCATCAGAGGATTAATTGTGGCCTGATTCAACAAATAAACCGGTTGATGATGATGATGATGATGATGATATATATATATATATATATATATATGATAGTTTTATTTACACAGACATGTACAAAATCTGCGACACTGGCATGTCGATGTTATCGATCAACAGTTACTATAAACTGAGATCTCATCAGGCAGAGTTAGAATCCGATCTTAACCTCAGATCATATAAAGCTCTATTTTGATATTGAGCACTTTTTATAAACCCGGTTAAAATTCTCTGGATTACCACCCTGTGGATATTTTTCACCTGGATTATTACCATTATTATATATATATATATATATATATTAGTCTCAGAAGTTTCTCAACCATTAAAACTACTAGCAAATATATGCGACCGGAGGGAGCATATTTTTGCTAGGCTGCCGCGTCAGAAATTAACGCTAATGTGTAAACTGATGTAGCCTCAGTCATATTTCTTGGGTGGTTATACGTTGATATTCTTTATTTATGACCAAACATAGTTGTAGATGTAAATAATGACAAAAGAAATTTCGACCCACCCTGATTTTTCTATTAACCTTCTCCATAAATAGAAATATTTTTAATAATTTTTAAATCAATATTTATTTTAATTAAAAAATTTGATTCAGTAAAATCGTTAAAATCAACAATTTAAAGAACTGAATACAGCAAATAGTATTTTTTGAATCGGAAGAAAGGCGTACATAAAATAAAACAATAAAAAAATCTGTATTCTTTTACTGTAGGATCTATGCTGACTTTGACGATGATCCAAACACTAACCCTAACACCCACTTTAACTCTGACCCTAACCCTAACGATGGAGTTAAAGTTAGCGCGGGTCCTAAAGTGTAAAAGCACCAAAAAATCGAATATACTAAACATGGTTACTTATGTAAATGGTCTCGGAAAGAAAGTTTACCTAATTAAATTTGTTAGAATGTGTGTGTGTTTGTGTGTGGGTGTGTGTGTGTCTTAGTAGTAATTTTTAAATCGATTTTTATTTAAATTAAACAGTTTGATTCAATAAAATTGTTAAAATTAACAATTAACACAAAACTAAATACAGCGAACAGTATTTTTCGAATCAGAAGAAAAGTGTTTATAAAATGAAACAATGTAAAAAATCCGTACTCTTTTATGTGTGTGTGTGTGTGCGCGTGCGAGCGCGTGTGTGTGTTTTAATTAACTTTTTTAATTAAACAATATGTTTCTAAAATCAGTTATATTATTTTTGTTGTTGACAGAAAATAAATAAAATCACATCTTTTATTTTAATAAATAAAACATGGAATAATAACAGTTTGTGAATTAAAGCTTAACAGCGTAAGTTAAAGTAACACGATAAATGCCAGCGTTTGTTTACAAATTACGCGCTTGTATTGCGTCCAAACTGAATTGACGGAGGGAGATTGTTTCAATGGATTTACGTTCCGCACGCTGTTTAATCAATTGGACGTAGATAAAATAACTACGTAACTGATTAATTTTTAAATCAATTATTATTTTAATTAAACAATTTGATTCATTAATCATAATTTATAAGTAAGATTAGTAGCGAGCAAAATTACGTAAATACATGACTAAATCTAAATCAAACGATCCTGAGTGTATATTTGAGAATACTAATTTATTAGAAGTTCAAAAGCAATTGCTTATGTAAATTGAGAAATGCCCATAGTTTTATGCCGGTTTTTTTCATAGTATATAATGAAGCTAGGGGATTTAATTAATAGTTATACAACTTTGATGGAGTTTCGGCTTCAGACAGACAGACAGATACATAAACTCCATTATTAATAGATATACGGGAAAAAAAAAAAAAAAAAAAAAAAATTTTAGTCCCAAAGTAACACGAAATCACATAATCATCGATGCAATAATTTATTTCAAGCATCCAAGTGAGATGATTACATTTTTGAATGATAATTATGTAATTTCGTGTTACTATATTTTATTTTATTCTTGCTCTGTTTATTACATTGAGCTTTCATACCCAGATTTCCTCCTGGAATTTATTTCATTATAACACACTATATATCTATATATATATATATATATATATGTGTTATAATGAAATAATTCCAGGAGGAGATCCGGGATTATGTAATTCCCCCTCCCAAGTTAGACTTAAGGATAAGAGATGCTTCAATTTCCCCCTCTCTCTAAATATGTATTGGATGGGTTGTTACCACCTCTCTCTCCAATTATATTTGAATTGTCGAGTGTGAATTTAACTTTTTTCTTTCAGTTTTAAAAATGTAATCGTCTGGATCAGATGCTTGAAAAAACCACAAGGTTGAAATAAATTATTGCATCGATGATTATGTAATTTCGTGTTATTATACTTCATTTTATATATATATATATATATATATATATATATATATATATAGATATAATCAGTCTCTCTCAATACTTGTGACTTTTCAGTTAATTAACGGTTATGCATTCGGATGTCAGAACCAGAAAAAAAGAAAATCAATAAATGATTTTCGCTTGTTAACATCTGTTCTTGCTTCTTCTCAGTTAAGCTTTTTTTGTTTTAACTTGATGAAAATCTATGAAAATCTTGTCACGATGTGTTGTCAACATCTGCATATTTATGTCTTGGGCAACATGTGTTCAAAGTCATGGAGATAATAATATAAATCCATACCTGACTTCTGTCTGATTATTTCAGGAGGCTTGAATGAGATATCATCATGTTGGCCTCCTTTTAGCCTTGAAAGACAATGGATACTCCCTTGTAAGGCCTTTTGGCTAAGATCAAAGTGTAGTATCTGTTCCGATGGATACTGCACCCCATAGACTGGTATTGTCTTGGCCTTCGGGGATTGATTTACGCCGGTCTATGGGTCTGTCCTGTGCAGTTCTAGGAGGTCAGCCCTCCCAGGCTTTGCCTCCCCTCTTTGGGGAGGAGTAAGTTTATTGCTTACTGCCTGAGGCGCCCCTACCGGGAAATGCCAACGGGGCTACCCAGGCAATTTTTAATGGTCAGAGTGCTCACTTTCTCGGGCGCTGGCTTTTCAAACCCCACTTTCCCGACCCGACCTTGGGTCACATCTTACTTGTGGGAGTAGGATAAAAATGGCCTTGTGCCTAACCTCCTGGAGAGGAGGTAAATAAATACTCCCTTGTAAGAGTCGCTGCAGGGGTAACCTAAAGTGAAGCAAGGGTTACATAATAACCAACTTCACATCTCTTGAACTTGCATTGCTTTAGTCCAGTGACAAGGAGAAGTACAGGATGATGGAAAGTATGCCGGGATAAGCAGAAAAAGACTGCTGTTATTTCAAAGTTTTCCGTTCTCCTAGACTAGTTGGACAACCGAGGTTTGAGAGTCTACCCTACTATTTAAACCATAGCTGGAGGGGGGATATATAGACTCAAACATAGTCCAGGGTGACCCAAAGATTTTCTTTTTGTTGGCTACTACATGAAGATGTAGGGGAGGGTGTCACTTCTTTCCCTGGCTTTCTCCACTTATCCTTGATCCTCACCTTATAATGCTCAGTGTTTAGCAAGGATGCATCAAGTACCATTTTTTGAGTCTTTGGTATGATTGTAGGAAGCAGCAGCGGCAGCGAATGTTGTTTTTACATATCAACTCTAGCTTGGACAAAAGCTCAAAGCAGCAGTTTCTTTCAACTAATGAGAGGCACAAAAATATTCACTCCAAATTCCAGCATGTAATATAAAAACCCAAATACAGTGTGTCTCCCCTCTCTCTTTTCCTGTTTTTCTTCCACGGATGACACACATCACAACGCAGCCTGCACATTCTTGGGGCCGAAAGACCCTTGACAAGTAGCATTCACATGAGAGGCTTTCACAAACTAGTACATACAGTGCCAGCATGCTGGCACAGCATGTACTAGTTTGTGAAAGCCTCTCATGTGAATGCTACTTGTCATGGGTCTGTCAACTAACTGAACTCTCTCACTCACAAAATAGACACGTTAATATATACACATGCCTATCCCGATTACACATACTGTAACATGCAAACCTGCAAGGCGACAGCTAAATTGAACATGTGTTCTCAAGTTTCCTTACAGATAAAACACCTTTCTTTCAATTAGAACGTTCTTGGACTCTTTGAACTCTCATTCTTTACAAACACTTTATTTTGCATTAACAAGTTGTCAATCAGAATTATTTATTTTTGTACGGATGGACTTAGCAATTCTTTTTTCTTTTTTTTTTTTTTTAATAATGTCCTATCTTCAACAACTGGATTGAACCCTGGTCTCCTGGTTCATTGGTGAACATTAATGGGCCAATTAGTTCATAAAGTACCACGACAGATTCAATGGGATTTGAAGTTGGCACCAACATCCTGAAATGGGCAACCCCACTCCTCTCCTCTTATCAAACAGATTTCTGGATCGTCTCCTGAATTTTATCCATAGTTAGGGTTAGTCAAATAGGGACGAAAAAATAAGGAGGTAAGGCGCTAGCAATTTGGCAGAAATTAGCTTTTTTTTATTTGACAAAAAAAGGCAGATTTTGACCAAAAAGCGCAGAATTCACATCCATTTCAATTTAAAAGGAAATCCACTTTTTCTGAATTAAAAAAGAAAACGGAATTTCATTAAAAAGCGAAGAACTTGCATCCCTGTGATATGTGCAAACCCCTTCCTGCCCTCTCAGCAAACAGATTTTCGGATCGTCCCCTAAATTTTGTCCAAGGCTATTTAAATTATCGCTAAAAAAAAAAAAATAAAAAAATGTAGAAACTCACCAGATTTTCGTGGTTGAGGACCTGCAGAATATTCCAAAGTTTTTTCTCTTCAAGCAGTTGTCCAGAAACAAGTTGATCAATGTTGGTCTGAGTTGTTTCCGATGGACTACAAACCGACGAAGATAAAGAAAGTTTGGATTGCATGTCGGACAGATGAGAACTCAAAATACTGCTGTCCCTTTCTTGGATCGCACTCAGCTCATGAGGAGAGTGGCCATTAAGGTAAGCCATAGGCAAAAGTGGCGGATGTCTTTTCGGCGGTCTAGACAATTCTTCAGACACCAAAGGCGTGCGGTCATTCATGTCTAATCCAGAAGCAATTGCTTCCTGTCCAAAGCTTTCAGTTTGGTTTTCAAGATGGCCGTCCATCAAACGTTGACATAGTTTTGCTTTCTGCTTTCGAACATCTTCAAGCTGCATTTTAATCCGTTGGAATTCTCCCTGGATCTCTGTATCGTCCGATGATGAAGGGACTGAAGTGTTGATGTCTTTGGTTTCTGACACGGCACCATCATTGTAAAACGGAAAAGTTATTTTATGTGGTGAAACGGTTACAGATGGAACAGGAGTGGGTTGGGCAGAATCTTCAAGGGTCTCATCAAAAGGTAGCGACTTTCTAATTTCCTGCAACTCGGATGAAGGAATTGGTTCTCCAGGAAATGAATCAAAATCATTAAACGATGGAGTGAAGGCACACGGGCTGTTGATCTTAGAGGTGGTTCCCAAAATAGGCGTGTCTGGTTCTGAAAGCCTGGTTTCTACAGAAATGTCCTCCGGTTGGAAATACTGAACATTGCCACCCAAGGAAGAGAGGGGAGGGTGCATTTCTTTGACTGTATTGCTTTCCTGAAAATCTCTGTTAAAAACAAATCCAGGAAAGCCGGATCGAAAAAGATTTCCTGCAATGGATTCCTGTATACATGATTGGGAAGCAGAAAGAAAATCCATGTTATTCTCGGACAACCCCTCAGGATCAGAATACGGAATTAGATCTACTGATGGATTCCTACTTGAAAGGATTTTGTAGTCGACCTTGGAAGAAAACGGGAGAGATACACCAGGCTGAAAACCAGTCAACAAAGCAGTGCCCTGTGAAGACATCTGAACATCAGTGGTGACGTCTCCTGTCGATTTTACTCTATGTTCTAACGGATCACGGATTAAGGGATCTGTTGTAATTCTTTTTGAAGGTGTTTGATCAAACTTTAGATCAGCTTCAGGTAAGCTGATTCCAGAGATGCTATCTTGGAGGGTTTTGCGATTTTGCCGAATGTCGTTCTGTATTTCCTCGATGCGTTTTATCCGCTCTGTGTGTCGATGGATCATCTTCTGTTGGTATTGTTGAACTTTGGCAATGTCTTTTGGCAGACGCTTAAGGGCCACACTGGCCAAGTAATTAGGGCTCTGCGGATCCGACATCTGATTGTGCAGATCGATTCCAGTAATGAGATCTGATAATGGCGATTCGGAATTTAGGATTTGCTGATCCAAAACATCCTGAGTTCCATCCTTTGGATGCCCAACAAATGAGTTGCCGTCATCTGGTGGGCTGTGAACCGAGTCTCCCTCGGAAGGATCATCGGAAGGATCATCGGAAGGTATGGGAAATTCAGCTGGATTAAAGCTGTAGCCATGTAGCGATGTTTTATCTTGATGTTGGTCAAATTCTCGCAGTCGATCTTGAAGATGTTTTTTTTGTTCTCTGAAAAAAAAAAAAAAAAAAAAAAAAAAACATTTTTTTAGAAAGTCAAATAAAGAAACCGATTCCGCTCTATCATTCCAAGATTATCATATCCACCATACCAGAGAAGAATTACAACCCCATATCCAAGGATCGGGATATAGCCCAATAGGCCCCCCCAAAATTTTTTTTTAAAAATATCACTGTGTCTTTTCTAATCTGAAGACCGACCCCACCCCCACCTAAAAAAAAATACAAAAGGCTTTTAGAATTTTTTTTAGATAAGGATTGATAATTTGGATTGTTCGGACTACTATTCTCACCTTGGCCCATGGCGCAAAAGATGATGAGATCTAAGTGACAGTTTTCTGGAGGTTGAAGGTTCAATCCTCACTACAGGCAATAATAACTAAAAATAAAACTTAATTAACACTTCTATCCATTTCCCACCCCCGTATGTACGAACACGAAATGCCTTAGCGTATTATTATATAGATATTTTCATGACTTTATTAAAAAGGAAAGAAAATGGACGTGCAACTGGAGTGCGTTTTTTGGTCCAACAATAGAGGAAAGTTATTGTCCGCCAATCAAACTGAGCATTAATAGTTAAGTATAATAATTAATAGTTAAGTGTTAATAGTTAAGTGTTAATAGTTAAGTGTTAATATCGATCTCCTTGCATTTAGTTTCTTAAGAACAATTCAGATGTACGAAGAAAAAAAAGATTGAAATTCATATTGACTAGATCAATATTTATGAATCACTGTTGTTTTGACCTTTAGCTGCGCAAAGCATCGAAATTAAGATTCACGAGGCATCGAAACCGCAAAATAGTGAACGTTTCATGCTGTTGTAGTCTAATACAAAGGGTAGTTTGGTCATGTTGCTCGTCATCAAGCTGAAGAATTGATCCACGATAATCTCCTCCTGCCTCTGGTATCCAATTCACGCAAACACATTGGCGGGCAGTTGAAAACCTAGGCAACTACCATCAAGGAGAACCCCAGCAAAATCTGACGACAAGTTGCTGGTCTTCATCGATGAAATAGGGACTGGCTTGCCATCTCAGCAAGGCTCATGCAGAACCACTGCGCATGGGCTGCTATGCGGCCAAAGAAAGTAGGAAGATGTTTAACTCGCTCAGGATGATTCTAAAAGTTAACAACTATTGGTGTAATGTTTCGGAACATTTTTTTAGATAAACACGGATAAAGCGCCAAGTAATAATCCGTTATTCTAAGTGACAGTCTTCTGGAGGTTGAAGGTTCAATCCTCGCTACAAGCAATACTAAGAATAAAATAAAAATTATCTAAGATTTCTACCCAGTCATGGCTGACGGAACAAGAACAATCTATCCCCGTGGATTAAATAAACGGTTCAGTTTGAATTTCCGTATAGATTCCTGAATTTGGAATAAAGTTTTCCAAGTTCAACAATACGCACCTGATGAAGTTTGGAGGTTACATCGGCCGAAACGTTCTGAGAATAACATCAAAGATGAGAATAATAGTATGAATAATCCAAATAATACAAACTGTTAATGTACCGAGCCAAAAGATTTGCTGATTTTAAAAATAATACAACACTTATTCGATGAACGCGTGATATTTGGCCGTATTGGAAGAATGGATGAGAGTTCTTGGGTTAGCTGATGTAGAACAATTGAGGTAGCAGGGTTAGTTGGTAGGGGAAGGTCAAAGAAAAAATGGAAGGAAGTGATAAGATTGAACTTGAGAGAACGAGAGATGAATAAAGACCTGATCAGAGATAGGTTAATTTGGAAGTCAGTTTCTAAAAGCCATTCAACGCATACCAGCATGTAAAATTGGCGTTAAAATGAAGACAATGTGATTGACTAGAAACACTGAAGACTGTTGTGTTGGTGAAAAATCAAGTCCAATGCAAAATTATAATCACTAAAAATAGCTTTAGGATCAAAATGTAGTAAGATTACATTCAAATGATTGGGGATATTTTAAGTAGGGTTGCCCATAAGAGTACATGTGGTATTATGGTGACTTGACTACTGAAGTGAAAGTGATAGACAAATGGTGAACGAGAGACAAAAATAGTGAATGGACGAATGGGTTAGAATGCGTCTAATTAAGAGTAGGATAGACAGAGGATGACCACCAACCGGCCGCTCACTTCCCACATTTTTAAGGACCTTGTGCCTAATTTGTAAAAATTGTACCGGTATCATTTTTGCAAATAAATAATTTTAAGTGTAGTATCTGTTCTCAGTCAGAGGAGGAAAAATCCTAAACTGAGGCAAATTTTATAGGCATTAATGTTCTCGTAACGTTCGGAAACGACCAGGCCCTACATTAAGCCCCACCTTGGGTCACATCAAGCCCTCGTGTGGGACGGCAGGTAAATAATAATTAATTGGATTAACAGAGGAATATAAACTCACTGAATTCTTTTCTTCTGTTCAAGAACTTCGGCAATTTGTTTCTGGAGGTGAGATGCAATGGTAATCGGCTGGAAAAGAAACAGAAATGAATAAATAATGATTTACATTTTGATTATATTGACATGAGTCAAGCGAAACCTTTTATTCCTCATTTTCCAATACATCCATTATCATCTTAACCTTTTCCAATACATCCATTATCATCTTAACCTTTTCCAATACATCCATTATCATCTTAACCTTTTCCAATACATCCATTATCATCTTAACCTTTCCCGATACATCCATTATCATCTTAACCTTTCCCGATACATCCATTATCATCTTAACCGTTTCCAATACATCCATTATCATCTTAACCTTTTCCAATACATCCATTATCATCTTAACCTTTTCCAATACATCCATTATCATCTTAACCTTTTTCCAATACATCCATTATCATCTTAACCTTTTCCAATACATCCATTATCATCTTAACCTTTTCCAATACATCCATTATCATCTTAACCTTTTCCAATACATCCATTATCATCTTAACCTTTTCCAATACATCCATTATCATCTAAACCTTTTCCAATACATCCATTATCATCTAAACCTTTTCCAATACATCCATTATCATCTTAACCTTTTCCAATACATCCATTATCATCTTAACCTTTTCCAATACATCCATTATCATCTTAACCTTTTCCAATACATCCATTATCATCTTAACCTTTTCCAATACATCCATTATCATCTTAACCTTTTCCAATACATCCATTATCATCTTAACCTTTTCCAATACATCCATTATCATCTTAACCTTTTCCAATACATCCATTATCATCTTAACCTTTTCCAATACATCCATTATCATCTTAACCTTTTCCAATACATCCATTATCATCTTAACCTTTTCCAATACATCCATTATCATCTTAACCTTTTCCAATACATCCATTATCATCTTAACCTTTTCCAATACATCCATTATCATCTTAACCTTTCCAATACATCCATTATCATCTTAACCTTTTCCAATACATCCATTATCATCTTAACCTTTTCCAATACATCCATTATCATCTTAACCTTTTCCAATACATCCATTATCATCTTAACTTTTTCCAATACATCCATTATCATCTTAACCTTTTCCAATACATCCATTATCATCTTAACCTTTTCCAATACATCCATTATCATCTTAACCTTTTCCAATACATCCATTATCATCTTAACCTTTTCCAATACATCCATTATCATCTTAACCTTTTCCAATACATCCATTATCATCTTAACCTTTTCCAATACATCCATTATCATCTTAACCTTTTCCAATACATCCATTATCATCTTAACCTTTTCCAATACATCCATTATCATCTTAACCTTTTCCAATACATCCATTATCATCTTAACCTTTTCCAATACATCCATTATCATCTTAACCTTTTCCAATACATCCATTATCATCTTAACCTTTTCCAATACATCCATTATCATCTTAACCTTTTCCAATACATCCATTATCATCTTAACCTTTTCTAATACATCCATTAACATCTTAACCTTTTCCAATACATCCATTATCATCTTAACCTTTTCCAATACATCCATTATCATCTTAACCTTTTCTAATACATCCATTAACATCTTAACCTTTTCCAATACATCCATTATCATCTTAACCTTTTCCAATACATCCATTATCATCTTAACCTTTTCCAATCAATACACGTTGTGAAAATCTTCACATACTTATTCTTTGTAACATTCCATTAATTAAAACAGAGGCAGAAAATTTTGAAATTACTTTATTTTTTTCAAGCAATGATTTGAACATCTTTACCTTTCAGAGGCAAAAACGGAGCACAATTCTTACCGAAAGTTTTTGTTCCAATTCATGTGACCTGTGAATGTTAGGCCGATGAGTTTTGAATAATGGACTCTCAGGTAGAGTGCTATTAGCCATGGCAATCAGTGGTTAAAAAGGTTTCTTGTAGTTGTTAGCGGAAAGCCGCTTTGTCTTAGTAGCATTAAATGTTACCATCCATTTATGTCCCCATTAAACTACAGACTGGAGGTCATTTTCTAAGAATTCAGCCATTACCTTAGATATGTGTGTTTTTGTTTTTCCCACAAGTCAAGAATTGAGCATGGATTTTGTCAACAAATATACCCATCTCGAATACAATTGCATCAGGGAGGTCATTTATAAAAACCAGGAATAATAACGGTCTAAGCATCGACCCCTGAGGCATCCACGCATTAATGTCATGCTGTTAAGATGTATGGCCATCGAGGACAACCTGGATCTTTCTTTTTGACTAAGAAGGATCAAATTATATTAAATACTAGCAGCACCGGTGTTCCGGCGTTGCCTGGGGAAAATGTAAAATACTGATTTTATTAAAAAATAAATAAATAGTAGAGTATCAATCCTGAAAAAAAAAAAAATAATCAGAAAAGAACCCATTTCACTGTAAATAATTTAGGTGATTAAAACAAGATTTTAATGATGGAGCCAATACAGAATATTCCCGAAGAAATTGTTTTTTTTATTCCGCTTTAGAAATCCTTCTAGACTGAGGCAATTTTTATTTTGTTTGAAGAACATGATTTTCTACAAATAATGATGGAAATAAGTTTTAAATACTGTATTTTTGTAGATAGTCTAATATTTCGTTTTTTTCTAATGAAATAAAAGAAATCAATGTTTTCTTGTGTGTTTGAAAATACATGTTAAATATTTTATATAAAAAATATTGTTCTAATAACGTATCCAATACAAAATAATCTTGCAGAAATTGGTTTCTGATTCCGCCTAAGAAGAAATCCTTGTGGACTGAGCCCAGTTTTATTTTTGTTTGGAGAGCAGGATTTTCAACAAATATTAAAAATAGTGTTCAAATATTTTATTTTTATAAATAGTCTAATAGTTTTTTATAAATAGAAATTAAATAAACGAAACGAAACAGTGCAGTAAGAATCATTATTGTTTTTAGTTTCATCATTGAAAAAATGCATTATTTTGCAGATATAAAAAATGTACTTATGTGTGAAAGCAGATGCCGGCATGTGTGAATGCATGCAACCATCTGTTCGTTAAAGCGTAACCCGAAATGTTTACCGAAAGTATAAGCAACAGGCATTCAGAATAGCCGAATGATATTCCCTTAATCCTCAAAAGGATCGTTATTTAGATTTAAAAGCTATTGTATTATGTAGACAATATTAAGAAGGACAAAATGAAATAATTTCGGTGATTTAATCAAAATTCCCTTCTATTAAGAAAGGACCCAGTGTAACTGGTGGCAGTGAGAGTAGATAAAGAGTAATGAGTAAAAATTGATGCTACTTTCTCTTTGGAAGGTTTATTTGAGAGAGTCCAGTAATCCGGAGAAAATGTTATCTCAAAATAACAATATCTGTTAATTGGCTGTTTGGAATCTCTAAAGCTAGATGGCTCTGGTTGGTAGTCAATTTGCATAGGTGGTGGGTTTATTAGTATAAAAACTGTACTTTTTGGATTGAAGAGTTGAGTTGATATTGAGAGAGATCAGAGAAGAGTGCAGAATGGTTGAACGTTTGATTGTCTTTGAAACACCTGTTTTTTTTGTTTTTTTCACTGACGAATATATTAGAAAAACGCAATTCCAAATAAAAATTTGTTTATACTTACGTATCAAGCAAAAAGAAGTATCCTCACCAAAAATTCGGAAAAATGATTGAGTAGAATTTTAATTAAAAATAAACACTAGTTTCATCATATTTTACCGACTGCCATTGATTTATTACTTATTAATATGACAGACTGAGTTATCTCCCCCTGAATTTCTTGTTTTTCGTTTGAATCAATGGCGGAACCCTAAAAAATGATATAACTGATTTTAATTTCTAATTCAAATTCTACTCAGTAATTTTTTGCTCATTTTTGGTGTACAAACCTATCTTTGCCTGATACATAAGTATATCAAAGAGGTTTCCGGTTAATTTATTTAGAACTGCGATTTTCACGTGTGTAAATGCGATTTTCATATGTGCCCTCATCTATATAAGCACCCCAAACAGTCACCTATGCTCGTCTTAGTCATACAGATACGCAGTCAAAGCATTACATTTTTTGCCGTTAACAATGTTAGTTGAACAAAAAAAAAAAAGATCTCAGTATGAAGCGTCAGAAATGAGACCAGCATTCAGCTACAATAACCAAAATATTTACCTGAAATCTCGCAGGATCTTCGTCATCAACCATATCTTGGAGATCTTCCGACTTTTCTAAAACCTCTTGTTGAGCTTCTTCTTCCGGCAGAGATACTTGCTGCAATTGTTTCTGGATTTGTTCCATTTTATGTACAGCATTAGTCAGAGGCATCGTGGCACAACTGGCGTCTTTCAAAACATTCTCCCGAACCTTCTCATCCGTTTCTGGGGAACTGAATACTTGAGGTGAAGTGTCAGATTCTGTAGAGAGCGGCAGCGGAGAAGACTGACTTGATTCACCAATGTTGGTTTTTCCAATCGGCACTTCGGCATCTTGTAAAGTTCCAGCCATATCAGTAATCCAATCGTCACGTTGAGATTTGATCCGATCAAATAAAGTTTGTAAGGTTTGGCCTAAAGAGAGACAAAAGTAAAGGATTAAATAAAAACTAAATTATAACAAAAACTCTTTTCTATGTCTTTCTCATAATTTATACACAATGCGCCTACGTTTTTAAAATAATTATGTAAATTAGACGTTCCATTTAATCTGGTAAGCATCATTTCTTTTATCATAAAAAAAAGTGTTTAGAAAATCGATGTTATAACTTAGGGATTATGTTCTATATGTCTAACGGAGCCTCTTTGTGTGGACGGGGTTGCTTTTTGTAATAACATCCCCTGACTAGTCTAATTTTCTTTGTGTGTTCTTTGGTTTGTACTAATCATATTTATTTACCTCTATTTGGTCTGTTGTATTCTGTTACCTGAAATAAGAGGCAATATTCATAGGAAGCCGACCCCCCCCCCCTATGTTATGAAGCTGCTGCTGATCATGACGTTCAGATCTTTCTTTTGAGCCCCACGGCTTTTATATTTGTTTGGTGTCATTTTTTCATGGTTTTGTTGGTGTGTGTGGCAACACCAGGCCCAGGATTATTGAGCTTTAACGATCCCATTAAAGTCAAAATCTAAGCAATGCCATGATCGAGTTTCAAACCTTTTTCAGTAACTGTTGATACATCCGGTCTGCAAAAGTAGCCCAGAAGAGCCTGAAAACAGGCAGTCTTAGCCAATTAGCCAACGTAACAAATGGAAATGGTGTGTAATTAACAAACTATTTTGGTTAGCCGTGTAAGCAGCCCCAACTGAACTTCCCAAAGAAAAATACCACTAAATCGATGTAGCATGAAAGATGCAATACGTCATCTGTTAAGCAGGTGAATCAAAAAGTCCCCATTAAAGATTAAGACATGCCACCCTTCCCATTTGGACCACCTCCACTTCAATTTCTAATGGGGCATAGATCTCATTCTAACAGCAATGAAGCCAACGCCATCGCAACCACTCAACCGACCCAACCCTACTGATATATGTTAATTTGTCCCCCCCCCCCTGCATAATGATCGACATGTTAGATACAATTATCATATTTAACATATCTTTAGAAAATCGATGTTATGACTTAGGGATTATGTTCTATATGTGTAAAAGAGCCTCTTTGTGTGTTTGAGGTTGTTTTTGTAATAACATCCCCCGACTAGTCTAATTTTCTTTGTGGTCCATTTCATTCTGTGTGTGTTATTTGGTTTGTACTGATTGTATTTATTTACCTCTATTTGGTCTGTTGAATTCTGTTACCTGAAATAAAAGTTAACATTCACAGGATGCTGACCAGGTCCTCCATGTTGGCTATCAAAGGAACCCCTGCCGATCACGATACTCAGATCTTTTTTGTGACTCCAACAGGTTTTATATTTGTTTGGTATCACTTTTTCATGATTTTGTTGGTGTATGTAACAACACCAGACCCAGACTTATTTTAGTGTTAGATGTTTATACTAGAGTTTAGAATATTGATAGCAATACCATCGAAGTCTCCTGTTCTGCATACATCTTCCTATACTATCAAAATTTAATATTCCTCTGCGGTCATCAGATCTGTGCCCATCTTTAAAACTTGTTCTACACATCCATCGTATCATTCTCATATCATTTCTCTTCATGCAACACATGTCCTCAACCCTCACTGGCTGGTTTCACTTTAATACATCATCACACTGCGTACACATGCTTGATAGACTCTTCCCTTGGACGATAATGGTAATGCTCTGCTGGTTTATAATGGCAGAAGTTCCCTGGAGTTATTGAAAGGTGACATTAATATAAAAAAACGTTCATTTGATTATGCGTAAAAGAAATTACGTTTTAATAAACTAACAAATATATCCTCCCTCTGGTCGCATATTTTTGTTAGGCTTGGAGTATTATATACTTGTGACAGAACTACATACAATACCTAGTTAAAGCAAAATAAATTGTTTAGGACTATTAAAATAATAAACATATTATTGTTATAAATAAAATAAAATTAAAGTACCTTATTTATGGATGTCAACCGCGAATACAGACCCCCACAGTATTTTTATAAATAAATTAAAGTAAAACTTATTTCCTTTTTTGAAAATAAACACAGACACCACAATTTATTTTATAAATATAATTAAGTCAAACGTATTTCCTTTTTATAGATGTCAAACGTGAAAGAAAATAGGAAATTACAACATGGCTGCCAGTGATTAAGACATTGCATTAAAGTTCGATTTTCAAGTCTTTAAAAAATAAATTAGAATTTTATTTCGGGATAAAAATACAATTGAAGACTAATTAATAAATTTCATCCAAAATGTGTGCGAAAATCAAACGAAATAAGTGAGATATTCAAATAATCCCTATAGTACAATTCAACACCAAACGGAAATGTCTTTCGGACCTTCAGTTTTTAATTTTAACTATTTAGTAATTTGAAACTTTTTTTAAAAATTTTACATATAAAGGAGGATGTAATACATGGGAAGATTCCCCCCCCCCCCCCTTAAAAACGGAGGAGGTAATTCCTGGGAGGACGGTCTTATGACAACAGAACCGATACTACACTTATAAATTCCGATTAAATAGAGTTTTTTTTTTATTCAATTAAAAATGTCTAGTCACTAAAGAATTTTCTTTTATTGCTCCTTGGCTTTTTGGCTAAGATCAAAGTGTAGTATCTGTTCTTTTAACATCAGCGCCGGAAGTATTCATGCAATTATCTCCCTTGAAAGTGAAAGTTTTAAAATGTTTTTAAAACCTATCGTTTTTTTTTTTATAAAATCTTTAATTAATTGTATCACTAATTATAATAATATTACTATCGAGGAAAATATAAATATATAATAAAATTTGACAATACCAATTATAAATGTATATTACAGAATATTAATTTATTAGAAACTTAAAAAGAAAATAAATATGCAAATGTGCAAAAGCAGGTTTTGTTTGATGGAATTTAGAGAATAGTTAAATATGATACAGTATATATAGTAAGACTGAAAGGTTTTGATGTTAATATACTTAGGAGAGACTCGCATTTATTCATATTTAGATTAAATTAGAACTTCATTTTTGAAAGAACACAGACTGATAATTTTCGTAATTCACTTGCTAGGCACAATCTATTGTCAGATGTAATTTGAGAATCCAGCTGATGTGTTTTTTATTAGAGGAAATAAAACCAAATTGATTACAGAAAACTACAACTCATTGTTTTTTTTCTTTACCTTTTTGAAAATTGTATAATGTATTTTTTTTTTTTAATGTTCTTCCTTATTAAGAATTTTCACAACAACCTTTATCAAAATACATTTTAAAAAATGCACATTAAAGTTTCTAATTAATTTGATTATACGGAACAAAAAAAGAATGAAACAAAAAAAAACAACGTTTTGGCTGATGTAACTTCCGGTGTGTCGTGTCGAACTTTGGAATCTTAAATCATCACTACAGGCGATACTAATTAAGAATAAAATAAATACTGCTTAAGATTTCTATCCGGTCATGGCTTACAGAATAATGTATAGATTACCGAGTTCAACAAGACGCACCTGAAGAAGGTTGGAGGTTACATCGGCTGAAACGTTTTGAATAACATCGAAGATGAGAACAGTAATCTAAAACATCAATCCTCATCTAAAAAATTATGAAACATAAAACAAACATTTTTATAAATGTTTTTTTCCCCACAAAATTAATCGCGCCGATTCGTAACTCTAGCAGTTTTTCCTTCGTACAAATTGTTAACCTTTTTAATAATAATAATAATAATAATATTAATACTACTAATAGTAATACTACTAATAATATTAATAATACTAATAATATTAATAATATTAATAATACTAATAGTAATAATAATAATAGGAATAATAATACTAATAATACTAATACTAATTATAATATTAATAATGATAATACTAATACTAATTATAATATTAATAATGATAATACTAATACTAATTATAATATTAATAATGATAATAATACTAATACTAGTAATACTAATAATATTAATAATAATAATAATAATAATAGTAATAATAACAATGATAATAATAATAATAATAATAACAATGATAATAATACTAATACTAGTAATACTAATAATATTAATAATAATTATAATATTAATAATTATAATATTAATAATAATAATAATATTAATAATAATATTAATAATAATAATATTAATAATAATAATAATAATAGAAACGAATTAAGCAAACCTTTACTTACGTTTTGTAGTCGCAGTTTGAGTCGATGGAAGAGAAACATTAGTAATGTCTTTCATTACCGATGGTTTATTTGTAACGTTTTTAACAGGAGTGGTTTCAGCATCTGATGTGAGGGTGAGATCAAGGCAGTCTGTTCGGTGAGCACTTTCTAACGGGGGATGCGGTTCTAGCAAAACATTTAAATCACTCTTTAACGCTGAAATAAAGTTGAAGACAATTTACAGAAGTAATTTTTTTTGTTTTTTTTACTTACATTTAAAACAAACCCAAAAAACAACCTTCCAAAAACGAAGAATTTACATGTCTTCAGGATGTCTTGAACTTTGAATTGCATTCAGTACAGTAAATGGATGCGTTTGTTAACTATTGAGCACTTTGGTAATTCACATTGGAATCTTTATACAATCGATTTTGTCTTTGAATAAATGTCATTTCAACTTTGTACAGGGTGGGCCAAAATAAGGGTCCTATCTTTAAATTTGAATAACTTGAATTTGAATAACTTCCACAAAATAAAAGTTAAACTCACCAAACTTTATGTGTGTGTAGACTGACCCTTCCGAGATTTTTTGAAATAAACAAAACAAATTTTAGCCGAAAAACACTTCTTAAAACTTACAAAAACTAAAGTATTGTTTTTTACACTGTTTTGAGTTTTTTAAGCAAAAATAATGTTTTCTAAATGAGGGTACGTTCCTTAGGGCTAATACGGCTCATGCTTGCTTCGGAAGGGGTCCTTTACTTATTCTAAAAAAAAAATAAAAATAAAAAATCAATAAATAAAAAAGTTATGAATTTTTAAAAATAGGACCCTTATTTTTGCCCACCCTGTAGTATACAAAATCCACATTTTTTCTCTTCTTTTGAATGTACCCGTTTTATTCGTTTTCGCATAACATCTTAGCCAACAACACATTTTTATTATTATTAGTGATAGGACGATTCCAATATTTTTCCCTGATTCCGTTCTAAATTCCCGATTCCGATTCTTTTTAAATCTCTAAATATTTAGCTATAAAGTTGTTGTTTTGTTTTTAATCTTCGGATTAACTTAAAAACCCATGTAATATGTGCATATATTTTCGCAAATGTAAAACATACACTTGTAGGGAGAAGGGGGTAATCCATAGATTTAGGTTCGACTGGTGTTTAAAAGCAATAAACATTTATTATTTTATCATTAGTGCCAGCAATGGAAAATTTTGTTTTAAACAAAAACAAACACAAAAATACAATTAAAAGAATCGTTTTTGCCATCGGAAAATAGGCACAAATTTTTCTGATACCCCAAAAAGTTCTGATTCCCAATTCCGATTATTAGTTGATAAGCAGTGGAAAATAGCTGTAAAAATTTCAACAGTAAAAAAAAAAAAAAAAAAAAAAAAAAAAATAGAGAATGGTAGTTTGCTTGAAGCATTGCTGGTGTTAGATAATGGCTCTGTGAGAGATGAACGCATCTATCGAGACGGGTTTTTACACGATTGTAACGGAGTCATTCCGTGCGAAGCTTCCGATGTGTTTCCCACGTTCACGATGACAGGTGATTCAACCTATAGGTTCACGAAGATCAAGGGTTGAATCACACCTGTGTGTTGGTGGCGAGAGTTCCGTGTGGGAAAGTTGAATTGGGATTTTAATCAGTTCTCACTTGGAAGCGACGAGAACAAGACACAATCATGTAGCTGTTACGAGAAGGGATTTTCGAGTCCCTAAATATAAGAGCCTTAGTGAAATCCAGTAGAATCTTTCATATTCCTCTCTCTACAAGTAATTACGAAATAACTAGTGAATTTAGTTAGCGTAACCTCTCTCTCTCTTTCCAATGAACTCGTTAAATCGGCTAATTAAATAGTTAAATAAACCCGGCTCGGATTAAAACAGAAAAAGACTTAGTTGTACTTGTTGAGAAGTTGATTTAAGCCCACGAAGAAACGCCGGTACGATGGACGACCAATGAAGATTAGGGCGACGGCGGCAGCGTCTGCGGGGACGGTGATGACAAAGACAACCATAGCAGTCGCGAAAAATGGCTGCAGGCAGACGACGAGACAATTGAGAGAGAAGAAAGAAAAAGGTCAGTGCAAATAGTTTCCCTGCGATTGGAAACACACAAGTAGCGATGCCGTCTGTTTCGAATCAACAGCGAAGGTTCTCTCTACGAACCTCGACAATAAAGATATGTCAGAAGCCAGTCAATGTAACACTGGGAATAGTAGTAGTATGTTTTTAAAAGGCTGTGGGCAATGCAAATTCCGGATAAGATGTAAATCTCCACATCAGATGCGGGTTGCACGTTGGCTACAGCGATACAAAGTGACTTTCTCCATGAAATTCTATGATTTACATCGGTATTAAATGTGGCCATTGCTTGAGGTCCTTGTGGCCATTGTTTGATATCATTTTTGACGGAGTTACTCGAAGTCTTCTTCGGCCTGCCTTTTCCTCAATTGAGATGTGTATATATCTGTTTACCTAACCAGAGTGTTGTTCAACATGTCTACACCACCGTAGGTTTTAGCAATGCAGAGCTGACTCAAGTCTGGGTACCTTCACCTCCAGCCTCAATAGCAGGGAGTCAGAACGAACTGTCGTCAAGACGCACACCACAAATCCACCGACCCATAGCCATGTCATTTCTCTGCATTCTCAGAAAGACCTAGTTAGTGGAAGCCCAGCATTCTCTCATATGTAATACGGCACTACAGACACAGCTATTGTAAACTCGACCCGAGCAACAAGCGAAAGTGAACGATAGGTTAAGATGGGAAAAAGTTCAACCCATCATTCACTTTCACTTGTTACTCGAGGTCGAATTTACAACAGACTTTGAACTAAAAATCAGAAATCCAAAGTTACATGCAGTTACACAAACTGGAGATGATAATGCCCGGAACTAAGTTTCATTTTTATTTTTTTAATACAAAGGTAAGGTTAAAAATTATGAATTTGTTAAATAAAACAAACATATAAGTTATTTCTTGTGTATAGTTTAAAAGAGAATTATCTCCCTTACCCTTGATTGGTCCTAAAGTTAGGATCCAGTGCTTAGATTAAAAATCCATCAATGCACTATGTGTACACTTCTTTTTTTCTACAAACAATTCACATGATAACTTGATAAATAATTGGTATGGATTTTAGGTCTGCGCTGGATGGGGGAACGCAGGAAAAGTGGATACAGACAATTTTCGTTTTTTATATAAATATATCAACAATTACTCACCCATATGATCTCCAACATAGAATTGTTCAAACTTTTCTTCCATAATTCTCTGTTTGTCTTGAAGGGCCTCCGCTCTTTTATATGGCGGCATGAAGACTTGTTTCTTTTTATCAAAATTGATGACAAAAAAAAAAAAAAATGGGGAAAAATTTTTTTAAATAAAGAGAATTTTTGTCACAGAATTGAGACTTTTAAATATTTTCTTTTAATCTATACTGTATTTGTAGTGTCTCTGTGTCTCTGCCTGTCTCTCTCTCTCTCTCTCTCTCTCTCTCTCTCTCTCTCTGGATGCAATTGAGAAAAAAAAAGCCCTATACCAAGAGCAAATCACTTTTTCAAAGTAAAATTTTACAAGGAATGCAATGGTGATATTAATTTATTAGGTTTTACAATAATGTTGTGAGATCTGTGTTTGCGTAGAACATCCATAAACAGCAAAGGTTTTACTTTATTTCATTCATAACAAAGCGCTGTAACAAGATTAAATAGAACTTTTCTAAAATACGATTTCACAAGCTATCCAAAGACGGTAACTATTATTCAATCCACAGACGGTAACTATTATTCAATCCACAGACGTTAACTATTATTCAATCCACAGACGGTAACTATTATTCAATCCACAGACGGTAACTATTATTCAATCCACAGATGGTAACTATTATTCAATCCACAGACGGTAACTATTATTCAATCCACAGATGTTAACTATTATTCAATCCACAGATGTTAACTATTATTCAATACACAGACGGTAACTATTATTCAATACACAGACGGTAACTATTATTCAATCCACAGACGTTAACTATTATTCAATCCACAGACGTTAACTATTATTCAATCCACAGACGTTAACTATTATTCAATCCACAGACGTTAACTATTATTCAATCCACAGACGTTAACTATTATTCAATCCACAGACGGTAACTATAATTCAATCCACAGACGGTAACTATAATTCAATCCACAGACGGTAACTATTATTCAATCCACAGACGGTAACTATTATTCAATCCACAGACGGTAACTATTATTCAATCCACAGACGGTAACTATTATTCAATCCACAGATGGTAACTATTATTCAATCCACAGACGGTAACTATTATTCAATCCACAGACGGTAACTATTATTCAATCCACAGACGGTAACTATTATTCAATCCACAGACGGTAACTATTATTCAATCCACAGACGGTAACTATTATTCAATCCACAGACGGTAACTATTATTCAATCCACAGACGGTAACTATTATTCAATCCACAGACGGTAACTATTATTCAATCCACAGACGGTAACTATTATTCAATGCAGAGACGTTAACTATTATTCAATCCACAGACGGTAACTATTATTCAATCCACAGACGTTAACTATTATTCAATCCACAGATGGTAACTATTATTCAATCCACAGATGTTAACAATTATTCAATCCACAGATGTTAACAATTATTCAATGCAGAGATGTTAACTATTATTCAATGCAGAGACTTGATTTTCGGTAATTTGCCATAAAATCTACTGTAAGCATAACGGAATATTTAAGTATTAAGAATAATGTAGTAAAACTGTTTTAATCTAACATGTAAAGATAAGTCAGTCGGATTATCGAAGTTAGACCTAAACAGCATCACATATGACTAATTGCTATTTCATTCTTACTAGCCTGTCATGTACCTACAGTTACAGTTGGGGAGGTGATGATGGCTAAGTGGTTAACGACCCGACTGATAATCTGGGTGTGTCAAGTTCAAATCCAGTTCGTTCCACAGAAACACTTTCACTTAGGATGTGTGCAACCTTCACGTGGTCCTTCCCGTAATTACCTGATGTATTTCTAGAAAGGATTCTAACTAGAAAAATATCAGGGAAGCCAATGCCAACAACAGAATCATCTGATTCATACGAAATGAATGAGTGAGTTACAGTTGGTGTTATTCCGATAAAATAAAAGAAATTCCAATCATTTTCATAGACTACATATTCTTTCCAGCCTGTCACTTCTTTTAGCAAGACACATTTTTCAATCTATACTGGTACGATGTAGATGAAGATTTTTGCATTTGCTACAGGGACGAACATTTTTCATAATTCTTTTGTTTGTGTAAGCACTCATTATTTTTACTTCGATAAATACTGCGTTTTACGGTGATTTTTAAGCATTGATTTATTTTATGCCTCAAAAATGCTGATTTACTGTTAGAATCAAACAAATGATATTTTGCTATTAAAAATCGTTTACATGAAGACAAATACAATGAAATTACGTTTTTAACTTTATTTTAATAGCTTTTTTTTTTTTTTAAATCAGCATAAATTTTGGACCATACAGGGAATAAGGACCCCAAAACAATGATACAATGAAAGGAACGCATTTCTGTCTTCACTGGTGTCTTCCGGTTGACGTGGCCACACACACGTGCACTCTATTTACAACTTTTTAATAAACAAACGAAACATCGAATCATCCATAATACTTTTTTCTTTTAAAACATGTTAATATTTATATTGGGGGGGGGGGGGGGTATATATTATATATTTATTATTTAATGTAAGATGCGTTTATCCTTTTATTTACAAAACTTTTTTTGAATTCGCGTTCTAAAATGTTTTTGTGTCGCTATTTACTTGCCTCCCCATGAGGGCAGAATGCATGATAAAATAAAATCTTTTTTTTTTTTTACAATACGTTTTAATAAACACAGAAGATTCTATGTTTCGTTTTGTGTATTTTAAGTAACCTAAATTGGGATCTGTGTAGCGAGATGTCTGTTTACATTAGTTTTAAATTTCTGCATGTCAGTACCGTCGGGGAAACAAGGGGTAGGGAGGGAGTTCCAGAGGCCAGCTGCACGAGGAAAGAAGCTATTTGAGTAGAAAGCTCTCCGGCATCTGGGGACCTCCACAGTGAATGAATGAGATTTAGTTGATTGTCGAGTTAGTCTAGTGAATTTACATCGAGGCGGCACCAGAGTAGCCAATTCATCGGAGCATAATCCATTGAAGTATTTGTAAAACAAGCACAAGGATGCTACATTGCAGCGATAGGACAGAGACTGGAGCTTGGTTGACAGTGAGGGACCTATTAGGTTGGCGATTCTTTTTTGGACCTTGTCAAGGAGGGAGAGACTAGTAGATGATGCACCAGCCCAGATGTGGCAACAATACTCCATGCATGGGCGGATGGTGGTTTTGTAGAGATACAGGATAATGTCAGGTGTGAGGAGTTTGCTAGCACAGTAGAGGGAGCCAACCTTCTTTGCGGCAGTCTTGGCAATGTCTTCAATGTATTTGTTCCAATTCATGTTACCTGTGAAGGTTAGGCCGAGGAGTTTGAATGATGAACTCTCATTCTTTGTAGGTAAGCATGGAGAATCCCGTCACCATCCTGGTTGCCAAGATGTAATCTAATAATGTAATTTAAAGGATGATAAGATGCACAATTTTTTTTGAGGATTAAAAATTCAAATTAGAAAATTCTTTTATCAATTTGTATTTATCTACGTCTTTTTACAGTTAATAAACAAGTTTTATAATAGAAAGTGACTTGCATTCGCATTACATATGACTTAGCAGTAATATGCTTTAGAAGTTAAGTGTAGAATGATTGCCAAATGAGAGTAGAAAGTGGACCTTATGTTTACTTTCAGAAGCCTTGTAACTCTCGCTTCCCTTATTTTGTCCTTTAGTCCTCGATGTTTCTGACAAAGGGGTCAAAATTGCTGTTTTCTGGGTCGGTCTATCCATCTAAAGCTTATCGTTGGCTAGTTTTTTGACCTTGAAGTAGTATTTATTTTTAGCTCCTTACATCAAGTGGTGTCATGCCTTGTCTGGAGTGATTTCCATTCAAAAAAAAAAAAAAAAGAGAAAAAAGTCACTTGTGTATGATTGACACGGTTTGAACTTAGTTTCATCTGTCCCCCTGATAAGAGTTAGCGGATTGGTTGAGTTTTAGTCATGTGATTAGATATCGAAGGATTTGAAGGTATGAACAATTGCAGTTTAACATTAGTGGAAGAAACACATAAGATCCGGATTGATCAGGTCACTTGGATTTGGATAGATAGGGGCATTTAGATCTCTCTGAAGACAGCCAGCAGAAACCGATAGAGAAGGAAACGGATGCAAAGTTAGGTAAATAAAATATATAGGTAACGTTTTAATTGTCTTTGTCTCCTTCTATGAGCTACCTGTTCAAGGAAAAAAAAACATCCAGAGTAAAAAGAAAATAATCATTAACCCCCCCTCCCCCCCAACAACAACAACCATCGCTTAAGGACTACAAAACATTTGTTTGTGTCAGAAAAAAAAAAAACAGGGGACAGATGGATGCCTCAACAGAGATCTGCCCCCCTCCCAATGTGCAGACTATGGGTTAGTGACAATAATCGTAATCACAACAGACCAATATTGATGCCACACACCGTCTGATACAACAGCAAAGTTGTACGCATACATTCAACAAAATGAACTTCATACATTCCCACAGAACTTCAGAGTTTCAAACTAACAGCCAGCAAAGTTGTACGCAAACATTCAACAGTGTGAAATTCACACATACACACACTGATTTATACTCAGAACTTCACACGGACACATACAACCACCAAGTCATATGCACATTCAACAACATAAACTTCACACACATCCTTGTTTCTACACTAATTATTTCATTTACTCACATCCAAATACAAATGAACTACTACTACTACTACACTTTTTCAACTTTCTCATCTACACATACAAATGAATAATTTTAGAATTCCTATTTTCATATTGTGTAAACTTGTGTATGTATATAGATAGATATAGATAGATAGAGATATATAGATAGATAGCGATATAGAGATAGATAGATAGCGATATAGATATAGATAGATAGCGATATAGATAGATAGCGATATAGATATAGATAGATAGCGATATAGATATAGATAGATAGAGATAGATAGTGATATAGATAGAGATATAGATAGATAGCGATATAGATATAGAGAGATAGATAGTGATATAGATAGAGATATAGATAGATAGCGATATAGATATAGAGAGATAGCGATATAGATATAGAGAGATAGATAGCGATATAGATATAAATAGAGAGATAGATAGATAGATAGATATAGAGATATAGATAGAGATATAGATAGATAGATAGATAGATATAGATAGAGAGATATAGATAGATAGATAGAGATATATAGATAGAGATATATAGATAGAGATATATAGATAGAGATATATAGATAGAGATATATAGATAGAGATATAGATAGACAGATTACAGAAGCAGTCCCTAAAGAGAAAAATATTCGAATTAAATGCTAAACTAATGCTTGAATAACTGGAATACTCACTGGAATTGTGGAAAGTTGTTTCTGACGTTGTTTCATTTGTTTCTTTTGAAGAAAGCTCAGCTCTTTCATCACTTTTTCACTATCCTGCAAAAATAACAAATTGAAGAAATAAAATTAGGACATTGGATCTTAAAAGATTCAGCCAGGTTTAGTTTACCGTAGATTTGGGGCTATTTAATGCCCAAAACACAACACTAAAATAGATTGTCGAATAATTTGATTCTGAAAGTTGACCTGTCACCTCAGATATTGTTAAGCCTTGGTCTGCGATCTCTCAGCAGTGTTCTATATTTGTTTGTTTATATATCTATATTTGTTTGTTTATATATCTATATTTGTTTGTTTATATATATCTATATTTGTTTGTTTATATATCTATATTTGTTTGTTTATATATCTATATTTGTTTGTTTATATATCTATATTTGTTTGTTTATATATCTATATTTGTTTGTTTATATATCTATATTTGTTTGTTTATATATCTATATTTGTTTGTTTATATATCTATATTTGTTTGTTTATATATCTATATTTGTTTGTTTATATATCTATATTTGTTTGTTATTATATCTATATTTGTTTGTTTATATATCTATATTTGTTTGTTTATATATCTATATTTGTTTGTTTATATATCTTACTAGAAAAACTTGTGACCCGTTGAGTCAAAACTACTACCACTATTCATTCTACTTTCATTTCATTCAACTTTTACATATTATTTAACACATTTTTCTTGCATAACTAAAAATAATAAGTCTCTTTACTTCTATATTATTATTATTAGTAGTAGTAGTAGTAGTAGTAATAGTATATCGAAGTATTATTATTCTTTATTCTTATATAGAAGTAGAGACTTATTTTACCATCTAATTTACGCGTTTGTGGTGTGTACAGATATGTATGTAAATTAGATGGCAACGCTTAGAAAAGAATCACTCTTTCTCTAAATGCTCACAGAGACATTTAAAAATATTAGAGAGTGGTTAAATGAATATAGACGGAGAACGGGCGAAAGAAATACATAGATAGCTAAGAGAGAGTAAGGTGATGTGTTTAGTTAATTATAAATTATGGCTAATCAGCACAGTTAAAACAGAAGCTTTTTCAAACATAACTCAATCCCAGAACTAAGGTATATTTTAGTATGCATTTTGTGTTATTAAAGTATAGAGGAAAAACACCTTAGAAGAAACAAACATTTAGTACAATAATAGATATGAGGGCGTTTCAAACATTTCAGACAAAATGGAATGTTTAGTATATGGAATAGGGGATAAGCATGGAACAGACAAGTAAAATAATGACAAAGACACATCTCTGAAGCCAACCGATATTTCGGTTGATTTAAACGGCCATTCTACATCTAAGATTGAGGTCGTTTAAATCGACCGAAATATCCGTGAGCTTTAGAGATGTGCCTGTGTTATAATTTTACTAGTCTGTTCAGATGCTTATCCACTATTCCATCTACTAAACATCCTAATAATAGATATATAAAGTAGAGTCAGTTCCCCCCCCCCCCGTATCTTTGACTTAAATAGCATTTCAATACAATTTACATATTTATACCGTTTCATCAGTCAGCTATAAGTATATATAGGTATGACCATGATAATTTGCAAACGGAACTCAACTCGATAACTACGGCTCAACATACGTAAGTCTCCTCGTAATCTTGAACTTTAACATTTCATCATTCTTTATTTCTTAATACAGTAGAATCTATTTGTTATAATAATGGTTTATTTTTTTCATTTTACGGCATATCAATAGGGGTGGGATGTAATGGGTGAAAATTTCAGATTCATGCGAGTAGTATTTTTTGTGTTCATTTATACATAAATAACACTAAACAATCAAACATTTTGAAAATTTTGCAAAATTCAGAAGGTGCAGGCCAATAGTTTTTGGCTATTTTACATTCATGAAAACCCTTTCACAGCCTGAAAATGGTCCTAAATTACAGTACTATATCAGATTTAACCATCTATATCCATTCATAGCTTTTGAGGATGTTTTAGGACCTGCAATGTCGCATGAAACCACTTTTTCACCGAAAAATGATGGATTTTGAGTCCCGTGGAGCCCTAACGGCTATTTTTGGCCTGCTCCTTCTGAATTTTGCAAAATTTTCAAAATGTTTGATTGTTTAGTGTTATTTATGTATAAACGAACACAAAAAAATACTACTCGCATGAATCTGAAATTTTCACCCATTACGTCCCGCCCCTAATATCAAACATTTAGGGATTATTTAATGGCAAAACACTACTGAAAACACATCCTTTGTGGCACAATAAGGTCTCAACGACAAGTCTAAAATTCGTGAGAAATGCTTGTTTAGACAACACAAGAACAACACTACCAAAACCGCTCTTCCAACTGCACACGTCTCTTTCTTGTTTGTTCACATACACTGCATTTTTCCGTCTTCCTCACTATCGTCGTATCCCGATTTCTAAAACGGACCGGTATCTACGCATGCAAATTATTAATAACTACAAAAACGCACAACTCTGAGCAGCCGCCTTTTCCCCTCTGGCAAATGGCGGCTCAACAAGTAGGACACTGTTGGGTGCTTTGAATTCGATAAACATGAACGTTCATTGTCACATGTCTGTTTTATAGCAGATCAACTCTTTTAGGTTATGTGATACAATGAAGGGCGCGAGGATAGGAAGGGACTCATCGACAGAGACAAAATAAAATGTGGGAGTGGTCAGTTTCCATTGTTCAGGACAGGTGACTCAGAAAAGAATACCGGACATGACATTTGGGGGTGACAGTGTTTTGCGACAGTTTGACGACAGTGGGGTAGGTTAGTTTTACGACAGTAAGGTTTATGGCAAAAAGTTAACGAGTTTGGGTTTCGGAGAGAAGCCGAGCAGTTAGGATCGAACCTCCCAAGAGAGCGGATCGGACCGGGAAAACGATGAGATGAGCTGACGACTTGAGCAACGACAATGAGGGTCTCGACAGTCCGTGATGGTGTCACACACACTCATAGTCCCAACTAAATTATACACAATGTATATGTGTTTGTGTTCTTTCTCGAGAGTTGAGTTTCTTTTATTTAACTTGTTGACCAGTGCTGTGCCCTCGACGATTCGTCAGTGGATAGATGACTCGGCTAGACGATGAAGACAAAGAAGAAGACCACGGAAACACAACGTTGGGGTTGACGGTCGTCAAGTGAGGCAGCACATGGTTCGACAGTTATGTAATACCAAACCAAGCCTTGGTGGTGGGGGGAGGTTTAGGGCTAGGAGCAAAGAGTAGTATCTGTTCTGATGCTAGATTTCATCTTTGAGACTGAGGCAATTTTTATTTTTGTCCCAATCCAAAGTGTCTCTTTTTGGGGAGCTGGATTTAACCCCACATTAAAAACCGACCTTGTGTCTAACTTTGCACGTAAATAGTGACGCTGCAACGATATCCATTAGAGCAATCGCGCGCACCCAACTACCGAGTTGGATTATTCGTACTGATATTAACTCGTACATAAATTCATGCTGCAATTTAATCAAACAAGTTTTGAATGTAGCCAAATAAGAAAACAAAATCTAAAAGAGATGTTGCTAGTCTTTCTCTACTCTATCGTGGAAAACGGCAGAAAAAAAGGAGAAACAAATAGTTTAGAATTTAGAGTAGGGGATCAGTTTCATATATATTTAACTTAAAATGTTCCTCAATTTCCGAGCCATTCAATCTTTTTAGGTTAACCAAATTTTTTTACCACTAACCCTAAGTTTGAGTTGCAAGGTCAAAAAAACACGTAATCGTCTAAAAAAAGTAACACCCCCCCCCCCCAAAAAAAAATATGCAACGGATTTAGCTCCCATAGCAAAATATAATTTAGTTAACTGCCCTAACACCGTCCGGAAATAGGGGAATCATTTTACATTGAATTTATATACGAAAGTTTTCCACTACTTTAAATTCTAAAATAATTGTTTTTTTCTTCCTGTCAAGTTTTTTTAGGGTGTTCACACATGATTGCCTAAAAAAAGTTAGGATCTAATTTCTTTTTTTTTTGGGGGGGGGGGGGGGGGTAGTGGAGGATGTTTTTTTTCGTAATTTGGACAGACAATGCTAAGCTTTTGTTTCAATTTGTCAATGAGAATAGTGAAAAGTTGTTTCTTAATTTTGTTGTTAAACTTTAAAATAACGCATTTAATTAGCAAATAAAAAAGTTATTTATTTTTCATGAAAAATGTAAAAACTGCAAAAAACATGGTGAAAGAGGAAGCGAGCAAGACAGCCACACTTTCCCATCCCTCCCCTTTCTCTTTTCGCTTATGCTTCGCTCTTAGTGAGCGCTGATAGTATAAATTTTATGTGTTTTAGTCATTTTTCCAATTTATTTATTAAATAACTTTAATTGCTGCTAATATTGCATATAGATAGTAACAATAAGCCAATGCAATCCCAAATTAATAATACCAAACATTAATTATTAACTGCTTAAAACATAGTTATGCAAATTAGTCATCTAAATGGTTCTCTCTTAATCGTTCATTTTAAGTGCAGTAAATTCATCAGAGCACATTCAGTGGAAATACTTGTAAAACAAGCACAGGGATACAACACTGGTGATGTGACAGGGGCTGGAGCTTGGCAGACAGTGTGGAACCTATTAGGTTAGAAATTCTTTTTTGCACCCTGTCCAAGAGGGAGAAGTGAATGGTTGGTGCACCAGCCCAGATATTGCAACGATACTCCATGCACAGGCGAATGGTAGTTACATTTATGATGTGTTCACATGTAAAGACAATTTCAAAACATGAAAAAAAAAAAAAACTGACATGAAAATCAACGCTAAATGAGTAAACTAAAGAACTATGATTGATACTCACTCGATTGAGCAACTCTTTGTCTATGGCCTTTTTGAAACGGATCTTGGCCACTTGTTCTCGCTCCACGGCCAGAGATTTTGCATAATTGCGCTGTTCGTCAAGTTTTTCTTCTTGAATAATGGCTGCCCTTCGACCATCCTCCACCTGCGTCAGAAAAGACATTATGAATAATACAATCTAGATCGAAAACTACAAAGACAACTGATTAGACACTGGCAATAAATATGCTGGACTTTTTTTATGGAGATCCATTTTTTTTATGGATATCCATTTTTTTTATGAAGATCCATTTTTTTATGGATATCCATTTTTTTTATGATGATCCATTTTTTTATGAAGATCCATTTTTTTTATGATGATCCATTTTTTTTATGATGATCCATTTTTTTAATGAAAATCCATGCATCACTCCCTAAGAAATGATTGAAAATATTTAAAAACACTGTAGCTTGCAATACTAAAAGCGAAACAAACAAAAATTCCCAGATCCACATCTTTATCAGATCCGAGCAAAAAGTTCCATAAAATATTATGTGGTTCATATTTGAAATAGGGTTAAGTAGTCAGTTGGTGTTGAGTAACAGAAGTTTTGAATGGACTTATGTCCTTAGCGAACATGAAAGAGAAATGTTAAATTTGACCTCGCAAATCTATTCTGCAGATAATCACCTGGTCGTAGATTTGCTGAGCAGTGTAGCAAATTGACATGAATCCTAGTAAAAACATTCATCTGGTTGCATATTTTTGTTAGTATATATGATAAACGAACATATACCATACCGCCCCGAACCCTCAAAGGAGGAGGTAATGCCTGAGAGATTGACCTCATAACAGAATACTACACTACCCCCCCACCCCCAAAAGAAGGGGGAGAAGTAATCCCTGGAAGGACGGTATCATAAACACGGAACAAATACTTCACTATTCCCATCTCTCTCAAAAAAGTAGGAGGTAATGCCTGGGAGGATAATCTCATGACAACAGAACAGATACTACACTACAAAATGGTCCAAACATTGATCAAGTAGTTAGTCGGTGAGAGACATGAAGCAAACAGGTGTAAACTTGCATTTGTGTGCGTTCACTGCACAGGTTATGATCGTCTGCTCACTGTCTTTGTCCGAATTCGCTGATTCAAGTCTGACACTGGCCGTAGTATCAATCACGTGGTCTCGGTAACTGCCGTAACTAAAGTATTTTTCTTCCAAACAAAATCACAACTGTTTGATTTTTAAAAGTCAAAACTTGCGTTATATAGCAAGTCAGATTATTATTAATTGCAAATAAAACTTGCGTTATAGCATGGCAGGGTTGGAATACTTTAGTTAATAAGTTATTGCAATTTTCAAACCGGTTACTCATGATGTAATTTCCAAACGGCTGTGATTGCATAGTAGAATTTGGGGATCCATATCGACCCGAATGTTTCCAATTGCAATTTATGGAACAGGCCGAAAATGGCCAATCCATCGCTGAACAGTCAATTAGTACCAACATTAAATGAAACAACCTTGTCATTTTTCTCTCCACCCGACTTAAGGTTAGGGTCAATTAACCCCCCCCCCCTCCTTGTGAAAACTTTTCTTCAATCCAGGAAGTGAATTAACTTTCTTTTTTCTTTTTTAGGAAGTTCTTTCAACTTTATTTTTTGAGGTCTAAAAGTTCTTTAACCCTAACCTAACCCTCTGTCACCTCGCCTTAATTCACTTTGGTTTTGCATTTATATGTTTTAGTGTCGTCCGCCGTTTCACATCTTTTTTTTTTCGGCTTTCAAATTGTAAATTGCTTACGTCATTTCCGGTTTGTTCCATAAATCGCAATCGGAAACATTTTGATTAATATGGATCTCTAGCCATAGAATCACCTTAATTTGTGATTTTATTCGGAAACAAAGATTACATAAAATAAAATTTAAAAAATGGATCAGATTTTTCTTCAAGAAAAGAATTGAAAAGGTAAACATTTTGCGTTTTTCTTTTTTTACAACGGTTACTTGAAATAAACATTTTGCGTTTTTCTTTTTTTACAACGGTTACTTGAAATAAACATTTTGCGTTTTTTTTTCTTTTTTTACAACGGTTACTTGAAATAAACATTTTGCGTTTTTCTTTTTTTACAACGGTTACTTGAAATAAACATTTTGCGTTTTTCTTTTTTTACAACGGTTACTTGAAATAAACATTTTCATTTTATAGAAACATATCTGCCCAACTACCCACCCCGGCCAAGAAATTAAAACTTCCTTACCGATTCATTATGGTGCCTTTTTACCACGGCTTTTCCTGGATAGGAGATTTCATCTTGATTCACCGTCTCATTTCTCACACTTGCAAGACACACTACGGAGAAGAAAAAAAAAGAAAAAATAATACAATAAAGAAGTCCACACTAAAAACATTTATGGAAGGCAAAAAGAATATTTTGAAAATCCAGAACAACATATTTTTTTTTTTTTGTAAAATAAATTATTTATTTATTCTAAAAACTTGAGATCTTTCACCGATATACGCCTTTTGTTAAAAGTATAGGCATTTTTTTCTCTTTTTTTTCCCGTTTACTTTTCTTTTAATCTTTTAATCCTTCTTTATTATATTCAACAACACGTAAACCACGTGATACACACATCAGACATTCAAACACCAACCGTCATAACATCATGACGAATTTGATCTTGGTTGCGACAATGTCCCAATCAAGAGAGATTAAAAAAAAATTAACGAAAAAAAAAAATGCCTATACTTTTGACAAAGGCGTATTCGCTGAAAGATCTCAAGTTTTTAGAATAAATAATTTATTTTAAAAAAACAAAAAAAATTACATTCTGGTTTTTCAAAATATTCTTATTAAAAAAAATAATATTTTGCAACATATCTTCTCTTCTTTCGTCTCATCATATTCGGTTTAACATCTGTTTTACGTGCTGCCATGTATCAGATGGCTTTTAGAAATCGACTTCCAAGCTAACCTATCTCTGACCAGGTCTTCATTTATCCCTCTTTCTCTTAAATCTATCCTTATCATTTTCTCCCACGGTTTCCTTGGCTTTCCTCTACCAACTGATCCTGCTACCTCAACTGTTCTACATCTACTAACCTAAGTACTCTCATCCATTCTTTCATCATCAAATTCAGTTTAACATCCATTTTACATGCTGGCATCTACTAAGAACTCTCATCTATTTTTTTCAATGTGACCAAACCAATGAAGTCTCCTGTTCTGCACAGATGT